>JAODLC010000050.1:8466072-8478777 GCA_026781145.1 Hippopotamyrus pictus
AAGCATCACCTTAAATATCATACGAAACGGTTACACCAAAATAAAAAAACGAGTTTTTATTTTTTTTTTATTGAGTTTCAGCCTTATTTGGACATACTTGCAAATGCAATATAATTGTTCAGAGGGAATGTTCAATCTATTGCTAAATAAAGAGGAGACAGATACACAAGAACAAGATTTGTGTACTATATTGGACAAGATTGTACTTCATAACCAGAGAAAAATCGTCTCGAATAAACAGCAGATATTAATGTTTCTACCTATAAAATGAACATGAACCCCAGAGTCTTTGTGTATTTATCAACAAAACTTGTTTTTATGCTTCTATTTTAATAAATCGTGCTAGTTACCCTTTTTATTGTATGCCTCCTCTTTGGGATAAATTATCCTCTTAAATCTCCTTAGATCCTAGGCACACTAATACTTTAAGCTTTCTTTTCTCAGAGTATTTCTTTCAGAAACCTACACGTCAAATTCAAATTATCAAATTGTAACGTTAAGGTGCCATTAAAATCTTTAGATTCCACAAACTCCAGTTCTTACTTACATAAGTGCGTAAATCTCTTACGCCAGCGAAAACACTGCAACCAAACATCAAATAATCAGCCAAATCATTTAAATATAAAGTGCTGTGACAAAGTGATTTTTATCCCTTTCTTGACTGATATATTTCAGTAACGTTCTTTCTCAGGTCTTCAGGAAGTTCCTTTGATCGCAGCATGGTGCGCTGTTGCTTGAGACTCTACATTGTTCACTGTTTTAGTGACGTGTATAGATTCAACAGGACCGACAGTAATCAAGTTTGAGTGTGTCTAATTTAATTTTAACTTTGTCACATGGGTGATACAGGTGCTGGTGAATTATTTTCCTTCAATAAATCAAATGATCGTTTAAAAATTGTGTTATACTAAATTTGTGTGAAGATCAGACACCAGGGTTAGCAGTTAAAAGGTGGATGGATGGGTAAAATGCTGTATGGTGCATTGTATTAACAGTTATCTGCTGAACACTGTAACTGAGCATTGCTAATGGCTGCACAGAAACATGCACATGCTTCAGACCACAAGGATGAGGATTTGGTATTTCAGGCTACAGTTCTTAGTCAGCATGTTTGGCTCTTTTGTGAAGAAAGTTTACATACTAATTTTACGTATCAGTGAAACTGAAGGCAATAATTAGTCACCCAGGTTGTAACAAACTTTATTGATCATTCGGTGAATGTGATCGTAACAGCATACATCAACTTCATTTATAAATAGGTAAGTAGTATTGTAATATACAAAATCTGCTGTTGTCCACATGATTAAGAGGGTCCACAAACTAGGCGCATGAGAAACCCGAACCCTCCGTCACAGTGCTGCTCACACTGTGCTGATTCCAAACGGCTTTATCTTCCACCTGTTCAGTCTGGATCTGACTCTCCTCTTTTGCCATTTACTCGTTTATAACCCCAGTTTTAGCGAGATCCAGTCATCCTTCTGCACTCGTGCATCCTGTATGCGCACATATAGAATATTCCTGCAACAGAAATTCGTTGGGTGGAAACGCTGGATGGGGATTTTCAGAAAGTACAAACAGTGCAACGCAAAGTAGGAACTTGCCTGCAAAAAACGTCATAAGTAGGGCCACCCAGCCAAGGATGTAGGACCATGAAAACCGCCAGTCACCAAAGCGCCTGCCCAGGAAGTTGACGGTGACTCCAGTGTAGATGGCCATAGCCAGAAGGACAAAGAGAGCTGAGGAAATGGGTTTGAAGCAGAGTATGGCTTTTCAGGTCAGGCAGAGAAACCTAAGAATATCTACTTTTGTCACTGTCACGTTTTCCTCAAATGGTTTTAATGCACAAACTGTATTAAGGTTTGGGTTGAAAATTAGAAGATACACTGTAGCTTGTGCCATCCATCCATCCATCCATCCATCCATCCATCCATCCATCCACTAATCCAGTACAGCTTGTGGAGAGCCTGTAGATTGTCATGGGAGGCACAGTGTACAATAACAGGGGACACCCTGGTAATCCATTATGGGCCACACACACCAAAACATACTATGTTTTTAGAGATGACAGTTCACTTAACCTCATGTTTTTGGACTATGGAGGGAAACAAGAGTATCTGGAAGAAACACAGGTTAGTGCATGCAAACTACACAAAGGGCGGAAGACTGGTAGGTTATTACAGGTAAATCGGGAAATAATGCTGCTTTTTTGTTATGACAGGTAAATTGATTTCCTGCAATTACAAATTAGAAATACCATTACAGCATATTATGTCAAGCACACTTGGGAAACCATGTTGGGAAGAGTAGTGGAGAAAAATAAATGGAATTGTGGGCAATATGACATGTGGGGAAGCTCATTATGGGAGCTGTGGAATCTGCATGTCCTGGGACTCACCGGAGATGAAAAACATGATGCCAGCAGCGAAGGAGCGGTTGAACCTTTCGAAGGCTGAGAAGTGGGCGAAGGAGAGGATGCCAGCGATGATGCCAGAGAAGCAGGACATGGCAGAGAGAATCATGAAGGCTCGTGTGGCGTTCCAGTAGGCTGGGGATGGACCACATGTCAGTTCCTCTTCCAAGGTTATCTAGTTAAACTGTCTGTTGTGTAGCGAACCACTGGTAGGAGTTTTACTTACACAAAAGTGTTCTGAGGGCAGAACGAAAAATTATTGGTTCAGAGAGATAACCAATCAGATTGTAGAGGAGACGAGACCAACCAATCAGATGTCTTGGTTATACCTCCTCTACAATCTCATTTGTGACAGGTTTGTGTCAAAGGGAAAAAGTCTAGGAAAAAAAACTACTGATACTAAGGAGTTAATAAAGACTCTGGGGTCCACAGAGGGGGGCTGGCGTGGCCATCGGGAAGGTCAGAAGTTTTCCTGGTGGGCTGGTCTTGTCAAGGGACGGACTTTCTTCCCCAATGCTACCTTTATGTAGCCTATATGAACACGACTGGAAAAATATACTAAAAGCAACTACCCCCCACCCCAGTTGTGACAAAATATAGCCAGGGGGACCCACCCCTCAAGTTTGTGGCCAATTCCTGAGCTGCTTTTTGTTGCCAGTCCACCCCCCTGGAAGTGTCAGTCATCATATGGCGTAACCTCAGATAACCAGCAGGGGGTGATATACCAGCCAGTGACTGACAGGGTGCAGTGATTCTACCAATCATGGTGAGCCGAATATTGTATCTCCCTCAATTCCAGAGTGACTGCAGTGAGTCAGAGATCCAACCTCGCACTGACTCACCAATGCTGTCTGCTTGCATGTAGCACTTGCCGGACATGCAGTATCTCCACAGGCCCTGGTGGGCAAAGCTCCCCGAAAGTCGGTACTGCATCCAGTAGTCGGTGGCAGTGGACACCACCAGCAAGATGTTCGCCACAATGGCACAGAAGAGGCCCCCTCCCATGAAGCTGTACATCCTGAGAAGCTCTACAACACACTGAGGGATGCGTGACCCCCATCATTACAGTTCAACGGAGACATCATATATGAGTTTGGTGCACAGAGCAGCTGCTATAAAAACTGTTGTTTTTAACAGTAGCAATCGTGCTATTTAGCAGCAGAATGACATAGTGCATCACTCTACAGTAGTGCAATCACTGTTAGTTATCACTATAGTTACTGATCAGCACTACTGCTATGATCAGTTACTGCATTCTGGGCTCTGCCGCTGCAGGGAAATCAACAATTGTTTATTTTAAAATTTTTCTCCACCTAGTCTTCAGGGACTCCCAGACAATCGAGAATGAAACAAAACAATCAAGAACACTGAGCATCTGGTACACGAATATTGGGAGCTGGGAGGGAGCAAAAATGTGGACTGTTTGGAGGTCTCTGATTTAAAATCACACAGTAATACTACTATCAAACAATTTGCCTGAAAACCAAATTATGTTAGGGAATTAAAAATAATGTGGATCTAGAGGACAAATTATTCATTGTTACAGCAGAGTAATTGACTTTGATTCAAAACAGGCTACCAAATTTTTATGGTATTGTTTAATGCGATATTCCATTAAAAACATCACACTGTATTCCCATCATGTTTTGTAGCTGATATTCTAACGACCTGTCACTCAAAGGTACCAGTTTCACTCAAGGCGAGGCAGCAGATCACAGTATTAACTTCTAAAAATGAGCTTTTATTCTTTGTTTATTTGTAATATAACTTGAATTTCTGGCCAGTCACCATTCCCCTGGTTTTCAGCCACATTACAGGTGATTCTCCCATGACTGAAACCACCCACAGGTTCCTACCTCAGTTGTCCAGAGAAAAGTTGCCGAACAGCCAGCAGTAAGAAGATCCGGAGAGGGAGATGCTGCGAGGCTGGACTGAGAGAGAAAGCGGAGGGGACCCTCCTGGCGCTGAACTCCAAAAGGTTATCCACTCTGCTTTTCTGTCGATGGTGGCAAAATCCTTTAAAACAATTGCCCCAGAACAAATGGACTAGGACTTGCCCCTGTGGTGGTGGTGGGAGGGGGGGGGCATGTGATCGGCCCATTGAGCCTGTGCTGGTGATGGGCCGTGGGCTGGGGGAGCATGGCCTTCTGGAACTGTGGATGTGCAGAGGTTTGCAGTCCTGCTGGGGTCAAAGAAACCTGCTGCAACTGGCACTTTCACACAAAGAGCCACGGCGCAGCAGCAGAGTGCTGAAGGGGCGGGCACACGCTGTATGCGGCACCCCTGGCAACCACAAAGCTGCACTCATGCACTGGACAACAATATTCACTAGTAAGAACCACATTCCTCCTACTCTTATGGCACATGTGATGGGAGTCTGTCAATTTTTATATGAATCAATAGTTTAAAGTACTTTTCATCTGTGGGGCCCTTCTCATGTATCTCATCTCATACAAACACATATCAGATCATTTCCTCCAAGGGCCTGTATCATGAGGCAGGATTTCTTGCTTAGCCAGATAACTTATTGGATTTAAGGTACCCCAGTATACCAATACAGTGTTTCCCCTAGGTTTACACCTTTTTTGGGGGGCGGAGGGGGGGGGGGCAGACAGACACCGACAGGATTCATGGTGTTCATGTGTTTCTTTATTGACAGCAGTAGAAAAACAAAACACAGATTTTTTTTTTTTCTGCTTTTCAAGTGGTTGACGCGACATATTTTCCGACGCGCGCTCTCTGGGAGTGCGCGCATCGGGGCGGAACTCCGCTATGCTCGATACAGAGAGCAGAGAATTGTAAATGCGCGACCGTGTAGAGACAAAAATGACAAACTGTTGTGTAAATAAGATAAATAACATAAGGCGATTTAGTTTGTTAAATAAAAGAACAATGTATAGACCCGATCTATATGAAAGGTAACCTTAAATGACTTCTGTTGTGATCTGGCGCTATATAGAAAATAAAATAAAATTAAATAAAATTAACTTGACCTTCAAGGGGGGGCGGGAGGTGCCGTTGGGGGGTGGGGCAATATAATGGTAGGGGAAACAGTGCAATATTGTAGGATCGACCAGATAATCCATGTCAGGGGAAACATTATGAAGTTTTACAAACTACTTTAAAACTGAAAGTCTCCTGTGCTTGGTTAAATAGTTCAGTTCTTCTTGCGCTTTGACTGGTTTGTTTCCTTAATTGAAACATTCATCCAGCAGTGTCACATTAACATTAGTTACACAAGCATGATTATGGGAAACTGACCAATCAACACACAGCAGTAACTCAAGGCTTAAGTGAAACCCACGTCCTTTTAATTGAAATGTAGAATTTACAAATCCGGTCCTACCTCAAAGTGCATTATCTGAGCCCCTTAATATTACAAATGTTTGCCTGCAGGTGTAGTGTATGCCGTTTGCAAAACTTAATTGTACCAAATCATAGACTCTCATTGGAAGCGAATGAATTTAAAGCCAAATTTTACATTTATAAGTTCGTGCACGATGTGCACAAGTAATCCACCAGTACACAGGAATGACAAACAGGGCTTAATTATTTCGTCGACACGTGACTTTGTCATGTGGTCTACTCGAAAACCCGGATTGGATCCCGGTGGTCAGCTGAGAGGCACGCGGATTCGATCCCGCGTGTCAGCTGAGAGCCACGCAGATGCCATTATTGTGCACAATGTTCTTTTTTAACTCCCGGTATCAATTTATGGTAGCTTGGCTTCTAGGAGGTACACCGAGGCGTAAAGCTATGCTTCGCGGTGACAGATGACACTCACGTTATTCATTATAATCACTGTTCAGGTTTATTTTCTCAGCGGTGATGTCAGTTTATAAAATAAACAGCCCGCCGTCGGACAATGGAATTGTAGTCACTCCACTACACAATACCTACGGCAGCGCACACTGAACGTGATACCTTATTTTCCTCAACGATAAGCGGACTTCACAAATTTTGTGGAAAAGTAGCTTTAACGTTCTGGAGGCAGTGATATGAGAATAAAATACGTTTTACTGCATGTATATCACAGTTTGTTTAATATAAACAAGTGGACGTTTTCGCCATCGGTCGCGAGAACGAAAAAAAAAACGGGGTTTCGACCTCCCGCGAAAAAAACGGGTCATTTCATTAAAATTTCAGCTGCTTATGCGAATCCAGCCAGACTCTGGCTGAATTTTTACAGACAAAATGTCAAAACTGACGCAGATAAACGATCTTCACTTCCCCCATTGCTGTTCAAACCGGGGAAAACGATCCAACCTTAAACACTTGCCTTCGCCGTTATGCAAGCAGTACGACCGACTCCACTCCATATTTTGTCACAAGCAAAGTTTTGCACCGAAACCCGCCGCAGGCTGGCGGACGCATTCGCCCAAACCATTTGCCGCGTCGACGCGAAAATCGATAGAATAAAACCTCGACATTTTAAAGAAGAAAAAAAATTAAACGAATCGCTTGTCCTAAGTCCACATTTGTCAGACGAGCCGGGTATACATCAGGAACTGGCGCTGCGATCAGAGAGAGGGAGGGAGAGACAGGAAGCCGAGGGTAACGCGGACAAAGCACAAGCTCCCGGCGAGCCGCCGCGGTCTCCATTTTAACTACTCGCATATATCTCACGTGTCCAGGACTGTCTTTCTCACATGACCCGTGTGTTTGTCCCCGTGATCAGCACTTCCATCTCCATCTATTACTGTCCCTGAATATATCACTTTGAATTTCAGACCTCATGGATATGCTCGAACAGACTTTGGACACAGTACCGAGGTAAGCGGCGGCCCGTTTCACCACTCTCGCTTAAATGGCTTCCGTGGCTCGGCCTCCATGTTCTTAGCGGGGCCTGATTAGCAAGTTTAAGTAAAATTTGAAAGCTAAAACTGATGATGATTTTACAGTTTGCAGTGATTTGCCTCAGTTTGTGTCGGTGTCATATCGAACACACCTAGATGTCTCTCGATTTGTATAAACGGGATGTTATGAAATCTTAGCTGTTTTGCGAATAGGTTAAGCTACCAAAAAGCTATTCTGACTTATACAACATAAAGTTAGATATCGGATATTTTTTTCGAAATTTCAACTTTAGCATTTTATTTAAATGGTTTATAATTTATGAATTGAACAAACGCATTTTTTCCCATGATTTTAAAATTTGTTACGGATGTTTTGTTAGCATAAGTATGTTGCTACGTAACTAGCAATTTTATCTAAATAGACTTAATTTAAAAATGACATATATACAATTTTTAATACATGTTAGAAATATTAATTAAAATGTTATAAACGGGACGGTTACATTGTCGCCGTTCAGGTTTGGTGATTTGATAAGGGGGACTTCAGAGGCTCCTTTGGGACATGAAGTTTGGAGACTGCAGCCCTGCAGTATAACGCTCGCTGCACAGGCACTTATCTGCTTTTGCAATGCACGTTACTATTATCAAATATATGGTATTTGAATTATCAGATTACCTTTTAAATATTTCTTGCTGTTTTCATAAATGTAATATCGAAAATTAATTGAGTTAAAGAAAGACGAATTCCTACTCTCTTCTAGTCACGAAAACCAAGAAAGCGAGGAGGTTGTACAACTACAGGAAGGTAGGCTTCTTTGGATGTGCCGATTTCCATGTCGTTATGTGTGCATGAATTAAAATCTAAGAGCTCGATCTAGGGATGAGCTGGGATGTTCGGGGGAGGGGGGGGCGGTATTATAACACAGGCATTGTACCTGGTAAGCGCTGTCCTGTCGACCCGGATGTGGTCAAAGTCCATGCAGGGTCAAGACTACGTTTCGGTAGTCATTTCGGAGAGTGAAAGCTGATAGCTGATGGATATTTGTCACGTCTGCATGCCACGATGGTATACCATCCACAAGTACGCACGTTTTCCGCGACATGAGTCGGACTTATGATCGCTATCTGTACTACCCATTCCTTTATGGACACTGAATGCCGTGATATCCAGCTGTCAGGGGAAAATAGCCATATTGCTTCACGATTTACTGTACTTATAATCAATCGGATTGTTTTTAAAATGCAGTTGTAGCTTGAAGTTTCAGTGCAGCTAAACAAGGTGGAATATTTCTGGAGGTTAACATCTGCGACTGAGTTTGTTTCACATAAAGCACTGTCGTTTTCCCGGAAGTTGCTGAGGTGCGTTAGAGACTTTCCTCCTGCTGTTGGCCATATGGTGTTGATATGGTTAGGGTCCAAACCTCTGCTTCTCTGTGTCTCAGAAGAAAGTCTAGGTGGGGAGGAGCCAGATTCCGTTACCATAGAGACTGTGCAGCAGGGAGCTGTTACCATAGAAACGGTCCAGCAGGCTGCCGCGTTTTCGGATCATAATGTCCAGTATCAGTTCCGCACAGAGAACAGCGGCGGACAGGTAAGTTGTACAGGTGATCAGGCTGCAGCCTCATTAACTTGCACCTAATTTATTAACTCTGCGCTGCTTAGAGATTAAATGGTGTGACGCGAAAGTATTGAGATGACGCTAATGGGCCCCTTTACCATAGTCTGTCCTGCCAAATGTGGAGTGGAGTTAGCAACGTTTTTGCTTAAGCAGGAGGCCACAACACAGTTGTCAAAAGACAAATGGAAATTTCGGTACTACTTAATAAATAGGCAAGCATAAGCAAACAATCAGAACTAGAGATGCATTATTGACAAGCAGGAAAAGATTAATGTGTATAAGATACCTAAGGCTGAGTGAAATGATTTTTTTTAATCTTAAAACAACGACCCAAATCAGCACATCAGAGACCTGGGAGGTAGATTCAGAGCAGGGAAACCTTATTAGGGAAAGATCATCCTTCTTTTGTTCCAAGTCATGTCTCTCTGGAGACCTTTACTCAAAAGATCAAGTATCAGAAGGTCTTTTTTTTTTTACATCAGTAAGATTGTAACAGCTTAGTTATATAATTTGTTATATCTGGTATAATCTGAAGGCTTACCATAACAAGCTTTAAAAGTATGAAATGAAAATTTTTAATTCAGCTTCAAAGGCAGCCGAATATGACAACAATGATTATTTTTAGTCAGAATTCAGTACCAAGTGCTGCAGTCAGAACTGCTCAGGCGAGCGCACAGAGAGGTAAGATGATTCACTTATTCCCAACTCCAAGCACTGCCTCATTTTTACAGTATTTCTGAGGTACACCTTACTCAATTTGACATTTGAGATTTAGGTAAGGATCAAATGCATGTTTAACACCAGAGGCAGCTGAGATCAGTGATGTGCTGCATTTAGTCTGACGTTTCATTTTGCGCTTTATTGTCTCCAAGCCATCCCGCTATTTGGGTTTATGGCCTTTCATTGAGTTTGCATGAGAAATGTGTCCGAGGGGTGTGACATATTTGTGGATGATATGGTCCTGGAATTTTTTATGGATTGAAAATAAAATTAATGGAGCATGTGAAGAAGGAAACTATAGTGTCATTGAGAATGTTTGTACAGGGAAGCGTGTCTGTGTTTCGAGATACACTCAAGCTTTAGGATTCAGAGTGATGCTCTCTCTAGCCTGTGTGTGTGTGGATTAGGGTTATATTACTTTGTGGGGACCAAATGTCCCCCACAATGTAATAAAAACCTGTTTTTTGATGTTGTGGGGACCTTTTTTCGGGTCCCTACAAAGATCTGTGAATGCAATCAAAAAAATAAAAATGTCTCGCATTTAGTTTGGTTACTTATGGTTATGGTTAGGGCTGGGTAGGGGTTAAGGTCGTCATGTTGTGAAAAGAGTTTTCCCAATGGAAATGAATGGAGAGTCCCCACAAAGATATAATTACAAACCTGTGTGTGCGTGCGCGTGCACACATGTGTGTTTGTATTTGTTCTGTGAACACAGACATATCTGTGCGCGGAACCTTCTGTACTATTTTGGCCCTTCCCCTTTCCAGGTGACGTATCGAGTTGTCCAGGTAACAAACGAGCAGTTAGACGCCGGAGGGGAGGGAGGTGGGACAATCAGTGTGGTCTCCACTGCCGCTTTTCCTGGTAACCCTCAGGCAGCCGCCCAGGTGAGAGCATCTGGGAGCCCGTGTCCGTGTGTCCAGCGGTGGGCGGTGCCTGTATGTGCACGTCCATATTGTGGCTGCGCCTCTGTCCTTTCTCACTACTTAAATGTGAGCCTGTTTATAATTATACTTCCTTGATTTCTTCCAAGGCCGTGGCCCAGAACACCTTCAGTAACGGCGGCAGTCCCGCTGCAGAATCGGCAGGGGGTGAGACTCGCTTCACCTACTTCCCTGCAGCGGCCGTGAGTGACGGGTCAACTCTCTCTATACAGACAGACCAGGCAGCCACGCAGGCAGGAAGTGAGTCATTCATCTGGAATATTTGCTCGGCACAGAAAGGATTGTTACATCACAGCAGTTCAATTGAGAAGGACCTCATCAAGCTAATTGACAGATTGCCTTTAAGCTACTCTGGGCACTGGCGTGCTAAGCAGCCATCTTGATCTCTTCACTCAGGTCAGTTCTATGTCATGATGACTCCGTCCGACGTCTTGCAGTCCAACACGCCTCGTACCATCGCACCGCGGACGCATCCCTACTCCTCGTAAGTGTCACCCACCAACCTGCATATGTTCATTAGGGTCAGATCATGATCAGCAGCTGGTCAGTGGATGCTGCAGTTATGTGAGGAGAAGCTGGGTGGCTGAGTGGACCGAGTACAGTGAGTGGGAGCTTGCAGTGCAATTACAGTGCTGCACTGCAAAGTACTGCACGGTAAATTCAGCACTCCATAAAAAGAAAATGTCTGTGCGGAAGATATGTGCAGATATGTTAAAGATTGCTTGTCAGTGGACTTTTGTTATGAATCCAATAAATTTCCAGCATTTTTACAGAATTTAGCAAGCGTCCAAAGTAGGGCTGCCACTAAATATTTATTTTGGTATTTTGGTAAATATAGTTTTTATTTTTCATTTCTGTTCACGAATTGTTTTCTTGTATTTAGTGTCCATTTTCATTTCAGTTTTTGTTTTTCGATAATATCACTGGTCCCAAGAAGCCCGATGCGCACGAACACACGCACTGGTCCCGTCAGTCAACGTAGAATAACGCCAGATTTTAGCCTAAACGTTTTCTTAAAAAACGCTTATTCGATGGAGATTCTAAGGTAGCAGGCAGACTACTTTAATGGCTTTAATAATGAGGGTATTTAGCAGCTACAAGGACAAAAGATATTAAAGATTCTCCTTACTAATTTAATAAATATGAATAGACAACGTCATTGACTAATTGCGGCAGCTCTAGTTCAAAGACTTACTTTCAAAAAGAATTTCGGGTTCCCTGTCTGTTCTGCCTGCAGTGTGTCCTGGGTAGGAGTGATGTAGCAGTGAAGGCTTTGAGCACTTTGGGTGTAAAAGCAGCACTTGTAGTTATGAGTGAATGAGCTGATCACTCTTACCATTCAGGGAAAATGAGAAGTTCATTAGGTTGGTGTAAGTTCTACATGGTAGCTTCAGGTTACCGCAGGGAGACTCTTGCTTTTCTCCGGTGGATCAGGTTGGTCATAGCCGATAGTGACGTGTATGTTTGCTCTCCTGTGCACGTATCTGAGTGTGTGCCTGACTCCTGCTTGTGAACGGTGCCTCGTTCTCCTTCTTTTCTGCAGAAAGTTGGAGGGACCCCGAGCTCCCAGAGATGAAAGGAGGAGAGCACAGCACAATGAAGGTGAAGAGACCATTACAGCTTCCCGACCTGGTCCTTGGGGACCCACAGACAGTGCACGTTTTTGCTCCCTCCCAGCTCCCGGCCAAAACGTGGACTGTCTGTGGCCTCCAGGTCGCTGAGGACCGTCTTGGGAAACACTGCACTAGAAGATCTTGGTGCATGATCATTTCAGTGCATGATACTTTATGAAAGATCTGGACCTTTGATGTAAAAAAAAAAAAAAACTCTTCAGATTAGCTGTGATCTGGGTCATTCTGGCTTTCCGCAAACCTGCCCTGCATCCTGGCTTTTGGCCCAGATATGTTAGTTGGCCTCAGTTGGACTGTTGATTGAATGGATTGCATGAAGAATCATCTTCAGTAACCAAAGAACAAAATCATAATGTGACCTTTGTCACTGGCAGTGGAGAGGCGGAGACGGGATAAGATCAACAACTGGATAGTTACGCTGTCCAAGATCATCCCTGACTGCAACGTGGACAGCAGCAAGACTGGAGCGGTATGGTCTCAGTGTGCCTGCTGCGTATGATGAGATGCTCCGAGTCGCCGGCTGTGTGCAGTGCGGCGCCGGCTGTGTGCAGTGCGGCGCCGGCTGTGTGCAGTGCGGCGCCGGCTG
>JAODLC010000050.1:8478877-8499958 GCA_026781145.1 Hippopotamyrus pictus
GCTGTGTGCAGTGCGGCGCCGGCTGTGTGCAGTGCGGCGCCGGCTGTGTGCAGTGCGGCGCCGGCTGTGTGCAGTGCGGCGCCGGCTGTGTGCAGTGCTGGCTGTGTTGTTCTGAGGGTAACACAAGTTCAGGCATTGGGATAAATTTAACAGCAGTTTTCTTTGGATGTAAAAGCACTTCAATGCCCCAGGCAAAATAGTGCCGGTGATTGATTTGATTGCCCTTGATTTAGGTGGTAGGTGCTCCAAAGAGATTTAATTATTTCAGGTTAGACTTTTTGAATTCTATGTCAGTTTAATTTCAGGGTCAAATTAATTAATTAATTTATTATTGATAATTATTTATTAATGTTATACCTGACCTTTGCATCGTTCCATGGGGTAGATCTGAGATTCAGTATGAATTCTGTCTATGAGCATACAGGATGCTGCTTCACTGTGTCAGTCCTTTCTGTGTGTGTGTGTGTGTGTGTGTGTGTGTGTGTGTGTGTGTGTGTGTGTGTGTGCGTGTGTGCGTGTGTGCGTGCACGTGCGCCAGCCTCTGAAGTACCCTTCTCTGTCCCAGAGTAAAGGTGGCATTCTTTCGAAAGCCTGCGACTACATCAGGGAGCTGCGGCAGGACCATCAGCAGCTACAGGAGGGCTGCAAGGAGGTGGAACGGCTACAGGTGGAGAATGAGGTGCTTCGGCAACAGGTATCCACCATCGGCAGCTGGTGGGAAACATCGCAGCTCTGGGAGCGTCAGTGTTGTCTGTTGTCACTCAGTGTTATTAGCGTTAGCGTTGCTTTAGCGAAGGAAGAACATGATCTCTGAAGTCTCCGCCGTTCCCCGGGTGACCCCCGGCTCTCCTCCTGGGCTTCAGATCGAGGAGCTGAAGAATGAGAACGCCCTTCTGCGAGCTCAGCTACAGCAGCACGGGATCGACGGCGTCGGCGACATGGCCTCCCACTGAGCGGGGCGTCGCCTCGCGCCGAGACACGCGCCCCCTGTTGGACGACTAAGAGGACATCGCTGCTGAGAAAGGGGACGCCCATGCTTTTCTTCACGCCCTTGGGCCCGGATGTAGGACAGAGGCGTGGGAGGCGGCGAGCGCGGCACCCCGTCTGCCGTTACCCCCTCTTTCACTCTGGGGAGCGGGCAGCGGCCAACCAGTTGTTAACCATGGGTATGTTCACCCATCTATGAACTATGGAGGGTTTTTTTTGTATAATTGTCTTCGTTTATTATAACAATGCTTTTTTTTTTTTTTTTTTTTTTTTTGGTATTTTTCGTCCTGTGACTATTAATGTAATTGTTGCTAATATCACTGTTTTTTTTTTTCGTTTGTTTTTAATTTATTGGTGTTGCGGGGTGAGATGAAAGGCTCATGATAGGAAATAGCTTGCAAGTCATTTAATAATCACTGGGCCCTACAGTTTTCCTTTTTGCAAAATTATGAACCATTGGCCCCTAACAATATCTGGCATATTCACTATAAAATGCTGAGGGCTGAATATTTGTTTTCAGTTTATTATAAACCACTGGGGTCTACTCTGCTTTTGGCCTGCTTTTGACCTGGGCTGGTCAGTCCCTGGCCTCACCTGCCTCTTGTTTCACATGCTTTTGGCCCGGTCTGACCTGGCCTGGCCTACCTCCCGTTTGGCATACTTTTGCTCCGCTCAGCCTCTGGTCTGGGCTGTCCCTCTTCTACTTTGTTCAGTTTTTGTAAAACAATGTGTTAGCACTTCAGAGCTAATAAATCTTTAGTGAAATTTACTCTGAATCGTTAATATGTACTTTTTATTAAAAAAAACTTATAAAACACTTATAAAGAGAAATAACATTTTCCTCTGAGAATGAATTTAGACATTCTATTTAATAAACAAAGCCCATTTAGCCATGTTTTGGTAAGGTCACATCGTATTGCAGATCCCTAATGACCCTAACAACTGGCGACTTTGGTTCTATCTCAGTTGTACAATGCAGTTCACCAGAGAACCAGAGAGAAGGAGAAATACACCCTCCTTCATTTCAGGACCTAAATAATTGTTTAGGCCTCACAATTTCTGTAAACAGACATAACCTTGGATGAGAAAACACAACAAATTTCAATATGTTGTAATATTTTGTCCATTTTTTTTCTCCTAAAAGTAAGAATTGTGTTACGTGACAGGAAGGCCTTAGCTACCGTGTTAGATATTCTTGATAGCACAATCGGAAAAAGTTTCCTAAATGAATATGGCGGCGCGTCTTAGCTTTGCAAAACTACACCCCAGTAAAGCACAAAAGTTCTGGAACGGTATTCTTCGGACCATTGAGGCCAAGGTGGAGATCATAAACACACTAGCCAATCAATACCTCAATGGCTGAAGATGAAAAAATCAAGGTATTTGAACCAAGTCAAAGTCTAGACCTCAGCCCTAATAAAATGCTGTGGTGGGACCTAAAGAGAGCCACGCATAAAGGAATGCCCTCAAATATCAATGAGCTGAAGCAATGTTGTGAATAAAAATGGGCCACGATTTCTCCAGAATGATATAAGATTCTGATAAACTCCTGCAGAAAATGTTATTGTAGCTAAAGGTACTGTAGGTCTGAATGTTACTGACTCATTCGGTGTAGAGTGTATTTTTGTTCCACACTTTTTGGAAAAATATAGCAACATATTGAAATCTGTTTTATTTTTTTGGATTGTTTGTTTATGGAAGTTAGTGAGAACCATACAATTGTTATTTAAGCCCTGATGAATAAAAATATATAATTGAAGGGGGATGTACTTAATATTTTTCGTGACTACAGCTGTATATCTTACTGGTAAGACAGGGAGGTTCTGGGTAAGCGTGTGGTCTTTGTGTGGGTGTGTTGGCGAGATGGCGTGTTGCGGCCTCCCACGGTCCGTCTTCTGTCCTTGATCACCTGCTCCCTCTGTGCTTTCTCACTTCCACTCTGCACTGAAGCTGTCCTGCCTCTTCAGCCGTCTGCATCTCCTGTATCTCAATAGGGTTCCCTGTAATCGTCTCCCATGCTGGTGATAAATGTCCCCCGCGAAAGACCAATTAATTGCCGAGCCCATTACTCCTTTATAAGTCAGTAAGTTATAATGTTAAACTGGATACTTAGTTATAAATTGTATGGAGCTAAATGCCAACCTGAGAATGTCTTTATATCAACACTTGCACTGAAGATTTTTTGCCTTTTATACAGAAATCTGTTATCACTGGATGACATCACTGTCTGGTTTATGATGTGATCAATAACCAATAAGAATCACTGATAGAAGTTTGACATCAAATTGTCGTTACAGCATGAATAATCATTTAGGCTCTTCATTTTGCCAGTAATTGTAACCATTAGTAGCTGATTTTATTATTTTTTAAACATATTTTTTGTTAATATAAACTGAGTAGTCTGCATTCAAGCAATACCGCTTCATATTCAGTGTCTTCAGAAATGTGCACGTTGTCGGAATGGTGGCTTGTACTGGGAATCGGAAAACACCGTGGCGTATCCGAGGACCGTCAGTTCCCCAAGGTAATAGAAGAAAATATACCAACAAATCTACAAAATGATGACTGGTGTGCTTAATGCCTGGGAGAAGAAGATGTATTTTTGATTTTGGTAAACTAGATTAAATTAGGTAATAAGTCATTTAAGTCGTGATAATAAATTAGTTTTTGGTTGGTTGGACTTCAAAAATTACACAGTGAAACAACCTGATGCCACTGGGTGAGAAGAAATCAAAGCAAGCAGTGAGATGGAGGGGAAATTTTAAAAGTCAGTTATGCTTTGTTTTTGTAATTTTGTGACAATATAAAATACAATAGATTAAATGTCAGTAAAAGAATCATGAATTGTATGATGTCATTTGAATTGACTACAAACAGCAGGTGATTATAAGCTATAGCACATTTCGTTAATCGTGTCAGTTTTAATTGGGTATTGTGTAAGTTCCGTACTGAATATACAGACCTTACAGCAGAGCGGCATGGTGTATGTGATGAAACGTCAAGGCGTGCTCTCCTAGGCGCTCTGGCACTGTGATGCAGTGGTTAGCACTGTTGCCTCACACCTCTGGAACCAGTGTTCAAGTCTCCACCATGGCTCCGTGTGTGTGGAGTTTGCATGTTCTCCCTGTGTCATCATGGGGTTTCCCCCTCCCATAGTCCAAAGACACGCTGAGGCTAATTGGAGTTACTAAACTGTCCACAGTGCACGTGTGAGTGAATGGCGTGTGAGTGTGTCCTGTGATGAGTTGCCGCCCCATCCTGGGTTGTTCCCTCCCTTGCCCATAGGCTCTGGACCCTCACAGTCCTGAATAAGCAGTTACAGAAAATGGATGGATGGATGGATGGATGGATGGTCATGCTGTGCTATCTTCTTGGGGACCTTCCACAGCATAGCTATTCTGCATGGCTGTAGAGGGCGCCAGTATTCCTAGAGGTTCAAGCAAGCCGGTTTCACCTTGTCTTGTTTAGTGTGTGCCAACGCACAAGTGAAGTCAGTTGGCGAAGGCAGCGCCCCTCAGAAATTGTTGCCCTAGGCAGCTGCCTGGTCAATTATTGGATTAACTGGCAATGAACAAAATAGGAAGAGATGCTATAATCCTACTCATCCATCCGAACGCTGAAGTGTACTTTCTGTTGCTGTCACACGGCTTATCAAATCCTAATCTTTTAAATGTGTTTTATTTATCACAAAGCTACTGAATAGTCAACAAAAAAAAGTTAAACTTTAAAAAGTTGAATCGCCAAGCTTTTATTTTAAACATATGAAAAACAGATACAATAATATACATGGCAGGCACAAATCATTCAAGTATCAAAACAGGGACGGTCGGTAAATTTCCGCATTCCACGTTGATGCTATGAACGCTACTGGCCAGTAGGTGGCGACCACTGCATTGTAGAGGCTTCACTATTGGAGACTTTCAGAGCAGTCGAGCGGTGACAGTTACTGTAATTAATCGTTAGATATTAAGGCGATCTACCCCCCAGAAAACTCTTGCAAATTGTATGGCAATACTGTCCGTTTACTTTTTGTTTTTCCCAAATTAAGTGTCTTTTTGATTAACCAGGGGGCTGATTTTGTGCAGCGGGTGTTCATATTACGAGGTGCTGAACTGGATTCTTATTTTGTAAAGCTAAATAACAGGATGCTGAGGTGTAGGACTACACGTGTGTCCTACTGTATCTTTTAATTGTGCTGATTGTGAAAAATCAGCAACGAGCAAAAAACATGCCACATCATGTTATATTACATGATTCAAACCATACAATTTGTTCAGATTTTTTGTATTAAACTGACAAGATGATGAACAAATGGGAACATCAAAGCAATGTTATTGTGAATCTTTTTTAGCTTAGAGCTTCTTAAATCAGGGAACAGGGAATGAGAATCGACAAGAGCCACAGAGACCCCTCTGCTACTATTGTGTCATTTTCTAAGTACTGTGACCAAAAATGAAGCAGTTTGGTGGCCTTTCATATTTTTACCTTCTGATGGGTTTTTAGATACTATTTGCTGCAGAGATGTCGCCAGTGGTTAATTGCATGCATTGTACACAAGAGTACCGACAATGTCTTTTGTCAAGTTTTACAAAACCTTTCTGCATACTCCAGGGAACCCCATGTTGAAGACCCCAGTGCTAGAGGGAAATAAAAATGAATAAGACCGATGTCATAAAAACCGGAACGTTGCTGACTGATAATGGGGACTCTGCCCAGAGAGGCAGGATCCACTTAAATGCAGCATTAGCAATTAGCAAATTAGCATTAGCATCCCAAAAACGTCTGGCTCCCTGTGTTAAAACCTGAGTAAGTACCTTAGCAGGGCCAACATTCAGCTCACCTGAAACACAAACAGCAGAATCAGAGTGATGTCCATCTGAAGCCTGACCCCAGAGTTATAAATCTCAGGTCATCGTCGATGCCCCGCATTCTTCTTGATCTGATCTCTGCTGTGATGTCCGTGCTTCGCTTCAGGTTTGTTTGTCGCTGCTGCTGCTCAGTCTCTGCTGTGAGATCAGTGTCTGGCAGAACAAGGCAAGCCCTGGTGCCCGGCGGCCACATAGCCTGGCTCTCAGGCCCCTGGGGGGCCCCGGGGACAGCAGGAGCATGACCACAGGCTGAAGGAAGACATTACAGGAGCTGGAGAGCATGGCCTCCTGTCTCCAGCTCACGTTACGGCCCTGCACGAATCCGACCACGTGGGACAGGTTGTAGGGGCTGTAGCACACCACGAACACCACGAAGGTGGACAGGGCCACGCCAAGGACACGCTTCTTCCGGCCCAGAGACAGGCTGGACCGCTGGACCAGCATCAGGCAGCGCAGAGTGCAGGTGGCAGTGATGATCAGGGGCAGCAGGAAAAGCAGGAGGGCCATCTCCAGACGTAGGGGCAGGAGCACCTTCAGCTGCTCCGGGGTGAAGTTCTCATAGCAGGCCGAGCTGTTGTCATGGGGGCGGGTGGAGACAAAGTAGATGTTTTCCTCGGCGACCAGGGCTAAACTTAGATGCAGGAGGACCAGGGCCCAGAGCCCGGCGCTGATGCAGCAGGAGAGCTGGGCACGGCGGTACATCTTGTAGCTGATGGGGAAGGCGATGCTGAGGTAGCGGCCCACCGACATGGCGGTCAGCATGAGGCAGCTGCCATAGAGTGAGGCGAACAGGAAGAAGCTGTAGGCGGGGCAGAGCGGCCCAGGCAGCGCCCAGGTCTCCAGCAGGATCTCGGCAGCCTTCACCGGCAGCCACACCACCAGAACCAGGTTGGCGGTGCACAAGTTGAGCGCGTACACCACGTTGGGCGTGGCCCCGCGCTTCCGCACCTTCCGCACGAACACGGCCAGCACCAGCAGGTTGGCCGGCAGGCCCAGCAGGAAGGTGACGGAGTAGACGGCCAGAAAGACAGAGTCACGCGGAGCCACTCCGGAGGTCATCGCTCACAGCAATTGGCCGGCCTCCAAGACATCTGCATCCCACTGCCTCCCGGCCAAACGTTAGCGTCTGGGTGCTAAGCCCTGCTGCGACAACGCTAAGGAGTCCTCTAAACATCCACAGGTGCACTTTCACATTCAAATGTAACCTCTTCAAGTGGGTAAGCGTTTCATTACCGGGAGTCCTAATTCCAGTCAGATACCATCACCGTGTTTAAGCAATTGAAGTTCTGATCCTGATGGAGAGACGGGTCTTCTCCTCCTCCAGCGTGCGGCTGGACTGAGATAGGGAAGGAATGTAGGACCTGTAGTATGGACTGGGTAGGGAGGGGGGGCAGTCACCCAGAAATAATCCCCCTGGGGGCATCCGGCCGGAAATGATCTCGCCAGATGGCATTTAGCAGACACCTGGCTGGCAGCTGCGGCCGCCTCCGAGTCCTTTAGTGAAATGATTCAGAATAATTGTGCTTTTTACGCAAATAGTGTAAATAAATAACGCGTACCTTCGGGGAGACGTGCAGACTGTACCCAGCCAAGCGTGCGTAAATTAATCTTATGGTCGTGCAATTAGGCTATAAAGGCTCCTGCTGTTGGCTGTGTAGGGGCGGGGTCATCATAGCGGTGGCTATGTGGGCGGGGCTAAGCCGCCCATCACCAGCCGAGGGTGGAGCTCAGTCTCTTTAAAGTTAACCATAGCAAAAGCCCAAAGTTACACCCTGCAATCCCGATCTCAAGGTACATCTACACATCTACAGTAGAGAACTGTATGTTTTATAAAAGGTAAGTTTAGAGTTATTGTATTGTGTGTAGGAGCCAGGACTAGGTTAAGTCTGTAACATATTAACCATATGTCTAGTAAACATCTGAATGGACATCCAGTATAGGTGCTGAACTCCATACCTAGTGAGAAATTAAATGCTTCATCTGTGCTGTTAACTAAAACCTTGCTTGAACGGAACTTCATGAAATCCTTAAGTCTCATTTAGACAAATATGAAGCTCAGAATTCTTTAAGTCTATTGCCACTCTTACTGAACTATTCAATACTGTTTTTTATATGATTCCCTGTGTTTTCTTTTCGTGAGACATCTTCTCAAACACACAGGTCCATGTTTACAATTTGAAAGACATTCAGGCAATCAGTGAGACAGCTAAATGGTTTATTACCAATAAAATCCCATCCAGATAAGTGCTTATTGCAGGTTATCTCTCTCTACATCCTAATAAACATTTCCATTCTGCAATCAAAATTTTTTCCCTCTGTTAACCCTTTAATAACAGGTGGTTTTAAAAGTAGTACTGCAAACAGTAAAATAGCCTCAAAGAGTAATCCCATTCTGTACTCTGTCCTATAATACCTACATTCTCCCAAAGTACCTCAATCGTTTACTAAACTTCCACACATTTAACAATCATATGTTTTCAGAAAAGGTTTGATTTCTTCATTCTGAACAAAATTTAAACTCATCTTACCACCTTATTTATCAATATAGTAGATCGACGGTAAATATTTACTCTTACAATTTGACTTCAAACTCTAGAATACGAAGGGCTTAAAGTGAACAGAATTAAAGGAGGAGGATCAGGGCTGTAGCTCTCTATCCCTGGTGGACTTGGTGAGCGAGGAGACGGTGCCAGAGGCCAGCTGGTTCCGGCTCACGTTTGCCAGGTGTTTTCTAGTTTCCAGGCTCTGCTGCTCCAGTGAGAGGGCGTCCGACTTACAAGAAAGGTCCTCCTCCATACAGGCTTCGTGCTGCTTCAGAATCTGCAGGGAGTGCCTGGGAAGAGATGGGGCGCAGAACCCGGTCAAATAAGCAAGAGCCAATCCGCAAAGAGTCACATGGATATAAGCCAATCCCCCATCAGGACGTGGCAAACTCTTACATCATATCAACCATGATGAAGCCTGACTTTCTCACTTGTTTCATAACGTATAACAAAGCGTAATGAACAGAGACTTACTGGGCTTGGGAAAGTTTTTGCTTCAGAGATGTGACAGTGCCTTCGAGCTGTTTAGCCTCATCCAGCAGCCCGAACTGCACCTACACAACCACAGAGTCCGTAAGAGTCAATGGTAACCCACTGGCACAGAGTGGGAGAGCGTACCCTACAATGGGTTGACATCAGGTCCAGCATGTTCCCTGCTTTTTGCCCTCTGTAAGCGAGCAAAAAAATGGATTTATGAATGGATGGATGGATATACCTGGTCCTGGCAGAGGTCAACCCCTGGCCTCATGGTTCTGTTCTCCAAGCGAGTATGGACCAACTTCAGAGGAGCTTCTTTTGCCTGAAGATCTTCTTCCAGCCCACAGATGTCACGCTCTAGCTCGGCAATCTCTTCCTTGGTCTGACAGACAAGATTAAACAAGCACAGAGTCACCCTATCCATCCCTACAGGAACAATGGACATCCATCTAATCTCCAGGCTCTCATATTACAGTACAAAGGAGACGACGTAAAGAGGAAGGTGATGGCGTTGAAGACGCCCAGAACTAACAGTCTTTTGTTGCCAGAGCAACTCGTCGTACGCCTGCTGCAGATGGTGAGCCTGTTTGCGCAGAGCAAAATTGGTGGAGATGTACTGGGCCTGGAGTTCATTCTGAACCTGATGGAAGCAGCGGCAGAGTGAGGACAACATAGGACCATAGTCACACACATCTCCCTGTAATGGAGTTCACAGTAAGCATGGTATAAATCTACCTGAGTCATGATCTTGCTGAGGGTCTCCTCTAATACTACAATCACAGTCAAGTCCCTCTGGTCTTGGACAACATTCACAATAATTAATCAGATTTGACTGAAAGTTCCCCCCGAATCATTGTTAAAGCCATGTGCTAAAGGCAGGAACTGGTGGCTCTTTACCTGGGCAATGGTCAGAATTATATCCTCCCTCAGCTGCTGAGAGGTCAGCATCTCCTCCTCTGCTCGGCTCACATTGTACCGGCTGAACTGCTCCCACTGCTGGGGAGTCGTGGACCTGCAGCAGAAATTTCCTTAAGAAATCAAAGAAGCCTACTGAGGGATTGCAAATGCTACTTATAACATGTGTTGACCTTCAGTGTATATGTAGGCAAACCACACAGCTAAGTGTAGGCTTAACAAATTAGGGTAACATTCTGTTCAATCGTCAATGCTATGAAGTAAATTCCACTGAAGCAAAATATAATAAAGTTTGTACCATTTTTCAGTATATATACCACTAATGGATGAATGAAACAGAATTTTATTTAAGCACAGAAAGCATATTCTCTGATGCAGGGATGA
The DNA here is from genome assembly GCA_026781145.1 of Hippopotamyrus pictus. Taxonomy (NCBI): domain Eukaryota; kingdom Metazoa; phylum Chordata; class Actinopteri; order Osteoglossiformes; family Mormyridae; genus Hippopotamyrus; species Hippopotamyrus pictus. The sequence continues at coordinate 8,489,052 of JAODLC010000050.1, forward strand.
CCTTGGATGGATTCATTATATCATCATCCATCCATCCATCCATCCATCCATCCATTTTCTATATCTGCTTGTCCTATGCAGGATCACAGGGGCCCAGATATGGGGGACCAACCCATCACAGATAATAACATTATATGTGAACAAATTTAAATATCCAATTTATGACAATAATAATTCATAATAAAATAAAGCCTATTATAGCTTAACCTTAAATAAACAATGACAGTAAAATGAATAGCAGACATAAGCAGAATGCTATCCAATATAATCCAGTGACTATATATTGCATACAGTGAGTGTATTATTTAGAGCAGTGTTTCCCAATCCGGTTGGCATGGACCCACAAACAGTCCCCGAGGACCAGGTGGAGAAACGCTGGATGATACAACACTGAAAAATGTGAGCTGTATATTTACACACATGTACATGATGTGTGCATGTTACAGTAGCTGCTGGTGCCTTGTAAGCTTCTGCTCTGCACATCTACATGATGTGTGTATGTTACAGTAGCTGCTGGTGCCTTGTAAGCTTCTGCTCTGCACATCTACATGATGTATGCATGTTACAGTAGCTGCTGGTGCCTTGTAAGCTTCTGCTCTGCACATCTACATGATGTGTGCATGTTACAGTAGCTACTGGTGCCTTGTAAGCTTCTGCTCTGCACATCTACATGATGTGTGCATGTTACAGTAGCTGCTGGTGCCTTGTAAGCTTCTGCTCTGCACATCTACATGATGTGTGCATGTTACAGTAGCTGCTGGTGCCTTGTAAGCTTCTGCTCTGCACATCTACATGATGTGTGTATGTTACAGTAGCTGCTGGTGCCTTGTAAGCTTCGGCTCTGCACAGAGGAACATGTCTGCTGCACGTCTTACCCTGCAGGCACACGCAGAGGGTCGGGTTTCAGCGAGATGTCAGCTGATGTGACTGTGAGCGACAGGCACGTTCTGTCAACATCCAGGGCCTCTGTCTTGCTGTTCAGGTCAGATATAACCTGCTGTCTCGCCTCCTGTAAGAAGCTTGTAGATCAATTGGGAAAAAAAAAAAAAACAGAAAAAACATGTAATCAGTTCCCATTACATGTATTTAACTGGCACTTTTGCTCAAAGCACGGAAAGGCAGACAGTACATTATAAATGTACAGCTGTCAATTATGCATATATGTGCAGCTAGGCTGAGCTTCCAGTGAGTGACCACTTATGTTTTTACTGCTTTTGCTAATGATGGTGTCACCTCTTTGGTGGGGGAATGCTGATTAACACTGGCAGCACATCTAGGCTGTACCACATCCTTGTTCCCTGTGCTATATGGTAAGGATGGATGGATGGACGGATGGATGGACAGTCACCTGTGTGGGTTGTGGGCAGTCTTTGATACATATGGTCAGTCTGTGTAGCCCTTGGTCGCTGTATATTCCTCTGACACCATGGGCTAGCATGCATTATTCGTTGCTAGGCAACCAGTCATGTTTGGTTGCATTCAATGATTCGAAAGGATGCGGTGAGGCGAGCGTGTTTTTGCCGCACTGCAGAGGCTGCTGCCCCCTGACCCTCAGCACCTGGTGCCATTAGACTTATGGTGGGGAAGCTTGGCTAAACCACACATTGCTACCAGCAGAGATGTTTCATAGCTCCTACCCTGGGTGTTGAGAGACCTTCACAGAAGGTCCATAAAACCACAGACCTGAGCTGACGATATATTGATTCATGACCAATAAAGAACCCATATGTTCATGGGCATAAATTATGGATGGGTGTGGGTGGGATGGTGGGGGGGGGGAGTTGTAACCTCCCTAATAATCAAACCTGGCCAATACAACCCCCTCCAAATAATCTCAAACTTGGTGGAGACCTCAACCCCTCCAATGGTCAACCCAAAGTTACGCTCTGGTAACCTGGTAGGATAAGCAGCAGCCTCCTATCTGCATGGCCTCCCCCTCACCACAGCCGCTGGAAGGCCTTGCTGATTCTCTGCTGCAGGCTCCGCTGTGCCCTGCCAATCGCCTCCACCTCCTTCCTCATCTCGGCCTCCACGGGATCGATGAGGAGCTCCCTGCCCCGCCGTCGCTCCCTGATGGTCAGGCACTCAGTGCTCACCTCCAGGGGCACCACTGTGGCAGATAGGGCCTGTTCTGCTTCCCCCTTAATCTGGGGGTGGGACAGTGAGATGGTCCCAATCTAACAGTAACAACAATGCAGCTCTTCCACAGCCTTGATTCATACACTTATTTAAAAACACTACGGACATCACCAAACTACTTAATGTTAGATAAATGCTGATATTAAACATCACAGATTCACCTTTGTAAGCACCTTGATCTCCTGGTCTACATCCTGTGCACATGACTCCAATCTGCCCTTCCAGTTGGACACCTCCTGGATCCTCTCACTCAGTCTGCGACTGCTGTCACTCTTGTCCCACTGAGTCTAAAAGGTGTATTATCCAGGTCATGCAGGAACCACAACGTCTCGGACTAGCTGTAGCTGCCATTGTGCTTGTGGATCTCCTCGTACCAGTTCTGCGCTAGTACTCATATACGCTCTTTATATCAAGCGGAGATACCTGCCTTTTCTTTCGCACCACCGCGTGGTTCACTAGCCCCATTTTTATTACTTAGTTTGTCTACCTTATTAGCTGTCTCATCCCGCAGAGCTCTTCCTTCCTGCCGTATCCGCTGAGATGTCAGTCGGCTCTGGGCAGCCGTGTTAGACATCAGCCTGTTGCTGCTCTCCCATTCCGCCACGCTGCATCGCTGCCCCGGCTTTCCGTTCAGAGCGGCCATCCCGACCGCGATCCCTCGGCTGACAAGGCAAACCAGCCGAAATAGGCTTATAGCGGACAGACTGCACGTGCTTTTTTTTTTTTTTTTTTTTTTTTTTTTTTTAAATCAGTGAACGTTACCCTAACTTCAACACGGCAACTGTGCGGCGACAAATATAAAAATTAAGAAGTAATACGTAAAACACTCAGGGACTCTGTAATGTCCTAACAGCTTACCTTCAAGTTTTTCTGCCCAAATTTTATGTGACTTATCTGGAGACTCGAGCAGGAACTGTTTCACGAAAGCAAACACGCCGTTTCTAGGTAACGCATACATCCAATAGTAATGCTGCGATCGCAGCTTAATAATTAAATACTACCGCAAAATACCAACAAATCTGTCAAATGGCACTTAAAATAACACTATAAACGTTGTGTATTTACTTTATTGACTTAAAATAGTCTATAGCGAAAATAATGTATATGAAAATACCAAAACAGAGATGAATGTCTGAACAGTAAATCGATTCTGGAGAAAATTCTGTTCTCATGCAATTAGTGATTGCATAATTTTAAATAACCATTTCCTTCACCTCAAGCTTACGTGTATTTTTTGAAGTATTTCTCAAAATAGCAATGGTTTGGTTTTAACATTTTATTTTCCATTAATGTTTTGAGTTATCCTTTTGTAATCATACATAACTCGATTAAAAACAACCGCCTGGAAGTCCATCCATCCATTCATCCATTCATGCACTTATTTTAATTGCATTTATAAAGCGAACGGCATGTCAGTGATGTAATGCGCCACCAGACCTGTAGGTGTCGCTGGAACCCCGTACACCTGCCGTCATACACATCACGCCGGCGCTGCCTTTTAAAAAAGCGGCTGTAGGATACTTGATAAACTGTTGTGTGACAAAGTTAGATAGAGTCCGCCAAAGACAGTCAGGGAGACGTACACCAACGTGCCAGAGTCTTTATAGGGATGTTGTTTTTGCAACAAAATAATTTTCTTTTCAGTTTACTGAGGGTGTATTGTAAGTATTTAACTGTCAAATTATAGCGGCATGCTGTTCTGTATATGCACATGGTGCAGTACTGTGCTGGCCGCCCACACTTGCGCAGTTATTGAAGAATGCGTTTTACTAGTTTGGGTGCCTAAATTTGGATTTGTCGTATATACGAGTTTCACAAACAGATTGTAGTATCGGAAATATGTATCGGTGGCAGTGGGACATGGAATTAGTAATACTTTTGGTGATGAGTAACGCACTGCCAGCTTGCGATGGTGGCACCGCGGCCGTTGCCCTGAATGGGACACAAAGGCAGTGGAATGGGACCGAAAGGACACCTTTCCAACATGACCATGCCAATAACAGCAAAAAGACTTTCCCTGTCCTCAGTTTCAATTACGACCACGTCCGGACACACTTCCAGATCTCACTCTGGATCCTGCTGGCTTTCCTGATGAAACTGGGTGAGTCAAGTCGTTTCCTTCTTGGTTCACCGGGCAGATTTGGTCTCCGTTATGCCGACAATCTGCACGGCTTACTGCTGCAGACCGGTAAACGTGAAAAAATTCGGGATTGTTACCCAAAACTTAAAATATGTGAAAAAAGTTTGCGTTGAACTGGCGTCAGTCTGCTGTCCCGCGTTATCTTCTGGGGCAGGTGAGACATTTCAGCATCTGTGTCAGGCCAGATAAGACCTAGCGGCAACTGCACCCATTATCGATTTCTGTGAAAGCTGATGGCCCGTAATCGCGGGCCCTGTGTTGGGGCCAAATCTATAGTGAGTTCGCATTGCCAGGCTAAAATGCAGCATCATCAGACTTCGCGTAGCTCATGCGTTACGCAGGAAGTGCCCAGATGGGTTTTGTTTATCAGAGAGGGAATAATGTGGCCGCAGCCAGATGAAGGCGATGCGGCTCCAGGGGAAAACAACTCATTTTACTGGGCGAATATTATTCGCAAACTCAGGTCTCCATGCAGTCGTGGGGCAGTAATTAAAGAAAGTACATGATGCTCACTACATTATGTCAGACTAATGAAGGTAATTACTCATTGATTAGTGCCAGGTCATTCAGATCCCATGTTGACCAAGGGTAGACTAGTTCGGTGTGTTCTTCATTTGCGTGTTTGTTCCTGCTCAGGCCTCCAGCTGATCCCACGGCTGTCCAGCATCGTGCCAGAGAGTTGCCTGCTTATTGTAGTGGGGCTCCTTGTGGGTCTGGTCATCCAGGTGGTGGGGGAGGAGCCTCCGGTGCTGGACTCGGAGTTCTTCTTCCTGTGCCTGCTGCCGCCCATCATCCTGGACGCCGGGTATTTCCTGCCCCTGCGGCCCTTCCTGGAGAACCTGGGCACCATCCTGACGTTTGCGGTGCTGGGCACCCTGTGGAACGCCTTCTTCGTGGGCGGGCTCCTGTATGGCGTGTGCCGGGTGGGCAGTGCGCACCTGGCTGGCGTGGACCTGCTGGCTTGCCTGCTCTTCGGCTCCATGGTGTCGGCCGTGGACCCCGTGGCCGTACTGGCCGTTTTCGAGGAGATTCACATCAACGAGCTTCTGTTCATCCTGGTGTTCGGGGAATCGCTGCTGAATGATGCCGTAACCGTGGTGAGGCCTCTGGCTACGTGGCTGAGTTGTTAAACCCAGAGCAGGTCTGGAGCAGAAATTAGAAGCCAGGAAGACAAATGATTCCCTTGAATTCTATCAATCTGACCGTGTTACATTTCAATTAGGCATTCAGGTAGCTAACATCCTGACATACAAAATTACGAGACCTTGGCTCAATTTTATGTTTCTCCCAGTTCTTAGTTTATGGGTGAATAATACTTTTTTTTTTTTTTTTTTTGCAAACTGCAGCCTGGTTCTTCTCTGTTTCTCATTAATGAAGGGCTTCTTCCTTGCTTTATGGGACTTCAGTCCTGCTTCTAGGAGCCTGATTATGAACAGTGCGCTTCACACCTGCACTTAATGTTTCCCATTCCCTTTGAAGGTCACTTGATGACATCCTCCAATTCATGAGAAATTGTGCGATAAGTGAACAGCCATCTCTGGCATTAGAAAGTCACTTGTCCTGTTTCACTTTATTCTTGTGTAGTGCTGTCTTAGAAATGTTGTGCCTGGAAGCAGCCTGCCTCACAGTGTAGCCTTCTGCCACCGGAACCAGGATTAAACCAGGATTTAAAAATGCAGATTTAAAAATTAAATATGGAGTGGTCTATTGTTTTTTTCCAGAGCTCTCCCTAATGGATTATTCCTGAAGATTTTATTATCAAACCGCTCCCCACCACTCACAGTCCCTATCAGTTACATGTTGGTTGTTCTGATTTTTAATGCTCACGTATGTGTTTGAGCCCCACGTGACACTTCATATCTGCACAGGTTCTGTACCACCTTCTTGAGGAGTATGCGGGTGTGGGTTCCGTCAGCGCGCAGGATGTAGGCCTAGGCGTGCTCAGCTTCCTGGTGGTGTCACTGGGAGGGGTTCTGGTCGGCGCCATTTTTGGCGTCATGGCTGCCTTCACCTCCCGCTTCACCCTACATAACCGCGTCATCGAGCCGCTCTTCGTCTTCCTATACAGCTACATGTCCTACCTCTCCGCGGAGGTCTTCCATCTGAGTGGCATTATGGCGTGAGTGAGCTCCATCTGTCCTCTTGTATCTGTCTGTCCTCCCTCCGATCTGTCCATCCCATCCACCAATCCATTCCTGCTTATCTGTATCAGTCCGACTGCAGTCCTATAGCTGTCAATATTTGTCATTCGGTTTATTTATAAGTTGAGACTGAGACCCACAGAGGGAAATTATGATTGCATCACATTCGGGCTGCACGGTATCATATCAGGATACCACATCGTGATATGTGACATTTTTGCTAGTAATATGATGATACAGACACTCCTCTGCTTACGAATGAAATACGTTCTGAACGTAAGTCGTTATGCAGCATCATTTTAAGCGTATACCCAAGTATGAAGAACTACGATGCTGGGAGTACGCACATTACGCTGCTGCGGCCAGAAGTCGTACCAGGCGGAATTGGTGCGCAGAAAATGAAATTGATGTTGCGGACAGGAAACGGGAGCCCAACAAACACAATTTGGACTTACAGTCCTCTTCGTTCGTATGTCTGAAAGTTCGTAAGTTGAACATTCGTTAGCGGAGGAGCGTCTGTATTTTATAAAAAGGTGATGAAATTACCCGGAAACAAGCTACAGCCAAATAGAACTTGGTATTATCTACCAGTAGAGTGTGTCAGATGAGTTGGTGGTGTTGCTGTGAGTTGTAACAACAGATACAAAACAGCGCCAACAAATGCGGTATGATAATTGGGTGCGCGCAGATTGTGATGACAATGTAGAAACGATATATTGTACAGCCAGTGTGCAAAATACCCGTCAATATTCGGGGGGGTCCCCATCTCCCTATTGTTGTCAATACTGATCTTGAGACCCCCTTAAAATTTTGCTTTTGAGGCTTTCAGGGGGTCTCATGGGTTAATCGGGGGTGTCAGACCCCCCCCCCCTGTATTTCGCACACTGCGTACAGCCCTACTTCACATGTTCTTTGAAGACCAGGCTCTGTATAGTGATCTGTAGCAAACAGTCGACCCGATTACTATTCGAAACCTTCCAGTGCTGTAGATGAATGACCATTGACTGCTGGAAGTCTGAAGGGCATGTCTATGATCCATGCTCCTTTTGTGTTTAAACTCATATACCTACAGGCTGATTGCGTGTGGGGCAACCATGCGCCCATATGTGGAAGCCAACGTGTCTCACAAGTCTCACACCACCATCAAGTACTTCCTGAAGATGTGGAGCAGCGTGAGTGAGACGCTCATCTTCATCTTCCTCGGTGTGTCCACGGTGGCCGGACCGCACCTATGGAACTGGACCTTCGTCACCGTCACGATCCTCCTCTGCCTTGTGGCCCGTGTGCTAGGTTAGACCATCATGCCTTTGCCACTAAGGCACATGGTTAGGCACTAACTCAAATGTCATTTGCTAAAATGTTTTACTAGTTTAATGCTACGTTGATTTGCTAACACTGCTGTAAGCGGATAGCTGGGTGTAAGCATTCCGTTCGCATGTGCTTGCTGCAGGAGTGGTTGGCCTGACATTCATCATCAATAAGTTTCGCGTGATCAAGCTGACCACCAAGGACCAGTTTATTGTGGCGTACGGTGGCCTGAGGGGGGCAATCGCCTTCTCCCTGGGCTTCCTGCTTAAGAAGGAGCACTTTCCAATGAGGAACCTTTTCCTGACTGCCATCATCACACTGATCTTTTTCACGGTGTTTGTGCAGGTAGGTACAGACTGAGCAAGTGTGTGTGTGCATGTGTCCCTGTTAAAGGAAGGTTGATCGTGGCTTTAAGACACTGACAGGATAAGTAAAACTTGGCATGTTGTAGAGGGCTATTGACGAGAACTTCTTAATCATTGACAGACTTATTAATCATTGAATTTAGGTGTTTCATTCGGACCCATTGCCACAGGTGTATAAAATCAAGCACCCAGCCATGCGGTCAGGTTTACAAGCATTTGTGAAAGAATGGGTCATTCTGAAGAGTTCAGTGAATTCAAGTGTAGTTCTGTCATAGGATGCCACCTTTGCAATAAGTCAGTTTGTGAAATTTCTTCCCTGCTAGAAATTCCATTGTCAACCGTAAGTAGTATTATTGCAAAGTGGAAGTGTTTAGAAACAACAGAAACTCATCTACAGCGTCCTGTTGACTCAATTACCGCAGAGTTCCAAACTTCCTCTGGCATCAACCGCAGCACAAAAACTGTGTGCAAGGAGCTTCGTGGAATGGGCTTCCACGGCCGAGCAGCTGCATGCAAGCCTCACATCACCAAGTGTAATGCAAAGAGTTGGATGGAGTGATGTAAAGTAGCTGCCATTGGTCTCTGGAGCAGTGGAAACCTGTTCTGTGGAGTGATGAATTACGCTTTTCTGTCTGGCAGTCAGATGGATGAGTCTGGGTTTGGCGGATGCCAGGAGAACGTTACCTGCCTGACTGCATTGTGCTGACTGTAAAGTTTGGTGTAGGAGGGATAATGGTATGGGTTTGTTTTTCAGGGGTTACGCTTGGCCCCTTAGTTCCAGTGAAGGGAACTTATGAATGGGCAAAAATTCCCACAGACACACTCCAACATTTTGTGGAAAGCCTTCCCTGGAGAGTGGCAACTGTTATAACCACAAAAGGCACACCAACCCCATATTAATACCTATGGATGTCATAAAAGTCCCAGTTGGTGTAATGGTCAAGTATCACAATACTGATAGCTGCGACTAGCAAATACTGATAAGGACCAATGTAATCTCTGCATAATTTTATAATTGCATCGTTTATTGTGAGAAAACAACAGTTATGTTATTATTTTGAAACTCAAACTCTACATTTGAAAAGTGTAGATAAGCTGATTTTTGCATGGTCAGGCTGAGAGTGAGTATCTCGGAGAATGACGATTGTCTGTCTGTCCTCCTCTTCCAGGGCATGACCATTCGGCCGCTGGTGGACCTTCTGGCAGTGAAGCGGAAGCAGGACTCCAAGCATTCCATCAACGAGGAGATCCACACCCAGGTCCTTGTCACCCTGATCGCATGACAGAGATGCATATGTGTCAGGGATCCTGGCCAGGTTCACAGAGTACATAATGAAGGCACTGACCTTAATGACACTCAAATAAACCAGACTATCTTTCATTTAGACAATGTATTATTGAACATAGCATACTAGCATTTGTAAATCAAAATAATCATTTATTCAAGGGGCAGAAATATTTTTAAAAACTGTTTATTTATCAGTATACCGTTATAGAGAACACGTACCTACCTATCCATCCATCCAACTTCCACCCACTTTTCCAGCAGAGGGTTATGGCGTGGTCCCGGATTCTGTCCTTACCAATACAGGGCACATAGCAAATGTCAGTCTAACTCAAAACACATAAACATACACACACAGTTACAACTGAATCTTAGCCCACCTTGCAGTGGGGATATGACTTTGACATCCTGTGGTTAAAACTACGAAAGTTTTCCTGATCACCAACCATCAGTATGACCTACAACAAAGTTCTTTTGCGTTGTTTTTTCATGCTATTTTCTTTCAGGTTCTGGACCACCTGCTGACAGGTGTTGCACATGTCTGTGGGCAGTACGGCCATCACCACTGGAGGGACAAGTGGGTCATTTCGGCTCTGTGTCCCTCTGCGATGACTCGGGGTGGCAGCTGACGCACATAATGTTGAAAGCATCGTATGCCTGAATTCTGCAACTTCCCAGCTGAATATGTCGTGGACAAAAAAAGCAGTAATTTTGAAAACCTCTGTCTCTTCCTCACTCGGTCTCACAGTCATCCTAATTTCTCTCTCTCTCTCTCCCCACTTTGCCTTTTGGCAGATTAACCCGCTTGGATAAGCAGTATGTGAAGAAGTGGCTGATTGCGGGCGAGCGGTCCGAGGAGCCCCAGCTTATTGCCTTCTACAGAACGCTGGCCGTAAACCAAGCTTTGGAGCTGCTGGAGAGTGGAGGTGATATGCTGCCCTCTGCTGGCCCCTCCACAAACTCCTTGCAGTGAGTACCCTCACCTTGGCTACCCCAGAAACAGTGCCCTACCAGTGACTGCTGTTTTCATGTATTTAACCAGCTAGCTAATGGTTATACACTTAATAGACATGTTTTATGATCCAATTTTCTCTTGAAGCCTCATCTACACAGGTTTTCCTTTGATTTACTGTGGCTTAATTGGAGCAGAGTAGGACCTGGCCAGTCACTGCCCTTGGGGAGAAGATGACATTGTGGCTGTCCTGTCATGTGACCAGCTCAGGGTCAGGTGTTAATCCCAAGGCTCCATGCTTCCTAGGACCTTGAAGTCAAAGATCCAAGAGAATGACCAGCCATTGGCAAGGATCTCAAAACAGCGGAAGGAGGAGATTACAAGAATCCTGCGTATGACCCTGCAAAATACAGAGCAGAAGGTAGGGGCCAGAAACGTCTTTGGGGGGGTAGTTAATTAGTTTTTTATACATACACTGAACAAAAATATAAACGCAACATTTTCGATTTTGCTCCCATTTTGCATGAGCTGAACTCAAAGATCTGAAATTTTTTCTACATACACAAAAGACCCATTA
>JAODLC010000050.1:8500058-8518152 GCA_026781145.1 Hippopotamyrus pictus
TGTTCATTTCTCTACCATAAGCCGTCTCCAAAGGTGTTTCAGAGAATTTGGCAGTACATCCAACCGGCCTCACAACCAAAGACCATGTGTAACCACACCAGCCCAGGACCTCCAAATCCAGCATGCTCATGCAAAATGGGAGCAAAATCGAAAAAGTGTTGCGTTTATATTTTTGTTCAGTGTAGTTTTAGTGCTGAGAGACAGGCTTGGGACGCTTGCTTAATTCTGGAAAAATGTTGCAGAAAAATGCAAATGTATTGGTTTCATAACAAGAGTCCATTGACGAGCGATGGAGATCAGATCTGCACATCTTCCACACATTTTCTTTTTATTAAGTGTCATAATTTTTTTGACTGACTCATTCAGTTCTGTTCTTGCCATTTTGCTATTAATTGCAATTTTAGTCACTGGCTCCCAAAGGGATACTAAACACAAATGTTTAGTGTTTTACGTTATTGCCGAGGTGTTACTGATTAAAAAGCCCCCAGTGAGACTGCTTGTCAATCAGCTTTTTAGCTCAGAACAGAATATAATTTAGGTTTCAATTTATTAGTACTTGAAATTAATGAAAATAATGGTTGCTTCTAATGTGTTGGTTTTTTTTTTTGTTTTTTTTTTTAAAAAAAAAAAACAAATGAATAAAGTAATGATCTTTGTTATGAATCCAATATATAATATATTTTTACTGAATTAAATACGCATCCCAAGATTTTCTGTGAACACTGTATTTGAATGTATCCATCCATCCATCCATATTCCTACTTATCCTGTATACAGTTGTGGAGATTTGCATTGTGTTTATTTTTATTACTATTAATAATTTGGCACTGAGCATTGTTCCTTCCTGCTGGCCTAGAACCGGATAACACCTTTAATTTAATGCCCCCACTGGATTATGTCATATCTGTCAGCACCTGCACCGGAAGCCTTCCTGTGATGACTGATCAGGAGGGTTACGGAAGCTGTCCAGTGCAGGAAGCTAAGGTCTGTCTTCTGCTGGTTTCTCCCCAGCTTCACTCCTACAGCCAGCACACCCAGGATGAAGCCTGGACTTTGCAAGTCCTGCACCGGAAGCAGGCAGAGATGGGGAGAAAGGTGAGGCCACTGCTCCAGAGTGTCCACAGGTCCAGGCTGCACTGCTGACACACGCCATACATTTCACCTGAAATGATCCAGCCATATTTATGTTTTATGAAATCATCACCAGGTGACGTGACGCTGGTAGTTGATCGATTGCTTCTCCGTCTCTTCTGTGAGTGCTGAAACTGAGCTCACTTCCCTTCCCCTTTCTGCACAGATGAGCATCTTCCTTGCTGATGCAGCCAAGCTGCAGGTCTCCCCTGTGCAGCGCAGAGCAAGGCTGGCCTCTGGTGAGCGGCGTCCTCCCCTTTAACTGTAGACCAGTGTATTTCAACCTTTTTTTGAGCCAAGGCACATTTTTAACATTGAAAAAAAATCCCACGGCACACCACCAACCAAAAACGTTACAAAATGACACTCTGTAGCCTAGTAATGACAAAATAGTCTTTCAATTTATTTATACTCACATAGTGTGAAACCTGACCCTGTTTGGATGAACACAAAGCTGATATCCTGGCAGGAATGGCAGACAGACACACGGAGCTCTTCCTCAACAGCTCTCCCTCCCTCGCCCACTCTCTGTCCCTCAGCTCCCCAGATCTACATCTCTCGCCCCTGAACAGTCATTCCTCAGAGGTAGTTGTGATGTCGGCCTGGGCCCCTGCCTCCACAGAGCCGGTCCTGATGTTCCCTCTGTTCACCCACCTGTGAGGTTCCCAGCGTGTTGCTTTGGCAGAGACACCGAAAAAGGCCGCCATTCTGATCCAGGCCCCAACACAGGGGGGTCGGGAGCTGCACTGACGAAAGCAAGTCTGAAATATGACAAAAGATTGTCTCAAACAAAAAGCCACATGTCGGAGACAGTGTCTAAAAGCAGTCATATTGTATTCCTACATTCCAAATTCAGTTCATCTTTGACTTTTTGGTTGACCAAGTGTAGACTAAAAAAAGTGCAGGTAAATATTGGCTGCCAGCCCACGAGAATGTGCACTGTGAGTTACTGAGCACCACGTAGGTCCCGGGAATGTGCACTGTGAGTTACTGAGCACCATGTAGGTCCCGGGAATGTGCACTGTGAGTTACTGAGCACCACGTGGGTCCCGAGTGGGGGCTTCATCTCAGCTCCAGGACCTCTGCCTCGGCAAACAGCACTCACACACTACACCCAATAGAATTACACTTAAAATTTATGAGTTAAACTTTCTAATAAATGCATATATTTCTTTATTTGTAAAAGGTTGGTTGTATTTTAAAGGTTGGTTGATTTTAAAAAAAAAAAAAAATTACATGCATTTGCCTAAATTAGTATATTTTGCTTATCTGACTCTTGGTAAAGGGTAAAACTGCGCCACACGTGCACAGAAAAATCCACTTTTTGGCCACTAAAATGGATGAGGTTACCTTCTGGATCATTAAACTCATCTAATAGCTATACCGAGTTTGATGTATTAGAACATATTGCATTGTTACATGTTTAGGTAATTAATAGTGTATTATCGCTGTGTATGTGACGTCATTCAAAGCCAGTGTGCTCCCCCTCCTTATGTAATGGTGGTGCAGGTGTCTGTGCCTTCATGACCTCTGGTACCCCAGAGTTTATAAATTAAGCACTGGCCTAAACTACGGCCAGCTGGATTTTGAAGCAGTATTGCACTCCCCTGAAGAAAGACTTGTCCCAGAACTGTGTTTGGTTACTGATTTAAAAATATGTACAGTAGTTTTCAGGGAGAGATGTGGATGCATGTTTTGCAGCGGTGAACTCCAGCAGTGGATTTCTGGTCCCTGTGAGCGGGTGGCTTTAGCGGAAATATAACAACTCAGTATTATGAGCTCATTCATATATAGCGGCCAGAGGTGCCCTTACACTTGTTTACCAGTGACCAATCAGACCTTTGCGATCAGGAATCACTCTATCTGTTCAGTGTCCCAGTGTAAACCCAGGCTTGGTCCCATGCTGCGCAGAGGTAAACTGAACAGCATTATTATGTGTACAGTACATGCGGATGTTATAAATAAGGCTGAAAGCTGGAAAAGCAGTCTACAAGAGTAATATGTAACATTTTTTGGTCTTTAATGGTTAATAAATGATACCTCACCATGTAGTTTACCTGTATTTATTGAGTGAATCAAACCCGTTATTGTCCTGCATTAACTGACTGATAATTTTGATGTTTTTTGCAAGATATTAATTATATTTATTAGAAAGTAGTTTTGTCATACATTAACGAAACAAATATAAGTTGTTTACAAATTACACAAAATTACATTTTAAGACTTGTCAAAATGTCACTGCCTAATCTTCCCGCAAAATTTCTCATACTTGTACATATGCTTTTATATTACAATTTGCAATGCTATAATAAAAATCTGATGAACAATCAAAATGTCTGTTTTATACTTATGATAAAATGGGAACTTTCTTGACGGGTACTCTGCTATGGGATGGCGCCCGTCCTTGGTAGGTCCCGGAAATCGGGCAGCCACATGCCGACATAATTATAGCGGGGCGGACTTTGCCTTTAAGAAGAAGCCTTCTGCGCATGAGCAGTGTCCTTTCCACGTGGTATAAGGCTGAACGCTTCGCTTTTGGCGCTGCAGGTTTGAGTACGTCAACTTATAGAAGCGGAATTATTAAAAATGGCAAGGTATTTGCGTCCCCCAAATACTTCACTGTTCATCAGAAATATTTCTGATGAGTCAAGGTAAGTAGAACTAACTGATAAAAGCGTTTGAATTGGGGTTTTTTGCGTTTATTTTGGTTTAGAAAATGAAACGCGGGTTGGTTTGGGCCTTCGGGGTAAAAATACACTTGGTTACGAGACCTAGATTTTTCTTGCAAGAATGGCCGTAGAATACCAAACGATTGTTTTCTTTTTTATTGAATTTCACCAGTTCCCTCGTTAGCATACTTGAAAACCTCTAATAAAATTAGTGGACGAGCCTCTTGGTTTCGTTTCAGCAAATGGCCACGTTTTCACTGCCCCGGGCATTGCGAGCGTGAGCCCTGGTTTTCCTTGTGGGTCCTTCTGCACGGTAATATTAAAGCTTTATGAGCGGTCCCATTGATTTAAAATACAGCCTGACTTGCATATAGCATTCGTCAGATTTTGTTCCCTGCAACTTGGTCAGAGAGGTCACCGGTTTAGATGCAGCCTTGCATCGTAGCAAACAGCGCCGTCCCGTCACTGCAGGCCGCGGTTTACTTTTGTTTTACTTTTGATTTGCGCGTCCATCAGAGTTAACCCGACAGCTGGCTGCACGCAAACTTATACCAGTAAACCCTGTGTTTTTATACGAAGCGTTTGAACTTTCTGATTTGCTTGCTACTATCGTCTCTCCACTAATCACTGCAATTGTAATATCGGGTATTTTAACTCTTGTTGGCTTGGTGATGCAAACAAGGGATTGCATTTAATTATAAATGGAACTGTTTTGCGGTGCTTCAGGCCGGAGGATTTACGTCGCGAGTTTGGTCGTTACGGCCCCATAGTAGATGTCTACATTCCCGTTGACTTCTATACACGTCGAACAAGAGGATTTGCATACATTCAATATCCTTTCATCACACCTCCTTTTTAATGAATGGTATTTCACATTTAACGGGGGGAGGGGTGTTTGACCCCCATGAGGTTGTAACTGAGGAATGGCAGTATCTGGGACAGAAAGTCCTCCTATGGACAATGACATGTGGAGCTGTATTTTCCTCCTAACTTATTCTTCTGTTGTTGCCCTAGAATATATAAAGTCCTTGGCTGTGGAGGCCTCACAGTCAGAGACCTGAGTAGAGTAGAGTCCAGGAATTAAACCAAGCTGCACAGACCATAAGGATATCAGGCCTCGAGAGAGTGAGATAGTGTTCAGCTTGAAGAGTCCAAACTGAAAAGGGGACCAAGTTGGGCGTCAAAGCATCAATATATCTGCAAAAGAGGGATTATGGGAAAGCACAAGCAGAAAATCCAAGTTCTTCTGGAATGCAGTTAAAGATCTTAAAGGTCAAGATGAAGGTCAGTCAAGCATGTTTAAGGTAACAAACCTGGTTTTTGTATCCTGCCAAAAGCACAAGCACCATACATTGCAGACTAAACTTGAACAATATGCTAAAGTTTTAGTTTCTCTGCTTGTGTTCTTCAAGTGGAAGCAGTGATTTATTTCTCAAACATGGTGGCTACAGCTGTCTGATGACACATCAGTGGATCTTTAATCTCCAGAAGAACTCCTTTATGCCTCTTGTCACATTAGTGAGAGGAGGATTTAGCGTAGTAGAGATCAGAATTCTGATTGGAAGGTTGCCGGTTAAGTCCCATGAGTGCTTTAGTTCTAGTTCTGCTTAAAGTAAGCAAGCGTTCAATGAATGAATGAATGAGCCCAATTACCTGATATGATGAACCCAGAAGTACCGCCCCTTGGAGCTATGATTCGCCGGTTCTGCTGGAGGAGTGTGCAGCGGGAGGTCCTGGCCGTGTTTCTGTGCATGTAGAGCCCTGAGCCACATGGCTAGTTTAAAACCCTTAACAGGCAGCATGTTTGAAGATGTGCGAGACGCCGAAGATGCCCTTCACAACCTGGACAGAAAGTGGGTGTGCGGCCGGCAGATCGAGATCCAGTTCGCCCAAGGAGACCGAAAGAGTAAGTCGGAGATTCACTCGAGATTCTTGTATATGGAACAGCCAGAAGCTTCCGGTCTTTGCCGCGTAAGAGACGCTGAAATGACGTGTGTTGGTGTCACCCTGTGTTTCTGCAGCACCCAGTCAGATGAAGGTAAAGGAGAGGCGGTCGCCCCGCAGCTTCTCCCGCTACGATGACTACGAGCGGGACGGGCGGCGGAGACGCTCGCGCAGTCGCAGTTACGACAGGCGCAGGTCCCGCAGCCCCTCGTATGAGCGGAGGCCACGCCGATCCGAGAGCCCTCGGGAGTAAGGGACCCTCGCCTCAATTTCCTCTTGGGTCGGGCTGGGGGTGGAGGTTATTTCTCATAGATCTGTTATGGATGCAGTGAGCATTGACTTTGTTCTATTTGCTTAGCGTTGGGCGTTAAGGGGGAATCTGCCTTTTCATAAGTGGCCCCATTACTGCTTACCTCCCAGGTCCCGTGGTCGTCCGTACGGCAGGCCTCGACGGAGCAGGAGTCGTGACAATGACAGGTGAGTTCTCCCTTTTCTCCGTTGTGCTAACGGATTGAAACTGGTTTAAACTGGATTTGGGCTGTGGTTCAATAAACTGCATATGTAATGTGTCCTGTTCCTTTACTTAACCCCCCCCCTAGACACAAGGGTCAGCGTCGGGACTCCAGGCCCCAACCTGATATGCCTTCCCACTCCAGGTCACAGTCACCCCCCCGGCCCAAGCGGGAATCCAGGGCCCAGTCTCGCTCTGCATCCAAATCTCCGAGCCCCCCCCTCGGCGAGTTTGCACCACGCGCCGCCTCTCAGGAGCCTCAGAAAGACGAGCAGCTGCATTCCCCGTCCCGCTCTCTGTCCCGCTCTGCGTCTCGGTCCCGCTCTCGATCGCGATCTCGCTCCTGGGCTGGACGCAAGTCTGGGGGGCACTAGGCCCCCCCATCACCCCAGTGCTTCTCTGCATTCTTTGCTGCAGTACTGGATTCTGTCTCAGAGCTGGGACTGGTTTGGACTGCGTTGTTGGGTTGTTTTTTTTTTTTTTTTGTTAATGAAAACCCCCTGTCCACAGATCTGGCGCCCCTCATGTGTGCACAAAGCAGTGGAAGTTCCTGGTTTAGGTTTTTAGGAAAGTTCTTTTGTTATAGTTTGGACTTGGTATTTTACTTCAGTGTTGTAAAGGTGACTGATAGGCTTCCCTGTGTAAACTGGCATATCACATCCTCTGAAGCTAATTTGATCGGTGGTTTCCTCTTCCTGCAAGATTTTTGTACGCGAAAGGCTAAATTGTACCACAGTGCATCGTAATTTTGAATTGAATTTTTCTAGTTAATGGTCTTCCACTGTGTAACTGACTGCAGATGTTCCATCCACTCCCCACAAGTCGCTCAATAAAAACCAGTTTGCTGCACTAGTGAACTGGCTGGGAGTGATGTAAGATGAAGTTGACTTGTGGACGGTTTTGATGGAGTAACTTTTAAACTTGTTTTATGATGTTGTCCTCTCCCTTTGTGTGCTGTGCGATAGCTAATCCACATAGTTGGGAATGAATTTTCATTGAAGAGATGGTCTCTTTCTGAATCTGTAATCCTGGCTTGCTGTAAATGCCCAAAAATTTCATAAATTTGAAACTTTGCGTTTAAATACACATGTACATAGCCTTTGTTACGTTCACTGTTATGTTGTTTTTTTTCCCCATTAAAGTTTGACTGTGTGTGTGTGTAAATGTTTAAACTTAATACCAACTTTAACTTCACCCCAGGAGACGTAATATTTTAAGCTGTTTGCAAATGGCTTTAAACTTGGAGAGCTCAGTGCGTGAAACGAGTACAGACCTCGGGGATAAATCGGCTTGGACTGAAGTGCCGTCCAGCAGTGAACAGGTTTAGGTACTCCATCGCCGTTTATGTGCCTCGGACACAATACAAACCCTTGTACTATCAATGGGCCTTTACGTTCTCGAGGGATTGTTTTGCACCTTGTAATTACAATTTTGCTGATCGGCAGTTCCGGCCCCGACTTTTCCTGGGTCCCCTGTGAAAAACCATATATCTTAAAATGAGTGCATCTACTTGAAGTACAATTTTCGGTGTTGTGCGATTCCGTATTAGTATCCCATGCGCCGCCCTGTCCCCGAAACCGGCAATCCCTTCCTAGCTGACGTATGACACATGTGGTCGGTGCTGGGGTGGCACCAGATCGGGTTGCCGTACGGGGTACCAGTATCAGGGCGGGACCGCGCTTTGCCCCGGCGCTTTTGTTTTCATGCCGGGTGATTTGCCGTCGCAGCGCTGTCCACCGGCTCGGCCATGGCGTGCGGCGCCACATTAAGGCGCTCCGCGAACTGGGACGCTCTGCACGGCCCGCAGTCCCCCAAGCGCCGGAGGTGCGACCCGCTGGCCGGTGCCGCCAGCTCCGTTCCACCGCAGAGGTGCACCTTCGGCCCGCCGCGTCCGGCTGGACAGAGGCTGACTCCAGGTGAGAATGACCGACACTGCATTTAGTTATAGTGATATTATTTACTAATCCAGGTTTTGCTATTGCTTTATGTAAAGCTGGCATAACCCGTTAATACCCGATTCGTTACGAACACCCTGAGACCCCCGTATTTGTTAAACATGTGACCTCATATGTTAACTTTTTCATATAACTCGATAAAAGCTACGCCAGCTAACATGTAAGGAATCTTACTTTGCAGTTTTGAAAAATTTTGTAAACGATATATAATACGTCATTTTTCTAATTCTGTCACCGGCAGCCAACGCAGGTTGATATACCCTGGCTGGAAGGCTCGGTGTCAGTGGAGGGATCGCGCGTTTAGGGTTATTTACAAAATGTAGCAGATTAAAGTACTTTTATGAGCCGATGCTAGACCATGGATTCTTATTACCCAACATAACTAGCTATAACATAACATGGCAGGGCTGGGACACACAGCCTTCACCTCTGCGCCTGAATTACGAAATCATTTGCCCGACTGTGGAGTTTAAATCGTTATCTTGGACTGAACATACTGCAATGCAGCTGGTCAGTGGTCCAGCTCTACTGGTTGGGTTGAGTCCATTCAAGATGCTTGTACCGAACTCTCTTCGTGCATGTGGCAAGAGCGCTATTTCTGACAGATTGGCTGTGAAAACTATTGAGGGTGTCTCATTTAAGACCTGCTGTCTGGCTGTTATTGCTTGTGTAATCTGGAATTTGCGTGTGGATAGCAGGCATGTTGGCTTTGGCAGAGTCTTTAGGATTAAGGTACAGGTCCTCCTGGAGGCTGTGCCATCATCCGGCTGTTCCAGGGTCCCAGAAGTGAGGGAGGGGGCTCCATCGCGATTCTCTTTGCTACTAACCTCTGCTTTCTGCCCTAAGTGCTTCTGTCGATCACGCCAGTCTTCCTCCACGCCTTGTCCATGTGTTTCATACCTACAGAGCAGATCTTCCACAGCGTCGAGCAGATGTCCCTGTCCTGTACAGCCAGTCTCATCCATAGAATGCTTAGAACAGCCCCACATTTTAGTTAATACTGTGAAACACACTTTACAAGAAAAACTACATCATTATGTACTAGTCCTTTACATTCCAGCAAGTTAATACTTTTCCTAATTAAAATTACCCTGCTTAGAATGTTTGTGAACATGAATAATGTAACCTAAGAGAAATGTCATGCAAATGGCCTGAGACAGACAATAAGAGAGCATTTCATAAGAGCTTGTAATGCATATTGTCCTGTATGCAACAGTTTGAGGGGAAGGGATTTTTGGTATGAACTGTATGATTAGTTCTTGTGTGAATTTCACAAGCGATTCATACTGCTCTGAAACGGATATATGATGTTGCATTAAATGCATTTGAGCAGTTAACCAGAAGTGGTCAGTTAGAGAGAGAGGAAAGCTTGTTATTTGAAGCCTTTCTGGTGAAACAGAAAGTTAAATTGAAAATAAACGCAATACAAAACAAGGTAAAGCAGGTAATATGAGCAAAATAGCCCTGACTTCTTATGGGTAAAACACAGCTCACTGTGTTGGACTCTTCTTCCTGTCTCCCCAGTACCTCTCTGCCTCTATTGGCTGCTGGACTCTTCTTCCTGTCTCCCCAGTACCACTCTGCCTCTCTTGGCTGCTGGACTCTTCTTCCTGTCTCCCCAGTACCTCTCTGCCTCTCTTGGCTGCTGGACTCTTCTTCCTGTCTCCCAGTACCTCTCTGCCTCTCTTGGCTGCTGGACTCTTCTTCCTGTCTCCCCAGTACCCCTCTATTGGCTGCTGGACTCTTCTTCCTGTCTCCCCAGTACCCCTCTATTGGCTGCTGGACTCTTCTTCCCGTCTCCCCAGTACCTCTCTGCCTCTATTGGCTGCTGGACTCTTCTCCCTGTCTCCCGAGTACCTCTCTGCCTCTCTTGGTTGCTGATCATTGTTCATTATTCACTCTCCGTGATGCAGACCCTTTAATTATGGGCCTGGTCTTGTGAGGAAATGAATGTTGTCCTCTTGCCTGTTGCTTTATTTAATTGTATTGTTTATTCATCACCTTCTCCACAGGTGTCTGTGAAAAGAGCGACCCCCCCGCCTTCACCTTGCGTCAGGTGGGCAGCCTGTGTGAACAGCTGGCCGACGAGCATGAGCTGAAGGTCCGTGAGGAATACGAGGAAATCCTAAATACCAAACTCTCAGGTATGTGGGACAGACTGACACCTGGAGTCAGGGGCAGAGCGGAGTGCCCTCTGTTGGTGGGTGGGGTAAGCGACATCAACCAAGCCAGGGATAGGGATCCTGTTCCATGGAGTGCCGGATTTTTGGGGTGACCTCTCAGTCAGCCAGTAATAAATCAGTAGTTCTCAACTCCAGTCCTGGGGACCCAACAGTTATTGGCTGATTGAGAGGTCATCCCAAAAACCCCCACCCACAGCGGCCCTCCATGGAACAGGTTCTCCACCCCTGCACTAAGCATTAGTACATACTTCTGGTTAACTGCTCAAAGCCATTTAGTGCAACATTATATTTCCGTTTCAGAGCAGTATGAATCGTTTGTGAAATTCACACAAGAACTAATCATACAGCGATATGGAAGCCGGCCAGCCAGTTGTGAGTATTAACTGTATGTTCAGGGGGAAACTGGACCTTTCCGTACCTCTTTGATGAAGGGTAATGGTGGGAACAGAACCAAGGGAGGCACAAGGCATCAGGGTGTCCCCCCCTCAGAACACTCTCAGTAGGTGCTCACCATGACTGACCATGGGCACCACACAAACCTTGCTGTTTCGGAGATGATCTGACCCAGTCGTCTGACTATAATTATTTGGCCCTCGTCAGCGTCACTCAGATTTTTATCCCTGCTCATTTCTTCTGCATTAAATGCCGACTACGAGTTACAAATGTTAGCTTTGTGATGGTGATGTGACTATTAGTGCCCAGCACAGGATTGAAACCGGCAATTTTCTGATCACTGACACAGAGATATAATCCACTGTAGAGTAGATGATGCTGTAAAAGGCCTTTTCTCTCTCTTCTTTCAGATGTCTCTTAAAGGCTCGATAATCCAGTGGGTACCAGCATCTCCTTCCAAAATGTGCCTGCTGCACTCATTCACGTTGGTTATTGTTGTCTGATTTCATACTGTACTGAATCACATTTTTATCTGGAACTCTTTAGTAGTCTTGGGAACTAAATACTAAAGCACAGCTGCTTTTGCTACTGTTTTGCAAGCCAAATGTGAAAATATTGATATTTCCCTAGAATTAATTGTATTGTTTTTTGCAATCTGTCTTTTGCACGACATGAGTGGATAGATTCTTCTCTGTAAATGCACACGTCTGAAAAAGCTTTATGACTTTATAACTAATACATAAAAAAAATGTCACAAAAATTATTTAGGGTGACTGTCCAACCATAATCATTTGACCATTATAATAACAGATTCCAGGACTAGAATAAAGTTGAGAGGAGAATACTTGTAGGCATGACAACTCCAGTGAGAACATGCAGAGTGCAGTGTGTGAACAGAGACCTGGCAGGTATGAAAACGCACTGGCAAGAAGCATGTCAAAGAACGTGTCATGCATGAAGCGTGCAGTGTGGCACAGTCAAAATGGACCTCTGCATGTTTTTTGTGAACAAATCCAGTGCTTTCTTGCAGTTTGCAACAGTTGTGGCTGGGGGACCCTGAGCACCTGCAGGAGGTGGGGGGGGGGGGGGCTGGGGAGGAGTCCTGAGAGGAGTCCTGCTTTATGAAACAGGCCCTTGGTGTTTAATATACTCAGTGGGGGCATACAGCGAGAGTGTGGGGGGTTAATTTGCAATACAGTAAAGTGGTCTTCACTTGTGCAGATTCTGTGTAGTTAAGTTTTAGATGGAATAAATATGTTTGAAACAGTGTGCTGTGGTTCTGTTTACCATTTAGATCCATTATTGTTCAAATAGCCATTGTCTTGTCTGCACCCCACTGCAACTATACAATAAATATACAATGAACCACTTTAACAAGCAACACCTGTCTCCAGTCACATAAGCTCGGCTGGCAGCTGGACCCATGCAAATTGATGCTTGATGTACTGTAGTGATATGGAGGCCTGTTCTTCTGCCCCATTAAAACTGCCAAGACTGGTAGGTCACAGTATTGGAGTGGAATGAAAAGCCGGCCTCAAGGCAGCTTAATTACAGTTATTTAACCAGAGTGCAATCCCCCAGCTTCTTGGGCAGGGGCGTAACAGACAGGGAGCAGTGACGGATGGCGCTGGGGAGCACAGAGCTACACAGCCTCACACAGAACTGGGGACAGGGAGCAGTGACGGATGGCGCTGGGGAGCACAGAGCTACACAGCCTCACACAGAACTGGGGACAGGGAGCAGTGACGGATGGCGCTGGGGAGCACAGAGCTACACAGCCTCACACAGAACTGGATTTCAGACTTTTTAAGTGGCAGTTTATAACACCATAATCCTAAGGGTCCTGGTTACACTTGGAGTCACCAATATTGTAATGGACTGAAATAAGTTTGTCAAAGTGGGATCTTTACATTTGATCTTAAAGTATACTTCAAACATATTTTCTAAACTACTGTACTTAATCTGTGAATCTGTGTTATGTTTTTACTGCCATCAAAAATAAAACAACACATCGCTGTGAAGAACAGCCTCACAATCTCAGTATTCGCCTGATAAAACACTAGTAACCATTTCAGCCGAGCCCAGTATCACAGCCGCAGAAATGGGAATGTACAGCTCTTCATGACAGATAGTACTATACGCAGTCATGGATGGACTGCAGTCAAACACAAGGCCCTGGACTTTGGGGTTCCCCTGTGGCCCCACGGTAAACTTGCAGGCCCACAAACTCATCAGCCCACTGGGAAAATGCCGGGTATTCCAAATGGCCAGTCCAACCCTGTACACAGCACTGGGCAGAAAGCTGAGTCCAATAATACATCCGCCACTTCTGTATGGATATCCTTTGGAATGTTATTTTAAAATGTGTTACTTGCTTGTATAGCTCAAGGCTTTCTGCATTAAACGTGTATTCCACAAGTAACGGTAATAAAACTAACCCTAGAATCGGTGATGCAAAAGTTATTTATTGTTTTCAATATCCGTTGTAGATCAACAACAGAAAATGAGACCCTTTAAGTGACTCCGGCTTACTGAAATATGAATCATATTCGATTCACCGTGTTTTCAGTCCGGAGTCACCAGTGTCAGCATGGCCGCAGCGACCGGAGTGAGTTTCAGTCTCTACTGTCCTCTGGAGCCAGTTCATACTGCAGGAGCTGGGAATGAGGAAAACGAGATTAATATCATGTATGTATGTATGTATGTATGTGTGTATGTGTGTGTGTGTGTGTGTGATTACATAGATCACATTTGGGAACTAAAATGTCCCCAAAGTATGGTAAAACCTGAAACTTCCTTACTTTTGGCTTGCAAGTTATTTGGATAAGTTCAATTTTATATATATAAAAAAAAAAAATCTGTGAATGCAATCAAAAAAGTAAAAATGCCAAAAGTCTAGTATTTTGTTTGGTTACTTTTGATAAAGGTTAGGGCTGGGTAGGGGTTAAGAGTGTCCTGATTCGATTAGGGTTTTTCCCATTGATCAATGGAAGGTGTGTGTGTGCACAGGGGTTTATGAGTGGATGCGCTCACCCTGTTTCTCAGATCTTTGTTTTCCTCAAGGAGATGCTGGTGCTTTCGCTGTAGCTCCGTGAGCTCCAAGCTCAGTGTCTGTGCCTCGGGACTGGCGACGCGGGACATGTCCAGGCGCTGACGCACAAAGCTGGCGCTCATTAAGGCTCTTACCATGTATATCGACGCAAACACTCAACATGTATAGTAAATTCAAGTGGATGCAAAGGGATCGTCAACCTGTCCGTACACGGACAACGTGTCTGTGCAAAACGTTTTAACTTGAGGGCGAATATGTACTATGCAGCCTACTTTTTAAAATACGATGTCCGTGGTGAAATTTGCATTTTGATCAGAATATCCGTCAGAATTCATCATGATAATTGTTGACCATTGGCAACGCTATTGATTTTATTGGTAGTATTTGGCATCTAAACGCACTTAAAGGAATTAAATACCATTTTATTTCAAATTGTAAAGTAGTTTTACGTGTCGCATTTCGCTGAATAATTAAGCGAATTAGAAAAATGAGAATATACAGAACAAACAACGTCTGCAAAGGATACTGCAAAGCATCATGGGGTTTGTCCTCGTCATGGTACAAAGCGACCAGCACTGCAGATGAGAAGTAGCATCTTATCCGTCGGATCGCTCAGTGGACACAAAACATTTCGATAACCCATGTTTTCGTAGGCTATATTTTAAAGGTACATACCATTAGTCAGGGAGTCAAGGACATTGTTCTTTTCTAAATACCTCCGAAACTGTTCTCGTTTTGACTCTGAAACCTGAAACAGGGTTGATTTTATAGATCGTACATTAACGTAAGGCTAAATCGTAATTGCTATTCGTTGCACTGAAAAATAA
This sequence comes from Hippopotamyrus pictus, assembly GCA_026781145.1. Taxonomy (NCBI): domain Eukaryota; kingdom Metazoa; phylum Chordata; class Actinopteri; order Osteoglossiformes; family Mormyridae; genus Hippopotamyrus; species Hippopotamyrus pictus. The sequence continues at coordinate 8,514,724 of JAODLC010000050.1, forward strand.
TAAGCACTATAGGTAAACAGATGACGTCACAGAATCGCACACAGGTGTCACCGGGCAGAACTCAGGACGAAAATGGGGTAACTGCGGATAAGACCGGGTGGCGGCACCACTAGCAAACTTTATAAAAATCCACGTGACCGACTCTTGTTATTAGAAATGGCGAAAAAAATGAATAAAATTTCCCTCCGGTTTGAAACCAAATATAATGCCCGTACACGGATTCCGTTCATCTAAGTGTAAATAAATGACTTATACCTCGTGGGCTCTAAATCAATCTATCATCCTGGTCAACAATTAACCGAGATACCTCGCTAATCGTATCACCAGGGTTGGCAACTTTGGTCAGCTGGTTGGCGTGAGATGTTCAATTCAAGACAAGTCTGCGCATACATTTTACATGTATGTAACAGTTTCATTAGCTTGTTAATAGTCGGTAGGATTTTCAAACTGTCCCAACACTTTTGATATGGCTAATTTTAGGTTTATAATGGAATAATACAGATTTGAGGTAAGATTTCTTGCGTGAGTCTGAAAGCGTCAGATGCATGATCAGTTGGCAACCCCGTATCACATTGCTAAAAATACATTATACTGCACGTCACCGGCTTTATGAATTAAGCGATTTTCTTGCAGAATCTCAAAGTCACCAAAACAGCCGGATTTAATATTCGTTTTGAAGCCAACTTAAGTTAAAGCTAAGGAAAGCAGTTCAGCTTACGCGGTGTAGCGCCATCAGGATGGAATAGGTCCTCTACGAACAGCTGAACATGCGCCTCCACGTGCACCATACAGGTGCTTTTTAAAGAAATAGATAAATGCGCGACGCTTGCAGGAAAACGCCAAATAAAGTTTTATTTCCACCGACCGTGAATGTAAAGTAATTTTGATCATTTTTTTTCAGGTGTACGATTGTTACAGATCCATCTAGTGAATGTGCTAAAAGTCAATTTTTTAAATGTTTCATAGCTTTTTGAGGCCCTTATGTTCGATAAGAGCGGTTATAAATATTATCTTTAGAAACAATATACGCAGAATTGCTGACTTTGGTAAGCTGGTTGATATGAGATCAGTTCGAGACAGGTCAGCACACGCATTTACATGTAATAGTTTCATTATATTGTCTGTGTCTGTAGGGTTTTCAAACTGCCCCAACGTTTTTTATGTAGCTAATTTTACGATCATAATGGAATAATATAGATTTGCCGTAAGATTTCTTGCGTAAGCATGAGTGTTAGGCCAGATGCATGAGAACTGGTAACTGGTAATAATTTTTCCTATGAGAAACGAAAAATGACCGATTAGTAATACAAACCTGGAAAACCTTGTTTACGAAACGCACATTACCTGCATAGGATTATAGGTCTGCAATGTATGAGCCATAAGCACCAAAAAGGTGTGAGTAACCAAATTTTCCTATTATGATACAAACATAGCTTTAAAAAAAAAAAAAAAAACAGCGGTCATCAGATAAAACTAAATGGACAGGAAATGAGATCACATTCATCCATGAGTTCCCGTCAGCTCGAAGCAGCATCCTTAATTCCCACTTGTCCAGGGCTGGACGATCCGAGAATCGGAAACGATTTGGATAGCTGATAAATGAGTATATTGTTCATAGAAATTTATAAAATCAGGACTCTTCAAGTCTGGCCCTCGATTCCTGGTATACAGTATAATAGATCCATTTATTATGGCACTTTGTAATGACTGTGTAATGTTTTATACATCAAAAAAGTATTATTACAGACATTCCCTTCATTACAATGACATTCACACGAAACACGTTCAACCCACTTTCTTCACAACTCGTATCCTTAAAAGGAGTCGTAGAAATGATATGTCTCTATATGTGAGTCCCCTACCTTAAATGTGCTCCTTGCGAAGTTCAGTAAAAATCGATGTGGAAAGTTTTCCTGGTATCCTGTCGTGTAAAATTTAAAGAAACATTTCTTGTCACACCTTTTGCGGGTTTCAGACAGGGATATAATTCACACGCAAAATACTTGACATTCTATCAATTGTTATTTCACTGTTTGCCAAGTCACTGAATGTAACCAGACACCATTCCACAGCATTAAATAGGCTATCTAGAAAGGTAAAGTGCCTTTGTATACTAAGTTCTACGTTTGCCTTTGAAAAACATTCACAATGTGCGAAAATTTTGTTTGTTTGGTTGTTTTCTTGTTTACTTGATGAAGCTTAACGGCTGCTGTTCTCTAATAGGATTAATTAACACGTCAAACCGCGGGGAAATTGTGTTATTATCCTACATAATTTCTGGTAATGGGAGCGTTTCTATAGGAGTAGCATTTCGTCAATACAAATGATTTTATGACGAATCCAACATACTAACAGGAGTGGAGGCACGTGAATTTCACTGCGGTACGATGACCTGAGGCGTGTGACGGAGGTGTGGCGGACAAGTCACTGTCTCACTATCGGTTTTGGTGGCCTTAAAGAGACTTGTCTGGGCGCTGATCCGATCATGAGATGCTCTGGAAAGACTGAGCACGGTGCGTGAGCGCGGATTGTGGCGTTTCTCCGAACTAACACCCTTACTGCAGAACGACAAACTGAGGCTTCATTGCGTAAGTTCATATTTACTTTCCATGTGCTGCCGTTATATAATAATAATAATTTTAATAATTATTATTACTGTTATTATTATAGTTGTTACTTTAACGATGTAAGCTACTATTGGGTCAATGAAGGATTACGATAATGATATTGCAGACAGCATTCAGACTAATTCGTGATCCACTTAGTTAATGAAATGAATACCGTAGGTCTGTTTACATTTGTTTTACACTTGTAATTTTTTTACACATTGATGTTAGCACCTACACACTGTATACAGCCCCGTAGCCAGCTATGAGGTCAAAGACCTAAAAATAAAAGTTGAAGCTAAATATTCACCTGAATAATGAATTGGGCTAACTAACGTCTCGCATAACTAATTACTTTAAAAAAAGCTTATGAAGGGGGCGGTATCAGTAATGTGATTGCGGAGACCCACCCCCGGTTTCCGGACCTTACTATCCTTCAAACCCTGGCACCAGCCCTGCTTGTATGTCTAAGCTCAAGTTAGGCGACTGCATATTTTTCCTTAAATATTTAAATTAAGCTTTGTAGAATTGTTGCTGAAATTTTGCCACTTCTTTAACCCTCTTATTATGTTCATTTCATGTTAAACAATTTTGTGTTCCTGGTCAACCATGACCGTTCCATTAAGACTCATCATAAAAATTATAACAACACATATATTATCACTAATTATTCTGTTAAATTTTTTTACCAACTTAATTTCTTGTGAACATTACAAGTTTTGAACTTCTATTTGTAATTTTTGGCCTTTATGGCTCATTGATCTGACCTTATACATTTTGATTTTGAGTTCTAAAAAACATAATTTCTGGATTATTTTGACTA
>JAODLC010000050.1:8519387-8529388 GCA_026781145.1 Hippopotamyrus pictus
CCGCCCACCCCCCCCCCCCCACCCCACACACACACACACACACACACACACACACACGCACACACACTCTCAACATTACTCTCAAATTCAGACAAAGCTAAATAGCAAATTTTAAACCCTGCAGTAAACCGACTGACAGGCTATAGCTGTCTACTAGTCTGTTTAGAGTCCACTGCTGATCTCCTCTCCGTTTGTCTGGCTGACTTTCACAGGGCAACATGAGTGAGCCCTTCGACTGCGTCGGCTGCGAAACCTCCCTGTATGGCCGCAGGTTCATCTTGGTGAAGGAGCAGCCGCACTGTGTTCCCTGCTATGACAAGCTGTGCGCTAAGACCTGTGCGGGTTGTGGGCAGCCGATTGGGCACGATTCCATGGTGTGTATCTGTATGGGGTATGGCTTTACTCATAGCCTCTGTACGGGGGGGGGGGGGTTTACTCATAGCCTCGCACCAGTTTTACTTTACATTCCCTGCGCACTGGTTTTGTCAGAATCAAAGCACCATCCTGCTCAGGTAAAGAACATTATCTGCGAGGATTCTCATCGTCTTTTCTTACCATTTCCCCTCCTGTATCTAGGAGCTTTTCTTTGAGGACAAGCACTACCATGAGCGCTGCCTCCGCTGCTTCCTCTGCCAGCGGTCCCTAGCTGACCAGGCTTTCAGCAGCCAGGAGGGGGCGCTGCTGTGTAAAGACTGCCACTCCAGGGAGTTTGCCACACAGTGTCACGCCTGCAATATGCCGATTTTGCCAGGTAAAAGACACTTCTGCTACTTTACATACCATTGCATCACTTACTACCTTAAAGATAGTTTACATTTTTTTTGACGATACATTTGATGATGGAGGCAGGTATTTGTTGCCAGCTTCTAGATTCTTTATTTCCCCCTTATTGGCCTCATCTCTTTAGTGTCTTTGCTGCATGGGGACCATCACTGTACATTATCATTGCTCCACAGTAAGATGCCCTCATCTCCACTTTCTAGGTACACGGAGGCTGGAATTCAACGGGGTCACATGGCACGATGCCTGCTTCATCTGCCAAAGCTGTAAGAAGCCAATTGGATCCCAAGGATTCGTCCCACACAAAGGCCAGTACTTCTGTGTGGCATGTCATGAGAACAAGATGTCACCCCGGTGTAAGCACTGCAAGCAGGTGGGACAGTAAACATTGCAGGGACCAGTGTATAGGCATTACTGGCATAGAAACCAGTACAGAGTTGGTCATGGAGCAAATACCAGCATGGCAGTGCCCCCGCCCTGAGCAGTGTATTTCCTGACAGGCAATCCCAGAGGGTGGCGTGATCTACCAGGGCATCTTCTGGCACAGGAAGTGCTTGCTCTGTGCTTCCTGTCGTGCCCCGCTGGCTGACCAGAGCTTCACCTCCCATCAGGACCAACCGCACTGCCTGTCCTGCTACAACAGGCTGTACGCCAACAAGTGTGAGGCGTGTGGGGAGCCCATTACAGGCAGGTGTCCGTCACAGAAATGCACGTGAAGGTAGCCCGGGGTGCAGGCACTCCCCAGGTTAAGAACATGTGACTTACGGACAGCTCGTACTTATGAATGGACTGCCATAAAGCCTATTATATAAAAACATGTGTGCACTGCTTTATGATGCTCCTGAAAACATTGTGTGCCTTCAGCAGTTTGTCAGCTCGAGGTGCAGTACGGTAATGTACAGTAATGTAGTTACTTTTTATTACAATATAATTATTATTAAGTACTGTATTATTTTTCCAACCTACATACAAATTTGACTTAGACAGACTTAGGGAACAGAATTCATTCGTAACTTGGGAACTGTCTGAACTGCCTGTATTGCATTTCCAGTGAAGGGCGTCACATTGGCTGCATCCAGGAGGTCTGTTGTTTAGTGCTGAGCACTGAAGGTGTGTCACTCTTGTGCAGGTCAGGAGGAGGTGAAGTACATCACTTTCGGGGAGCGTCAGTGGCACCGGGCCTGTTTTACCTGCTCACTCTGCACTGTGTCACTGGTGGGCGTCGGCTTCTACACCTCCAGTGATCGCATCCTCTGTCGTGACTGCAATAAGAGCCAGTGAGCTGCGCAGACTCCGCCCCCTGAGCCTCTTCGGCACCAGTCGAATCTGATCTGAAGCTAACTAACAAACTGACCTTTTCCCTGCAGCACTCACTACCCGCAGTTCAGCTGCACCCAGCCAAATGTTACCTCAGAGCACAACCTCTGGCACGTGTTGAGACGTCTTTCAGCCTCAAAGTTGTTGATCAATAGTGCTAAACCTTCTTGCGCATGAGCGAAGAGAAGGGACTTCAGGTCGTGTTGATTCATTCATCATTTTACTTTCACTCTGTGTGAACAGTATATACCTGCACCTCTGAAGTTCTTGTGTTTTCTGAGTGATGGATGTAAAAGTATTTCTCAGTTTTTTCATTAATTTCATACTAGTGAATCAGTCACTATGCCTAAGACTGTGCATATTTATGAATTAAAAGTATATTTTCCTCTTCTGTTTGGCATTCATATTTTTACAAGTTGCTGTGTGAAGTTGCACTTTCAGAATAGACACAAGGCCACCCAAAATGAACTACTTCCTACAGTAACCCTATTTAACACCATTTACAAATAATTGTGGTGATTTACCCACTTGGAAAAAATCTGTACAGAGACCATAAGTGTAGTGTACATATTTTCGGGCTTTCAGAAGCTAAATGGCAGCAAATACACATGCACACACACAAATCTATACATACCACTTTAAGTTAAGTGATTTGTTCTTGCCATTGTACAAACGGCTTTCCTGCTGTTATGGCAACCTACGCAAACAGTCCATTACGCTGTGTGGAAAGTGCATTACGGTGGTGAGAACATTGACTTCTCTATTTTTACATTAATGCTTAAATATAATAGTACATAGAACTAGCTCGAAAAAATGAAAAAGCGCATCGAATTTTACAGTGGATGGAATTGACTCGTTAGGATTGTGGTTGTGCGTCCATCTAGTTTAAAATGCAAAGGCCTCTATTTCCTAATAGTTGCTTACAATTTTATTCGTATTTATTTATCGGACGGAGTAATTTTTGCATGTACGGCAAGCACACTAAACGCAAAAATGTCAGCAGAAATAGAAGATTAATATATCCTGTAAATCTTGTGTTTCGCTCGAAATTGTGCATGTGACACTAATGAAGAAATGGCACGGGTTACGTGCAGGAATTTACAGACGGTTCAACGCACGCCATCGAGACATCGCCCATGTCATTCAGAAAGAGATGGAAATTATGATTATTTTCAAGTATTCGGTCGTTTTAAGTTCGTTCTACTGAAAGTTTAATATTTCCCGGGGGCGTTAATTCAAGGGCGTAACTTTGGCTGGAACACTGGGAGGGTTGAGGTCTCCACCCATTACGGGGGAAACATGATTATTGGGGGGGTTGTATTAGCCTATTTTGATTTATTGGGGGGGCTATGCCCTGTGTGTTTTATATGTGCAGAACAAAGACAATTGTCAATGATTACTTTTTTTTTGCAAGTAACTGAAGTATGTGACGAAAGCAGTTATGTATGTTACAGTTGCTATTTAGATTGGTGAAATTTGGGGAATTTTTTAAAATGATAATTATATTATTTGTATTTGTGATGTCATCGTAATTGCATTATTTGCTTTAAAATGTAATAACTTTAAACATGCAGTTAATATCGTAGGCTTTAAACGTTTTAAGATGTTGGTTATTTTTTAAGAGGCTGTTTTAATGTAAAAATGATCTTGGGGTCGTCAACACTCACGCTTTCAGATTCTAACGCTCATGCAAGAAATCTTTCGGCAAATCTGTATTATTCTATTATAAACCTAGAATTAGCTACATCAAAACCTTTGGGGTAGTTTGCAAACCCTACAGACTATTTACAACATAATGATACTGTTACATACATGTAAATGTATGCGCAGACTTGTCTCGAATTAAAAATCTCACTCCAGCCAGCTGACCAAAGCTGGCAGCCCTGTAAGTTATCTGCTTTTTATAGAACATTATGATCCACCTAAACATCGGCACAGTTTATGAGAAATCATTTACCATAAAAAACCAGCGGTAAGTTACCCTACATAAATCTATTAGCAGAAATAAGTGCGCTAGCTATTATTATTATTATTATTAATAATAATATTAATAATATTAATAATAATAATAATAATAATAATAATATGGTTTTAGTTGTACAATTAAAATTCTACCTGTGTTTTACATATGACAGGTTAAATGAAGATGATGGAAGATAACTGTGTAGCTTTTAATTCAGGCCGTTCCCAGAGACATCCAGGAAGATACTATACAGAAGACAAACCTCATATGGACGCGGATGACAGTGAGTGTGCCTGTTATTCATGCTGTCTGACGAAAATTTTAGGGAATGTTTTAATGAAAAATAATATACGGGGTATTTCCTAGGCCGCAGACCTGCGGATAAGACTGCTTCGATCCCTACTAGATACCAGATTGTGGTGAAAAACAACACAGACAGGAAAGGTTTCTCCTCACAGACCAAGAGGTTCATTTCTGAGGATGTCCAGGTGAAAATGAGACCATCAAAAACCCAACCAATTAGCATACCGTTCTAAAGAGGTGATTAGGTGTCAGTATAGCAACAGCCAAAAGGACGCTTCATAAACTATGTGTTGTATTTTGTGACCCCACTAGATGGTGCTGTTCAGAAAAAGGCTCAAATCATGCTCCTCAGCAAACCAAGAGCACCAATTGGCTCATGAGGCCACCTGCTGGTCATCACTGGTTGTCAGTGTGTCGCTGTTTACGGTTAGCTGTAAAACTGCAAGCCTTTCTTCCAAGTGTCTAAAGCGCAGAAACAGAAATCTTTTGCTGAATATGTTTGTTTGCCTGTTTTGTAATGCTCACTTAAATCGCATTCTGTATGGGCACTGTGAAAATGGCTACAAAGTTTTTATTCATCCATTACTGGTGACAGAAGCAAATGACATTAGCCTAACATCATGCACAAAAACAGCTCTGTGGTGGTAATTCAGGTACCAGCATGTCCGTGATCAGATCTATGATGCCTGCCCTGCAGAGTGACACGCCAGGACCAGGCTCCTACATTTCCCAGCAGTCTGCAGACCTCATCAGCCCCTCATTCTCCACGAAGGGCACCGGCGGTTTCGCATCACAGGTCATCTTCTGAGCCTCTGTGCAGCCAAGACTCCCTGTGCTGTTTGTCAGTAGAGGGTCAGAAGACCAAATTAAATGTAGCTGATACAGCTACAGGAATTAGCACTGCCAAAACACCTTGATTTTATTAGGGCTGGGCAATTAATTGAATTTTAATTTCAATTACAGTTTTAGCATCCGATTATCAAAACAACAGCGAGATAAAACAATTATAGTGCTGCATTTCATCTCGCAGCGATGCTCCCGTTTTGTCCTGTGTTATACACCCAGCGCACCCCCCCTCTGCAGCCCCTTTTCATTTGGTTTTCAGTTCAATTATATTTGGAGTTCCAGGAAATCCACTGTTAAAAAGATAAGGTGGTTTAAAAGTTCAATAAATGCATGATAATTTTAAAGTCAGTGAGTGAACGTATTAAGTAATCGTGATAACGATTTTTGCCATAATCAAACAGCCCTAGATGTTATTTATAGCTATTTAACTACATTTCTTTATAGAAGCAATAACAGATAGTTCTCCTTCTTTAAGGGCTTTGATTGTAAGCAGTGGTGCTTATAGATCAGAGATGTTTGGTGTGGAGCAAGGATGAGTATGTAGTAATATAGATCAGAGGTGGATAGCTCAGGCCCAGAAAGTAAAAATCTTGGACAAGATTTTGTTTCAGCCAACCAACTGAGTATTGTGTGACTGTGGCTCTTCATACTCAACTGGTTGATTGAAGCAAAATCTTGGTCTATATTTGTACTTGAACTTTCCACCTCTGATGTAGATGCATGTGTGCCACATAAGAAGATCGCTCTCCACCTCTAGGCCGCCCGCATGCCTCGTCCCCCCCGCCGTTGCACCCCTGGGCCCAACGTCTACAACCTTCAGGCTTCCATGCTGTCCAAGTTCAGCTCCACCAAGGGCTGCTCCAGAGTCTTCTGTATGCCTATAGCCATGAAGGTGGAAGACCAGCAGAATCAGACGCCTGCTCCCAACCAGTACCATGTGTGTACCTCATAGCCTGTGAAAAGCTGGCTACTTCTATACTGCTGATCAGATTGTAGCAGTTTTATAATGAGTTTCCATGGTTTTCTTTGTGACTGAAGCTCGCTCACATAGGTGTTTGTTCCTGAGATTTAGCGACTTTTGTTCTTCACGGCTCCAGCCTTGTTGCTTGGATTCTAGCACCTGCTGATATTGGTTAATTTCTATGAATGAACACTTCAATGTTGTTTATTGAGAGTTTTAGGTTTCTTTTAGAGCAGTTGAGAGGAACAGCACTGTATCTGCCCGGTCTTCATTTGTATCGAAGACCAGCAGAGGTGGTCTGCACTGCGCTGTTGAAGGTCCATCTCCATGTAAGAGACTTTAGCACACTGTGTCACACAGTCTGGCATGTACACTGTTCTTCTGAGCTGCTGCAATCAGTGAGAGTCATGTGACTGGTGTGTGAAGGCTGTATAGCTCTGGAAAAAAAATTAAGAAACCACTCCATATTTTTTTAAGAATCTGCTTTGTTAAATCCTGGTTTAATCCTGGTTCTGCTGGCAGAAGGCTACGTTGAGTGGCAGGTTGCTTCCAATCTCAAAATTTCTAAGACCACAGTACACAAGAATACGGTGAAGCAGGAGATACTGGGAACGACCAGAAACCAGCCAGATTTAGCAGAAGTGACTTTCTAACGCTGGAGATATCCAGCAGTGCCTTATGAATTGGAGGATGACATTAAGTGACCTTCAAACGGAATGGGAAACATTAAGTGCAGGTGTGAAGTGCACTGCTAGGACAGTGTGTATCAGGGTCCTAGAAGCAGGACTGAAGTTCCATAAAGCAAGGAAGAAGCCCTTCATTAATGCGAAACAGATAAGAGTCATGTTGGAGTTTGCAAAAATATATATATTTTACCCAGAAGCATACCCATAAATTTAGAAATGAGTGAAACTGAAAATGTTGCTGTAAATGTCTGTTAATTTTTTTTCCAGAGCTGTATAAGGCCAACATAGCCTAGTTATGTGGCATACATGTACAGAAACAGACTAATACTGTCTGCTCACTATATGAAGACTTCATATGTGTCATATAAATCAGGGATAGACGACTGAAGTCTTAAGTTGCGTCATAAAATCTATTAAGAGCTATGATGGGGCCAGTCAGTTTTACTGAATCTACAATGATTTATCAAGTTCTATCTATATCCCGATTAACCACTCTGGAAGTGCCCCAACACTTGTAAGCAATGCAATGAAACTTGTAGTGCAACAATTTTTAATTGTATTCATTTTTTAATCTAGTATCTTTATAATTGAACCTTATAGCTGTCTGTAGTTAGACAGCGGAACAATTGGCTTCAGAAAAAACACACTATTTGTACCGGGTACTCATTTCAACCAGATATTCCCCTAGTATTTAACTTTCTCTAGGTAACTGTTTACAGCTCCTCCTAGTGGTCAGACAGCATGTTACGAAATCATTTCAAAGTGTTATTTTGTTAATTTGTAAAATATACATTTAATATTTGTGCATAGTGAGCAGGGAAAAAGAGTGATGGGACCGCATATGACCCCGTGGGCTGCCAGTTGTCCATCCCTGATATAAGTAATGCATAAGCACCATATGACCGATATGTGCAGTAAAACAAGAGACTGGCTTTGAGATGCATGGTTTACCAGCCATTATCTACATGCTTCCTGGCATTTGTAGCCAGAATCTGCCTGCTGGATTCTACAGTGTTTTCTGAATCCACAAATTATTATGTTCTATCAGAATTAATGTTTAATAAATCATGTGACTGCTGTGAAGGCGAATGGTTGGATAGGCTGTTTTGAAAAGTGTATCTGAAGGGGCTTTGTGGTTCTCGCCTGTCTAAGGTCATTATGCTGTAAACGATGCCCTAACCAAGACGTCCCCTAAGGTGCCCGTCTCCTGCTTTAAGTCTGGATCCAGCCGCATTCAGCCCCCAGTGATCAGCCAAGCCCCAGGGCCGGGAACCTATAAACCAAACCAGCCCCCTGAGCCCGTTAAGAGGACCATTTTCCCGTGAGTTGCCCCCGGTGGCTCTTATTTATCAGGGCCTGACTGGGATGGGTGATACTGACCAGCTGCCTCACAGCTGCATAAAACAGCATGAATTTGCCTGGGGGACTGAATGTATGATCACTGATTCACTGTGTACAGGCCCAGTGTCTGGGGGACATAATCGAGGAAGTTGTCCCAGGCCCAGCCCAGAGGGGTGGGGGGCAGGAGGGATTTGTGCCCAGGAGAGCAGTGATCTTCATGCAGGGGCCCTGTTGAATTCCTTTTGTACTGTGCCCAGGAATTAGGCAAACCGGCCCTGACTGTGCGCCCCGTTTATTAAAACTCTTACAAGATATCATGAACATATATGCATCCTTTTTGAAAAGGGAAATTTTTGCAGTTCCTTTGTGCGGTAAAATGCCATTTTGCCTCATATAATTCACCCTTATTCACAGTTTGACCTGACCCCAATCGATACTTCACTATCATTCCATAATATTCACAGATGTCCCATTTGAATTATACATTATTTTTGTGTGTGGAAGCTGCGTGCTACAGAAAACAATAGAAGACAGAGGTGGAATTGCCACGGCAACTACCAATGATAATGGGTAATTTTCCAGAACCGTTCTAGGTTATTCTTTGAATTAGCACCACCTGCCATTTTGCAGCGTAAAAGTGAACATCTGGTTCTGTGGTAATTCTAGTTTATGTAGATTTGAATCGTAACTGAAATGTTGGGGGAAAAAAAATTCTGTCCCATTAACATATAACCTAGGAAGAAGCACTGCCTGGTATTGGCTGCCCCAGCTGTGACCATGCCAAAGACTCCGCCCCTCCCAGGGCCTGGCCAGTACAACATTGTGGACTACAAAGGCCCACACAGGCAGTACACGTCTAGTGCAGTGTTCATGTCAGGGACAAGTCGATGGATCAGAGAAACAGGCGGAGATGGACTTCCTGGGCCAGGTAGGTCCAAGATGATAAATCTAGCACTGCTGCTATTGACAGGCAGTAACTGGAACCTCTTAGTGGTCGGTACTGATTTCAGTTAAAGACTCTGTGAAATTCCCGTCTTTTGTAGGTCTCTACGATCCCCGGATCCCTTCAAAGCAGTCCTTTCTTTACAATTTCTCCAAGAGATGGATCCCTGCATGAAGACCAGTCTCTCCTTCTATATGTTTGTGTGTGACTTACGGCGGAGAAGATGAGATGTGCGTCTGATATCCAATAAACTGGTTACAGTGAAGAATCAAGTTTAGTGTTTATAATATGATTTTTAAATAGACTAAGTCATTTCCCAACTAGTCAGCTACCAGATAATCAGAATTGTTACCTAACCCAAAGTCCTCCCGTCCACTAGAGGGAAGTAACCCTTACTTTTTATTCTCTCTGGAGTAGCTGTGGGACGCACAGATTAGCAATGCTCTGTGTCATGCCTCTAGGGTTGTGGGGTTTGAATCCCACCTCCAGTCTGTATGGCGTTCTCTCCATGTTCACACGGGGTTTGTCCAGGTACTGTGGTTTCCTCCCACAGTCCAAAAGCATGTAGCTCGGCTAATTGACATCTCTACATTATCCCGCCTCAGGATGTGCTGGCACTCTGTCCAGGGTGTACCTCAGACTCCACAGTGCCCTACGCTGCCTGGAATCACCTCCAGGCCCCTCGCTGCAGTCCTGACAAGGTTAAGCGGTTAGATGATGGATGGAGTAGCGTCCAGTAGCTGTCCTGCTTTCGGGAGGCTCCTGGGCGCTGTTGAAGCTACCAAGGAACATAAGAAATTTACAAATGAGAGGAGGCCATTCGGCCCATCAAGCTCGTTTGGGGAGAACTTAACTAATAGC
>JAODLC010000050.1:8529488-8549797 GCA_026781145.1 Hippopotamyrus pictus
GGGAGAACTTAACTAATAGCTCAGAGTTGTTAAAATCTTATCTAGCTCTGATTTAAAGGAACCCCGGGTTTTAGCTTGCGCTACACTAGAAGGGGGTCAATACTCTGCTGAGAATTAGAATCTCCTTTTAAAGCACAGGAGTTCAGCATTTCTGTTGTTAATGTATGACTGTCATGGTTCCTTGCTATGGTCTTCATCTCCTGCCTGCCTCGCTCAAGTGTTTCAGCTCCTAGTCAAGCAGCCGCATGCTCCTGGCTGCACTCCCAGCTCACTGCTCTGCCCTCCATCTTTGTTTTCCATCCTGTCCCAGCTCAGGTTAGATTCCAATCTCAGATTGTCTCTCACCGGTTGGCCCCTGAGGTAATGGAGTCCTCAGTGCATTGAGCGCCGCAATTTCTCACTATTCCAGCTTTGCGTAACAGGACAGACCGACAGCACTGTGTCCTGATTGTGAAACCTGACACCGCGGGACAGTCTCCCATGCAACTTTCAGTCACACTAAGTCGTCCGTGCTATTCCAGCTATGATGTGAAACGATCTGATTGGCTGTGGGCCTTTCGGTCTGAAGTGGCCATACAGTTGTTTGTGAGCATCTACTCGATGATGTATGCCTGTCTAGGGACAGAGCAGTAACAGTAAGTGTACAGTAGCACAATTCCTCTTTCTGGCTGGATGCTGCGAGAGACAGAACGAGTGACACTGGTACAGATCTGAGCTCACAAAGAGCTCCTTCAGGCCTCTGCTGTAACCTCCCTGCCCAATAGACAGAGAGAGTTTTCTGCTTGCAGGGTCGTGATACCGGAACACGCAGATCCTGAGGTCTGCAGTACCGCAGGTCTATGTGATGATACTGTCTTATGACTGGTGTAGGTTATTTTTGAACATAATCTACAGAACAGACCTGATACAGATCGTGTCCTCTGGGAAACACAAATGAACTTGTTTACAAGTCACTTTATGCCAATGAATACGAACATATCGTTATTTGGTAAGTGGGGAGAGGGATTATCTAACCTACTCGGACTACCCCCCCACCACCTTCACCAAGTCATATTCAAAGTATGACTGAATACATTTCAAGTATTACTATCTGTTTTATTACGTATTTTGCAAAAATCTGCTATCCTATGGATTATCTTCATTATCCTGAATGGTATCTGTTTAACTGTTCAGTTGATCCTGATAGCATCTATTTACTGGAACTTTCTACAGATTTGTTCAGATGTCATCTATGAACATCAGAACAAAGCATGAATGATGTGTTCTGAGGACAAAAATCCATATCATCTGATAATCTGTATAACCCATTTCAAGTGTGAAAAACTGGGAGAATGCAACGAGTGACATTTTAACATATTTTTCGGTGACAGCCTTTTAATTTAACTTCAAGGCAGCGACGGGATTCTTTGGAGGACCGGACTATCCAGGAAAACAGGGAGTTTAATCACATTCTATCAGAATTGTACATAAAATAAGGCCCCTAAAATACAAGAACGAAATGCGGTGTTATATATTAAATGCAGAGTATACTAATTAAGTATGTTTAGAATTTGGTTTCACCTTGAGGTAATATTTCAGAAATTTCAAAAATATGAACGTTACCCCCCTGGTGCACTTGGTTCAGCCTACTTAGGGACCAAAATCCTAAGACTCAGATACCGAACATCAGCTGTTGCCCTGTATCGGGCATCGACTGCTGCGTCTTGGCTAAGTTTTCTTAACGCTGTGCTGTCGCAAAATCAGAAATTCGTGATCACATGTGTCACTCATTATAATTTTCAAGTTACAATTAATACGACGAATTTAATATTTTTAATATTCAAGTATTGTAGTTGCTTTAATAATATCCAGCGCATTTCATTTTATACGGCGGGGTTAAAGCGACTGTTTCTCCGATTCAGAGTTGGAGGAATGTTTCCAGTTGGATAACGTGGAGTGGAGAAGCGCATGATTTTAAAGATGGATTGCACAGCTTTCAAAGGCAATTCTGAAAAGGCTGCGGATCGTAAGTTATCTTTCACATTTGATATACGTTTGATCGCCGTTGCGAATTCGTTCTCCCGCATGCATAATTCAGAAAGAAGTGTCCTTGATTAAATCATTAAATTGGAGTGACCTCTTTCGTCTTTCGCAGCATGTCAATGTCATCGAAATCACTGAGAATATTTATGTAAAATCTGTAGTCCGTGTATGGATTGAATTACTAACTGACATACCTTTATATTTTATCTCAAACCTTGCATTTTCAAGATTTTAACCTGACTGCGTAGTTGGAATTGTCACCAGACGTGTCCCCAAAGAAATGTACAAGAGGCAGTTGCATTGCGTGTAGAAGTAACCTTACTAACGTTTCCCTTAATTACAGTCTAGAGTATCTCTACTAAATAAAGCATGTTCTCTCTCGTCCACGATAACATTTTACTGTAATTACTTTTTTATTGTAACATTAAGATTGATGCATCCAGATTTTTTTTTTGCCTGTAGACTACTAGATTTCCCTTACGGAAAAAAAGAAAGTGAAATACAAGTCTTTTTCATAAATACATTTCCGTTATTATTTAATAACATTACCCTGTTATTAACCCGGGGAATATTAACCCGTTAGTACATCTCCCGAAGATCAATCCTATGTTTCCCACATGTGAAAATTAGCATAAATCATTTCACATTGAAGGCGACTATAAACCCCTTTATCTAAGTTATTTTACGTGTGTTCGTGTGTCTTACCAACTACGATTAAATGAGATGTAGAATCGAGTCGCGCCGCTTAAAGGTGGGAGTTCGACTGATATAGCCAGCCAGCTGTCTAAAATTACCGCAGCATGCAGAAGATCGCCATTTCAGAAACAACAATATACCCTGCTATGTATTTGCTAATGAATAGGTGCAATGATAAAAATAATTAAAAAAAAACCGCCAATAGCTATTATTCTGTCAATATTTGTGATATATTGAGCCAAAACCTGGAATTATGGCATCTTTTTACCTGCCAAAAACGAGCAGACTGCTGCTCTCCCGGTGATCTCGGGAGAGAGAGCGCTCACACGTGACCAACATTCTGATTCTAATACGGCTGGTAACGCCGGGCGCACTTCCCCCAGAAAATGGATAAATCTGTGTCACCCTACTGTACGATTTACCTCGGTCTTCACCTCCGTCTGCGCATGATGTTAGCGATGCACTAACTCGTAGAGAAACATTAAAACTGTGAACAGCATCGAACCATTGTGATCGGTATAGTAAGCTTGCCCTGCAAGTCACTGTCATTTGTTAAGAGTGTGGATCTAGTAATTACCTGATTACCATGTGTTTCAGCAGGGAAAACTGCAAACTGTGCTGGATCCTGGCCTCCCAGGACCGGAATTGGGGAACCATGGTTTATTGGCATCATTCTTCTCATATATCCCTCAAAATCAACAGCACATGCTATCAGTGTTGAGGCTGTATTCACTCAGATAGTGCTTAAGAATCTTAAGAATTTCACATGATTTATTTATCAGTTGGCTTACCACAATTCATTCATGTGTTTGCAGATTTACTAAACCAGCCAAGGTTGAGTAACAGCAACATGCCAATGGTATTTTTACAGGTTCTAGCAAAGCATCCACAGGTTTTATTGATTTCTTCTTAGTTACTTTTAATTTCATAACTAGCGTCATTTTATACTGTATGTCTGTATACATATTAACAACATATGACATGAACTCTGCCCCGAAGCTGTTTATCCCTGTTTATCTGCTTCAGGCTGGTCATCAGCTAGAGCTCATGTGTAAACTTGGACACAAATTATGGCAAGGATGGGGGTTGTAACCCCCCGCCCCCCAATAATCAAAACCAGCCAGTACAAACCCCCTGGACCCTCATAAATGAGGGGAGATTTCAACCCCGCAGTGCTCAACCAAAAGTTATGCCCTTGGGTGTAAATATTGGTTATGGAGGCTGATGGAGACCGGGAAGTTCTCTCTGTCTCTACACTGTCTGGATTCTCCACATTGTCCTTTCGGATCATTTCATTGATTTTCTGAGTAGGACAACCCACATTTATTGTGGAAAGTAGACTTGTCCTTTGATCCTCCTGTAATGGGCTAAAAATGGTAACTAGCAAGATTTTTTATCTTGGAATCCACGGGGACTCTTTTTGTCTGAATGTTGGCGTTTAAATGCACCTAGACAAATCAAAAGGGTCCAGAGGAAATCATGCTGTGTTAGGATCAGGGGACGCATACTACTGATGTTGTGCACAGAAGAACATACAAGAATACAGCCAGTTAGCCTGGGTGACACGTAAATTGGGTTTGCAAAGACAGCGACAGCAGCATGTAACGAAAACTGAAGGGGTTAATTATTTCTGTCGGTTTGTTAGGAATTTTGGAGATTTGCTAGAAAATATTAATTGGCCTGTATTATGCTCTTTCGGTTTTTCCATCTGCTTTAGTGTGTTATATAGCTTTATGTGCATGTAAATGGCCTGCAGAGTCTGAAAGGTCCAAAGTATATGCCAAAGGAAGTAACTCTCACTAGAGAAACCACTGTTCTCTAATCTGCCTGAAACATGTCGTTGGAATTCCGGCCCTTACTTCCGTGACATGGTGAGGTCACCTCGTAACAAAATCCTTATTGGCTGCCTCCCTGCAAGGATCTGTCAGCAGACTGCAAGACAGGGGCAGAAAGCACAGGGCAAGCTGACCAGTCAGAGCGCACCGGGGGGTGGGACTTAAAACTCTAACAGAGCATTTCAGACATACGGTGAATAGAGGTGTACGGTATGAGAAAAATAATGTTTTTGAAACATTAAAGCATGGAAATCTGTTGAAGTAGAAAATAAAATTATGAATAATGAAAATGAGCAGAATAGGGCCCCTTTAAAGTTTGTTTTGGCCAAACGAGGGACAAAAAGACTAAGTGTGCTTCCCTAGGGAAAGATGGTGAGATGGTATCTCTGATGAAAGAGAGAAAAGCGGAGGGGTGAAGGCAGAATTCTCACACTGATGGTACTCCGATTTTCCTCCAGTAAAGCAATTGATACCGTAATATGATAGGACATGATACATCTGTATGTTTATGGAATTTGGGCTGAATACCTCAGAAGGTTCTAATTGAGATGTTAAGACATGATGTTTGTTCAGCACAATACGGAGTCAGCATGCGATACTGACCCTGGGGCAAGTGGCAGGCTGCTCGGCAACGACAAGCAGCCTGACTGTCGCTCAGAATGAGAGTAGGAGGTCCCATCTGTCTCGAGGTTTGTCTAACATGGCCTACTTTTCGTCAGTCTGATGCTGCCGGACATGTATTCTCTGGTGCGACACTGGGATCGGCTCCTTCCTCTCACAGTTCCCCTTCATGCAGACCGCATACCCGCCCACATACTATCTGTCTTTCTGGTTGACCCAGTTCCCTTCAGTTGCCAGCTCAATCCCCTGATTCTGACTGCTGTCCCCACTTACCCACCTCTGAATTTTACATTTACGTTATTTAGCAGATGCTGTCATCCAAAGCGATGTACAGGTAGGTGCCAGCCGGGGTTCCTTTGAGCAATTAGGGTGAAGGTTCTTGCTCATGGGCGCTGTGGTGACTTCACTGCCAGCCACGGGCTCAAGGTCATTTATCCCCGAAGGCCATTTACTCTCTGTTTATTTCATATTGCACTGGGGTTAATCTCTTCCCCTTTTAGTCTCATATTTCAATCTATTTTCTACTTATCCATTTAAACCTGGATTAGTCTAGTCTCTACTTTTTGTCCTTTACATGAAATATTTGGCATATTTATAGCCTGGACTCACAGGGGGTCACTCTGTGTGTTTTCTGCACCGTCACTCGCAGTGACTCACACAGACTCTCGCTCGGCGTGCGACGGCGATGCCGACAGTGTCTCACGCACGCAGTGTTTCGCAGTGCCCGTCACTGTGTCTTTCACGCTGCCTTGCACTGGCTAGCCAGAAGGCAGGGCCCAGTCGAGTGTCTGCACCTCGGAGAATCGCGGTGGTATGGGACAACTGTCAGTGAACTCATAGAATGATGGGGTTTGCCTTGGAGGGGGGTGCATGCATTAGACTGTGGGGTTTTGCCCTCTAGAAAACAGCTGTCAGCTTCAAAGCCTCGGTAAGCTTTGTTTAGGTAGATTGGGAGGTGCCGGCTTCACTGCTATTTTCCATGTTAGAGTTTTTCACTCTCCCCCCCATCAGTGCTCCCATCTGGACCGGAGATGAGCTCTAAGCAAAAGCAAGCAGAGTCACGTGACCTCCCGAAAACAGCTGAGAGTCCAGACACACACGCCCTGCCCCAAACGGACTGTCACGTGGTCAAGGACTGCTCTGCAAGCAAAGGCACAGCGGTCAAGACTGACGCCGCCAAACCACACGAGGATTCAGCCCCAGATGCAGGGCCACTTCCTGTAACTACTGACACCCCGCCGGCAAAAAACGGTATGTCTGTTCACTGACCCCCAGCCCATGACAGCCACCCTAACCTCTTTCCTTTAACTCATGGAAAATTCATCCCTAATAAATCAGCGTAGTATATATATGTCGTTAGATTGCGTGAAAACATCATTATTGGTCAGCCAAGCTTCAAACTCCACCCCCTTCTTTACATTAATACCCTTCCCCCATATATGAATATTCATTATCCCATAGCAATATAATCAAATAAAAAAGCCAAACCCCGTAGGTTCTTCATGGTGATCGCTGCAGCTGAGGTCAGTCATTTATTGATATGTTAGGGCTCCTTAGCTTCACTGTAGCCCGCGCGGGCAGAGCTGAGAAATGTAGTCATGAACGTCACCTGCGAATGAGATGCATCGTCTCTGTCTGTGCAGAGGCCGTGAAAGCTGAAGAGAGACACAGGCTGGCCAGGCAGAGGAGAGAGGAACGGGCCAAGCACATGGGTGAGCTAATGACACGGGAGGAATGACTGCTTTTAGCGGTGATGTCAGTCGTTAGCTGGATGCTAATGAATTAATCACTATCGACACTGAATGTGACCCTCTCTACCTATTTCCCTCTAATAATTACAGCTGGGAAACATGTTACTAAGCAGCTCTTCTTGACTCCCTTACTGCGCCTAACCTGCATTGCCGTGTGACTTCCTTACCTGCATTACCATGCGACCTCCTTACCTGCATTGTCATGTGACTGCCTTACTTGCGTTGCCATTGGTCCACTTGCATGATTGACAGTGTCTCCTATCTCTATCTGCAGAGGAGCGTAGCCAGCAGCAAGGTAAGAAGCACAGTGGAGTTTGCAGATAACGCGATGGTTTCTCGTTCATTTTGCGTTTTTTTATATTTCTTTATTGTAATCTGTCTGTCTGTCACTCTTGTCTTGCTTGATTAGTACTGACTTGCTCAGCATGCCTGCTGTAGGGCTGCTGAAAAGCTTATTCTGTTCCCATCTGTCTAGCTGTAGAGCTCACTCCATCCTTCATCCATAGACAGCCTAGCAGGTCCTTGTGCCACAGCCGTGTGTTCTCTCCCGCTTCAGCTGCTAAAAGAGCCCACTGGCTGGAGAAGGAGGAGAAGGCGCGGCGCCTAAGGGACCGGCAGCTGGGGGAGCGACGGAGGAAGCTGGAGGAGCAGCGTCTGCGGGCAGAGAAGCGACGAGCCGTATTGGAGGAGAAGCAGCGGGAGAAGCTGGAGAAGAACAAGGTGGGGGAACTGAAGAGAAGGTGCCTGGGAGCTGAGGAGGAGGTGTCACAGAGCCAAGGAGTGTCAGGGAGCCGAGGAGGAGGTGTCACAGAGCCAAGGAGTGTCAGGGAGCCGAGGAGGAGGTGTCACAGAGCTGAGGAGGAGGTGTCACAGAGCTGAGGGGTGTCAGGGAGCTGAGGATGAGGTGTTAGGGAGCAGAAAAGGAGGTGTTAGGGAGTTGAAGATGAAGTATCAGGGGGCTGAGGAAGAGGTGTCACAGAGCCAAGGAGGAGGTATCAGATAGCTGAGAAGGAGGTGTCAGGGAGACAGCGACAGGGTGTGGCTGACTGAACATCATACTGTATGTTGAATGGGAAGATGGGGGAAGTTTGCTGAACCACAGGCCTCTCTGTGAACTCGGGTCGGTACCAACAGCAACCAAACAGCAGCAGTGAACCTGGACAACTTCTGAATTACATATGAAAATAGGGGCCTTAAGCAGACCCCTTTGTGCTGAGCTACATGCACACTGCCCAATGGAGATGTTAGTCCCAGGTTGCTTGAGTGGTTGATTTTCAGTGCGCATGGTGGCTGCATGTAACTCTCTCTTTTTCCGGGCCATCCTTCAGGCTCGCTACGAAGCAGCGGTGAAGAGGTCTGTGAAGAAGACCTGGGCGGAGATCCGGCAACAGAGGGGGTCTTGGGCTGGAGGCCTGAACCAGAACTCTCGGAGGGAAAGTGAGTCCCAGAGCGGTGCCGGAGCTGGGACGGCGGAGAGGGGCTCGCTGCTGCTGGAACTGGAACCACAGCATTCAGAACCATTCAGAACACCTCAAAGATGTCCCACCACAGTCATTGCTACACTCTCTACACTCCCTCTCTAGTGTATCTACCTATACTCTGTACTATTAATTTATGGTACACTCCGCATCAGTTAATTGGTTAATGGTGCAATCTGTCTGAACCCTCTGCAGCTACTTAGTGGTACACTCCACTTTCTCCTGTCCAGCAATCAATGGTGTATTCCCCTAGTCAGTCATATTGTACCTTTTGCCTGATACTCCCGCCCCACTGTCACCTGTCCAGCTTGCTATTGGCCAACCCTTCCTAACCCTATGAAACCAATGGTATGTTCCGCTTTTGTCTGTCTAGTCGGTCTGTGGCAAAAGGCAAACTTTCATATACATCTGTCCAGACAGGTTTCCTAGTACTTATTGGTTATGTTTTATTTGGAAGCTGGTGGGTTGGTGTCTCGGCACATTCTTCCTGGGCGTGTCTGCGTGGAATATGAGGGTGTTAAAGTAAAAAAGATTAAAGGAAAATACAGGGTTTGTCTTAAGTTTCCATAAAGGATAAATCCCTTGGCTTCAAGATGGGTGATTGTGTCTTTGATAGAGCTCTTCAGTTTACTCCCATAAAATCCAGTCTAAGTCACCTCCCTCCACTGCCTAGTCCTCAGCGTTACGAAATTGGAGCTCATATAGTAACTTGTAGTCTGTAGTTGTGTCTGTCTGTGATCGCATTTTGGGCCTCTCGGTCTGTAATGGTGTTTTGGATCTTTCACTCTGTAATGTTGTTGGGCCTCTCAGTCTGTAGTTGTATGTTAGATCTCATAGTTTGTTAGGCTTTTGGTCTTTAATTGTGTGTTGGGCCTTTATGCACCGTGAGGTTTGGTCTTGCAATCTTTTGGTCTTTCTGGGCTACTGTTGGCAATTAGCTTCTTTGTCTGTGGTTGTGTATAGAGCCTCTTGGTCAGCAGGTGGTGATTTGAATCTGTGATTCTGTGTCGAACTTACTGCACTTTGTCCGAAACGTGGCGTTGCCTTGGAAACACACCACTCTTCTGTGAGGGTCCGTTAGCCCAGAACCCCGTTTCAGATCACCTTGGAGGGAAACCCCAGTCCCTGGCCACCTCAAAGGCAAGGCCCACCTTGTGAACTATGTTGAACCATGTTCGTTCTCCCTGGTGCAGGTAGATGCTCAGCATCGATGGTCAACTTGACGAAACAGGTGGACTCAGTTATTAGCAAGAGGCTGTCGAAATCCTCTGCCACCCTGTGGAACTCTCCCTGCCAAAGTAAGAAGCCCCACCCCTCAACAAGCCTCGTCATGTCTCCGCCCCCCAGGCCTCTCCTGGCTCTCACTGTTTTCCTGTCGTTTGCAGTCGCCTGCTAATCACCACCCCACCTGTCCTCCTGGCCATCTTGGTTTCATTTTCAACCTTTGCGTTTGGACCTACCCTGAGACTTTTTGGATTTCATATTGTCACGTGTCTACATTTCTCCGCTGCACGTGCTGATTTACCATCCTGACCCCTCTGTACCGAGCTGAGGAGGTGGTGGGTGTCTACTGAGCTTGTGAAAAGTCAGCAAATCCGCGCCCGTGGCTATGTACTGGGTAGCCCACACTCAAACAATGTGTAGGTTCACGTCATTCTAGGGAATTAGGGCACCAGAGGAAATTTCAAAAATCAGTTAGTATACAAGGTACCACAGCTACAGAGCTTCTTACCATTAAGGTGGAAGACTGCGAGGCTACACAGTTCAATTAATAAAAAGGTTTTTCTTTTTATGTGTGTTGCATTAAAAAAAAAGGGGAGATGCACTGTGAAATATCTCCAGACAAATAGATTTAGCCTGATCCTGGCAGTCCAATCTCTGTGCTGGGTTCATTACAGACAGGCTTTTAATGAACTAGCTTTGATTAAATATTCATTACGCATAGCATTCAGGGTAATCGTGCATAATCATAAATCACAATAAACACCAGGGCCCAATCGGTCTCATGTGAAACCTCCATGATGTAGTTCCCAGTCTGAGAACAGGCTGCAGACTGGCTGATATGGGAACCAGTCAGAGTAAGAAAGCCTGGGATAAAGACCTCAAAACATGTAAAGCTGGTATTATCTATTGAAGTTATTCTACTCTGCTAATGGAAAGCAGACAATAAAATAATATTGTTAAATCATAATAATAATAGTATTGGAAAAACATCTATTATCATACATTTTCTATTTATTCAGTACTTTAGCTAAGCTACTTCGTAGTATTGAGTGGCTGAGGATTTTGGAGACTAAGTATAGTCCAAAAATTCAAACGTTTAACTGAGTGACTGAGTTCTGAACTGATTACATATTATTTAATTGTCAAAAAAATACAATTTAAGTCTTGTGCTGCCTTCAAGTCCTACTCGGAAGATCTGACTAGGGAGTTGGGAAATTGTAATTACGACATGAAGGGTGTTCAAGTGGTTAAGTCGGAGCTAAATGGAGGAGATAAGAAATGTACTTTTTTGTTTTGCTATATTTTTCGTTCCTCCAATGCCAAAACAATTTCTTAGCGTTAACTGACCTTTTTGTAAACCCTTGCTCAGGCAGCAGGTAGCTGAACAGCTACATATCAGATATTGAGCTAAAAACCTATAGTTCTTTATTCACTATTTAATAACAATCTCCTCAACATTCAAAACAATTCGGAGTTTTTAATGACACGCTACATAAAATTTACTACTTTCAAACTGATTTCCCTTTTACAGTGGGGCTATCCATTGCCTCCGCCATGAATGTTGTAATGACACGCCCCCAACTCGGGAACTCGTGGGTCAAAGTAAACCTCGAATTTCCCACTGGTAAATACGACTGTGTAATAGCATTCATCTGCTCTCATCTCGTATTTGCGATTTTTCCGACATGACTTGAAGGCTGGGTTATTCATTTATGAAGGCATAGCCTTCTACAATTGGTCAAGACCTCCGGTAAAGTTTAAAAGCTACAATTTGTAGGCAGGGGAGCCAGTTACATGTCGGCTGTTTGTGTATTTGCTGAGCAAGCGTGGGACCCCCTAGATGCAAAGCAGCACTGCAGTGATCCCTGCTTAGTCTCCCACGGCCACTTGGAGTGCAAGATAATGATGACATTCACACACCCTGCTGGCTCTCATTAGACCGTTTAATGGCTGGACCATTATTGCGAGGGCAGCAGAAACCAGCATTGCTAATTAATGTTGTATCATTACTGTAGATTGACCAATGCTGAAGCTTCTTTTGCAGTTTCAATGGAGACCAACATGATTACATGATGCTGGATGACTGATGCTGTTTGAAGGGAAACCAGCATGTCTAATCAATGTTAGGCCATTACTGCAGATCCCACAGAATAGGGCGGCATCCCATGATTTTGCTCCTCTGCTTAGAGACGGTCCACACTCACCAGCCGACCATGACCCCGATGGGAAGGAAAACAGTTTCAACTAAAAATCACGAGAACCACTGGAAACAGATCAGTAGAGACCTATGCAAGTGACTTCCCCAAAGTCTAGGTGTCATTACAATCACAGAAGGCCTGGATGAAGATGATGGTGATGATAATTTGACTGGGTACATCTCGTGAAGGCCCCGGAAAACGAGCGCTAAGCCAATATAAGAGGAGTGACTACTGGAGGTGATGCATGCTGGGAAATTTCTGGCTAGCAGGTGTGTATTGGTTAGTTCACAGTATAGGCTGTAGAGGTGACAGTGCAGGTGGAGATGGTGGTATTTCACCAGGTCACAGCCTTGGGACAGGCGGACAGCCAGGCACTGGCATGGCATCGGTGCCATTCGCCCGCCTCAGTCGACGGTGAGTGCCCTCCTGTGTACACGAGGTGCACCTGAGAGTGCCGTGGTTGTCGTGCCGTACGGTTTGCTGCCGGCCTCACTGATGCAGCCCCCTTCATCATTAGTGATACAGGAGACACGTCCGTACTGTTGGGGATTGGAGGCAGAAAGCTTTAACATCCCATTTCCTAGCCCCGTGTTGATGGTTGGGGGGGGGGGTCGCTGTGCTGCGCTGTGTTGGTGGGAACTGGTGTAAGAGGGGTGCTGTTTGTGCTGTATGTGTTTGTCTCTGGCCAGCTTGTGGGTCTCTTTACCGGTTTATTTAGCGGAGGCGGGGCACGAATGTGTGCTGGTACTGAGAGCGCCCTCTTGTGTCAGCCCGCAGTCGGCAGCTCAGCCCGTGGGAGGCCAGCATTGTGGAGCGCCTGATGAGACCGACGCTGTCTTTTCTGGCACGGAGTCGTAGTGCCACGACTCTGATGAGCAGCACCCTGGGGGCCCGTGAGTAGCAGTCGCTCTCTGTCTCAGGGACACTCGTTGCCCTCCCCCGAAGCCCTTTATTCCCCAACTCCTGCTCCACGGTCGCCAAGCCCCACGCTTGGTCCAGATCCATGATTGCAGGGCCCCTAGTCATCCCACTGTTTATCTTCCTAGTTCCTAGTCCTTGGCCTGTTCCTCTCTACTTTTGTATTTGAGTGTATAGAGTCTAACATCTCCTGATTCCCACCTAGACTCACCTGCAGGATTCAATTCACCACTATCAACCTGTGGTGTGCAGTGTTCCCAGCGTTTCCAGGTGTCAGCCAGCACACCTAACATTGCCCCCCGCATGCAGGACTCAGTGAGTCTCTCTCTCATCACTTCTCCTGAACTCATCTCCCTTCAAACAACTGTAATACACCCTAGCTGTGTGTTGAGGAACTCACGGGGTGAATTAACTACTAGTCTTCCTTTACTGGTAGCATACTGTACAAACCCGGAGGGGGATCTCCTGAGCTACAGTACTGTGCAAAAATCTGAGGCAGCCAAAGAAAATGATGTTTAAATGATCTTTTCGTTGGTGTAAAACGATGCTACCATGCCTGTCAAGGTGTGTTAGTTTAGCCATTTCAAAACCTCTGCTTCAGTCACCCCATTCAACAACCGTAAAATACACCCATGTATTTTTTCACTCGACCACTAGCACACCTCGTATAGCTAATCAATAGCTTGACTTTTTTTAACTAATTAAGTTAATTAATTAATGGAATGGCTGTGCTGCTTCTGATGAGAGATTTGGGAACTGAAGCAGTGTTCATCTAGCCATCCAAAAAGATAGCAGTGACTTTTTACAGATCAGAAGAAAGATGCCTTTTATATTGTATTTAACCTGTACTGTTTTGTTCTATTGTATTGCATCGTACCGGAGAGACACCACACACGCACTTGGCCAATGAACCTAATTCTGATTCTGAAATTCTTGCTAGTTTTTATTGTACTACTGTTAATTTTCATTTGCTCTAATGTTAAATTGTGTTTTTGTTCTGAGCAAAAGTGCACTTAGTACCCAGACAAATAGCTTTAAACATTTCTTTTGACTGCCTAATACTTTATCACAGTAATTAATTCGAATTTAGAGATCATTGTTGACACACCACAGCACACAGTGCACAGCAGCACTGTACCTACTGGGTTTTTTTTGCAGTGTCCCAAGTGCATCTTGTTTGCTTTCTGTATCAAAGATGGAAAGGAGACGAAAAGAAAAGAA
The DNA here is from genome assembly GCA_026781145.1 of Hippopotamyrus pictus. Taxonomy (NCBI): domain Eukaryota; kingdom Metazoa; phylum Chordata; class Actinopteri; order Osteoglossiformes; family Mormyridae; genus Hippopotamyrus; species Hippopotamyrus pictus. The sequence continues at coordinate 8,543,453 of JAODLC010000050.1, forward strand.
AGACAAGGAGAGAGAGAATGAGAAGGAGAAGAATGCGCTCTCAAAGCAGAGCCTGAAGATGAGACAGTCCATGCCCAGCTTAAAGCCCAGGACTCAGCCCAGGTACCGACTGGCACAGAACTTGTCTCTGAACAGACCTGACCAATCAGAACACAAACGTGAACAAGGACACCATCTGTCAGTGAAGAGTCACATGGAAATGTCCCCCAGGGGGTCTTTAGCTGAGAGAGACACGGTACTAGCTGATGTTTACAAAGACAGGAGGTTTATGTTTATTTTCTCAGCCAACTTCCTTTGGGATTAATAAAGTTTCTGTCTGTCTGTCAAACACCAATATGCACTGTCACCCTCTACCCTCCATAAACAGCCCCGACTCCCCCAAGACCATATCCAAACCGAGTGGATCAGAGACCCCCGCTGGCTCCAAGACGCACCCCAGGAGAGCGAAGACACCCGCTCGAGTGCCACCGAGAGCAGCCTCCCCCGGCACTGCTGGGAAAATGAGAGTGTCACGCCAGCCTGTAGCTACTGAGAAGAAAGGTATTTTAATGAGGAGGCCATGCTGTCAGATAATGACTCCTCTAGTAGTGTGATCTCAAAAAAGATCAGATGGAATGTGATGATCGACCTGTTAGCCAATCAGGGGTGCCGACTGCATTTCCATGTCTGTCTTATGATGTGAAGGAAAGATCAGGCAGGCAGGGGTGCGTCTCAGAGCTCCGTGTGTCACCTGCCTCTCACTAACGAAATGACTGAAGTGTTACAAATCACATCACAGACCACCATGCTGGAAGTCCCTTCTGTTATTGTTTCTGCTCTCGGAGCTTTTATGTTTCATGCTTTTCCCCACTCAGCTCTGATTAAAGGTTCTTTGGATCTTAACTGATTTCCCTTGCTGGCGTTTAGATGTTTAATGTCACTTTGATCTGCTGTAGACGTCCCAATGGCCTCATCATTTTTGAATTCTGGTCTCTTTCACAGGCTCAGCTGGCGTTCCTGCCATCGTCGTCTCCGCTGCCTTGGCCACACCCCTTTCGAAAAGTACGCCAGTCATAGCTGCTGCTCAAAAGCAGCCTTCACCGGTGCCCAAGCCTCATTCCACGGTCAAACGAATCACAGTTGCTGATACTAAAAAGGCCCCACGAACCACCATCCAGATGAAGGCACTGTCCCAGAGTACACCAATCATAACTCCCACTCAGAAACAAACTCCTCCCACCATTAACCCGGCCACACCCCTCTCCCTCAGCCGACCAGTCCAAACTCCCAGCCCTAAGCAGGCCTCAGCAGAGTCCACTCCCTCCCATACCTCAGCTGCACCTGGCAGGTTCAGCGCTGGAACCACAGACCCAGAAGAAGCTGCGCGGAGCCTGACGGAGAAACGACGACAGGCCCGTGAGCAGAGGGAGAGGCAGGACCAGGAGCGAGGCCGGTCAGCACACGGGGAATGGCTGCCGGGGCATCATTAGGGCTGTTGGTCTTAGCTTAGACACGACCCCTAGCAACGCAGCGGGTTCATGATGAGCCGCTTGTCTGACATGCGACAGCTTTGCTTTTGCGCGGCTCTGATGGTCCACGCTTGCTCTCTAGGCCTGAGCGTCAGGAGCCGGCAGTGAAGGAGGCGCAGGAGGGGGATACACAAAAGCGGGGCGAAGCCCGGTCAGTGGAGACACCAGTGATGGAGCAGACACAGCAGCAGAGGCAGGTGAGTACTGCACGGAGAAGCCATGTCCGACTCGGGCAGAGGCTAACTCGCGTTAGCGTAGTACTTAGACTCAGTCAGAGGCTAACTCGCGTTCGCGCAGTGCTTATCAGACTCAGGCAGAGGCTAACTCGCATTAGCGCAGTGCTTATCACAGCCGGACAAGGCCTGAGGCTCACTAACCACCAGTGCTGCCGTCAGCAGGAGGATGCTGCGGCCGAGGAAAGACGACTCGTCCGAGAGAAGCACTTCCAGAAGGAGGGACAGGAGCGCCTGGAGAGGAAGAAGGTCAATGCTGCCCGCAAATGGCCCCCCCTGTGCTCCACCTGTGGAGTAACTGTGCTTCCCTACTGTTGCTGTCCTGCTCATGTCTTGTTTCTCTGCATTGCAGCGTCTTGATGAGATCATGAAACGGACACGCAAGCCCGACAGCGGGGAGAAGGTATGACTTCAGCAGATGCTGCTGCTCTTGGGTGATTTAGCGAACATTTTGGACATGAATCCTCTCATCCTGTCCGGCTGATTTGTGTGTTGTTTTGGACAGGTAACCCCTGACCCTCCATCTCTGCAGACAGAGGAATCCTTGGCGGCCCCGCCTGACTGCGCAGATACGCAGACGACCCGGGATAGTGGCACAGGTCAGTCAGGAGCAGGCTGGAGCAGAAATACAGGGAGCGGGATGTACTGAGCTACTTGACGCGTGAAAAGTGTGAAATCCAAGAGCTTGGATGCCAGATTCACTGGTCTTCGAAAATGTAAAATGTGTTGGGATCATGCAATCTGTCCGCAGTGTTGGCAGGCGACCAGAAAGGCCCGACTGGTGTCAAAGATTCAGAAATGAGCCAAACACTGGAAAGCTTACAATACAGGTGAAATTAAGTTGTTTTACATTCTCTTGCTTTTGTAGGAATAGTAATCATAATGAATGATTCTAAGGTATACTGCTAAATCACCCTAAATATAGCTTGGTATAAAAACCAGTAGAAGCACTGATTGCAGTAATTGTAAAAGTTTTTTCCAGTTTATTCCAGGTCAAATTTACTTTAAAAGCTTAAACATGTCATTCTGGGCTGTACAGTAGCACATGTCTGAGGACAGGTTGCGTGTCTGCCCATAGAGGGCGCTGAAGATAACTGTGTTGTCTCCCAGCCCTGCCAACCGAGGTTCGGCCGCAGTGATGAATGGCATCCAGACAGCCAATCAGAATGGACTCCCTGTCACAGCTGTGGCTTCTGAACTTGAGGAGATCGTCCATCTGTCGAATCACAACAACGCCAACAGCAGGGGGCCGGATAGGTCAGAGACTGACATCCACAGCGAGCCAATATTAGTCTTCAAGGGCGGGTCTCCCTTCCTGATGAGGGCTAGCACCATGCAGCCGCAGCATGTGACAGGTGATTGGTCAGATTTTTTTAAACATAGTCATAAGATGGTAGATACCAGCTGTAGAAGCAGGACAGAGTGAAGTGGTCAAATTTGGATATGTGTGCATCTTCATTTTGGTGTAATTCGTGGATCCATGCATGCACTCCCCTACTCTCTTGTCAAACTTTGTCACTCCTCCAGAAGTCCTCTAGGCAGTTGGAAGACGAACCTTCAAGAACACCAGCCCAAAAATGATGGATAGGCCGAACTGGAGAGAGCTTCCAGATTCACTCACAGACAAATGGATTCTCAATACAAGAAGTATTACTTGTAGAACAAAAAAAACACTTAATTGTTCTATGTCCAATTTCCTTATAAACATTACAGTGGAAGATTGTGTTACTATTTAACAGAGTAATACATTTAATAACCTGTGAGGAAATGCACAGATATTGGATTATTCTTGTTGTAATAATCATGATTACTGTTACAATGATAACAAAGTGTTTTTCATTTTGTCTCTAGTGCTTTAGTTATTTAAAGGGAAGGTATTCTGGGTGCAGTGTAGGAATAGTGTAAGTTCCCATCATTTCCTTCACCTTGGGTCAGTGTAATTATGGCATACAGTATGTGGGGAAGTCTTGTCAGGAAGAATGAGACATGCATCTTTTTAATGCCTTTTATGGATGAAAATTTTAGCCGAACTTAGTACGGTGAAGGACAACATGAAAAGTCTCACCCAGTGATCTGCATGTGCAATGTATTTGTTAAAGTAATTTACTCATACTTTTTTAAATATTGTGCTGCTTAACCACAAATAACAGAAATTGTCTAATATAATTAAAAGTTAATGTGAACACTAAAGTAATGTGGAAATCATGATTAGACTTTATTTTCTGAGAATTTTCCTTTTGAACTTCCTCACATCTGCCAACTGGTTATCCAGGACAAGGTCACCAAGCACCTAGCCCACAGAGGAATGAGCACAAGAACAGGAGAGCACCATAAAGAGGATGCCATCCCATTACAAAACACAGACATTCAGAAACACAGCTTGGAGAAAACTTTACTAATACAGAGCAGGGGTGGGATCTGAACACAGAGCTATACAGGTGTGAGGCAATAGCGATATAGGGCAACCGCAAACTCCAAAGTGAAAAAAAAAATGTTTATGAAGTGCATTAATTCGGTTCTGATCTCTGCTTTTGATTTTATTGTCTACATTTACCTGTATAGTACACAAATGTGGCCTGACCTTGGTCAAATTTACACCATATACAACGGTTTATCTGAAATTTTGCTACCATTTTCATACAGCTAGGTATTCAGGTGGAGCAATATAGGTTAGGTAAACCTGGACATGTTAGGGTCCTCAACCACAATAATTACTGTTATGATGTTGGCTCAAAAGTCGTTTTTATATTATTTTTATGAGGCCTATTTGTGTTCAATTTTTCAAGTTTTTTCTTAACTATGACTTGAAAGATAAACATTAATTATTGGAGTTTAACATGAGCTTGAATGGGCCGTCTAATCAGTTTTGTTGACGGGTTTAACACTTTATAAAATACTTTATATCTCAGAAGGCGTTACATTTATGCTTTGTATGTAACGATGTTACTGAAAACATTTTCACGTTTTTCGAAAAAGGTAAAATGTCAACACACTTTAAACATCGCAACACATCTCTTAATGCTTTAAAATGGACTGAAACACTCAAACCATTTTAATATAATGAACTGCTAGAAATGGTACAGATAATACAAGAACCGGTCCTTCGCTTTCTGGAATATTCATCTTAATTAGCCGGGTCCTTCATAACCCTGGGAGTATGACCTACGCGGCTAAACCAATTCATTAACATTTTGACTTATAAAGTCCTTTTATGTACCTAATTGGACAAGAATTTTTTGCTTTCAAACTAGATATTAGGTCTGTATTTTAAATTGTATATTACCAGCGTTTCGTTGCATCGTTTCGGAACGTAAGTGTCGCGCGAGTTAACAGCACGAGAAAGTCAGCGCGTGCGCCCGATATCCGGACGGAAGTGACAGGCAGCCGTTAGACCACATTTGCGTTTTCCGCTACCAATGTCAATTCGACGGTAAACGTCTTCATTCGGTTGTTGTATATGTTGGTTAGTGCCTGTTTAACAAGATATGAAGAAATGTTTTCGCTGAAAAAGATCCCGACAGCAAACAAGGAAGGGATTTCGACCTTGTGCTTGTAAACAACTCCCCGCTTTACTAGCGCCTAACTGCAGCTAACTCTTTACGCGGAGCAGGATCACAGAAGTAAAACCAGACAAGCAGCCAGGTATTTATTTCTGAAAATATTTTGTACGTGGTGAGTGAATGAAATAGATTAACAAAGCTACCTGGTCAGTTACTTTTGTAAGGAAATGTGTTTTATCGTAAGTTTTGGCGAGCTTTGTTAGCATGTCAGCAATGTGTTTCCTTGCTGCGTGATTAGCAGTCCAAGCTAGCTAAGTCAAACGAGCGGAGTTCGGTTTTATTTTACGCAGGCCTGTAGCTAAATTTATAAAAAGCATTTATTTAATCTCTAGTAATATTCTTGGGTTTTGTTGACTCTATTGCTAGTTGATAGAGAGCCGAGGTTAATCTGCAGTTTCAGTGCTGGTGCATAGGGTTATCTGGTTAAGCTGCACGTCGATTTTGCTTTCAAGACATGAAGTTAACTCGTTCCCTTAGTATTAAAACTGAATGAAATATCTGTGTCGGGACGGTCGTACAGTATTTAAAAACCTCTAGCTGTTTAAAACGGAGCGTTTTGGTAACCAGTAGGAAGAGGCCCGGCACGCAGCCCCGTTTCTTAAAACTGCGAGTGAAGAGCTGATTTATATTCGAGTAGCCGCAGTGCTTGTATTAAGTCTTATACGCTAATTTTAACGGTAGCAATATGTTTATTATGTTATACTTAACGTTGCTTCAGTAAAACTGCTTTTGGTATAAATGCATGTTTTTATGGTCTATTTGTTACGCATACGAATGAAATAATTTCGTATGTCATGGGCCGTGTATACGATAACTTTGGTAATATGACACTCCCAGTAATTATTGAGCTTATTTCACACTTGGCACCTTTCCTGAAGCAATGCCCGTTATAAAAGAACAAAGGCATGAAACATAAATCCAAGTAGGTGCATGTAATGTCTCCTGATGTTCTTTCAGCCTTTTTTTGCAAGCCGGACTGCATGTCTGCATGCCTGTAGTAGGGAACTGTTCACGTGAAGCTGAATATGTGTGTGTGTATGTATG
>JAODLC010000050.1:8551312-8585962 GCA_026781145.1 Hippopotamyrus pictus
AATCAAATTGCAACTTTTGAAAATTTTGATTAGCAAAACTGCTAATCAAGTTGAAAATCTTATTTGGAACCCTGCAACAGCTTTGAAAGCAAAAGAAATAAAATAGCAATGTTTGTTTGCTTCAGAAATAGTAAAGATGATAGAAATAAAAGCATCCTATCAATTTTTCCTTTGGTCATGTACTGTTTAAACCTATTTTCTAATCGGCATTTGGGCCGCCTTAGTTTGTGAGAGTTCCTGAATCGGTCGGAAATCTTCTAATTTTAATCATTTACTTTTTATCAGATGATGACAGAATGTGAAGACATGACTGGTTGTAAAAATTTTTTTAATATAGTCTAGTTCTGGATATTAACCAACCCTCCACAAAACACCCAGCATCCTGTAGTCTGGTGGAATACTGCCATGGACTACTACCGGTCTGCAAACTGGGGGTTCGGTACCCCTGACCAAGGCAAACATGCATTGTGACCTGCCAAATGTGTATGAAAGCCTGTCTTAAATTGGTGATGCATCACTTATTGCTGTTTACACCAATTTGTTATGCAAATGTAAAAGTTTTTGTTCATATTCTCAGGGAGTCTTGGGTAGTGCTCAGTGTTCACCATTTTCCACATTTTTTTTTTTTTTTGCATAATTTTGTGTGTGTGCATTTTGGGGCTGCATTTACTTTGTTTATGATGCACTCTTCACTGGAATTGACATGCAGTCTACTAGCATGATATTACTTGTGTAATAGAAACACCTGTTCTGTTCTGTCTTGTTTTTCCATCACTTCAGAAGGTAATCCTGGCTGTTGCTGTGTGGCTTGGTAACTGTAGCAGTAATGCTACGTGGCCTATTACAAGTAGAAATATTTCCAGGTCTGCTTTTTCAAATGATTGTGAAATACTGTTTTGCTCTCCCAAAGATTTGAAGAGACTACTATAGACATGTCTGAAAAAAAGGCTCCGAAGTCCCCTTCTCGATCTAAGTCGAAGTCTGGGTCCAGGTCCAGATCTCGATCTTTATCTAATTCCCGCTCCAGAAGCCGGTCACGGTCCAGGAAACACCGATACAGGTATAAATCTCATTGTGTACCCTTGGTACAATCTTGTTGCTTTTTTTTAGTTTGCAGTTTGGTTCCTAGTCAGTGATCTCTTGCATTATTTTATTTCAAGCTCTAGGTCTCGATCTCGCTCCAGATCTCAGTCGGCATCTCATGGAAGGGACCGGAACTATCCCAGGGAATACCAAAACAACCGTGGTTACAACCGCGGTTACAACCGTGGATACCGCAGGCCCTACTACTACCGTCCGCGTGGACGTGGCTTTTTCCCACGGGGCCGCTACCAGAGAGGTGGGGGCTATGGCTACAATGGGTACAGATCCAACAACTGGCAGAACCAGCGGGGTCAACAGTCACATGAGCAGAACCAGAACAGCCCCAGGAGAGGGCGCTCCCGCTCTCGTTCACGCACTCCCCGAAGGCGTTCAGGGAGCCCTTGCTCGCGCAGCAGGTCTCGCTACTCTGACCGCTCTTCGTCGGTCCGTTCCCGTCGCTCCTCCTCTTCCCCTTCTTCACGTTCTTCCTCTCCCCCGGCCAAGCGCAGCACCAAGGAGATGAAAGAGAGAGCCACTGAGGAGAAGGGGCCTGCAGCATCGGACTATGCCAGTCCACAGCTGCGCTCCGCTGTGGTCGTCAGCCAGGGACTGCCATCGGGCTCTCAGACTGGGGCTTCTAGCATCAGCGCCCCCTCTTGGAAAAGCATCGGCCCTGCACCCACCAGCAAGAGCCCACCAGGGCCTGTGGCTGGCGTGTCTGGTTTTGGGTTCTTCTCAAAGGAGGACCAGAAGGCAGGAGAAAAGACTGCCATCTCCTCAGCCTTTAAGAAGTATGTCCCATCTGTCTTTAAATGTCCTCTTTTTCTGTCTGATCTCTTTTTCCTATTTAAGATGCTTGCTCAGTGCTGGGTTATAATTATTTGTGTTTCAATTTGTTTAGTCTGTGCTCAGCTTCAAAGATCCTGGGAAGAATATTTAAAATGGGAGCCATTGCCGCCCTCCCAAGTTAATTAACCAAAGTTGTGGCTTTTCTGTCTTCTGCTGTGCATTAAAAGGAAGTTGTATGCAATCCAAATATTTAAGAGATGTCTGGGTAAAAATAGAAGTAAGTATTCCCATTTTATATGATTGTGGTTGGTTCTTTTCAGTTGCTGGATAACTGTCTTTGGTTGTAATTTGCTGTCTGTGGCACTTCAAGGTTTGGTGTGCTGCTCAGATGACACACGGTGATATGGGCAGAAAGGCTTCATGGGAGTTGTAGTAATTCCTGGACTGTAATGCTTGGATAAGTGCTGAGATAGAGGTCCTTTGGCTGCCGTTAGCTGCATGTTCTTCATGTGGCAGATCTGAAGCCTTCTATTTGAATGCTTTTGCATAAAGCAAAAACCTAGCAAAGCGTGCAATGTGAACATGTCTTCAGGCTGCTCTTCTTTCTGATTGGCCAGGTTCTTGGCAGAGCACCAGAGTAAAAAGGGGTCGGAATGGGAGGGGGATCCCAGTGCTGCTGAGGGAGGCACCAAGAAGTCCTCTGTTTTCCCGTATCCTGCCGAGGAGGTGAAGGAGGAGTCTCGGTCCCGGCCCCGGATGAAGGAGCGCGAAGCGGAAGACGAGCCCAAGCCTAAGGGCAGAGCAGCCCCTCCAAGTCGGGGGTCACTCGATGACGGCATTGGCAAATGGGCAGAGCTGGCCCCCTTGCCCCCAGCCAAAGATGTGTCCCGGCCTGAGGAGGAGTGCAATGACCTGGAGGACATGGAGGAAGAGCTGTATTTGAGTCGCAAGCAGGAACGGGCAGCCGCCGCCAGGAGGGAGCGGGAGGGGCCATCCCCAGACAGGCCGCCAAAGGGCAGGAGAAAGGAGCGGCCTGGGGACAGTCCCCCTCGGGCAAGATGGGGGGAGGAAGACCTCAGTTTCAGTTTGAGCTCCAGCCATTACGAGCAGCCCACGTAAGTGCCGTTGCGGTACTCCTCTCTCCTCGTGGGGGGGCGTTTCTCATGACCTTCCCCGTTCGGAACTCGGGGTAAACCACGCTGTCTCCTTGCATGCAGCTCCTCTGACGTTCTGGCTAAAGAGCGCCGCATCTCTCGGGATCTGGTCCACCCGGGCAAAGAGAACCGAGAATTTCGCTCCATCTTCCATCACATCCAGGCGGCCCAGTTCCGACGGAGCCCCTCCGAGCTGTTTGCTCAGCACATTGTTACCATTGTGCACCACATCAAAGGTGACCCCCCCCCCCCCCCAGCCTTATTTTAAGTCAGTCATGTCGCATCTGCAGCGATGAACCTGCACCGTAGCATTTTTTGCAGCATTTTTTTGGCCAGTCATTCTGATCTTGACATGCAGCACTTGTGTGTTCGCAGCGCAACATTTCCCCTCTCCGGAGATGACGCTGAATGAGCGTTTTTCCATGTACCAGCGCAGAGCTGCCGAGAAGGAGATGAGGTCCCGGAAAAGCCCCGAAATCCACAGGTAGCGCAGATTGCTGGGCTGACCGGGTCTCACACTGATCTCACACTGACCTCACACTGACCTCACACCAAGGCATTGATGGTCATGCGATTTTCATTTCTTTCCTCAGGAGGATTGACATTTCCCCCAGTGCATTTAAAAAGTACTCCCACCAGTTTGAGGAGGCGAAACATGAGGAAGTCGGCTACAAGGTGACAATACTGTGACTCTAAAACGATTTTCCTACAGAATGACTCTCCAGCAGTTGCCCGCACCTTTGCGCTGCTTTCTGTCTGTTGACGTTGTTTCACATGGGACGCTTGTCTTATGACAATAAAAGAGGTCATTTGAATTACCTTCACAGCACGTTTCAGATGCGCCTGTTTCATGTTTGTCAATCATATTCGGAAGCCTGAGTTAGCAGCAGCCTTGCATTCCTTTCTGTCCTGCAATTTCGGGACGCACTGTGCCTGCACTTTGCGTCCCTGGGTCTTCATTCCCCCTCATTTCTATGTCACTGCTGAATTTCTTCTTTTCAGCCTTTTTTCTTTTTCCCCTTGCCTTCAAAGATACAACATCTTACTTTAACACTCTATACTCATGCGCCCATTTGCACGAGCAGTCAAGCAGATGCTAATGCAGCTGACCGTGGTTTTCTAGGATATGGGGAAGAAAGTGCGGAGTGAGGTGCCCGACATGTGGCTGGACGTGGGGCAGCACGTGAGCTACCCAGAGCGGGAGCATCGGGCCGCGGGGAGGGAGGCCGCGGACTCGCCGGGCTCCACGGAGAAACCCACCAAGCATCGCAAGAAGTCCAAGTGTGTCCTGCTTGCCGAATTACATAAAGCCACGTGCGGGTAGCCGGTCTCTCCTCCTTACCGAGTGCTGAAGGCCCTTCCTCATTCACCCTTTCCCACAGGAAAAGCAAGAAGAAGCGCTCTCGTTCGTCATCCTCATCCTCCTCTTCATCGCGTTCCTATCGTGCTCCTGAAAAGGGTGCACAGGACAGTCACCCAGGGGAGGAAGGATTCAGCCGCAGCTGCCCGCCGCCACCTCTGGAGCAGGCTGCCGCCTCTGAGGAGAAAGGTCACGAGCCTGGGGTCTTTGTAAGTGTGCCCCGTCCCCCCCCCCCCCCCCCACGTGTCCCTGGGCGCCGCTTCTGCTCATGACCTGCTATTTCTGCTGCAGACAACCCACTCTGATAGTTACTGTGCAGCATAACCCGCTGCAGTGGTGATTTATGTAGTGCTTGTTATATTCTGCAAACATTTCCTGTATTCTCAATATAATGAATGTATAACAATGGATGAGTGTGTTATCTTTTATATTTTGCATGGTTTATGTTTAGCTGGGTAATTTCTGGTTAAAATTTTGGCTTTTGGTAAATCTAAAATTAATCAAACCCAAGATTAAGTCTTGTATCTGATTCCTTGCAGTGTTCCTGACCAGTTCTTATAATCAAAGTCAAAGTAAACTTTGTTATCTCTGCTATATATACAGAGAGACGAGACGACGTGGCTCCAGTTTAAAAACTGTTCAAAGAGCAAATGGATATGAGATATGAAGTGAAAGTGATTGTCCTTGTTGACACACCATAGCACACAATACACAACGAAATCTGTCCTATGCCTTTAACCCCTATGTGACATAGCAGGGGGCAGCTAATTCAGTGCCAGAGGAGCAGTCTGTGGGGATGGAACCTTGCTCGGTACCTTGTTGGTCGGGGATTCGAAGCAGCAACCTGTCAATCACAAGCACGCTTCCCTAACCTTTAGGCCACTGCTCCAATTTCCTCAGGAAGAATCTGAAATGTTACTACGAGTCAACAGTGTTTCATTTTTGCAGTGTATCTTAATCATGCATGCTTCTCTGCAGTGGTTGTGTTGCTTTGCTAGTACTAACTTGTTATATTCAAAGTTACATAATAGATATTGCACAAAGCTTTAAATTTTAAATTGGTCTGCATATACAGAAAATCTAGGATCCTCAATTGGTCTGGTTCCTGTTTTGGCTTCCCTGAACCCTTGGTTATGCACTTTGTGTCTTCCTCTCCAGGGATTATATCATTATATCATTGCTTTTTGGCTGTAACTTGCTATCTTCCTCACCCATCTGATGACCTTTCCCTGGCTGCATTTTTTTAGCACTTCAGAATCCGAGGCCGTGGGTGGAACAGAGGGAATTACTCAAGGAATGGGAACCCCCCGAACACGGAAGTGCACCCCCCTGAGGAGGAGTGGGACCCAGAGTACACACCGAAGAGCAGGAGGTACTACCTGGTGAGTGCTTTCCGGTCGGTTAGGAACACAATGTCAGTACCTCTTCTCAAGCTCCCTGCTGGTGATCAGAACAGACCTTCCTTCATGTGCAGTAATGAAAGTAAGTAGGTAGCTACTATTTCCAAAGTCCAGTTGATCTCCAGTAAATGGAATGGAAATGATACCATTCCACTAGGTAAGAAGATGACATGCTTGTCTGATAATAAGGGAATAGATTTATATATTCTGTATAAATATCTAAAGTGATTAATACTGCAACCCTTGCTGGCAAAGTAATTATGGGAGCTGGATGGAAGTCATAGATTTATTTACTTTGATGTTTGAAAATGCTTTTTAGCATGATGACCGGGGTGGGGACAGGAAGTGGCTGAACCCGGGGGCTCATGGCCGCGGATCCTTCCCTCACCCAAGGGGGCAGTACCCAGGAGCACGCGGGGGATTCCTGTACCCAAAAGGCAGCCCCAAGTGGACCCACGACAAATTTCAGAGCGGTGAAGAAGAGGGGGAGCTGCGGGAGGAGGACGGGGAGCTGGGCCCGCCGGAGGTGGGAGGCATGGCAGCCAAGATGTAGCTGCACAGGGCCTGAGCAGCCCAGCCTCGGCACGAGGGGCAGGGTAGGTGCAGCACATTTTAACGAAAGAGAGAAAAATCACTCACGCTGGGATGCCCCACCATATCCAGCGTCCAGGACTCCCTCCCCACTGTGGCAGGTAGCCTGTTTGCAGTCAGTCATGCACAGTCATGACATATTTCACGTCAAAGAGAAGCAGTATGTGCTCTAGTGTCAGTGACACTATGTAATACCAGAGGGCATAAATACATGTGGAATATAGCAGTGAAAATACAAAGATGTACTGGAAGTAACATTGTGGGCTCTACTGCGTTATTACTGCGTTATGAGTTTCCCCTCAGAAATAAATGGATAGTTTTATTTTGTAATGATTTCATGGTGACTTCTGTTTGTTCTAATGTGGAGAATATGCTATTCAGTTTACCTTCCATTTTGTTAAAATGAAGCCTTTGTGGCACTTTTCATTCACATGGAAGTTTTTATAGTGTTCAGTACACCCTACTGTGTGCTGTATGGTGATTTGTAAGCTTTTGATTGTCTTTAGCTTCCAGTGTCTAACACTGATCAGTGGGAGGGTGTGACCTTCTAAACTCATCCAGAGGACAACTGCTGTTACTCCTATGTCTTGTATTAAACAAAAACTACTCTTCACCACTGTAATTATAAGACGGTCTATAATCAAATTGCTTTCATTTTAATATTTATTCATGTTCAACTAGTAAGAATCAGCTGTGGAGATGTGGATGCAGCACTGAAAATAAGCAGCTATGTTGTGATAGGGGCCTGGGCACTGCTGATGCTAATGCAGCCCGAGAGAATCCTGTCACAGTACAGAGCTACCCTGCAGATGATCAGATTTTGCAGCTTCTTCAAGCATTGGAAATATTTAGTGCAAGGTTAGTTTTGCACTTGAAGATGCTCAGTACTCTGTGGAGTGACCTTTTCCTTTCTTCCCTGAATGAGGAAGCTCTCATATGTGGCGTTCCAAGAGAACGAGCCTGTCTCCCGCTCCTCCCGAGAATGAGCTTGCCTCCCGCTCCTCCCGAGAATGAGCCTGTCTCCCGCTCCTCCCGAGAACGAGCCTGCCTCCCACTTCTCCCGAGAACGAGCCTGCCTCCCGCTTCTCCCGAGAACGAGCCTGCCTCCCGCTTCTCCCGAGAACGAGCTTGCCTCCCGCTTCTCCCGAGAACGAGCTTGCCTCCCGCTTCTCCCGAGAACGAGCTTGCCTCCCGCTTCTCCCGAGAACGAGCTTGCCTCCCGCTTCTCCCTAGAACGAGCTTGCCTCACGCTTCTCCCATGGAGGCTGCTGTTATCCACAGGCTCACATCCTCCTGTAACTGCTTATCTTAGCTGTTACTTTCTTATTAACTGTCAGTCTTGGCAAAGTTGTCTGTTTTGTGTGTGGACCAGAATAGCTTAGGATCACTCAATCTAGTCCTGGCCTGTCTGCAGCCTGAAGATCCTTATTAATTAACTGGTCATTTGTACTCATTTGAAATTATTGCACCCCTGCAACTTACTGGTTCTAAAAAGACCAGGGCTGGTGTCCATGCGGCTCCAAGTTCTCATGGTTACTCTTCCCCAGTCAGCTGTTAAATAAAAGAAAATGTAGGCAGTTTTATTTAGGTTCCAGTGCGGTGGAGGCTGAGTGTGACTGTAAGATGCAAACAAGTGATTTAAAGGGCAGGACAGTACGTGACCAGATTGTTACTCTGTCCATTATCCTGCTCACCCGGTAACAATGAGAACTAGTAACCAAACAGTGATTCCTTAAATGCTGAAAAATGATTTGAGGGCAAAAATGACAGTGTTCCAAAAAGCATTTTTATTTTTATGCTTTTGATGTGACGTGATTGACTGCAGATAGGACACTTTGTAGGTGACATGCATTGGAGGCGGGAGAACCACCTGTCCTAGCTAGAGCTTTACTAACACCCAGTGTAAGATCAGTAGTGGCCATTTCTGTCACTAGGCTATACAGGCATTATGGGACAGGGCTTGGGTCCAAGGCCTGGCCTGTCCAATCACAAGCTTACCCCCCCATGCCTCCCCACACAAATGTCAGCCAATGACAGTTCTTTCTTCAGTGAATGTGAACATAAAACGAGCAAGGCAAAACCGTTCTTTAATGTGTGATTTGATTTTAAGATGGCACAAAACAAGAAGCATACATTTTTGGTAATTGATGTACTAAAGAGCCTGTATTTTATAAGGATGATGATTCTGGTAATAGGATGCTGCCAAATGACCTGGTTACACATGCATGCGACAGAAGGTGTTTCTTGATTTATCTTGGTTTGACACTTGAGGATTGATGAATGACTGTTGCTCATTGAACCATAATGTTGATGGCAGTGTACATGAGTGCATATTGGCTTCTATTTAATCAATGTTTAACCAAAAACAAGCAATCTTACCTATACATGTACATGGGTCATAACAGGGTAATTCAATTTAAATTGAAGCAGTAATTTTGTCATTGTCAATAAAGATATAAATGAGCCGTCGGGCTCAATCCTGATGAGTCTCAAATGCGGCTACGTTTTCTATATTACCTTGCATGCAAGTTTGCTTCAGTGTAAAGTGCCAGATTGTCTTTTGAGCTTTCCGTTAGGTTTGCTTGTGAACACATTCTAGGGATGGGAGGCAGGCCAGAAAATTCTTGCTTTTGCTTTATCTCTTTATTTGAAGTTCATAAGTTTTTTTGTTCTCCCCTGTTGCTTCTTTGTGCTGTATCCTGTAATGTTTTGTGACACATCTACGCAGAAGACTGTAATCTAAGGGCTCCATCCAGCTCCTTTCAACTCAGTTTTGTTCCCTGTTCAAACATCTTTCTCTCCTTAAACCTTTTCTTGGTACGTTCCTCTTTGACGTCTAATCACTTGACAGGTTGCTATTCAAAATTCTGTGAAATCTTCATGGTTATTCTAATACTTAATGCTCTGCGTTCAGCTGAATATAGTTCATTTAGACGTTACTTTAATACAGCTCATGTTTTATGTTCATTGCCCTTTTGAATGATTGGAAGTCTTCTAGTGTTCATCTTTTGTCAACATTAATAGTTGATTTTCTTTCAATAAATCACTGAATTCCTGAAGTCTTCAGTATTTGTGTGTTCATTAAATATAATTTTCGTTTATGATATTTAGCATTTTATTGTTTAATTTCATTGTATTATTGGACCATTATATACAAAGTAACTGAGAAGAACCTCCTTATTCAGTAGCGCTCTCGTGTGTATTTTGTCCCAAATAGATTTGCTGTGCTGTACAGGTATGTGGCAGGCAGTCCTTTCCTTGTGTAATCTCAATAAGTGAAAATTATTTGATAGGCTTCCCTTGTAGGACACCCCTCAAACCACAGCGATGTCGATCCGTAACATCTCCAAGTGATATGAGAGCACCTCCCTCTGGCAAATCACATGCTGGTTTTATTTGAACTTATTGGGGGCTTTCATATTGTTAAACTGGTTCAGTACTGACCTGTAACGTGATTAAAAAAAAACAAGTTTAAATCACCAATACGTCTCTGTTTCTGTTGTATGCTTGTTCAACACCGATGGAGCAGACAGGGCAGACGTGTTGCAAAACAGGCGTGAGATTTGTCTGCTTGTCCTATTCAAGGTCTGGGGGATTGGGGGCCACAATTATGAGCACAAGGCAAGGAATAAGCCCAGATGGGGTGCCAACCCATCATAGGGTACCCCGTCCTTTCACAAACATTCACACTTACGGACAAGATTGAATACAAGAAAAGGTCGATCTCTCTTGAAATTAAATTTTTCTCAGTAGTACGTTTTCACAAGCCTCTAGGTAACATGGTGTCATGCATTTACATTTAAATGATTAGAGCTTGGTAATTCATATCTATCCATTTTGCGCAACTGGTTGTTGAGTGTAGGGTCGTGGTGAGCCTGGAATTTAAAAATAAAACAATTTGTTAAATCTGCAATATAACGATTTAACAAAAAATGCTTGGGAAAAACAGATAATCGCCTCTTTCAGGATTTAAAAAAAAAAATTCCTCAATCCTTTCATATACTATTGAAGTGGATACCATAGATTCAGACAATGCAGGCAAAGCTTGGTCAAATATATTTATAACTAAAAATAGACCTACACTGTGAATTCAACTGGAAGACCCTTGGCCACATTCATAAAGCCTGTTCTTTTATCTGCTTTGGTCTGTTTTAAACACTTTATCATTTGATATCCTAACCTGTTCCCCTCCCAGCTAATGGGACCTTCCTAGGGTGGCCTTCGGTAAGCCATCTTCTGATTGGTTCTTGTTTATATCTCATGAATCCCCTACGTACACGTTTATCCTGAAGTGCATCTCAATTAACCTGGAAGTTAAAATATCTTCTCTTGCAGAAACAGCTAATTATTGAAACCGCAATAAACCCATCTGTGAACTACAATCGGCCGTGTATTATCTTGACATCCTTATGATATTTTCATTACAATGTCGCTGAGAACGCTTCCTTTAATGTTTCTCAGTCTCGGCAGCGAAATGTATGTCTTGGATCAGCGTCTGCGAGCTCAGGATGTCCCAATCGAAAGAGCCGAGAAAGGTAATCCCTCACTGTTAACACAATAATTTAGCAAAACGTTCACTTCTGCTTAAATACACTTTGCTGTTAATGTTTGTCACGGAGGCAACAAAAAAATATAATTCCCGCTATGGGCAATAAAACCAGATATAATACAGCACAAAGGAGCCCCTCCCCCCCACTTCATTTGGCTGACATTCTCATCAACGCAAGTTCACTGCTGCCTAAAGGTTCACCACTGGCTGCACTAGATCATATAGCCCTCATAATTCACTACTATAATAGTCAGCCTGGCATTCTCAAGTGCCGTCCTCTATTTTTAAAAGGATCAGCTGCTTGGGCTGGTGGTGAGAGGAGAAGGGGTATTGAGACCCTCTGCATCTTGTTTTACAACAGAATAGAACTTCGGTCAGGATTTCTGATCTGAACATATTTCAGTATTTTAAGTAACTATACACTGAATGGTTCTTCAGCACCAGAGCTGGATGTTTCCGATCCGGAAAGTAAGAGTCCAGGCCAAGATTTTGTTTCGACCGGCCAGTTGCGTACTCTGTTACTGCAGCTCTTCATATTGAACTGGTTGGTTGAAACAATATCATGGTCTGGATTTTTACTTTCTGGACCTGAAGTATCCACCTCTGCTTTGCACCAGAGTTTCATGCCTCCAGGGTTGAGGGTTTGTATCTTGGCTACATGAGTTTGCATGTTTTTTTATGTCTGTAACTTCACAACACAGTCACTGGTCTGTAGCTTTATCATCCTGAGCTGGGTAGCCCTGAGTACCTTAGTACCCTAGTCTCTGGTCATAGCATGTTTGTTAAAGCTCCTGGGAACTTACATCCACCAGAGCTATTCTCTTCTCATGCGACAATTTGCTTCCATCCTCCACCACCCCCACCTGGCCCAGCAGTCATTAATGATGTCTTAAGTGTGCTGTTCAACAAGGAGGAGCTGTTTAAGCTGCAGGAGCTGTACTCCAATTGTACCTTGGGGACAGTGCTACAAAGGCTGGCTCACTCCTCCATCATGAGGCTAAACCCAGCCAGCACGAATAAGGTACTGTCAGGGGCGGAGCCATACCTGTAGGTGGCCAGACTGGACCCAGTGTGGGTGGTAATGAGGTAATGTTTTAGCAATCAGGACCCCCCCTCCCCAGTATATTTTGCTTTTGGGGGGGCTCACCATTGATACATTTTACACATCGCAAGCATTATCCATTTATCATCTCGTGAAGCGGTGGGGCACATTCCATAGCGTCAGGAGCTGGAGAGATTTCAGTCAGATGATCACTCTTGGGAAACAGTTCTGAACTGTCTCTAGCTGCAGATGATTGTTTTAACGACGGTCTGGTGGACTTTATATGACTTGAACATGCCAATATAGCGTCATACGGACTAAATAGCAACACTTGTGAGTGTAATTATAGAACTGTGGGTCATACAGTTACTGAACGATACATGATTTCTTACTGCTTGCATAAAGTTCGATCGGTTTTATGAAAGAAGAAATGTCAATTTTTTGATTGTAAAATCTAAATTAAGGGCCAGCCCAACTCTTTGGGGTCCTAAACCAAATTTAATTCCATCTATCCATCACTGTAACTGCTTAAGCCCAACTGGGGTCGTGAGGGGGGAGGGACTGGAGCCTATCCTGGGAACAAGGGGCACAGGTGGGAATCAACCCTGGACAGTTGCCAACACACACATGCAGGACTAATTTAGACTTGCCAATCAACCTTCCCTGCATGCTTTTGGACTGGGGGAGGAAACTGGAGCCCCTGCTGGAAACCCACGTGAACACGTGTGTGACCTCCACACAGGAAGGTCCTACACCCGACCTGGGGACCAAACTCAGGACATTTTTGCTGTGCTAACCACTGTGCCACCATGCCACCCCTAAATTTAATTAACCTAGTTAATTCCCATTCTGACAGGCTGATGTGGGGGCCCCCTGGTGGCCACTGGGCTCTAAGCAACCCCGCTATTGCCTTGGGCCGGCCTTGACTGTACCTGATGCGTTCCACTTCTGGGTGCCGCAGGTGAGCACAGCCGCTAACCAGCTGGCCACGGAGGAGCTGAACCTGCTGGCCCACTTGGAGGAGCAGGACGTGGCCAAGCCAGGCTCTCCGTTTCAGGTCAATCTCATGATCACTGATGAGGAAAAGAGTGAGTCTCTCTCTCCCGCCCTGGCCTGCACAGGACCGAAGTGCTCCGGTCTGATTTCAGCCCCTTGAAACATTCGGGGGTCGTTTGTCTCCACAGAGATGCTGTGTTGTCACACTCTGAGGTGCTTTCATCTGAAGCCATTTATATCCAGGCAATCACGGTACGGTTTAAATGCTTAAACTGGAGCAAATCATGGAATTTGATTGTAACGCTGAGTACAAGACTGAAAGTAAAACAGTCCAGTGCTGTGAGCTGCTGTATGAGCTTAGCTCAGTACCTTCAGAATATATACTGTGGTGTATTTGTGTTACTGTGCTATATTAGGTATGGTTATTAATTTCACTAGTTTTAATATGTCATCTGTTATTATTACACATGGCAGTAGAGGTGCCTGACAGTTCTGAGGCTAAACCAACTTCAAGCAGATGTAAGATGGTCGAGTTCTAAAAGGAGAAACTACAAAAACACTACAAAAACTTATTGGTTAGTTTCCAGGCCAAGACGGAGTTAGCTCTGATCATGGGGCAATTTGCAGATGGAGAGCCGTCTGAGGGACCTCCCAGCAAAGAGGACGACTTCCTAGCCATGGTGGATGGACTGTAAAATACACAAATATGTGAAATGGGTACTAACTCATAACAGATGATGCATCTATGATAGGTGGTTTATGAGGCATCTCTTGGAGAAGGAACTTTTTCAATGAACAGTCAGATGTATTGTGTTAAAGGAACAGGAGTAGGCTGCCAGTAAAAGGGATTCTCTGCAGGGCAGATGCTGATATGATGAGGTATTACTCAAGGAAACCCGACCGCACATAGCTTGATGATTTTGATTCCTGTTCCCATCATTCATTTGTATAGAGGTATAAAGCAACACAGGGCAGAAGGAAGGGGTATGTACACCTTGGACAGGACTGCAGTCCATAGCAGCCCACACTATGGACCATTCAGAGAGAAAACACATGCGATACAAGGACGACATGCTGACTCCACACACACAAACACACCATCAGGTTCATAACCAGAAATAAACTTGGGGAGGGCGGGGGGGTCCAGCAACCCAACAGATAGGCGCCTCTCTATAATTTTAGCCAACAAGGAGGAGTCGTCCACCTCGGTGCATTTTGATAAACAAATTTTCAAGGAGGGTTTCATCTCAAACGGTTATTTCTAGTTACCTGCATGATCGGTAATAACATATTTTATGGGGGGGTGCAAACCTCTTTTTAAAAACTACTGTTCCATCTGTTGTGGAATACTATATACCTGCATTTTGATGCATTAACTTCCTTGACCTGCTGTAAGGGAGGGACATTACATGTATATTTATCAATTTGTAGTCTGTGGATTTAATATTTTAATTTTGTGGCATAAAAAATGTTTATATGGATATTACAATTGTGTTGTCCTTTAACTGCATCAGTTCCTGCATTTCGTTTGGCTCGTTCCTGAGTGTGATCAGTGAATTAGATGGGGAGCGAAGCCCTCTTTCACCACTCACGATGTAAAAACTCTGAAAATTGTTTCTGATCACTAGAGGGCGCGGTGAGCAATGTTATGGTTACTCTGATGACGAGTAAAATTGGAGCCCGGCTTTGGAGTACGTCATCAATGCGCAAAAGTGTTGGAAGGCTGCTGCTTTGTGGAAATTATATCATAAAAATTACTATCAAAATTATCGAGATTTTTAGTTCTGTATCTAATAATTTTGTAATTTGCACCAGTTGAGTATGTTAGTATTGGGTAGCTATTTACTTAAAATACCTTCGGTCTTCTTCGTTTGAATTCACTGAAATGTGATGTTTTGTTTCTTCACGGTGACTTTAATTTATTTTTTATCCCGGCTCTGTGCAGATCAGGCACGAATTTTTCGGGCGCCGCCATCGACAGAAAATAACATTTTTATGGTCAAGTCGTCAAACTAACGAATGGTGGGTTACGATACGTTTATGTGACTAGAGAAGTTACTAAATACTCAAAGTTATCAATGCGTTGTATAGGTGGTATGATTTGCAGTAAGACCCCTTGTAGTCATTAAAATGGACACTGATGCTTTTAAAGAACATTTAAACGGAACACAAAACGTCCAGACGGTCTAAGAAGCAAGATCGACTGAATAATTTTATCTCACTGTATTTCTCCCAGACATGATGGAGGTGACGCACTCCATCCGTGAGCGCACCATTGCTGAAAACAGTCTGGTCATACTTCTACAAGGCCTGCAGGGTCATGTGACTACAGTGGAACTGCGGGACGAGAGCTCAGCGCGCGGCCGCCTGGTCAACGTCGATGCCTTTATGAACGTGCGTCTGGAGGAGGTGGATTACTGTGACCGGCGTGGGCGACCCAGTAAGGTGGCAGAACTGTTTATCACCGGCAGGAATGTCCGGTATGTACACATTCCCGACCACGTGGACATCATGGAGACCATCCAGACCCAGCTGCAGAAGATCCACCGTGTTCGCAACTTTGGAAGCAGGCACGGGGGCAGGAAGGAGTACACAAAGAAAACGGCTAACACTCAGTGATCCTCAACTGGTTTTGGGGTTGACTTTACCCACATGAATCAATCAGATTAGTATTACTATAAATGTAATACTGTTTCAGATAAACACACAGCTTCCTGTTGTTTTACAGAGCAGATGGAATGGTGTAGGGGTGAAAACTGAATTGGAAGAATCACAATCCAGGAGGAGTCTAGCTGTTGAACACTAAGCATAACTAATAGTAATAATTGCTTGATAGAGAAGAGGAAGAACAGCCTGCCCACTAAGATCCTTCATCTCCTGTCTGAATAAACTCCCTCTTTGTGTTTAAGAATGTCTGGAAAAAACTTTATTTACTGTAAATACATTTGTTGTAACTATGAAATGCTTTGGACCTTTCTGATGACAGAGTTAGCTATTCTTTGTTATTTTAACCTATTATGAACAGGGTTCATCCTTTGTTTATAAGACGTACATTGTAGACTTGCATTATACTTTTTTCTGTGGTACATTATCTAATAACTATAGAGCTCGATAATATTTCATTGAAAATCTGATCAGATGGGGTTGTGTGTCTGACGCATGAATCGATAATGGATGTACTTACCTACCCAGTCATAGAAAGTGCACAGACTACAAGTGTAAATACTTTTTTAATTTATTATGTATTTAATTCCTCAGTTCAAGAATAAGAACAGAAAGAATTACATTTTAACTGGCAAGAGAAGTAATCAGATCCCCTATTGCACTGTATTTTTTAGGTTATGCTATTTTGATCCATGAATACGACGGACGTGAGTAAGGATGACGTTTGCTGAAGGCCACCACCCTAAATGGCTTCGATTTTGTGCCAGGGGTGTATAGACAGCTCTGACTGCTCATGCAGGGATTAGGTTGCAGGTGATAGTAGGCCCGGAATGTACCCCATATTTCTGCAGCATCTCCCACAGGATGTGCTGGGTCATGCAATCATACACCTTCTCCATGTCCACAAAGCACACATGGACCGAGTCTGTATATTGCCATGACTGCAGATGCAGGTGTGTTGGCCCACTCTTCCAAATCCAGGTCTCATTTACGCTCAAACCATAAAGCTTTGCTATACACAGAGTACTCACATTCTGCCTGTAACAGGCATTACTACAATGTCATATATTAACTATACTGGTTTGTGTGCAATCACTTAGCTCTATAAATGGGTAAAATGGAGTATTTGCGTCACACTTAATCATTCTCGTCATGTACATGTAGTTTATCATCCCTGGGCCTCAGGATCCACCGTTTGCCGGTTTCTGGTCTTACAGAAGCTTTTGAATTTCATTAAATAGCTGGTACCTTTATCAAAAGGGAATTATAATTGTATCCATTTTTACAGCTGGATGTTTATGCAGTGTAACTGACTTAAAAATCTGTGTTACGAATGTACTACAGCAAACCCCTTCTGTATCATTCAAAGACACTGGCAGAATCACAAGGAAAGATCACGAGTAAAACACCATGTAATTAAGAAAAAATATCTTGAAGGTAAGTGAACAAGAACTTTAAAAATATACCTTAGATAATTTATTGAAGTCTGGATAGTCATAGTATGAAAGAATAAGAGTTACATTTATATAGTGCTTTTCAAGACACCCAGTGCGCTTTACAGAACCAATGAGGAGCCTTTCACTATTACTACTGTATAGCATCTGCCTGGATGATACGACGGCAGCCATTCTGTGCCAGTACGATCACCACTTAGATATGGATGATCACGAGGACTAATTTGAAAGGGCCATGGTGGGAAATTTTAGCCAGGACATCGGGGCACCATCGGCACTCTTTCAAAAGACACCCAGGGATCTTTTATGACCCCAGAGAGTCACAGTGCCCCCATCACTACACTGAGGTATTGGGATCCAAACAGACCACAACGATGAGCACACCACTGCCTCTTCCAGCAGCAGCCCACCTTTCCTAGTTGGTCGCCCATTCAAGTACTGGCCACGTTCAAACCTGCTTAGCTTCAAATGGATTACATAGTTTGAACTGCAGGTGATGTGCTTGCTGGCAGAAATTTTACAAATAATCTAATCGCTAAGATGAACTCGCGGGGAAGGAACATCCGCTAGAACGAATAAACGATAAATAATGCTGTACATATAACGTACATATTATGCATGTATGCAAGTGTTTTTTTAAACCAGCTCACACTGTACGTCATTTTACCCAACAAAAATTGCTATTTCGGTGACATTATGCAGCTGCCAGATTTAACCGCGGAGACTTCTGGGAAAGGTGTTTCTTTTCACATTAGTCTCATTGTTAATCTCCAGAATGTAACTACGATACCCAGAAACCAACACGCTCCTAAGGCGCATGCTCAGCGCAAAGACGGTCGCCGAACTCGAGACGTATGTATGTAACAACAGGCAAGCCCACGGTCAGGGCGTAAAATGTGTTTTTATGTTGTAGTAATGAGCTTAGGTCAAAGTGATTTTAAGTTAGCCTCATAATGACACTTTTGCCTATTTTCCGTCCCATGGGCTGTGAACCCAGACAGCCGCCTATGGTTGTCTAGTGCACCAGCTGTGGACCTGAGTAATAGCCGTGCACTTGTTTTCTGGCCCGATTAACTAGGGAGTTAGCTAGGTAAATGATCCTACAAACCTGACAAGTTAAAACCTCCTCTGCGTCGCCGGGTTAAGCCGTGGATCTGAGTACTGTCTTGTTAAATGGGCAGGCCGCTGTACAGGTAGGCAGTTTGGTAGCTAGTGCACGTTTGCTGGAAGGGAAGAAGCGACAAGATGTGGCAAAGTGTGGGTCTCACGCTGCTGGTTATCGTGGCCACCCTGGTGTGCGTGTTACTCTTCATGCTGTTCGGTGAGTAACGTTAAGCCGGATAAGCGCTTTACAGAAACGAGGATACGTAGCCAATTCAAATAATCGGACCCTGTGTGTGTGTGTGTGTGTGTGTGTGTATATATATATATATATTCATGTATGTATATATATATGCATGTGTGTGTTTTCTGTTTGTGTCTGATTATGCTGTGTGAGTGTAAACTGGAGTGATTTTCGTCTGGCTACCTGTGACGTGAGTCATTGTTTGCATCATCTTACCCAAATACAGTGTTGCAAAACTGTGAGACATAACTTGGGTGTCTTTTAAGGGATCCGTCCTGCTTAATAGCTTTGGGCCTGTATATGTATCCATATTACAAGTTTTCTTAAACCACTGAAAAAACCGTGACATAACTGGGTTGAAAAAAAAATCTGATCTGTTTTAATTCCGCAATGAATCCCATTCCCTGTTCCCTTATTCCTTGTAGGCTGGTATGTGGTTTGGCAGCTTTTCCTGTCCAAGTTCAAATTCCTGCGTGAGCTTGTGGGTGACACCGGACCTTCCCTTGGTAGCTCCGAGCCATCCCAGCCAGAAGTCGAGCGACCTTCATCGGCCACACCTCGCCATCGGGCCAAAAGTACCCGTCAGAGAGTCATCCCTCTGGAGGAGGCCAGCTAGACTGACCTTCCTCACTATAGACAAGCCTCATCCTCCTGGCCCAAGTCTTACCTATAAGCTGACTCCACCCACTATTGTAACAGGCTGTCAGGTGACAGGAAACATTCTGTGCACTATCCCGTGTGGCCAGCCTCATGTTGGTATATCTGACATTGTATACCACTCTTTCATTGGCTCCATAGATTTTGCAGCCTGTGAGATGACTGGCTGTCACAGTACATATGTGTGGGCCTGTGGCTTAGTTTGATGCAAAGTAACAGAGAATTGTGGTCCTTTAGAAAATGTCCTGGCAGAGAAGAGAAGGCAGAGTAAGGTACAAGGAAAACTGAAGTCAAAGGTTGTCACTTTTTTGTTTAATGAATTTTTATTGATTTCTCTGGTTATTTGGAAGTGCAATGTAAGAAAATGTAATTTTCTGGTCTGTGGCGATGTTCTACGACAGTCGGCTGCCACTGAATTGGAGGGGTCTCGCCAGCGAGGCCCCCTGTGGTGTCCTGTTACCTGCCTGCATGGGTGTGGTCCTGAGGGCTTCCTTTGCCTTACAGTTGGCTGATATGGCTCTTGGGGGCCATGGCTCTGTATGGGTGTCTCATGTAGGTCTTTAATACATGGTGTCCGGTTAGAGCCTTGTAAACAGCTGAGTTTACATGTGGTTTGGGTGCTTTATTTTATTTTCAGTGTAGTTTTAACTGGCCATCATAATAAATATTTGTTACAAATGGTATCATTTTTATTTACACAAACATGGTGGAGCCCTTAGTGTGCACCGACTTACTACAATTAATTTTTCTCATCCAATTCATATAATTACAAGTGCAATTATTTCATAAATGTTGATGACTTCAAAAACCCAATAAACAAAGCTATTGAAAAATAATTCTCATCCAAATGTCTTATATACCTAAAGGAAATTACATCCTGAGGATATTTTCAAATGTCCTCTTCCGAACTGCGGAGACATCTGTTTGGATTAAACATGGAAATTTATGCTGCTCTTACTGCAGCTTCTTAGACACCCTAAAAGGAATACATGAGCAGTGTGGATAATGTGACCACACACTCAGGAACAAGTGTCAAAAATGCATATTCCGTAATGTAGATCCTCATAAGATTTTGCATTTATATGTGGTGCTGTATTAGCGACTTACCAGGTGGTGGCAGTGTTGTCATACTACATATACCAGCCAACACCGTGGTTAACCATGCCAGTGATCTTCATAAGGTCATTCAGCACGTCACTGTGTCAGCCACACGGCTCTCTACGTTACTGCACGGTGCGTCTTACGTGCCAAGGGGCTAGCAATGTCGGCCCGGGCTGGTTTAAGCAGAGGTAAGCGGGTGCCATTGCGTGGGAGGCTGTGGCACTTGCAAAGCCTGCAGCTGTGAGGACAGAGTGTTAGAAGCCTGCTGCAGAACTGAAAATGGAACTTCGGAAGCCACTCGTGCCTGACAGGAAATAGCTGTGGTAAGCCAAGGAAATGACATCACTTTGTTGCTACTTTTAAGGCTCTTTTAATAGCAAGTCTCTGCAGCATTAGCCTTGCTTCAGACGGGACCTGAGAGTGGCCCTGCCGGACCATCTCCACAGGCAGGTGCAGCTCATGCTACCTGCCTTCCACATTCATATCATACACATGCTTCCATTGGGCCAGAATGCACACACAATGCTAATCCATGATACTGATTAAGCATCCAGCTGTTTATGCTGCTGCCCAGGCTTCAGTGCCCTAACCCATTATATGTGCAGCCCCGTGTATCAAAATAAACACACTTAGGGTTAAATCAGTCCTTTACTCTCGTAATTACTAGTGGGAGAGCAATTATTTGCACTGGCCCACAACCCAGACCAGCATAAGCGGTTACAAGATGGATGGACAGACAGATAATTCTCATTAGAAACTGGGAAAGGGGGCCTTATAAGGTGCTTAAAATTTGACTAAAACAGGAATATTGTACAAAAAGCTGCCTTAAAAAGAGAATTTACATCTATATAATGCTGATTACTAAAAAAAGTCCTATTTACAAATCTGAGCCATGTACAAAAGCATGTTGACGCGAGACGTGGGAAAGGCCAGGCGACACGCTTCACGATTCAGCCATGCGGAGGAGCTGTGCTTGGAACTGCTGGGCGAGGTGTGACAGGACAGCGACGCGGTCCACCATTTCCTGAAGAGGCGCCGTGTTGGGGTAACGGAGGGCGGCCATCTTAGTGGCCCCCACCACTGCCTTCAGCATCTGGCAGAGCGCGTTGCTGCCATCCAGAGTGCACTGGGCCACCTCCGGTGTGGCCGCCTGCCGCGACAGCGTGTCCCCGATGAAGACCAGCTTGTGGGCGCTGAGGATCACCAGCTTGCTGTGCGCCACAAAGACCCGCGGAGGCTGACCTTCGCGCACGCAGGCGAAGAACGCGTCCACCGCGCTGAGGAGTGTGTCAAAGTGCGTCCCGCACTGCTCTGAATAGAAGCGCAGGAGCTGCCGGTCCCGCCCACAGATTGCGGCCCCGCCCATCACGGAGGTGGGGTCAGCCACAGAGTTGTGTGAAGCTGCCTGCTGGCCAGTATCATTTTCCACTGGTTTGGTCACCTCCACTGGTCTGATCACCTCTTGCTCCAACTTCTTGAACTGCTTCAGCTGTGAGGACAAGAAAGTGGAACCTTCATCACTCTGCGTTTTAAACTGCTAGACTGTGCTCCTTTGAGGCTATATACGGGCTATGAACCCCCCACCCCCCCATTGGCTAACTTTGGTATTGCGTGTTTGCAGATTGCTGCAGTTTCACTGGCGGCTCTTCTGAATATCAAGCCATAAGTTTTGATATACAAGCACAGTGCATTGTGGGTGTTTAAATCCCAAGCTGGCCTACCTGCTCCTTCTCCAGCTGGAGCCTCCCCTGTTTCATGATGCTCTCCTTCTGCAGCAGCGCCTGTTGCTGCTGTTCAAACTCCTCTTTGCCCTGTCAGTGGAGAATGGTTAAACGAGGCTTTCAGGGCTAACTGTCCACCCTGTGGATAATTAGCATTTAGCTACACCACTCTCAGATCCTTTAGAAGAATTCAACCCTACTGAGAGACTATATTCTCAGCTCAATATGTTTCGTACAGGGTTAGGGTTCAAAGAATTATATACTAGCATACTTATACATACTTCTACTGCTCGGAGATTTTTAGTAAATGGTCAGATACACAAAATCTCTCTCTCTTTATCATATATTATATACACACACACATATATATATATATATATATATATATATATGTGTGTGTGTGTATATAATATATGTGTATGCAATATATGTGTTTGTTTTGTGGCTGGTGTTTTAGTCAATCCTTATTTATATAGCACTGTTTTAACCACAGGATTTGAGATATATATATTATTTATATATATATATATATAGAAAAAATACACACACACACACACACACACTTAGTAATACTCATGGTCCCCTCTAGGACCACACAAAAGATTAGGGTATATAATATAACATTTGTGGCATGCCCAGTAATAAATGCCCAGTAATGGAATACTCCCCACCTGAAGGTGGACATAGTCATAATCTTCCATCCAGCTCTTCACACAATTTTCCTGGGTAGCGCCAAGCTCATCCTTCTCCTGTTCCAGGGCCAAAGATACAGGGAACGGTCGGGTCGAGTCCAGGTCCAGATTGGGGGCATGGGCATGGTTCACAGTGTTGAGGCTATGACCCTCTTTGACCAACTGGTTGTCCACCCTGCCCTGTGGCGCACTGTGAGAGGGCCCTCTGCTGGACAGAGAAAGACACTGCAGGCCATCTGTCACATCCCACGAGCGAGAAGGTGGCGCGCCTCGCGGAATGTCGTATACGTCCTTTTGGCTGCTGGCGAACTGCTGATGCGTGGGGGGTATGTCATAGACGCTATTGCTGCTGCTCATGGGGGCAAGATCAGGGTAGTTTGATGCAAACGGTTGTGCTCCTGTAGGGGGTGGAACGTCATATATATCCTCCTGCTTCTGCTTGTGCGGTTGGGGAATGTCGTAACTGCCCTCCTGAGCCATGGGGTTGTTCTTGCATGGTGGTATAGAATACACCTGCTGAGGAGAGGTGCTGTCACATACAGGCACAGACACACTGTAACCCCCGTTACATAAGACCTAATGCTGGCATACAGTTCCCTCCTGCCTTGCCTGACTCGTTTGCAGGGTACAGTTTGAGGCATGATGGATTTCCACTCAGCACTGGATGGACTTTCTGTCCAAACATGCGACTTACGCCATAAACTCGTCTGGTGGGCATGGATTTCAACCCTATAATAAGGCTTCTGACGTGCATGACGTACGCCATAAAAACAAAAAGAGTAACAGCGGTTTCAGCGTGGCCTTGACAACCCACCCCCTTCCCTCCCCCGCCAAACCGAGATGAGCTCCCTTACAGGGCCCTCTGGGAGATCTTACAGCTGGCCGACCTGAAACGCAGTCTTTCACAGTAGCTCCCCTCCAAGTCACACTATTTACAGTGCTGTGCCACCCCCCCCACCACCCCCGAGACACCTTTCCTCACAGCGAGGTAGTGTGACTGACGTACGGCTATGCTAACAGCGCCCCACATCCTTCAGGCTTTTCTCAAACCGGATGATGGTGACCAGGCACATCTGGAGTCACCACTTCTTCACCAAAACCGCAGGGACAGCCATCGGTTTCTACACGATGGCCTTGTCACGGGGTGGAGCGCCTTTGACATTTACCATGCTTGACGACTGCCCTAGGATCACATACCCCTTGCATCGTTGGAGGAATGTCATACAGTCCTTGTGGCTGAGGATCCCTGTGTTGTCCGGGGTAAGTGGGTCCTATCTGCTTCCCTGGGGGAATGTCATATACCTGTAAACAGCAAGCACCGTTTCAGGGACACCAAAGAGCCTGCACTTTAACCCAGAACGTCACCCAGTTGTTTTCTACGCATGTGAGATGCAGGTACAAAGATCCAGGTGCATCACAAGGCTGATCTGCTCAGCCGAGACACTCACCCCCTGGGCTCGGATGGGCGGCACATCGTAGAAGTCCCTCTGCACTAGTGGAGATGGCTGGTAGGCGTAAGACTGGCCAATTCGCTCTGGCGTCACAACCTGCTCGGATAAGCAGAGCTTCAGCACACGTGGAGATGCTGAGACCTGGAACATTCACCTTATCCTCCTTATCCTGACAGTATATCCTCCAGACACCCCCCCCCCATCTGATCCCTACTCCTCCCATACCCCCAACCTGTGTTTCTAGCCCCCTCACACACTCTCCCCACCTCATTACAAGCCCAACTTTGTCTGACTTGTCTCAGTGCAATCAGGTTCACCAGATCGATATCTGTAGCGGCCCGTTGATGTGCTACCACTATACTGCGCCGCTACATTTTTTGTGAAATTTGTCTAAAAATTTTATGTGAATATATGTGGATCTTCACCCAAACAATGTGTCTGCAAAGTCTGGGAAAAAAAAGAAACTCAAAAAGTATTTGATGGATATCACGCTCACAGGTTCAAGTGTTTGTGGTGATGGCAGCAACTGTGGCAGACCGGTCCCAAAACCGTACTTATTCCCCATCTAGGGTATACAATTGTCCTCCATGTCTCATGCTGTCTCTTTGCACTTTCAGGGTTAAAGAGTTCTGAAAGTCACAGTAGGTTAGGCTGGGTTTAGGTAACATGTGGTCACTGAAATGTTCACATCAGGTTCCCAGGTGCTACCCTTGTTCTCATAAAATTAAATCAGGCAGCGTCATACAGACATGGCTGGTCCTAGCCATTGTAGTGACTAATTTTCTGTCGCTTTAAAATCAGCCTGTGGTCAAAGACCCTTTAGGAAGGATAATATAGTGGCACTATAAAAAGGTCACATGAGCACAGAACTGTGATATTCACCCCTGTTCTCCTTGTATTTCTCTCTCATGTTGCTTGAACCAGACTCTCATGTCCTAATAGTCAGATAAATAAATCTAAGCAGCCCTTTGTAACCTTTTGCCCGAGGACATCGTCTCACAGCCAACACTGAAGCAAAGAGCTCATGACAAACTTCTGCCACCAAATATCTTAGGTTACCCTGGGACATTTCATTGAGGCAATGTGATGTGTGTGAGCCAACAAGATTAGTGAGGTCTCCAGGGGCTCTACTGTGCCACTGCGCAAAATAATTCACCGTCACTATCACCGGCAATATCACCAACGTCAACATCAACATCATTAACGTCACCCGAAAGGTAGAAGTTCACTGAAACAAATGATAAGGTTGTAGATCAGAGCAGCAATGAGGGAATTATGGGCCAGAGGAAGGAGGAGGGAAATGGTGTGGTAGTGAGTTTCCGTAAACAGCTCATACAAGTCAGTTCCTAGTGTTCGTGCTTTGTGGCTGATTAGTTACACAGAGATGATCTTCCATCTCCAGCTTAGTAATACAAATCTGGCAGGAGCGTAAAGTTACATTATCAGTGTGGCTGTTCTGCTCTGAGACAGCCCAAGGCTTTGCAGGTCAGCTGCAAGTCACTGGAGCCCAGGTTAAAGAACTTACTGTGCAACGTGAACAGGTTCAGCTCAGCAATCACAACGTTGCTAAACTGAAAGCAAGAATAGTTTGATTGTTCTTGAGAAAACTGAGTTAATCATAAACCCAAGGACTCTGACTTAGGGACAACACCCATTGTATTTGCAAAGAAAAAGCAGACAAACAAGCATTTCCTGTGTGGTCTTTGATGTGTTTGAATATCTTGAACACGGCCCTAAGGTTTAGATCTCACTAGAAGGTCTCCGATATCAGAGAACCATTATTCAAAGACCCCCGCCGTCCTGCCCATCTCTTCTCACAGACACATTCATAGTCCAAACATGTGCTCCAGGATCATAGGATCCTGTGGTCCTGTTCATACCTGGGCCCAAATGCTGAGAAAACCAGCTTAAACTGGGCCACAGGGAAAGCGAGCCTGAGGTCTGAATCTTGGACCGGAGAGGCGGTTCTGAGTACCACTCCCAGGGGACCACGAGACTTGTACGGCACGCATGAATAACGCCACACTGCTGAATAGCGAGCCTTTATAACTGAGCGTCGGCAAACTGAGAATCCCTCAGTATGCCGCTAAAGTCAAGAGCCAATTACCATGGTTACGGAGGGGCAGCGACATCACTGTGTCAAAGCTGACAGCCATGCTGCCCTCTGTGTGCCTCTCGCCCCTGTTTCCAGTGCCAGCAAACTATCTGACTGTGCCGGGCTGCTCCTCGTAAAAGTTTGGTTTTCTCTGCCTAATATCATTATCAGAGCAAGGCGGATAATTTAAAAAAAAATAAAAAATCACTTTGAGCCTAATGGTGTATCCATGCGTCCCAACACAGGAAAACCCCAAAACTTAAACAACTAACCAGAAACCTGGGACCTGCACACACAAACTCTCAATGGCAGCCCATCTGCGCTTCTCACCTTCCCGGGAAATCCCTCGGCAGCCCGTCCGCCGCACTGGGGTACCTGGTACACATCCTGCCCTAGAGGCACCTGGTACAGCCCCTCCTGCCTCACCGGGCCCTTGGGCTGGCTGGCGGGGCCCGGATGCGCCATCCCCAGCGTGGGTCCCACGAGCAGCTTGAGCCGGTTGCCGGGCGCGATGCCCTGTCGGCCGTGGAGCGAGCACAGCCACCAGCCCTCCACGCCGCCGGTGTTCTGCTCCAGGACTGTGAGGATGTCACCCTTGCGGAAGGCCAGCTCCTCTGGGGACTCGGGGACATTGTCGTACAGGGCTCTGGCCATGAGGCCCTGAGGAGGAGCAGGACAGAAGCGTGTTATCAGAGATGAGCGTCCACATGCAGTCTATGCCCAACCGGAAGGCGGCTCTGATGCGCTCAATTAACAGAAAGACAGGATTTATGATGGCTTTGGTTACATCAACCCCTTCAGAGGAGACTCTGTGATATCTCTGTGTTCTTGCTAGGGTTGAAAACGAGGGGGGGGGGGGGTAGGATTTCTGGAAACTTTCCAGAAACTTTCCATTCCAATGGAAGTTCAGCTGGGCCATTCTGGAAATATTCCAAATTGGAAAGTTTCCATGGGAATTAACAGGGATATATAGGAATTAACGGGAAAATTTCCAGATGTTTTGCGACCCTAGTTCTTTCCCGCATATCAAAGCCTCTACGCATCCATTTCAATGAACGCTTACCCTGGCACTACCCCCCCGAAACACGGATGAAAGGCCTCCTCCAGGGCCTGAGCGAAGAGATCTCTCACACCTCACAGTCATACGTCAAGGCGCAAATAAGGCCAAAATGTCAACATGCTAGCGAACACACGCCTCAGTGAAGTGCTACGTGCCACAAACGGCAATCGCCAGCAGCGGCAGCGGCGAATGTGACCGTCTCCGGCAATCAGGTCGTGCTGCCTGATTAGACAGCAAAACGCCGGCTGACATTTTATCTTCTGCTGACACAAATGTAAACACTACGCCTCCCACTTCACTAGGAGCCTTTCGCCAAGCACCCTGGTGGTCTTTGGTGAAGCAGTGCTCCGTTTGTTCATATTTAAAGTGGACTGTATACACACCAAAGTAATGCTGTTGACTGTAGCCACGTCCGGGGAATTCTGTATAGAGCTGCATAAAAGACATCTGCATTTCTATTCGGGGCGCAGTCAGCAGCCTGTCAAAACCAGAATCATTCACAACCCTAAACGTTACTGCAGCGGCATCCGTTTCCTGGGTGATTTTCAAACCGAGTTTCCACAGAATTTGCGTCTCAAAGTTGCGAACTGATAACGGCGTATAAGGGACCTCATCATCCTGCTGTCAAAAAAGAAAATTGCCTTTTGAATCTGTATGACTGACCGAAGCACGCGAAGACAGCCAGCACAATGAGGGCTGAGCAGAGTGTATAAAAAAGCCCTAAATCTATGACTGTATGTGCCCGCCTACACACTTAGGGGCAGACACACCTAGAGGCGAGTCATCGTGATGACTGACTCAATGTGCATCGAGGGGGATTTCACAGAAAATGTACGTCTGATTCTGCTCAACAGTCTCTGTGCCCAAACACCCTAAAGCCACTGTATGGCTTCCTGGAAGCAAGCCTCTGGCATCCCTCCTCCCCTGCCACCCCCCGCGTGGCTCTCACATACTAAGCGGGGCCTGTCTCTCGTCGGTCCGTAAGCACACATTACACTCAGGTGCTTATTTCCTGTCCCCTCCCCACAGTCTCCCGCTGTCCTGGTTGGCAGTCATGACTCAGCAACTCTGTGGAAAAAGGGCATATTTTCCTTCCACTGAAGCATGAGCAGAACCGTTTCTTACACAGTAAAAAGCCATGTCAAAACAGCAAAAAACTCTTAAGCGACCGAATCACAACCTCCGCTTGATAAGACAGACCCAGAAATGCTTTTCAGTATGTTAAAAATGGCCCAGCTAGTCCCAGACTTTCCAGTATACTGGTCCCAGTGAGGAGGCATATATATATGTACAGGCAAATTTACTGGTCCCATTAGGAAAACAGTCCACACATGATGGCACACATAAAAATAACTAACTGGCCCTTTAAACAGCTCCCTGGTTGCAATATGCTAATGGTATAAAGTATAAATTGAACCCCACAGAGGGGCAGGGAAAGTGAAGCTGGAGGATGGTGGGATTAACTGTGCTGCAGGAGGGGTGTCATGTGGCAACAGGGTCTGAAGGGAGACCTGCTGAGGAGGTTGTGCTTAGCTCAGTGTGTGCAAGAGTATTAGGCAGAATGATCTTCATGATGCAGTGTGGCCTTCACCATGCAGGGCCATGTTCATGATGCAGTGTGGCCTTCACCATGCAGTGTCAAGTTCAAGATGCAGTGTGGCCTTCACCATGCAGTGTCACGTTCAAGATGCAGTGTGGCCTTCACCATGCAGTGTCAAGTTCAAGATGCAGTGTGGCCTTCACCATGCAATGCCATGCAGTGACCTTCAGACCGCACGAACTTCACTCAATTCCAATTTCATGATACAGTGCAACTTTTGCCATGCAGTGCCATGTTCACTGTGCAGCGTGACCTTCAGACAAGGTGAACTTTATGATAGTGTGAATTTTACCATGCAGTGCCATGTTAATCATACAGTGTGACCTTCAGACAAACCGATCCTTAAATAATGAAGGCTGCACGATAGAAGAGAAGTAGTCTGTCATTTTCGACCTGCATAGTGTAAATCAATGGTGTGCAGACAAGTACAACTACATGTATCAAAAACTACAAGTACTTCTTTAATAAATGGTCATTTAGGAATATCGGCCATTACACAGTGCTATGATGTGAATGCCTAGAACAACTGCTGGTTTCACCTAGTAAGAAAACAGTGGCACATACAGCTACAAATAGTCAGAAAAAGACAGCCAGTCACACATAGCTCTATTCTCCGCCGAGTGTTACATTCCTGTCATCCCAAGCAGACCCGACTATCCATTTTTGTATCCCAATAGATTGCAGATGTACAAAATTTAATCGAAGAAAAGTGCGCCCTCTTAAAAAAAAAAAAATAATTAGCTGCGAGGCAGAAATAATTTACAAATTTCAGGAAGATTGTTATGGCGAAGCCGTCCTTTAACCCCAAAATCATGGGTTACAGATTTACCTATAATAAACATTCCATGAACTTTTGGAACAAAGGCATTAAAAAGCCTCATAATCTAGCACGCCTGGCTGACACCGGCTCCCGAGCACAGGCCCGGGTCCTGCTACGCAGCGACCTTTTGAGGATGATTTAAAAGCCCCAGAGCGACCCATTCACACGCAGGGTGCAATCCCAGCCCAGAAAGGTTAAGACACCACAGGATTCGGTGCCAGCTGCCCCGAATTCTTCAGATAGCGCACGGACAGACAAAGGCATTCAGCCTCCTGCCATAGTAGGAAGGCAATCGCAATATAATTGTATGCATTAGTATAATAATGACGACGCAACTTATTACTGGTTTCCCCCGAGGCGACTAACATGGCCCTTATTGAGAGGCAATTTCATTGCACAGTGAACAAAACACAGTCATTTTAGATCATCGGAGCAAAATACATAAAGTTGTATTATTATCCATTACTGCTTAATGCTTAATGCAGGCAGTCGATTTTGCGAATGTGTAACTCTGCCATCAAGTGCGAAAAAGCTCACCGTTTGTTGCTAAGTGCTTATTCATTAAGGATTAATGAAGATGAGTGTCACGATGCACGACGACTGCACTGTTTTCCCCATACTAAATCCTTTTCGCTCATTAACAAATTCAATCAACCAATTCACATTGCCGCGCCATACGACAAAAATCTGTTTCCATTTTCATGTATATGGTCTGATTAATGAGCTTTCGCAGTGATCAACAAACCGGACCCAGAAGGACCGTTTAACGGTTTGTTTACACAAGTTAGAGCATCCTTCCAAGCAGGCATTGCTGGCAGGTCAAGTTTCGACTTCCACCCGTTAGTAATCGACAATAACCCTTCCCAACTAAAGCGAGTTACCTATTGTTAAGGTTAATCCACATCACTTTCTGCGATCTGCACGTCACGCACACGAGACACTTAACCTGTTTCTTCACCACCATAGTGACCTCGTTTACACTGGAACACCAGAAAGCAGCAGTTACTATGGTGCACAGTCTGATCGCGTAGAGCACAAAGCCCCATTAAAGCTTGGACGCCACATCACGCATAAAAAACGATTAAAAGCCAGAGCTCCACAGGGGGACTTACTTCATACTTCATTTTGAGCGCCTGCGTTTGATGTTGTCAGCGAGTCTAAAACCGATATCCGCTCGTTTCTGAGAAAGCATCTGAAGGTGACGTGATGTGTCACTAAAAACTGAGCTGGAAAGTTCAGCCCCTTATCATGCCGTGCGTGGAGACGCTTCCCCCAGCAAAAGTGCTCCCAGAGTCACGATCCCAGAACGCTGCACTAATTCTTGTTCTCGCTGTAAAGGAATGCGTACACTTCAGGTCATTTACATGTCCGTTTCGCGATTGGTCGGAGCGCGTCTAGATCCCGCCTCCCGCTCGTGACGTCACCACGCTGACGGACAAAGTTTTCTTTTCATGAACTGTGTCATGTCTGAAGTAAAAATGTTAATTATAGAGTTGAACGTTAAAAAAGAGACAGTTTTACTTCTCCATGTGCTTTATGTACGATTTATTGGATGCTCTATACTCGTGTTTATATTTGACAAAACATTCTCTTTCTGAAGTACCTTAAAACTCCTCTTGGGGTTTATCTGTGGTTATTTATTGTGGAGTATTTCAATTTGAAATACCTTAGATTCGATTGAAATAAAGGGAATATGTCGTAATTATAATTATTGTGCTAACTTTGTCACACTTTCATGATGTATTCATCCTGGTCCCGAAACCACCAGAGTCAGAATTATTCCTGCAGTCAATGGGTTGAGGTCCAGGATCTGCTTCAGGCTCACTTGGGACTGAGAGTTAGATTGAGTAAGCAGGATGTGAATGGAGTGCTTGATGCAACAGCTTTATTGCGGAAATGCGTAGAAGGCATACACACGTGTGCACATGTGTATGTGTGTGTGTGTGTGTGCGTGATTGTATGTGTGTGTGTATGTGTGTGATTGTATGTGTGTATGTATATGTGTGTGTATGTGTATGTATGTGTGTGTATGTGTATGTGTATGTATGTGTGTGTATGTATGTGTGTATGTGTGTGATTGTATGTGTGTATGTATATGTATGTATGTGTATGTGTCTGTATGTGTATGTATGTATGTGTGTGTGTGTGTGTGTGTGTGTGTATGTGTGTGATTGTATGTGTGTGTGTATATGTATGTATGTGTATATGTATGTGTGTTTGTGGACTTCAGACTGAATCCATAGGCAAACTTGCAGGAGGCCCCTCATTAATAAAACATCCGCTGAGGCAACGTATCCTCTGAAGCAACATTCCTGCACAACATGATGTACTTCTGCAAACTGTGAGGTCCTGCCCCACCTTCAGCAAATTATCTGATGTTGTAGTTAAGTTCCTCACATTTACAGCATAACCGCTTCCTCGATGAAGGTTAGCACTGCGAGTGGCCCTACAATATAACTGATAAAACAGCCATACAGATTTTGTACCTGAACTACTCAAATAAGTATGATAATGGAGATAACAACGATATGAATTATTATGGTAAACAGATTAGGAACCGAACACTGCAAGAGATCCCAGAGTAGGAAATATGCCAACTGCACTGTTGTTTCTATCAGTTGCCTCTGAAACTGGTTGGCATGGTGATGTGGGTGAATGTGGGCACGCCCAGGGTCTGGAAGCCATGTACACTCCAGTGCCCTGCTGTGTCTCTTCCTCTGCCCCACCCATGTAAGAGCTTCTGATTCTCTGAATTTCGAGAGCTGCCCATAATAGTTTTAACACTGGGTTTGTTTTTAAATTGACAGGTTGCAGATGGCTCAGATATAGCCCAGTCATTTCCTTCTGCTGGTTTTAAACTCTTTTAGTTAATGCTGATGAGACCAAAACAGAAACTAAAGATGTAATCAGACGTTGCACTCCATAACATTTAAGTGCCTTAATGTTCTGTCCTTTGCTAACATAATTTTGAGAGCATTACTGCTTTACTGTCCTTTAAATAATGAGTAGCAGGGCATGGGGCTGTTGTCTTGACTGGTGAGGCAGCAATTTAACTGTATACCGTTCTCAGTCTGCAGCAGCCTGGCCGCACTCCCCACAGGGTCTGTGCTAATGAGAAAAACACAGGCCGCTTTAGCCTTGTTCTGACAAGAAAAAAAAATAAATTAAAGTGTCCTAGTTTATGGGGGAAATAACAACAACAGGAACAACTATTCTCCTTCTAGCTGGGTGTTTGGGCGCAAGACTTAACAAGTGCTGATTCTCTACTAACAGCAAAAAATCCAAAATGTTCCTGCTGTGCTAAGGAGCAGAGGGCAGGACGGGCCTTTATTGACGGGCAAGGCTGAGTCTGCATTTATCACCATGGCATGAGACCAAGTGATTCGGCCTAATGATAAAATAACGATACTTAATGCCAGTTGTGTGTCAAGAATCCTGGCAGGAACAACAAGAGAAAAACGATTATCCAACAAAGTATCATTGCTACTTTATTTATGTATGTTGTGTATAGTTGTGAAACAAGTACAAAGATGGTAGGCCTATATAAACAGAAAAAATAATACTTGAATGAATGAGTTTTGCATGTTCTGTGTTTAAGTGTTTTTTGCGTTGCTGTTCGTAACTCCATGTTTACACCATAGGTGGAAATTAGCGGGAGAACATTTTAAAATGAATTTGAGAAAACACTTCTTTGCACAGCATGTAGTTAGAGTATAGAATAGTATTCCTGCTAGTGTAGCGCAAGCTAAAATCCTGGGTTCCTTTTAAATCAGAGCTAGATAAGATTTTAACAACTCTGAGCTATTAAAGTTCTCCCCAAACGAGCTTGATGGGCCGAATGGCCTCCTCTCGTTTGTAAATTTCTTATGTTCTAATGTACACTGACTGTGTTAACAAGTCTTCATGAGGCTTAACTGTCAGGAAGAAAGCAGAAAAAAGTGAAGAGAAGCTGAGGTTTCACATCATCTTCAGAGCCAAGTTCTGCATAAAGACTTGAGGAAGCCAGACAATGCGGGGTGGGGGGGTGGGGTAAGGTCAAACGTTCCACTTCTCGATGTTTCACAGTAACATTCTTGGTCCTACAGCACTCTCTGTTAGTCCACCATGAGGCAGCTCACCTTGAAGTCCCGTTTCACTTCTTTTTTGTAATGGAAGCTAAAGACCGTGGAAGAAAGGTCACATGGTCATTAAAATCACCCCAGAATATTTATCGTCAGGCTGGTGTGACTGGAAGAACCTTGGATGAAGTCTGAATAGAGTTCAAAGGAGTTTGAAGGAGGTATCAGATTGAATTTTTATGCCATTTCACCACCACTAACCAAGTGAGTATGAGTGTCTCTGTCATGTTAACATTGTGTGTGAAACCAGTCATATGAATGTTGCATGCAAAGACTTCATTTGGGTTTTGAAGCTTTTTGGCACATTGGCTTAGTTGTCAAGTCAACTGGTCAAGTGGGTCTCTATAGTCATGCCATCTATATACATTCCACAGCTTACCGAGGCACGAAATAACATTCCCCAGCATATATACATGAAGTGCAGAGACTGTAAACAAGACAAGTGCAAGACACGATGGAGAGGGAATAAGGAGAATAAAAACTAATAAATAAAAATAAATTATATACATACACTGACACAAATGGGAACAAAGGGTACCCACACAATGTCAGAAATATGGTGGCAACTGTAGAAATAATAAATAACAGATGTAACAATACGACAGATTTGGCACAGATGTAGGAAAGGTGCAGTGTTGGACACTGTCCACTGGATACAGTGGCTAGTGCTGGTGGTAAGTCGGTTTATAACGGAGCCAGTAAAGAGTTCAGAGTTCGAAAAGCTTTAAGGGAGAAGCTGTTGCAGAACCTGGCAGAAGAGCTTGGATGCTCCTGTACCATCTGCCAGATGGAGGGGGGGACAAAGAGGGAATGTGAAAAATGGGAGGGGTTCTACACAGTGCTGGAGGCCTTGCAGATGCAGCGCTCAAGGAAGATGTCCTCAATGGAGGGTTGAGGGGACCTGGTAA
>JAODLC010000050.1:8594410-8613291 GCA_026781145.1 Hippopotamyrus pictus
CCTCTGAGCTCCCTGCCAGACAGTCCACGTTTTTGCTCCCTCTGAGCTCCCTGCCAGACAGTCCACGCTTTTGCTCCCTCTGAGCTCCCTGCCAGACAGTCCACGTTTTTGCTCCCTCTGAGCTCCCTGCCAGACAGTCCACATTTTTGCTCCCTCCCAGCTCTCGGTAAGGAGCAAATAACATGGACTGTCTGCGGGTCCCTGAGTACTGGATTGGGGAACACTGCCTTAGGGTATTGTAGAGGCTGTCTAGCATGCTGGGAGCATGAGTCAAACAAGTAAACAGGAGAAACAGAGCAAAACTGAATTGTAGATAAGACTGTGGTTAGTGGATGTGGAGCTTCTGAAGGAGTCTTCCTCTGGGCTGCGGATCAGGCAGTGTGGGACGACCCCTCGGGGGTGGGGAGTGGGGGGGTCACAACTGAATAGCCCGCAGGTGAACTTGGGCAGCTATCCTGGCTTATTCTACCATGCCGCTCATAACAAAGACATCAAAAACAGCACGGACGGCATGTCTGAGCTGCAGCTGCAGCTTTGAACATGAGCTTAGCTCGACGAAGAGTCTCTTTGTCACAGTGACATGCCTAATGGCCTCTGAAGCTTTTGTTAAGGGCGCCGCCATTGAAAGTAACCTGTAAATAATTCTATCAGGGAAAGAAATCCCCCAGGGATCGTATATCACAAGCGTATTGACGGATCGCGCGTATAAAATCCTTGCAATCTGTCCAGTGTTCAGACACTCTTCTCACTTAACCAAATCAAGTGAAACTGTCTTTATTGAGAAAGAACATAAGCCACACAGATAACGGGCTTAGTAGGCTAAGCGGTGTGCTGATGTCGAGCAGAGATGTGAGGTTTCAGTGTGGGCAAGGGGTTTTAGGCTGGAAGGGGCGCTTTGATGCGGCGGAATAAATATAGCTACAAAAAAACACACCACGCCTCTCACTTCCAATGCACTCTCGAACGAGCAACAGGCCACACAAAATGTCACTCTGGGGGTTACACAGATTCTCGGATGTGTTCAGTATGTCATTCTGCATTCCGGAGGTACGGGGGGAGGAATATGTGCATCAGGGACCTGTGTGAAAACATGGTACACGGCCACGAACACAAAGGCAGCTGGATGACACCAGGCGTTAGTGCTGCAGGGAGAGAGTGTGCGATCACTAATCCTTACCAGGCATTTGCTATACTGAGCTTCACGTGTGAGATCACGGGTCTGTGTTTCTGCGTGTGTATATGCATATGTCATGCGTGCGTGATCCCGTGCTTCCGTGTATGAACGTCTGGCTGTTTTAATCTGTCTGTCAGGATGTTTATTCCAGGGTGCAGGAGTGAGCCTGGAGTCGCATGCATCTGGGTTCGGCTGTTTGCAAGAACAGAAGCTGAAAATGCAGATTCAGCCAACGGCCCCTTTCTGAAGAGGAGGGTGGACGAAATATTAACATTGGAAAGGAGGAGTGTTTACTTTCTGAAAGGGTTCTGCCTTCTAGGCCTGTTCTGTGGTGCCCAAAACCAGTCATGCATTCCTGCACTTTGATTTTCCAGGCAACTGAGGTTTTGTTCCATCCAGTCTCCTTTTGAACGGAAGAGCTGTAATACTCAAACAATGTCATTTTCCTCCAGAATGCACATTTTCACCATGAAGCAGGGTCAAAATACTGTGTGTGTGTGTGTGTGTGGGGGGGGGGGGGTGGGAATCTGTGCATGATTTATCTTCAGAATAAACGACTGAAAAAAATAACACGGGAAACTCTTCAAAGTTCAAGCTTTTTATGACAAAACTCCATGTTTAAATATTTTCAGCATGCTTCACATGTCTGTCTGCTAACTCCGATCTTGGTATATCTGGACAGAGAGCGCCCCCTACCTTTACATGAGGTATAGCATGAAAAGTGTTACCTACCTCCATAAATTGACATTTAACTAAAACAACAGCATGGTTTTAAAATAAGCACATTAACCACTGCAGCAATTACACAGACTGGAACAACCACACAGATGTCTTCCAAAAGCCAGATCATCAAGCAACGTGTTCCTGGAAGCTCATTACTGAGAAGAGAGGTTATTGTTAGAACTCGAGGCAGATTGGTAACCAAAATACTACAACTGCGGACAGATTATATCACCAAAGCAGTCAGCATTACGTCACAGGGCTGAAGTCATAGGGTGTGGCCTGGCCTCCTATCCCAAACCTGACCTAAACCTGGTGCCCACTCTGATCCTGAAATGAGTCACTCTTGAGTCACTCCTGTTATCACATAACTTCATGTTAGTGTGTAACAGCTTACTGTTACTGGGGATGATTCAAGGAAACTTCTCAGAAATGAAGCCAGCTGCTGCCCCTGAAGTGGCAGTAAGTTC
Organism: Hippopotamyrus pictus; assembly: GCA_026781145.1. Classification (NCBI taxonomy): domain Eukaryota; kingdom Metazoa; phylum Chordata; class Actinopteri; order Osteoglossiformes; family Mormyridae; genus Hippopotamyrus; species Hippopotamyrus pictus. The sequence goes on from JAODLC010000050.1 coordinate 8,596,775, forward strand.
TTACACCCATTGTCACACAAGTACTGACAGGTGTGGGGACAGCTGGAATTTCACTTTAGCGCATAGGTGAACTTTTAATGGTTCAAGATTATGGACTTCAGGAGGGTGGATAATCAGTGATTATAAAAGCAAAGACCAAAAAAATGCCAGAAATGACCATCCTCATAATATAGTTATCAGTTCAGGCCAATTAATAGGCTATAGAAACTGCATTAAATCCAACCTGTTATAAGCACCATAACAGCCCTTAACATATTTAAACACATGGAAGTGCTGTCATTTTGTGTGCATATTTCTTTGTGTTTGTTTCTCACCGGGCAGCAGGACCATGGACAGAAACCACAGTGCCAGTCTTCCCAACATCGTCTGGAACTCACTGTCGATCAGCGTCCATTGTCTCCCGTTATCCCCCGAGAAGCGGCTCGGTGCGGCTTCCCCTTTAAGAGATCATCCCCTTTAAGCGATCCGTGCCGAGGCGGACCGACACCGGAGCATCGTGCGGCCGATCATCATGGCCCCCAACCTGCGTCTGTCGCATCCTGGACAGGGGGAGCGCAGGCGAGGCGGCGGCTCTTCCTTCCCCTATGCGGACCCGGCCGGCGAGATGCTCCGGCGTCGCAGATAAAGATCGCCGGGGAAAGCCTCGTAAACGCCAGAACGGCCGCTCTCCTCCATGCCTGCATCAGGACCCTCGCTCGGCAGCTTGACCAAGGGGAGCGGCAGAAGCATGAACAAGGACTACTCGATTAACCTGTCCGTACAGCAGGTGCTGAGCCTGTGGGTGCAGGGCACGGTGCCGACGCTCCAGCATTTCACCGGTACAGTATGTCGGCGACTCGGGCTTTCGCGGTATGGCCGCCGGCATGGACAGCAGGGAGGTCGGCGATCGCTGTGCTCGTCCTTCCGAAGGCGATGTTAGGAGCCTCGGCCTTATCAGCACCTGCCCTGAAGCTCTCCATCACCAAGCCCCAACACCACCGCATATGTATAAAAACATAATACCTGCACATATATATCTATGCTGTTTATCACTGAGGGCACTGTTTTCCGAATTTCTATAGTGGTTTTACTATTTCATTTATTTGATTTTCTATTCAGCATGTGCAGTGATGGGGCTGGGTGAAACTGGCAAGATGCAGACAGGCTTTGACAACAAAGCCCAATTCTTTGCCTCTGTCTCCATCCTTTTGCTGTCGGGAAGGGAGCTTGACCTGGGCCTGCTGTACCACATTCAGGATGATTAGTAGATATATGAATTACCATGTTATAATCAGTACTACTGCACGTGCTGGTCTAGTTAATTGTGGCATGGTGAAAAGGCTGGCTGCAGACAATGCCAGAAAACTTAAAGGGGACAAGTGGGCAAACTCAGGGCCTTAGCTTGCAAACAAAGAACGGAATTACTCATCCTGGGTGTCCCCATTGGATCCGTACTTCAGTACCCTCCCTGCTTGGCCTTGAGTGAAGAGACTCTCCCATGGAGAGCTTGTAGGGCTGTGGTGGATGGGCTGTAGGCCCTCGGAATGCCTGGACACATGTTGTGGAGCAAACCAGGGGCATTATGGGAGCTGAAGCAGCACAGAGGCATTATGGGGACTGTGACCTTTAATGGGGCGTGGCGAATGTGCATTGTTAGCCTAACGGGGCTTAATAAAGAGGGTTGTTGGGATAGCAGTGTTTACATGTAGCCATATCTGGCCCTTAAAGGGACCCCATTATGGAGTAGTCAGCATTGACTACTACAAGTGCAAGTTCTGCTCTAAATGCGGAGTATAACACAGCCATAATTTAAAGATAATTAGGTTGGTTAGTTTTCTCTTTGTTACTGGTTGTAATGGGTGCGGTGGGATGGTGTTCGGAGAGGGATGTAGTGCTTTTGTGAACATGCCTCTGGTTTTGGTGGGTGTGTGTGCTGGTATTCATGTGTGATACGGTAACGACGTGTTTGTGTGCCTGCAGAGATGTGGTACTGGGTGTTCCTTTGGTGTCTCTTCTCGTCTCTGCTGCTCCATGGCGCCGTGGGCCTGCTGATGCTGGCGGCTCTACAGAGACATCGGAGGGGACGCCTCATCACCCTGCTGCTGGTCAGCGTGGGATTCCTGGCCTCCCTCAGCGGAGCCGTCATCACCAGTCAGTCACTCCTCCCCCGCGCCGCTCCACGCGTCTGTCTGCCTGCCTGTTTTGTTCTCTCTTGGTCCTTGGGTTTGCGGTGCCTGGGTTTTTGCACTTTGCATTTGGGTTGGCATGACTTAAAGGTTAAGCGCCTTTCTCTGTGTACAGCAGCAGACTTAGAAACCTTTCTGTCACAAATCCAGGTACAACTGCCCATGACACCATCACTAGCTTTGGTGCATCTATCTGTAAATTTCTGTGTGGCCATCCAGCTACCTGTCTGTCTGTTTCTCTGTATAGTCAGTTGCCAGTTTCTCCAGCTATCTGGCCAGCTGCCTGTCTGTCTGTTTCCCAGTCTGGCTGGCCTGCCACATTTCTGTCTCTTTCTCCATCTGACTGGCCAGTCACCTGTCTGTCTGTTTCCCAGTCTGGCTGGCCTGCCACATTTCTGTCTCTTTCTCCATCTGTCTGGCCAGCCGTCTGTCTGTCAGTAACTTAGTCTGACTGGCCAGCTGCTTGTCTGTCTGTTTTTTTTATCTGGCTGTCCAGCCTTCCATCTGTCTAGTTCTCTGTCTGACTGGTCACCCACCTGTCTGTCTGTTTCTACATCTGGCTGACCAGCCTCCTGTCTGTCTCTTTGGCTGCCGGACACAAATAATTTAGGCTACAGAAACCAGCATCTGTGCCTTCTTGGGAAAGTTAGCATCCTGTTGTTTTAAAATAATCCATGTAGAATTAGCACTGGAAGGCCTGCTTTCAGTGTGTCATTTGAGGCTGGCTTAGACTGATCAGCTGCCTGTGCATGAATGCTAGTCATCTCATATGCCATCGCCACCATGGATCTATGATGTGTGTGTCTGTGTGCTTTAAAACATGGGTTTTTAACATTTAGGGGCATTTGTTTTCTTAGGCAGAGCTCTTAACAGAACAAGAGAGCCTTTGGAATTAGAAAGTGTTCTTAAACTTATTTTTTTCTTCTCTTCTGAAAGGGTTTGTCACTGAGAGGTTCCTGACATATCTTTTGGCAATAAAAATACTGTGAATTATGGGAAATTATTATCCCAGTTTGGGCCGAACGGTCAGTTGTTATCATTCAGCTGTCATCGGTTCTGTGTTCTCACATGTACATTTGTGTGCCTGCGTGTCTGCGTGCCTGCATGTCTGCGTGCTTGCGTGCGTGCATGTCTGCGTGCCGCAGGTGCCGCAGTGGCAGGGGTGTATCGGGTGGCGGGGAAGGACATGGCCCCCTTGGAGGCGCTGGTGTTCGGCGTGGGACAGACAGCCCTCACAGTCATCATCTCCCTCTCGCGAATCCTCGCCACACTCTGAGGACTGACAGATGGGCGCGGAGAAGGGGGGGTGCGCCAAAAGCCACGGAGAAGCCGATCCAATCACGGGAAAGGAGCGCTTACGCGGACGGACAGCAGCCTCGCTCACTGGCTGCGATGGGATTCGCCAAGGTTTGCTGGGATGAAGGCTCCGGATTGCTGTCTTGTTTTAGAGGTGCCCTCTGCTGGTTGAATGGGTGACCTGCAGCACCCCAAGGGCAAGCCTTAGCGCAAAGCTAAAGCTGATGTACAGGACAAGAGCACCTTGATCCTGACACTCCTTAGAGCATGACCAATGACTGACCACAGAGCAATGCCCAGGTGGGCACTGACAAAGGTGGAAATATATCTGACTCCAGCGTGCCTAAGGGGGCCCAGTTTCCCAGGGTGCTCTGCTACCAAAGGAAAGCTCACACCGACACTGGAGGGGTCACAGTTGCATTATGGGAAAATCACGTTTCAACTCTCAAAAAGCTACTTAAAAAAGCTGATTCTTTAATTCAGCTTCTTTATTTAACGGTGAATCTGGGAAGAATATTCTAGATCTTTATCAACGGAGGTACTTAACATTAGGCATTGCCATGGGCACAGAAAGACGTTTTTACATATATTATATTCAGTGTGGGGGAAGACTTCCTGAGCTGTGTTGTACAGCTGTTCGAGTTGGTCTTTTGTAATGTGCTTTGCAGAAGAGAGATCAAAGACGGCTGAGAGATTAGGGGCTGTGGAATTTTCCACGCCTGGTCCTGCCATCGCTCTCCTGTGTCTGAGAAGTGTGAGGGCCTGAGTTGGAGTAGATGGCTGTCCAGATATGGTGGCTGTTCAGGTATCAGTATGAAATGCAACCGATCTCCAGGACTCTCTGTTTTCCCTCTGTTTGATATGCACATGAGTCCAACCTCAGCAGTCTGCACAACAGTCTGTTTAAATTATGATGTTTTTATTTGTATTTTTTTTTTGTAATTGTCATAATTCTTTAAATGTGACTACAAATTGCACTGACCTGCCTTTAATGGCCTGCCTACCTTGTGTTTTACATGGAGTCCTCACAGAAAGTTTGTATGAGTGCTGCCCCCTAATGGCCATCCTTGTGCTGACAGTATTCCAAAACAAAAAGACTATCCTGTGTTTTAAGAAAGAACCATGGTAATTACTCAGCACACTTGCTACAGCAGAGGGTTCTGAAGCCAAAGTTTTCATCCTGTGTTTTGTGAGAGTCATGATGTACGTACTTTATTTGTTTAATTGTCTACTGTTTAGAAACAGTATTTTCATTGCATAGTAAATAAGTGGTTACTTAGTCATGTGAGTTTGGGGCCATGCCCCTCCCCCATAACAGAATGGGCCAGGTTGCAAACCATTATAGACTGGGTGGGGGGGGGGGTATGAATCGTTTTACTAACACTAGGGCAGGTTTACTACTCATCAGTACCAGAATTGTCCACATGGGGGCATTAAAGTTCACTAAATGTGAGAGCGGTGTTTGTGAGCGTTCATCCTTTCTGATGATGCTGGATTGGGGGTAGAGACCCAACACAAGACTACGAGTAACACTCAGTATCAGCACTTCCTGTTGACCCTCAGTATTGATGTATCCAGAATGGCACAGTGTGAATCACACATGGGGAGGGGGAGGGGGGCATCTAATGCAGTGAAACTTAACCAGTGAATAAAAACACCTCGTATTAGTGTGTTTATATAACTCTAACATTTGAAGCAGTGAATTTCTAACCTTTACGATCTCTGGTCAGTCCTGCTAATTACCCCAGCCAAGAGTAGGTATATAATTACTGCCTTATCTTTCATTTGTTAGTTTGTCTATTTATTTGGGCAATTTTGATTATTGCTTTATCTTTATATAAAGTAATACTTGCCACTATGCTGTAAAATAAAAAAAAAAAGATATTTACTAGAAATATATGAATGACCAAATTCTTTACATGTATTCTCATTACATCAAACTCATTTTACAATACACAGACAATATACAATATAATGTAAAATAAAGGTAATAGAGTAATATGTAAATGAAAGAGCTGTAATTTATGCACACTCATGTATCCATAGTATTTTACCGCAATATTTCTGTAAGAAGAAGAACTATTGGTGCTTGCTGACTGCACATGAACGATATGCCCACTGCTCATTGGTCAGTGTATTAAAAGCTGTTGTAGGTGAATCACAGTAATCCGCATATCTGCTGGTTGTTTCTGGGGTGTCCATACAGACACCGCCTGTACAGGCAATTTTTCCATTGAGATACACACGCATCAAGCGACAGACAGACACATCCTGTATCCATTGAGTTGTTTGTGGGAGTTTTTTTCTGGTCAGTTTGATCAAGGACTGTTTTATTGTGGCCACTGCTTATAAACAGTACAGTACATGGTGGAGATCTGTTTTTTGGGCCACTGGATGTAAGATTACTGTATTCTAAACACGCAGGACTGCTGTCCTATCTGTAAATAGTGTATCATACATTTTTTAGTTTTGTACCAGCCAGCAGCGGTTGTTTACGACTCGCCTGTTTATGTACCAACGCTGTCCTGCAGAGAAACCGTAGTGATTTTAAATAAAAGATGTTTTTGTAACATAGCAGCTCAGCTGTATGTACCTGTCATTATATCTCACCCACATGACCCACATGACCCAGTCCAAGGAGTGCTGAAGATACAGGACAGGAAGTGACCTCTGACCTTCTAATTGACATTTAAGACTGAATTTAAGGCTGAACCTGCACCCCCACCTTATGGTAATGGTGCGTGTCGTTTTCACATAATTATCCAGCAGGTGGGGTGTTGGTATAAAGCAGGGGTCACCAACATGGTGCCCGCGGGATGCCCCCAAGGACGGCATGAGTCGCCCGCGGACCTGTTTTAAAAATAGCACAACTCGCCAGTGAGCAGCATCTAAAATGTAATTTTATCCTGTTATTTTTCTTTAGTCACATTTGCATTTATATAGATGTAAAAATAACATCTAAAAAAAGCATTTAAAACTTTTATTGTTTTATTATTAACGTTTATTATACATGAAGTTTAGATAAGTTTAGGAGGGCATTTCAAACTGGTAGCCCTTCGTATGGCTCAGTACCCGTGAAGTAGCTCTCAGTTTTAAAAAGGTTTGTGACCCCTGGTATAAAGTAATAAACACTATAATACTGGTAACTGAGGCCTTCACAGCCAGAAAGGCCAACTTGACTGCCTGACATATAATAAAATGTTTCAATTTTAGAAGAGAGCATGATATGAAGCTGCCTGACATTCTAAGCATTATTATTATTATTATTATTATTATTATTATTATTATTATCATAGTATAAAGATTCTTCAGCATGTAAATTATGTTAGATTAAGTGACATTTAACGAATAATATTTAAAAATATCACTGTTGTTTGTGAATTTAATATACTTATTGCAGTTTCCGCTACAGCGTTTGGTCGCTTTAGTCAGGCTGGTCCTGTGACAGTCACTGTATCACCGTCCTTCTAGCGGTCAGTGTGCAGGTTCCCACTAGCTGTAATCGAAAAATAAATCAATCTAATCTGTGTTGTCCATCCTTATTAACATGCAAAATGGACATGTCAGAAAGCCTGACAGAGTGCCGGCTCCTGTTGATATCCGTGTAGATACCGTAGATATCTAGTAGATAAACTCACCAAACCTTCATCTGATCTCCCTATGCTTATAAGTGCAGGCTACACAATAAGCTTGTTTTGCACACTGAAGACACCTGTGTTGTTGTAGGCTGCTGTAGCATTTGAAGTTGCCAGGCGTGAGGTCTGAGGTTCCCCCTGCATGCTGGAGTAACTGATCACCCACACGTTGGTGGTCAGGACTCTATTTATAGGTGAGAATAATGGTATCCTCCACCTGTGCCGTTTGGCAGCTCTGTTAGCTGTGGCTGCCATACTCACACAGCGATCAAACCTCCCCCCTGGGGAACTCAGCATCGCCCTCCAGAGGCTGAAGGCCTGCTGGCGCCCGGCTCTGTCAATCGGCCAGTGAGTGAGTTTGTCTGTGTCATGCTGTGTCTGTCTGTGTGTTTGTGCACATTTGGCCTGTTATCACACACTTTGTTTGTGTGCTAAATAGTAATCGTACTACGTGTTTACTCCATGTTTACTCCATGTTTACCCTGTGTCTGTTGTCCTCTGGCATTTTTTTCTCCTTCCTTTTGCATGTGTCTATATACTGCATTGTGTGTTTAACCACACACTCTTGTTAAATTTAATCTCACAGCAAAGGGAAGAAAAGAAAGATCGATTTCAAATTACAAATTTCAAATTGATTGCTATGATAACCTGTAGCTTAAAATGTGAAATTGAACAGTTCCCCCCTAAGGCTGAAATAGGCAGTGAAACCAGAGAGCCAGAGACCAGTTTCAGTAGAACAGCAAATGATGATGTAATAGCACATGCCTACATCCAGAGGGCAGCAGACCTACCCCAGCTGCCAAAGAGACCCCGGATTGTGATATCAAATTTGGATCAGACAGACTGTTTCTGTAACAACATTTCAGTGAACTGGACGCCATTCTGTGGCATGATCCTGACCCATGACAGAGGTAGGGGATGTGATCTATAATCCACAAAGAAGATGATCAGGCAGTACAGGGGACACAGCAGATGGGCAGGGGCTATTCAAGTCATGGTCCTCAAGGTCCGAGCACTGCTGAATTTCCAGCCTTCCTTTACCTGTGAGCTGGGTATGAAACCTCTGACCAATCAGAATCAGTAATTATTAAACCAACTACCTGGGAGAATTGAAAACAAGGCCTGGATTTGGAATCGAGGTCCAGATTTTAAAAACCCTGCACGACGGGATGCCAGCCCATTGCTGTGCACAAACAAAATCATACACTATGTACCGCAGAAGGAAATCTGCATGACACAGGGGAAACATGCAAAATCCCATCCCCCCCAATATGAATCGGTGACGGCATTCAAGTGTGAGGTTACAGTCCACTTCACTGAGGCACCGTCCAGCCAGGGGTCTGTAATGACTGGTTTGTTTGTTGTTCCTTCGGGACTACAATGCAGCTGTGGTACATTTCAAAAAGGGAATGTCCAAAATTATTATTTATAGGCAAAACAGGAAAATAGGAAAATCTGGTAAAATGCTTCAGATATGCTGCATTGCCACATGCCATAAAAGACAGTGATTTGTCATCTAATGTCACAACTGTTGAAGTGTTACAACAAGCTTTTATCACATTTGCTGCCATAGAGAAGGTGAGTTCTTCTCAGAGGCCACAGGGGGCAGTAGAGAGCTGAGAACGCCGCCTGGGCGATTTCACAGCAGACCGTGTTCTGTTTATTCCTTGCAGTTCCCAGTTTTTATCAATGAACTAACAGCTCGCTTTTGCCACAGCTTGCGAACCAATGGGGATCATCTGCTGTCCACATGACTTCTGGCAGGAGATGCATAGTCTGAACTGCTGCGGCTGTTTAAACTGTGAAAGAGCGACATTTCCGAAACACTTTTATCTTTCTGCAATATAACCTAGCTATTGATCTTATCAGTGTACATGTCCATACACGACTGCACACGTGACCATATTCATACATTCTCACATACAGGCAGGTGAACATTTGCTATGACAGCAAAACCAGACTGTAATCACTTTCCACAGCAGCTACCAAGCTGAGTCCAGTACAGTCTGTGCTTTTGCTCCGATTTGTACGCAGGGAACGGCCACCAGAGGGCATACTGACCGACTGTTTCCATGGCAACACTGTATTCTTGCTGGTTTTAGAATCATGACATATGTTCTGTAAACACAGCTTAAAATACTCCGTTTACCGCACGCGGCACAGCCGCCCCATTCATCAGGAGTGGCAGGCGGAGCAGGTAGGATGTACGTGGCCCTCATTGCAGGGTAATTGGCTGATCTTGGGTTTAACGGAGCTTGTACACTGGCTCAGTGATCCTAGATGCAGGTCCGCTTCTCATCAAGATGCTCTGCCTTTGCAATAATGGTTTGGACTTCACTCATTATCAGAGCCTTCTCACACATAATAGGTGCCTGTCGTGTCAGACGGCTTTCACCCGATTACTCTGGTGTCTGTTCTGTTCAGGGAAGTGTCTGTAGCTTTTAAATGAGCGGTATATCGGCACAACGATTACCTTCTTCAGCCGATCGTGCTGCTAAACTGACGGACCGCGCATGAAATCCCAGCGGCCTCGGGGTTCTCCTCCAGCCCGATTAAGTGCATGCGAGCGACTTCAGCATCAGCTGCGGCTCCGGGGGAAGCGATATTACAGAAATGCGTCCTTTCGTTTCCTGTTTCAGGATTCTGCAGATTGGCCCGGCTGTAGGAGAAGGTTCAGAGCGGGTCGGGGGGGTGCGGTGGTTGGTCGATCCTCGTTTACTGACACTCACAGCCGGCCCCCTCCAGGCGGCTGCATTCTCCTTTAAAATAGCATCTCACCAAAGTGCGATGTTCATGCTGAACATTAATGGAGGGATAAATCATAGAAACAGGACAATGTGCCACCTAAAGCTGCTTCCTCAAGAGCTCGGGGTCCCCAGTGTTTCATACAGACACTGACTGCACTTGATTGCATCACCAGCACCTACTGACAGTGTCGGGGGGCTCTCTAAACGCTCTGCGGCCTCCTTCTCTGGGCACAGACACCCACCTGCCCCTGGAGCACAGATCCGACCTAGTCAGGGCTGTGTGGCTGATTCTGTACGAGCTGACGGCATGTAGTTCACAGGAGGACCTTAAAGAAGCCATGGGTTTCCCAGAAGACACCGGGATTCTCTAAGGTCTAGGCATAGGTTTGGTTTCAGTTGCATCTGATAAATGATAAATCCTTTATTTGCCATCTGCATGATTACTGGTATATTGGAATCCTTCTCTTTGCCTACCCCATCTTGCTCTCCATAGTTTTTTTTTTTTTTGGTGGGGGGGGGTGCATCACAGCACAGGGTCAGCCAAAGCGCAGCCCCCTGGAGCTGGGGGGTTAAGGGCTCTGCTCAAGGGCCCACAGAAACATGACAGTTCTGCCGAGGTCAGGGATCAAACTGGCAATCTTCCAGTCACAGACAGAGAGGCTTAGCTCGCCAAACCGCTCACTGCCAGCCTACCCGCTGTGTCGTCCTGCACCTTTGCTCCGGCAGTGTCTGAACAGGCTCCTGCAAAAGGAGCATTTATGACAGAAATGTCAGGTCAGAATGGACTGAGAGCACGAAGTGCACACCTGCTGTAATTTCAATGGCCTCTGCGTCTCGCCAGAAGAGACCGGCACCCGAACCTGGGCTGAGCACTCAGAATGTCAGCTCCTCTACGTTTTCAGTGATTATACTTCAGTCTGAATGGGGGCTGCTCTTCACAGAGAGGGGTTAGGGTTAGGGACAGAGCCACTGGGTCGTTTGATGGACCGGCTGGGAGGGTTTGTGTCTGTCCTCTGTTCTGGGAATCATCTTGGAAGTCGCAGAGTAAAGTGATCTGTAAGAGGGCGAGGTTATGTTTTCTCATTCCTGCCATTGAGTGTGAGAAGCAAATGCTTCCCTCGCTTGGCAGCTACGGTGGAAACACTCTGGGGTTTCAGCATCCCCAGAACGATAGAGACATGGTGCCAGAGCTCCGTGCGGTCAGGGTGTGAGAGGAGTGCCCAGAATTCACAGAACAGTGGTGCAGTGTGGGTCACTGCAGGACAGTGAGATTCACTGCGGGGCAGTCAGGGTGTGAGAGGAGTGCCCAGAATTCACAGAACAGTGGTGCAGTGTGGGTCACTGCAGGACAGTGAGATTCACTGCGGGGCAGTCAGGGTGTGACGGGAGTGCCCAGCCTCACAGCACAGTGGGGCAGTGTGGGTCACTGCAGGACAGTGTGATTCACTGCAGGATGATCAGGGTGTGAGAAGAGTGCCCAAGCTCACAGCACAGTGGGGCAGTGTAGGTCACTGCAGGATAGTGTGGGTCACTGCGGGCGGTCAGGGTGTGAGAGGAGTGGCCAAGCTCACAGCACAGCAGGGCAGTGTTGGTCACTGCAAGATAGTGTGGGTCACTGTGGGGCGGTCAGGGTGTGAGAGGAGTGCCCAAGCTCACAGAATAGTGGGGCAGTGTAGGTCACTGCAGGATAGTGTGGGTCACTGCAGGGCAGTCAGGGTGTGAGAGGAGTGCCCAGGCTCACAGCACAACAGAGCAATGTGGGTCACTGCAGGATAGTGTGGGTCACTGCGGGGCAGTGTGGGCCACTGTCTAGCAAAGGGATATAGTGTTGACTGAGCCTAACCTGGAAGGATGCTGATCATGATGATCACACTATACCCAATTCCTAAATTAAAAGCCCAAAACTTGCCTGAGTAATGCACTACTGCCATGTATCACTGGCCATATTTTTTAGATATTAGTTCATATATTATTTCAGCTAATGTCTGTGAACAAATTTTTATTGTCAAAAACTTTCCATATATACAGTCCTTGCATTGGAATTAAGCCAATTTATTACAAACCACATGTTCTAGGTTAAGGATTTTTAAGAGATTCACTTTAAAAATATGCTTCAAGAAAATCAAATAATCTCTGACAATGACTGGCAGGAAACAAATTGTTTGTAATGCGACACTTAAACACAAGTCTCATAGCGACATTGGGGCTGTAGGGTGGACCCTGTGAGCAAACGTGAACAATCAGAGCCAAAGGTAACGTCACTGAGGACCAATACTGGGTCACTGCCACACCCAATGGACGAAAGCCGGTTTGTGTTATGGCAGAGTGAGATGTCAGTGTGAAGGCATCTGCTTGCTGCACTTTTTTCAATCTAATTCATCGTCAGGCCCTGGTGCTGTAGTGCGTGATACCATGCAAAGCACCCAGTTATCATCGAGAGGTTTTTGGCAAACATTTCATTGGCTGATTGGTAGCCTATCAGATCTTTCTTTCTTTACTTTAGGGCATTTAAATCATGGAAGAGCTTAAAAGACACATTATTTATGTTCCATATTATATATATGATATTTGTGTGTGTGTGTGTGTGCGCGTGTGCGCGTGTATGTGTGTGTGTGCATGTGTTTATATTACATTGTGGGGACCAAATGTCCCCCAAGATGTGATTAAAACTTGTTATTTTGACTTTGTGGGGACCATTTTCAGGTCCCCACAAAGATCTGTGAATACAATCAAAAACTAAAAATGCCAGAAGTCTCATATTTAGTTTGGTTACTTATGGTTAAGGTTAGGGCTGGGTAGGGATTAAGGTCGTCATGTTGGGATTAGAGTTATCCCCATAGAAATGAACAAAGAGTCTGCACAAAGATATAATTACAAACCTGTGTGTGTGTTGAGATATATATACACACACGGTGCTCGGAACTATACCAGCTCAATCAGGGGAAGTAGGGTGAAGTTAGATGGATGGATGGAGTATATTTGCATAAATCAGTGATTAGATTAAGTGCTATATGAAAAGTTTAGAAGCTAAATACAGATTTATATATGAAATTCTGTTGTAGAAATAACATGAGTCATTGCAATAACATGAGACCAAATTCCTGGAATGAAATTTTCTATTGATAAATTATATTAAAAGCCCTTGACCTTAATCATTCTTTGGATTCATATCCAATAATGACTCTTCCGAATCGTTTCCCATTTCTCATGATCTATCTCATCATCCATTATTAAGCTGTCTGAGAGCTACAAGGCCGGGCAGTTTGCTGTCTGAAGTTTACATTTAAGTGATATTATTCTTCTGCCTCAGCATTCATTCAAACACCCAACAAATATAAAATGTGGCTCTTTGGCTTTCGCCGCACAGAAATGTTGTGGCTAACAGCCTCTGTTTTCATAAGGCCTCTATATTTAATGTTTCTCAAATTTTCCATGCCTAGGAGTGCATGCAGCAGCTGTATAGGCAGCCGCTAAATTATAATGGAAAGTCTTCATTGGCCCTGCACAGTGATGCCGGATAGGTCTGGAAAACTAATAACTCACCATCTCAGTAGGAGCTGAAGTGAGACTATGGGAGGCACCAGAGCTGGCTGTAGGCGAATTTTCATCATCGCCTGCTCCGAGTAAAACAGCCAGTGGTCCGGCAGCTACAGTATGCAGCACACACATCTGCGGGCTCTAAAATCAGCCTGCATGCTTACCACACCCAACGCTCCCCGTGTGCCTGCGCGATGTGGGCAGAGTCTGGATGAAGCAGCAGTTACAGTCTTGGTTATGTAACCTCACAGGCAGCGCTGTAAACAGACCCACGCTGTATGCGGACCCTGGATTCTCTCTGTGCTAAAAACTCCGGGCTGTGCCCCCCCCCCCAGGCAAAACAACACACGTCTCACTGACATCCTTAGGAAGACTTACAGGAACACAGATGCCCCCTGGCCCAGACATAATGGGACGATCTGCAGACAAAGGTGAAACGACTCTGTTGGCAGAGTTCGCCTTTGGCCCCAATCCCATTAATTTCCGAGAAGACTTTACCAGTACTTTTCAGCTGTTAATTGTTCATTTCTTTGGTTCACGTAACTTGTTTGGGTTAAATTCTTGGGTAGAACATCTATCAAAAAAAAAAAACAAATTTCACAGTGTAAGAAGGTTGAAGAAATATATTGCTGAGAAGCAGAGTTGGGTAATTCTGGTCCAGAGAGTAAAAGTCCAGACTGGGATTTTGCTTCAACCAACCAGCTGAGCATAAAGAATCACAGTCACAGAGTCACAGAGAAACAAAAACCCGGTCTGGACTTTTACTCTCTGGACCTGAATTACCCAACTCTGTTGAGAAGTACAGGTAACTATACCCACGTTTAGACCAAACAGATCAGCTGCAGTGGGCCTTGGCATGGACTCTGCATATGCCTGGAACTCTGCTGGTGGGAAGCACTGCAATTTACCAGTTTCTTCCATGAAAAATTCCCCCATTCACTGTTTTGTTGACCCTGGTGGAAAATGCTGTCTCAGGTGCTATTCCAGAGTCTCCCATAAGGCGTTATTGTGGTTCCAATCTGGTGACTGGGATGGTCACGTGGCTTTCATACTCATCGAGCTGTTCAGTGTGCGTGGTGGCGCTCGCCCGAGGACAGAAATGCTTCGACGCAGGATCAATGTGATCGTTTTATACTTAGCAACATTCACCTCGCACTGTGGATCTGAAGCGTTGGCGGAAACGTGTGGCACAGGGCCCTTCACGGGTAAATGCCAGCGTTCGAAGCCGTAGGCTCTCTCTGCCGTGCACCCCACACGTACGCGTCTGCTTGCCGAGAACAGGGTGAAGAGTGACTCACTGGGTCATGTGACTTTTTTTCCGCTGTTCGGTCAACTGCTGTATGTGTTTTGCTCCTGTAAAGGGCCCAAACCCTGCAGCACAGTATTAAGGTTTGCCTAACAACAATGCACTTTGTCTCCTGTGTGTGTATGTTGTTTTATTTACATTAATTGCTACGTGTAAATGGTTGTTGTGCTACTCCACGTGCCTTTTCAACTGCCCCTTGGGGACAATTAGTTTTTAATTCAATGATTTGAATTGAATTTGAATTGAATTGAATCTCACCATAAAATCCCTCTCTGTGACTGATAGTACGTGACAAAGCCACCTGATGACATGTTATAAAAACATTAGCAGTAAAAGTAACTCAAGCCTGTGAGTGGCACCGGTTTTTTCCAAACATTTCCTGACGCTCAAGCTCCTGTAACCATCTCAGCTAAAACAGTAGACAACTTTACTCAAGTAACATTTTTATATCTGACCCATAGCAAGATATCAATTGCAAAATGCATCAGGAACCACAGCGGTGTCGAAGTACAGTACCTGCCTGCATTTAATTCTTCATCATTAATACGTACAAATGCATTCATCCACCTGCCTTCCAAACATTATTTCAGGAGAGTCTTGAGCTTATCGCTCCACAATGCAGGGCATAAGGGAAGGAGATGCCCTTGGACGGGATGCAAGACCATCAGAGGGCACAGGGCGGGGGACACCCTGGACGGGACGCCGGTCCATCGCAGGGCACAGGGCGGGGGACACCCTGGACGGGACGCCTGTCCATCGCAGGGCACAGGGCGGGGGACACCCTGGACGGGATGCCGGTCCATCACAGGGCACTCCGGAGACACTTATAGCCGGTGACAGTTATCATGCACGTGAGCTTCTCGGACAGACCGGGTGAGTCAGACGTGGAGGCCGTGCTGCCAGGATATTACAGCATCAGCACTGTTGTGTTCTGGGGCCACTGTGGTCAGTGTCAAAGCTGCATTTAATTAAAGGAACATCTGAGGGTCCCCTCCTGAATTTTATATTGCAGAGAGCCTGCCAGCTAATTGTCCTGTTTCGGATCTCTGTCTCGCCCTTTCTTAATCCCATAATAGATTATTCATCATCTTGCGGGTAGGCCTGAATGAAACGCAAGGCTCGCCTGACACATAAGCAAGGTGAGAAGTAAAGCGTGGAGGCTTCGCCGATCGTAAACAGGCCTCGCGGACTTCAGCCCGTTCACACTCCCCCCCATCCATACGGCCCCTGAAAACGCGTTTGTTGTGCCTTTGCTGAAGCACGATCACGTTTGTCTGTCTGTTCGGCGATTTTTTTGTTCCTTGGTGGTGCCTCTTTTCTGAGGCACGGAGGCACCGGGGTTGGTATCTAACGCAAAATGAAATAGGGCAATATCTGAATGTGTTGTTATGATCTTGAAATAGAGAGGGAACAAAAAAAAGAGAGAATGAGATGTGCTTGTAAAATGTTACATCATCGGCAGTGAGATAAACTCCCCCATACGTGAAGACAAGCCGCCCAGAAAAAGCCTCCCCAGCTTCCTGGCACGTTTATGTAACAGGTTGTTGTTTGTGGGGCCTGGGGGCAGTTGTGTGGGTGGTGCATGGTTATTAAAAGCTGCTCTGCTATTGGAGAGGACCTCCCTGGCTACGGCAAGCCACAGTTGTAGCCAAGCCGTGTGACCGGAGATTCAGGGGACCCCAAGAAGGCACGACCCCGGTCTGGCCAAGGAGGTGACACGCCCCAGCTTTCAGTAAAACTGAAACATGCAAATCGCTGAACGTCCTGCGAACGGACAGCCCACCTGGGAACGCCACAGGAACGAACCCCCCCCCCCCCCCCGCGGCGTTGC
>JAODLC010000050.1:8622821-8635863 GCA_026781145.1 Hippopotamyrus pictus
GGCGGGGATGGGCGGGGGGGTGCCCCTGGACAGCCCTGTGCCTCCTGCAGCACGTCGCTCTGATTTCCTGTTCGAAAGTGGCGTGCGCACATGCACACTTGCACACGCAAGAGGGCGAGCGAGGCGGGCCGTCCCGCTGCCAGCGGCTCCTGCTCTTGCATAACGTGGGCCGTCTTTTCCTCCAGCTACTGTTGCCATGGAGACGTGGCGGGGGTGGATTCTGGGGCTGAGCCTGTGGACTGGCAGGCTGTGACGGGCCTGTCCTGCGTGCGCGTGGCCCCCAGCTGACCCCCCCCCACCCCACCAGACCCCGGCCGAGCCGGTCCCGCTGCGGATCCCGCCGTTTCGCCCGGCGTGCCGCTGCGTGTGTCAGAGCGCTGGCTGCTCGCTGCGTGTGTTTTCTTCTATAACTTTGTTACTTTGCTGTTTGTGTCGCACCTCAGAAACCACAGTGGCAGCTGCGCAGGCAGAGGCAAACGCAGCCGGCGCGCTCGCAGTGTGTGCGTGTGCGCAGCGACTCGGGGGCGGGGGAGGCTGGGTTAGCAGCTAAGCCTATGTTGACACTCTGGCTGCCTCTTCATTGAGCTCCTAGCAGCGAGCTGATCTAGCGAGAGGGACGCCCCCCCCCCAACCCCCCTTCCTCTCCTCCCAGGGTCTCAGGAGGGACAGCGGCAGAGCTCAAGGGGCAGCAGGTAGGGTGGCGTGCGCCTGTGAGTGTGCGAGGTGTGCAGCGTGCGTGCAAATCGCGTTGGATTTAGCGGGACGGTGGCGAAGGCATTCCTGCTTGCTCCGCTTCGGCGGTCTCTCTCTTCACATTAACGCCAGTTGGCGTTGAGAGCTGAACGCCCCGAGTCTGTGGATCGAGCACCAGCTTGAGGGCACTGTCTCAGATTCTCTCGCTCGCCCCTCACCTGCTCGCTTTCTTCACCAGGCTAAGTATGTGTGTGTGTGTGTGTGCGCTTGTGTAGCATGTACCTGTTTACCTCCAGCGTGTGCACTGAGTGGTCAGTCAAACACAGTGTGTGTGTGTGTGTGTGTGTGTGTTTGTTCCCTTCTTCTAAAGATGGATCTAGTCCCAATTTAGACCTGTTGCTCAGAGTGTAGTAAGGGTTCACGACCCCACCCAAATGCGTCGTGCTAACTGGGGTCACCGGGCGGCGTGACGAGTCTCCTTGTTACATAATAGCAGGCCGTTGGGGTCCGCCTCCCAACCTCTCCGGCCACCCAACCAGAGCACAGCTCATTTGCATAGCGGACTGGCCAGCGAATGTAATTGGTCTGCCGCAGCGATGCCATTTAGCTAGTCCGTCTCTTCTGCGTGCATGTGCATGCAGACGTGTGTCGGAGCTAATCTGAATAATCGCTGCCACACTGCTTCTGCCTCTGGCTGAGTGTCTCTCAGACTTTCCGCCCTGTTGTGTGCAGCCTCGCTTGTTATATGTTCTTTTACTCCCCCCCCACCCCGTCTTCCTGCTACATGAAAAGTGAATTTTCTCGATCAGTGCGTAGCCAGTTTGTAGGTTATTGGCAACTTCTGTTTGGTCCGGACACGCCTGGGGACGCAGTTTGGGGAAGTTGCGCTTCGAGCAGCTACGTTGGCTGCCTCACCATCAACAACAGCAGGCGCTATTCAGACGAGAGGAAGTTATTTGTCTGTATTTTTTTCGGAGGCTTGTGGTAACAGCAGAGTTTGTTTGCTCTTTCTGCCTTCTGTGGCCTGTGATTATCCAGCAGGTATGGGTCTGTGTCGCTTGCAGCTCTATGCTTGGTGGGGCCTTGCTGTTGCTGAGGTAGGGGGGGGTTACAGCTAGGTTTGCATTTGGCTCCAGTCCCCATCCCCCCCTCCCCACTTGCTTTCCTCTGTTTAGTGGTGATTTCTGGCACTTTCTGCGCTTGTGGGAGTCCCCTCTTTCGCTCTCTCTCGCTCGAGTGCAAAGCTGTGGCCATGTGGGCTGGCAGAGTGAAGCGCATGAATCTGCAGCCCTGTCTGTGAGTGTTTGTGTGTGTGTGTGTGTGTGTGTGTGTGTGTGGTGGGGGGGGGAGACCCCCTCTGCGTAGCAAGATGGCACTGAGGCTGCAGAGAGGAATAGCAGATGCGGCCTTCCGGGACTGCCGTGCGAGGTTTTACACTCGGTAGAACATGCTAGCTACAGCAAGCGATGTTCCCCGGGGCCTTGGAGGTCCATCAGGGCCTGTCTCGCTAGCGCCGGCACCTCAGTGCCCTCAGGGTCGATGGGCAGACTTGGGGCATCCTCCTTCAGGCCCCTTTAGTCCAGCCTCTAGCAGGCAGCCTCTGCATCTGCCATCCGGGTGTCAAAAAAGGTGTTTGTGAAGCGCTGCAGTCTATTGGAATGGCTCCGCGGGACCCACCAGCAGCGTCGATAACCGCATCGACCACATGCTTTCGTGTAATTGCTGCCCCCATGGTTAGATGAAATAATTCCACAATGAGACCGCAAACGGTGGTACGTATTTAATTTTTAGGTAGATCTGCCCATTAAATCTACTCTAACTGTAGCACTCAGAGAAAACCATAAGTAGGCTTTGAAGGATATGCAATTACCTGCTGGTAGCAGCAGTTAAAATTAGTTTCTGTGAGCAGCACCATCCTTTTTAACTAGCCAGCTTGACGAGCGTTCCCTGATGTAGTGGGAGGTGCCGTGTGATTGGTCGGCACCTAAGTGTTCTTCTGCATGGGCGGGAAAGCTCTCGTTGTAAGATGCTAATTTACGACATAAATATATAGGGGCTTTATGTAACAGGCGGGTCTGGGATTATGCCGCTCTCAGCTGGGGTTATCCTCTTCAAAGCTTGTTGCCGTGGGAGACTCCCTTTAGGCTTTTACCCACTAGCATTACGATGAGAATCATGACTGCCCATCATGGACGTTTAGGTCCTGCTGTTTGAATGCATTAGCCTGCTTCTACTGTGATTGGCTCCTCTTGTACAATTTGTACAATTGTTGCTTGGCTCCTCCCATTAGGATATGTATCATTGTACTATGCTGTGCTCTATTATGCAATGCATAATGCGTAGAGTACACTTGCACGGTCCGTAATAGAGCAAGGTGGAAACCAGGAGGAGGGTTCAGGAGACAGGAAGCAGTGGGCTAGTGTCAGAAGACTAACTAAAAGCAACCAGAGAATCCAGGGACAACCTTAGGGGAGGAGGACTGCCCGCCTGATTGGTGGTTTGAAGGATGATGGGCCCCAGTGATAGGCTGCTCAGTCACATGGGGGCCCAGGTGGCAGGGTGTGGCTTGACTGCAGCTCTGACAGGTTTATCTTCAGGAATGTGGTTCAGTACAGGCGGGTAGGACTCGGCTGCCTCACCAGGCTCTGATCAGGCTGCGTCTGAACTGAAATGGATATCAATGGATCGTCTGCTCGGAGTGTCGCCACACTCAGCCATAGCGTGATGGAGACACGCTGAGAGATTCCATGTCACCAGGTCAGTGTGGGTGCGGAGTGCTTTTATAGGGTGTGCATAAACTGTGCTGGTGCTTTCACTTTTCAGTGGGTTTTTATGCTGTTTGCTTTTCACGCTCCTTTATGGGACCAGGCCTCTCTATATTGTGTTGAGGGAACTGTAAATGAATGAGGGTCAAGCGTTTTCCCGTACAGGGGCATAATATTTACCCGAAGGTGCGGGCAGTATTGATCAGACTGGCACGGGGGTTCGGCCACCGGAACCTTCCTCCATTCAGTTTGGACATTTGTAGCCGTGACAGCCATCAAACCATGTATCTTTGTATTGTATGTTGTTAATCAGGCATTCACCCGAAGCATCCTGAAATTCCAGGATGTGGCCCCCTCTCGCTTGCGTTTCTGAGGAATTCTGGGAGAAGCCTTGTGGTGCACCTGCAGTATAGCTACAACTTTAGACTAGGCGTTATGAAAGCGCAATCACTGACTAGAGCAGCTGCTAGCATAACACACACAACGTGGGCCCCCGCTCTGCCCAGCTGTTTGTTCATCTCAGGCTTTGCCGTGACCTCCAGCCTGCCTGCCAGCCGCTCCGTGCCCACGTGCCCCCGCCCTGCTGCCGAGGGCTGTACAGCGAGCAGTGGGCGTAGTCCCACGGGTGCGTGACTCACGCGTGAATCAGTCACCCTACTACCAGCAACGGCTTTCTGAATCCATATGAAGAATGTTTTCCAGTCTGAAGTGTAAAAAATGTAAAAATCACGGGAATTTTCGTTTACATGCAGCTCCGATGGAGTTGGCTTCTGTTGATAATGACTGCGGTCACGTGATCATGAAGATGAGCCCATTTAGGTATAACAGGGTACGTTGAGGGGGTCAGTGTCAGCTACCATGCCATGCCTGATCAGAACAGAAGAAGGTGTTGGACCGTAGGTCAGCGAGATGGATTGTAGGTCACCGTTGGTGATGGGATCAGTTTCCTCCAAGGGGGGCTGCGAGTTCCATGGTTCCATGGTTTCCCGGCAGCTGTGGCTGGACGTGCAGAAGCCAGGAGGCGCAATTCAGGCCCTCACTCACTCACTCACTCACTCACTCACTCACTCACTCACTCACTGATATATGTTTTACCTTTAAACACAAGTAAGGGCTCTTTTCCGAGCAAGGATAGATTGTGACAGTGCCCACTGTTCTGCCTTCCTCTGGGAGCTCCTTCGCCCTCACTGTGTGTGGATGCTTGTGCATACAGTATCCGCTTACACTGCTTCTCTTGTTCCCACAGATAAGATAGAAGAGGCACAGAAAGAACTGAAAGAGCCCAACATTACCCAGAAAGGTGAGAATAAATTTGATTCTGATGACAGTCATTTTAGTGGTTCTTTCCGGCAGAGGTTTCCAACCTCGCTGAAACCAGGGACTACCGAATGGGAAAATATCCTGGGTTAGGGACGCCAATACTGATGCGTGGCTTTATAAATAAGAACTCAGTGGCAGGGGTGGAGGGGGGGGGGTGGTGACGGGCGTGAGATGCATCTTATCAAGTCTTGCAAAATGCTTCTGTAGTCCTGCTTCTGAACTGAATGCCATGATTTGCTGCTTCGGCAGGAGCAGAATGTGCCGGAATGCAGCATGACTGACATCTCCGAGAGACGGGAAGGTCGCTGGCTAAAATCTAATCCCACCCCAGCATTGGAAGTGGGCCTTTCCCCACCGTTTATTTTTTGTTTTTTTTACCGAATAATAGGGTTTTAGTTGGAAATGGCTCATCATGTGTCTGGTTCCTCCTCCCCGGCTATATGTGAGTGAGCTTGGTAAAGCTCTCCAGCAGACACAGTTGTAGCATTCCAAGGCTGATTAGGGTGCCTCACGTGTTGCCCCCGTGCGGAGTCCTCGCCATGGTAACGTACCTTCAGCTGTCCCGGCACGGCTCGCAAATGATCGGAGCGTCACAGAAGCCATCATCCCAGCGTCTGCCAGAGCATGAGTGTGCTGGATAGGGGAGACTAGAAATTGTGCAGATTGACGTAAGACCTGGGTACGCTGTGTGGGTACCTGGTAGGTGGATGCCAGATTCGAGCTGCACTGGGAAGCAGGACAGGGATTACCTCATTTCCCACTTTTAGCTACTGATGCATCTTCACTGGCGATGCGAAGATGCTGTAACAGCTTTAAGGACTGGAAGGTTGTCAGGAGGCCCTGTGGCTCAGTGTGGGGTTTTCGTGAACGAGGGAAAACTGCACATGCGGCTGCATGCTTCACTGCGTCCTGATGGCGTGGGTCAGGGGCTCATTGTGTATGCTGCTATTTGTTGTGATTAACTCTTAATTAGTTGACTTAATTCATGTTTATTTAATTGAGCTTTTAACTGTACCGTGCAGTTAATACATTTATACAGCCTGTATAGAAATAATAACGCTTAATGCATTACAGGTAAGCAGATGGTCAGCACCTAAAATTGATAAGATGTGTTAGTGGTCTTTTGCCAGATCAGAGTCTTAGAAAGTGAACCTTAATTACCATTACACAGCCATATTGGTTACCTGTATAATTGTTCTAAGCTGAGTGTGACCATTCATACATCTTCCAACTGCTTATGCTGGACAGGGTCGCAGGGGACCTAGAGTTTGTCCCAGGCAATACAGGCCACAAGGCTGTCACTACACCCTTGTCAGGATGCTAGTCCACTACGGGGCACACACACACAGTTATACGCTATGTGCAATTTATAGATGCTAAGGTAGATACTGAGGTGAAACACACATGATGGAGACAACATGCAAACTCCACCCCAAATAACATACTTATTTTACTAAAACGAGGTATGGTACAAAATGGATGCATATACAGTACTAGCAGTGGAAAAATGAATGATTAGCAGCTTTTATGTCATGTCCTTTTTTCCTTATTAATTGTAGGTCTTGGTGAAAGTGGCCGGAGACATGCAGAAGTTAAGGGCTTGAAGAGGAAAAAAGTAATTGGGGAGAACCAGCTGAAGAAGGTCCCAAAGTCTCCTGTGAAAAAGCCTCCACAGTCCAAGCCCTCAGAGGCAGGGACCTTCCAGGAATCCAGGGAGCCAACGGCCTCCTGTTCCTTTTCCAGGCGTTCTTCCCAAAATATAATAGATTCTTCCAACAAAAATGGAGACACAGACAGCATTCTGCAGGTGCGGCCACAGACTTCTGGGAGGTTGAAGGGGGAGGCCACACCCAGCCCAGCTGCCTGCGAGAGGCTAATGCAAACTGAGGTGACCCACAGCCAACCAGCATCGTCTGCTCTGTCTAAAGGAGGGAAGGATGCAGAGGGTACTCAACTGAAAGAGGACTGGATGAGCCAGGCTGACAGTGGGTTGCCCTCGCACTCTAGTGCTCCCCTTGAGGTCTTGCTCAAGGCTATGGAGCCAGACCTTAGTTCCCTAACGAGACAGAAGAGCTCCTTCTCTGGGGCTCCGATTGGGAAAGTGGACCCGGTTCCTGCTGCACAGCCCACCGGACAAGGTTCTGCAGCTATACCAGCTGTCAGCTATGGCATCCCATCCCAGCCAATACCGGCACATTACTACCCTAGTCCTCAGGTGGTGCTGGCAAGTGGCGATACTGCCGGACAAGTTGCACCCCTGCAATTCCAGCCACTTGAGGTACCAACGCAGAACAACCAGACAAACTCGCAGCACAATGCCATGAAGTTTTCGCCAGCAGCTGCTAACCACCCTCGAGAGAAGCATGACCTTCAGCAGTTGTATGGTGCTGTGCCTGCTGCCTCCCTGACTCACACACCAGTTCCCCCTAGTCAGAAGGCCCTGCCTCAGAGCCAGCCAGTAGTCTACACCTGTCAGTCTGTTTCAGCCAGTGTGCCCAGTACTATTCAGGTCCCAGTCACGCCTGGATACAACCAGGTTCAAATGGCCACAATTGTTAACCCAGGGCTGGAGCAAGTTTCCAGTATATCTGGCAAGGATCAAAAACCGAAGAAGCAGGGGAAGTATGTATGTGAATACTGCAACCGGGCATGTGCTAAACCTAGTGTCCTGCTCAAGCACAAACGATCCCATACAGGTGAAAGGCCTTATCCATGTGTCACCTGTGATTTCTCGTTCAAAACCAAGAGTAACTTGTACAAGCATAAGAAATCCCATGCGCATGCTATAAAACTGGGAAAGGTAGTGCGGTCTGATTCTGGAAGTAGAGCCTTGTCTCAAGAATCGGACAAAGGTCTCGGCACGCACTCTGATGTGGAAGAGAGTGCTGAAAGCGACAAGGAAAGCGTCGCTGACTTGGACCCAGACTGTTCACAGAGCAGCAGCAGAGCTTTGTCTGAGAGCAGTTTGCAGAGCGCTTGTGCCACACAAGACAGACAGGGTGAGGTTGAGCTGCCTGCTGTCCTTGAGACTCTGAAATCTGTGAACAACCAGAAGCCCTCTGAGCCTAAAACAACTTTGCCAAAAGTAGTTGTCCATCCTGTCAACGTCTCCCCTTTGCGAGCAGACAGTCCGAGAGCTGGAGATTCCACCCCAGAGCTAGCCACAGCTCAAAGGCAAAGAGAGTTTCAGACAATGAGTGTGCGTCCCACCATTAAGGTCTTGTCTTCTTTGAAAGAGGTGGACTGCACCAGTCCCCCGCAAGAGGCTATAAGTGAGGTTGAGGACCAGGTTTGCAAGTCACCTCCAGGGGGGGGACATGCACAGCTACAAAGACAGCAGGCAACTGACTTCTCTCAACAACAGCAAGGCAAATGTTTGCTGAGCCCCCGCAGCTTGGGCAGCACAGACTCTGGATACTTCTCACGTTCTGAAAGTGCCGATCAAGCAATGAGTCCCCCTAGCCCATTTGTCAAGATTATACCACCAACGGACATGGATGTGTCCAAAAATATGTTACCTAGTTCTGCTACAGTTGTGGCAACAGTCTTGCAGGCCAGCTGTGTGGAGAAGCCCCCTGCTTTACAGCGACAGATTCGTCCTCCATTAGAGACTAAAGCACTCTCACTTGAAGAACACATTTCGAAGTTGATATCAGATAACGAAGCAGTCGTGGATGACAAGCAGCTGGACAGCGTAAAGCCTCGAAGGACTTCTTTGTCAAGACGTGGAAGCATAGACTCCCCCAAATCATACATATTCAAGGATTCTTTTCAGTTTGACCTCAAGCCAATGGGCAGAAGATCAAGCTCTAGTTCTGACATACCCAAATCTCCATTTACACCCACCGACAAATCTAAACAAGTGTTTCTCTTATCTGTCCCTTCTCAGTATCCATCAATGGACTGTTTGCCAATAACAAGGAGCAATTCAATGCCTACAACACCAGGATATTCAGCTATCCCCATTAAAGCTGCTCCTCAACCCCACCCATTGAGAGTCTGTCAGTCATTCGATGACAAAATCAGTTCTAGTAATGATGATGTATTCATATCAGCCCCTCCTACTCCTAATCCAGCAATGCATCCACGCACACTTGTAAGACAGATTGCAATTGAAGATTCTTCTGCCACTGAAGGACACAGCCTTTCTTCTGCCCGGTCCATGGATGAGGGCTACCGTGGACCTAATATATACAATGAGGTTCTGCAAAGAAGCAAGTCCTTCGAACAAGGACCTGCACCTGAAAGAAGCAAAAAGCCCCAGCAAAACAAAGGCACAATGTACGAATGTGAGACTTGTCGCAATCGATATCGGAAACTTGAAAACTTTGAAAATCACAAAAAGTTTTACTGCTCTGAGCTTCATGGACCAAAAAACAAGTCTGTCCCTGTTCGAGAGACTGATCCAGACCAGTGTCTCAGAAATGTGCAGCAATCCCAGGTGTTCCAGGGGACAGTGGGTGTGTCTGGTTTGATGGAACAAGTTTCAGCAGTGAGAAAAAGAAGGAAAATGAAAAGTGTCGGTGATGATGATGATCAGTCCCCAACAGACACCAACCCTCCTTGTTCTGGAAGTTTTGATTCCTGCCAAATGTCCAAAGATGTTCGGACTGGAATCTTTTCTCAGCATTCTGTCTTACTGGATTTGCAATCCGCCAGCAATTTGTCACAGGTCCCTCACATGCAATTAATTGCAAGAAGCACTGAAACGTCAGAGTCAAGATTATCTCCAATTAGGGAAACTCAAATTAATATCTGTAGTAAAGAGAGAGAAGTACAGAGGCAAGGTAGTGGGACATCTGTTATTCGACACACAAATTCTCTTAGTAGGCCTAATTCTTTTGAAACATCTGAGTCCATTGACAAATCCTCTCCTGTTGATATTTTGGATAGAGAAACCCAGAGCATGACTAAAACCGTAACTGGAAATTCACCAAGTACTGTGCGAGAAAGTCAGCCAGAGTCAGCACCATTACAGAAATGTGCAAGCACAGAAAGACCTATCGTGGACCAGCATGTTGACCACGTAGCATCAGTGCCACCTGAAAGCTCTGTTCCAGTGCAGCAGTCACGTCTGGTACGCCAAAACAACATCCAGGTGCCAGAAATTCTTGTGACAGAGGAACCTGACAGAGAACAGGAAAGCCTGGGGCATGAGCCAGAGAAACATTTGGAAACATTCAACTGGCCCCAGAGAAGTGAAAGCCTTTCTAAGTTGCCCACAGAGAAGCTTCCCCCTAAAAAGAAGAGGATACGGCTAGCTCAAATGGAGCACTCCTCTGGAGAATCCAGCTTTGAGTCCACGTTGTCCCGCAGTCTTAGCAGAGACAGTAGTTTGTCTCGAGGTTCCAGTATTTCTGCATCATTTGATCGAGATGACCTGCCCCGTTCTGAGAGCCCAGTGAGGGTGGAGTGTGCTATCAAACTTGCAGAGTTTCAAGGGTTGTCTTTAGTTAACAATACCTTGGGTGTTCCTGACTCTAAAGTAATGAGACGAGCTGCATCAGAACAGATTAGCTGTACTCAGCCCTCGGGGGAGATTGACACAGACTATCGTAGTAAGTCTTTTGATTGTGGAACAATATCACCTACTAGATCATTGTCACCTCTAGATAAAGTCATGCCAAAGAGTCCACAGCCTCCTTCAGGGGTCCAAGTGCCTCTCCTTGAAAGGAGAAGGGGGCCTCTTGTTCGTCAGATGTCCCTAAAAATTGGACCAGAGAGTCAGCAGCAGGCAGGAAAGCAGGTTCTGCATAGAAATCCATCAGCAAATGCAGTGCCTGTTCCTCCACATAGGCCTGCTACAAGGCCTGTTATTGCACAGCCTCTTATTCCCCACCAAGTAAGTCCTGTAGAATCTCTTCAGCAGCCAAGTGGACCCACAGTTCAGAGCATCAACTTAGGAAGCCAGACCCAACACCCTACAGTTCATGGCCTTCCACATCCCTGGCACCAGTCCACCAGGGTAATGTGCCAAAGTGTACAACAGCTTTCAGTCCATGATGCATCAGGTTCCAAGGATTTTCAGAACAATTCTCTTAACTCGCAGGATAAACACTTTGTGCCCAAATACCAGTTGCAGTATTCTGCCATAAAAACAAGCCAAACTTATTCACTCCCAAGCACGCAGGTCATGCAGATCAGCCCACCTGTCAGCAGCCTTCCTGTGGCTAATGAGATTGCTAGTGTGTCTAAGCCAACAGATGGAATTCAGAATGTATGTGTGATTCCACAGAATCACCAGGTAGCAGCACCTATTGTCTTGCCGATTTGTCTTCAAGGTAATCTGTCCTCATTCAACAGGACAGGTGTCACTCCTCTGCCACAAATTCTAGTCACCCATGAGCAGCTGAACACTTCCACAAAAGCAGCTTGCCATAACCAACCCCCTCAATCCATGGACAGTGACGTTGACAATTCAACACACATTCAAATAGACAGGCCTCCAGTCTCTGCTAGTCAGATAAATTCTGGCTCGGTTCCAGAAAACCAGAATATTGTAAGTGACATCCAACAGGGAACTACACCAGGTGGCTTGCAGTACTCTCAGAAAGTGGCCCTGTGTCCACAGCAGGAGCCTACCGCCTCTAGCAAACGTATGCTTTCTCCTGCTAACAGCCTGGACATTGCAATGGAGAAACATCAGAAACGGGTGAAAGATGATCACAGCGCTGCCTGCCTCACTGATGGCAGATCATTCAGTTACCTGAACTCCAAGATGGCGGAAGTGACCAGGCAGCGAAAACTGATTCTAGTTCGACAAGTCTGTACCACTGAGTCAGTGGATAGCCCAGTCAGTTCTGAAAGTCCTCAGCTGGATCAAGAGAAGCCAGAAGAAGAAAAAGCCCAGTCTGTAGGCTGTCAACCATCTAGCACTTCCAAGGTACTTGAAACAACAAGATCTGTACATGAGACTGAAACTACCAGAGATGCAACATATCAGGTGTCCACTCCCGCATTCCAAAGTTCAGGCCACCAAGCGTCTTCCAGTCTGCCAGCTAACTCTACACTGAAGTCGCTAGGTAAGAGTGAGGAGAGGAAGTCCCCTGGCAAATCTCCTTTGAGGCCAGCAACCTTCCATGGACAGGTGAAACTGGTCTCTTCTGTGTCTGTGGTCAACACCAGAGACAGCCACCGCCTGTCCTTCCCCAGTCTGAAAACTACAACATCCTTCACCTGGTGTTACCTTATGAAGAGGAAGCCTCTCCACATTCCCCAGACTGACCACAGGATATCGGCATACTCTACCTGGGCCATCAGCAAAAACAACCCAAACCCACTGGGTCTGCCTACCAAAGTGGTTATGTCTTTATTCGATTCCAAACAGACAGCTAAGAAAATGCACTACACACAAGCCATAACCACAAGCCTGAAGTCTGACATCTTGACGTACTCCAGCAAGCTAAAAGACAGCTTGCCTAAGGTAAAGACTTTCTTTAAAACTGTATTGAGTAGTTTATATTGGTATCTTTATATTTTCATAGTTGTATCATTGCAATCTACTTACAGTACTTGTTATTCATAGGTCTTAACCCCTCAAACACCCAAGCCTAAGGAGAGCACTAGTAAAGTCAAGTCAGATGCTCAACAGAGTAATGAGTCAGACAGAGAATCATCTTCTTCCAAGACTGAGCCAAGACGAGTCAAAATATTTGATGGCGGGTATGTCAAAATTGGCTCTTAAAGCGATGGTTGTAGTGTTAGTATTAAACATGAACATTGACCCCTTCCTTTCCGGTGGTAGATACAAATCCAACGAAGAGTATGTGTATGTGCGTGGAAGAGGCCGGGGAAAGTACATCTGCGAAGAGTGCGGCATCCGCTGCAAGAAGCCCAGCATGCTGAGGAAGCACATTCGAACGCACAGTGATGTCCGGCCCTACCACTGTGTTGACTGCAACTTCTCCTTCAAGACTAAAGGTGAGCTGCTGCGGATGAGCTGTTCTGTGTTGTAGGAGGATTACTGATACATGGACATTAATGAATATTTCCAGAGAAATATTTTCCTGAGATTCAATCTAGGGCCTGGAGCCAAATTTGGAACAGCTTTGGGGAATTCCAGCAGATTAAGATGTGGTTAGTTGTACCAGCTGGACCAGGCCAGTCCACTTTATTTGCTTATTACTTTTGCTCAGTTTAAATCAAGGGTCTTCAATGTTTTTGTGGAGCAACCAGCAACCATTGGTCTAAATCAGGGTTATTCAACTCACGGTCCTCGAGGTCCGAGCACTGCTGGTTTTCCAGCCTTCCTTTACCTGTCAGTC
>JAODLC010000050.1:8647497-8662440 GCA_026781145.1 Hippopotamyrus pictus
CTTGTCCCCCAACCCCAGTGTTATATATAGCTTATATACCCAGGGTGCCAGTCAGTGGCAAATTCCCAGGCTGCTTTTTGTTTCCAGCCTACCCCTTTTCAAGCGTGACACCCTAGAGCCAATTGGAAGAAGACGTTACGGACAAAACTGGATATTAGGCACTCGGTTTGCCAAAGGGCTAATGCCATCCGAAGAAGGCTATCCTTTACGTGAAGTATGGGGGCAGCTTATCTGCTTCAGGGGGCTTTCTGAACAGAGATGCCAAAATGCATGGTGCCAAAAATGCACGGTGTAGAAAAACGTGGGAGGGAAACCTGCTACAGCCTTCAAGAGGACCTAGAACATGGAGAGTGACCAGAAGCATATAGCAGAAGCTACTTTGAAGTGGCTTGCTAACTAAAAATCTTCAGCCTGGAGTTGCAAAAGCCATCAATTCAACTGAGGCACTATCTATGGCAAGAAGAAAAGAATGATAGACCCCTTGAACTAGTCATATCTTCACGCCCTTTGCCGCATAGATGTCACAAACGTGTCCATTCTGGGAAAGTCCCAAAGGACTTACAGCACCAACTGCTGCAAATGCCGCAGTACGATATAAAACAAAGAACAGGAACCGGTGAGACGAGGGGGATGCAGTGAAGGACTAAGAGTCAGAGACACAGAAGGACTCAGGCAGTGTGAAACAGAAAAAGCGACTTGTTTCCTTAAAAGAAACTATCATGAGCTGAAAGAAACAACACTCAAAGAGGAGGACACACCTTCTGTTTTGTTCTACTCTGGAACAGAGGTATGTAATGTCAAGTGGATACACCAACTGGGGCTATTACGGCACAATATAGAGGAGACACACCCGTAGGAAGGAGGATCTGATTCTCTTTGAAAATGCCATTGTTTTGTCTAACATGTCATTTGAAACCAAACGAAAACAATGCGAGGGCAGGTCACTGGTCAGGAAGTTCACTTAGCGTTAGCAACAATTAGTCAGTGTGATTGCGGCAATTAGCTTTAGGCTCATCAACCAATATGATATACTTACTATGGTTCATCATTTTTTGACATTCATCAACCAAGAAGAACAACAATGTTAATACTGAGCCCTACAAGTCATTGCAAATGATTTTAATTTTGCTACATCCATAAATTAGAAGGTGATTTTGTTTGGGTTTCTACCTTCTGTAGGGACAATGACTTAATGACTGTCATCATGCACTCAAGGCACTGACTCACCGTGCTTCATCCTCTGTTATTAGCCATTGTTATTGGCCAGAGCCTCTGTAACGTTTATCACAGCATTAGGTTTTAGTGGAACACTTGGGTGAGGATGAATTTGGACTGTGTTTTACATGGGGTTTGACTGAGAATGGGTGTTTTCCTGAGTGTCACACATGACTGGACTTTGAGCTGGGCATACTCTGTTGACTGAGAGATGGGTGTTATTTGGGATTCATTATATCTTGTCTATAGGGCTATTCATAGTGACTAGTCTCTTTGAGGGGCAGCACAGCGGTTAGCACTATTGCCTCACACCTCCGGGACCTGTGTTCGAGTCTCCACCTGGGCCATGTGTGTGGAGTTTGCATGTTCTCCCCGTGTCGTCGTGGGGTTCCCTCTGGGTACTCCGGTTTTCCCCCACAGTCCAAAGACATGCTGAGGCTAATTGGAATTACTACATTGCCCGTAGGTGTGAATGGTGTGTGAGTGTGCCCTGCAATAGGCTGGCCCCCCGTCCAGGGTTGTTCCCTACCTCGTGCCCGTTGCTTCCGGGATAGGCTCCGGACCCCCCGCGACCCAATAAGGATAAAGTGGGTTGGAAAATGGATGGATGGACGAGATAGTCTCTTTGACTCCATACCAAAACATTGACATTTTAAAACATTGCTGCACTTTATATCCCCAAGGGAATGAGGACTCTGAACGGATAGGCAGCGACCATAGGCATGAGGAATCCCATCGTGTTACATCTCTCCAGGTGCAGAATAAAGCCTGCATCTATCTTATAGGCAAGGCCCACCTTGAATCCTGACTTGCTGTAAATGGAGACCTTGGAGGTGAATCTATGGATACAAACCTGGAACTTACGATTTAGGTATTTTTAGGACATTAGAGACGCATGGGCACTTGATGGTTGGCGACTCCTACTTGTGTCGCACTTCAGTCACATAAAAATAGATTTCAGACTTGACTCGCAACTTGTTCCTAATTAATTTAGGAATTCATTTCAAATTCATGGATTAAGACTCATGAACATTAAGAGTCTTTCATAATTTAATGAGGAGCTGAACATTCATCCAGGAGCAAAGTCTTTTTTTTTTTTTTTTTACATCTTTTAACCAGTCCCTCCAGGATTTCGCGATCTGTGATTGTACTGGGTACAATTCAAAAGAAGAAAAAGCTCATGGATTATAAATTAAGATGGAAGCATAGACTTGAGATTTGATTTGGACTGTAATTCAAAGACTTGAAACTTCATTCAGACTCATTTCCCAGAGACTCAAATGCGTCAGACTTAACTCAGAGATGCATTTCGTGTCTCATGAACATCTCCGGTAAATCTGTCATTAACATTCATACAGCTAAAGGCATCTCGGTTGTAAAAATCCGAGTTAATAACTGGCTGTTACAATGGGCCTGAATGCTATTCAATTTTCTTTTTATATATGTTGCCTTAGCAATTTTGCCTAGGCATGTGGAATCACCTGTGGTGATGATGATAATTAAATGACTGTGAATGAGACACCGATAAGGCAGTAGCTTCATGCTGGCCAGCAAATGAGCACTGGATTCACTGGACTGTAACTCAGAACAATGTCATTTATGCTATTGTGCTATGACCAGGAGCAAGTATCCCGACCGGTGACTTAGCAATGGAGGGGTAACAACAATAAGACGACTCCACTGACGTGAGGGATGTTACCCGCCCCTGTGGCATTAACCCCAAACTGCCTGTGGCCTTCATTCCCAGAAGATACACAAAACATGGCTGCAAGTCCTGGCTGATACCCCAAACCGAGCGGTTGTATTTTCAAAGAGAAAAGGGGGCATTTTCTCTCTTTTTCTCCATGTTGTCCTACAGGCAGCCTGTCATTCTTCCTTCCCAAAGGGCCTGTTTCCCCACTTGACATCACATACCTCAGACCCAGAGGAGAACAAAACAAGGCGTGTGTGTGTGTGTGGGTGTGTGTGTGTGTGTGTCGGTGTGTGTGTGTGTGTGCATCACTTCATCCAGGGGAAGAAATAACGCCTCGTGCTGCTTTTCCAAGAAAAATTCCTAAAGATACTTCTCCCCTCCTAGGTGATCAGGGGTGTGTCAGAACCAGTTTAGCCCTGTCTCCAGAGCTTCAGCCCGAGGATTAATACAGCTATCAGCAGAGTGCCTTTATTTACTGCAGATATAATGCTGCCCCATCTGCTCATGGCATGGGCTGCACATCAGGGCTAAGAAGAATTTCTCGCAGATTCAGGAAAGCAACATGAGATCGACTTTCCTGCGTCAGTCCCACGTTTGAGTAAATCTGTGCAACAATCTAGGCTCGTATCTTTCATGACTTAATCATTTAACAAGCAGGATATAGATGCTGTAATTGATCAAAACTCTGACTTTATTTAGCATTGCTGCTGGCTGCTGAGCCAGAAGGGTTTCCTGTTTAGAGCAGCTTCTCTGAAGGGCTCTTCCACTTGGCCGCAGGCGGCTCCTTGCTGTCACTGCCATTCTGTACTTGTCCTCTTTTTTAAAGCCTGGAGATCTGCTCTGCAAAAGCTGGTTTGTGGTGAAGACTAAATACTGGGGTGGGGCTGGGGTGTTACCTCACACCAAGGGTTGTGGGTTCAAATCCCAGCCATGTTATCTCTGTATGGTCGTGCATGTATTACATTGTGTAGACCAAATGTGATAAAGACCTGTTAATAAAATCTATGACTGCATTCAAAAAAAAACTAACAAAGGTATTTTGTTTGGTTGCTTATGGTTAAGGTTAGGGCTGGGTACATAAGGTCGCCATGTTGGGATTAGAGTTTTCCCCATAGAAATGAATGGACAGTCCCCAAAAAGATATAATTACAAACCTGTTTGGTGTGTGTGTGTGTGTGTGTAGACTTCCGTGTGAGTAACCTGGATTCCTGCAGATGTGTAGTAAATGAATGATGTCTCTAAATTGCCCACAAAGCGTGAATGGGTGCAGCACTGGTGACGTGTTCATGCTGTCCCCATGGTGCCACTGCAAAGGCGTCCCCATGGTGCCACTGTAAGGGCATCCCCATGGTGTCAGCATAAGGGTGTCCTCATGGTGTCACTGCAAAGGTGTCCCTATGGTGCCACTGTAAGGGCATCCCCATGGTGTCAGCATAAGGGTGTCCTCATGGTGTCACTGCAAAGGCATCCCCATGGTGCCACTGTAAGGGCACCCCCATGGTGTCACTGTAAAAATGTCCCCATGGTGCCGCTGTAAGGACACCCCCACGGTATCACTGCAAAGGTGTCCCCATGGTGCAACTGTAAGGTTGTCCCCATGGTGTTACTGTAAGGGCGCCCCCACCGTGTCACTGCGAAAGGCGTCCCCATGGTGCCACTGTAAGGGTGTCCCCACCGTGTCACTGCAAAAGCATCCCCATGGTGTCACTGTAAAGGTGTCCCCATGCTTGGGATAGGCTTCAGCACGGAATGATCAGCTTGAAGGGGGATAAACGGACAGATTTCAGCAGAAATATCAAAAATTGTAAGTAGTGATTAATGTTGGACAACAGGGACCAAAGCCAAAACACACTATACAGCTTGTTTTTCCTGCCTTTTTGAGACCCAGACAGTTAAGGAACAGTTAAAAAAAAGTGAATCATGAATCTACATACAAAAACAAAAGCTGCGATTACTATTCACAGGAGAATGTAAGCTGGCAGATAGGCTTGTTTTTCCCCCATTATCACGCTTGGAATATGACCGTTTCTGTTTCCCTTGCTAGCTGCCCGCATCAACGGGCCCACGTGATGAATCGGCGGTGGTGACCTCACCGCCCGCATGGGGCACGAGATGTGAAGTTAAGCATCCAATGAATGTGACCCCCCACCCCCCAGCCCCTTTCTTTGTAGCAGGAAACAGAGTGACAGCAGTCAAGAGGCCTTCACTGAACACCTCTCAGTCCTCACAGAAGGGCATGCCCTCCAGTGGCCCCAACACCAGCCATTAGACCAAATCCAGGAGAAAAATAAGAGGCCTCCTGTCTGAGAGATTCCTGTGCGGGAGAGATGCTCAAAGGATTCCCCTGCCTTTTGTTCTGTGCTCAACCTTTGCGTGGCACAAAGAAATGTGAGTGGTGGAGTGATCAGGACACTGTTATTGGCTGCATGTGTCACTGCGAGTGGGCTGCACACTGCAATCTGCAATGCACTCCCCAAAAGTGAATGAAGCCTCAGAGCGTAGTGATTAATGCCTACATACCGCAACCTGAGTGTCCCGGTATCTGTGCGTAGCTCTCTGCTTCCAAAGCTCATCCCTCAGGAGAAATATACAAGTGTGCACAGGGGGATAGTTCAAGTCCAGAAAGTACAAATCCAGATCAAGGTTTTGTTTCAGCCAATCAGTTGAGTTCTCTGTGACAGTGACATTTTTGAAACGAAAATCTTGGTCTGGATTTTTACTTTCCAGACCTGAACTTTTCACCTCTCTGTGTGTATTTTGATCTTTTTCCCCTGAAAAGCAAACTCAAAAAAGAAAGACATTGAGTTTTGTTTTTATTTTAATGATATCAGCAAACAAAAATGTTAAAGAATAGAAAACACATTTGTTGAACCCAGGGTTTTCCAACGTATATTTGGGCACCTTATCTATGACGATATTAAGTGTCTCCTCTTCCGCAATCTCAAGGCACCTTTTACCTGCTATTCAGTAGGCCACAGCTAGCTTGCTCACCTCACAGTGTCACACACCTCTCCTGCCTGGCTGCATGCCTCTGTCGGAGATGCCGGAATAATATTTGTCATGCTGCTACCTTTTGAAGCCTCAGACTTTGCAATGGACCGTAGTTTGTTTGATGCCGAACTTTGCATAACTGAACCACTTCCAAATGACAGAGGAGACATTGTGAGTTTTAGAGACGTATGTGCTGCCTCTTGTTGCTGTGTATTTGTGTCTGAAGTGGCAGTGTGGTCGGACAGAAAGCTGTAAGGAACTGAGAATCTCATTTTCACACGTTGTCCTGAATCAAAAATTCAAATTGATCGCTAAAATGATTTATTGCCCAGCTTTAGCTGCAAGCAAATAAAAAGCAGCCATTTAGATGCTTTATGGGAAATGTATTCTTTTTGCCACTGTACTGCAGACCAGCAAGTTCATGCTGCTATACTGTGTTCTATGTACCTGCATGTAGCACGGTTTGTCTGCATGTTGCACTGTGTCCCAGTGTTTGTGCTGCACTGCATCACAAAGCTTACATGTCCTACTGTGTCCCAGTGTCTGTGCTGCACCACATCACATTGTCAGCATGGTCCACTGTATCCCAGTGTCTGTGCTGCACTACATTAAAATACCTGCATGTTGCACTGCACTGCAAGGGGTGTGGTGTACTGCATAATAGTTTCCAAAAATGCTGTATTGAGAAATTCTAGAGAAAACCAAAGGTCACCACATCCCGCGTCATCAAGATTGATGGTGACCTCACTGTCTGCATGACAAGGACTAGGACACTCAAAAAAACCCCAGAAATTCAGTCTGGAACTTTTGGCAGATCTGCCTGTGATGTCTGACACTTTTCTGGGTTCGTGCAACTGTGGATTAGCCAACTTCCTTTGCATTGTTTGACGTTTTTCAGAGCAACACAATCAGCAAATCGGCAAAAAATGAACTGGTCTGAACCAGCTAGCACCAAGGTTAACTATGAGGGGCTGCTGTTTCAGCCCTTAACACTTCAGCATGATATTTTCTGCTGTAATCGTCCACTCACACATATATGTTTATGCAACATCTGTGGTATACTTGGGAAAAAAAACAGTGACATTTACAAAAGAAATCTGAGAGGGCATTCCACCCAAATGTACACCCACAATGAACAGGCACCTTGGCGATCCCTCCAGTTTCTGAGTTACCTCCTGTTTCAGCCATTTTGCAGTCCTGTATTAGATTAAACTAGATTAGATTCGATTGAACTTTGTCATCGTGATGAATACAAGTAACTAGGTGCAAATGACTTACATAGAAACATAAGAAGTACAATAAATTAAAAATTATGAAAATTATAAATTATGGTTGTGTGCAAAATTATACGAGGTAGTCTGGATTGCTCCCCCTAGTGTCTGAGAACCAAAGATGCACCAAGTTTACGCAACGATTTGTCCACAACCAAACAGGTAGCATTTAAAACATCCCATTTATTTCCTGTCCTCATTTATCCGGTCCCTCAATGCTACTGGTTTCCTTGCTGCTGTATGTGATCCATTAAGGCATTAAGGTAACAGCATAAGACTGTAGCTGTATGAGACTAATCATTGTGACTCTACTACACAACTTCAGTGAGGTTTGTGGGCAAGTTTGCATTTAAATGTTCCTGAAAATATATCAGGTTTAACTTACTCGAGCATCTGCATCAGGTGTAGCCTTACCAGTTATTGCATATCTGAACACTTGATTTTCTTAATATTCCCTGGGCTCCTTCATCAGCCCCCTCCTCTGCTTAGTGGGAGTGAGACGTATCTGGGAAAATCATGAGGCTCTTCTTCTTTCTCTTAGAAACTGTGAACCTCAAGGACAGGTTGATGTCACTTTAAAGGAAGAACAAATTAACAAATCAGATTGAAGACATTGCTCCACCTGACACCAGGCACCATGGATTTCCACTAAAGATGATTTCTAGCTTTTTTTTTTTTTTTTTTTTTTTTTAAAAAAAAAAAAAATTGACCTAGGCTCCACAGTCCGAGTTGTATAAGAACTAAACCTGTGGTCTTCTCTTTGGGTGAGTCTGCAGAAGGAGGGTGTAGGTCAGCGCTCGGTGTGAAGGAGCTTAAGTGTTTGTCTGTTTGGAGTCTGGCACGATCCAGGCTCTAGCCAGGCTGAGCCTGTGCAGAAGGTCTCTGTCAAACTTCTAAATCTTTTCGAAATCAGACCTCCAAACCAAAGGCATAGGAGAGAGCTTCTTACTGGGTGGACTCAATAATTTAAAAATAAAGGTCGATTTATTGGGGGGATGAATGAATCCGAATTAAATATTGGGGGTACATGTGCCCCCGTCCCCCAGTTCCCATGCCCCTGGTCTAAACCTTTTCTGAATGAAGATCCGTGAAGGATCACAGCCTGGAAGCTGAGGTTCACTTTCTCCATTCCGTTGTGAGTAAATTTGCGATTTGACTTCAAAGGGGCTCGGCGTGGCCTGCCGCTGGGCGTCGCGTGTCCGCGGGGTGTGCAGAGACAGCGCGACGCCGCTGGCCGCCACGCTTCCTGTCTTCTCCCTGCTTTGTTTATGTTTCCAGACCTATTGTTGGAAACGCGTGTTTCATACCAGCAATGGAGGCCCAGCCCCTGGTGGGGCCGCTGGCTGTTCCCTGTGGGACCACTACAGAGCTATCGCATGTCGGGCTCCTCAGCTGGGGGTGTCTCTCTGGGGCATGGGCTGTCAACGCCCCCACCCCCAGCCTAAAAGTCAACCCCATTCGAAAGTCTTCCGGCCAGAGGTGTCTTTTCAAAGCCCCTGTGCTGTGAGAGCTGGCCTGCTCTCCAGGACCCCACGTTAACTGTGTTGGCTCCCAGAATGTAGCCTGTCCTGGTTCTCCCACGGTGAATATGAATTTTTTTGTGGAATCTCACATTGAAAGTATATGTTTCAACTTAAATTAGGAAATCAAATGGCAATAGGCTAATTTTGAGGCAAACCCTGTATATGACTTATCAGTTTGAAGGTTCTGCATCAACAGACACTGATATTTTTCAAGAAATAACATTAAGCGTTATGTTGCTGCCATTGGTTGGTCTCATTTATCCTCATTGCAGGATTTCAGGAAGATGCCTCAATGTGATTTCGATCATTGGCCCACTGAGTTGTCAAACTCAATGCTGATACAGAAGACCAAGGCTCGCCCCACACGCAGAGCCTCTCGGCAGAGGGAACGCACAGGTCCGGCAAGTACAAGCAGACAAGGTCTAAGAAAACATTCCACTTAAGAGTGAGCCATGTTCTGGATCCTGTTTCCTTGTCTTGGATAATCAATCTCTCTGCCTGCAGTAGGAGATCAAGAATTGCCACAGTTGCACGGAGAGAGGCCTCTGTTTGCGTTTCTGCGCTTCTGTGATCCGAAGACGCCCCGAACGTGAAAAGGAACCAGCAGACAAAGGGGATAATAGTGGCGGACGAGGTCAAGGGTTAAGGAACAAACAAACATAGGGTCTTGCACGTTTTAGCTTTGATTCATAGGCAGGCACTCACACAGACACACGGACACATACACGCACACACAATAAAGTCTAAAACAAGAAAAGGTCAAAAGGCAAGAATAATAGACATTTTATGAGAAACTCATTATAGTAAACAATTACTTCTGTTTGCCTAAGACGATAGCAGGCACATTAATTTCCTGATGGATGAGATTGAGAATGGCAGGTGAATCACATGCCCCCCCTGGGGAGGTCACTTAAAGAACAAACAAAGTTATTTCTAAGTAACGTGTATTTTAAATCTGGATGGCCACAGACAGACGTTGAAGCTTTGAAGCCTAAAGCTTCTAGGTTGTGCATTGAGGGGAATGAAGTGGAATTATTGTCAAAGAGCCACTGTACAAGTGTCATTGTGTTTTTGCCAGACAGACCCTAGTGGCAACGGTGTCACAAAAAAAAGGTTCAGCAGCATACTTGATCCATTTTTTTTGTTCCGGTGGGTACAGTTTAAACTTCAGGGACATCCTGATCCTATAGGCTTACCATCCACCATTTAAAGGCTTTTTTAAAGTTAAAAGCTTGTTTTTTTATCACTGATATCTTTTTTTAATTGATAAATTGGTCATAATTATACCTGTAATGAATGTGGGACAAAAATCACAAAAAAATGTGTCAGTTAAGTACGAATACAGATTTACACATGATCAGTGGTGCTCATGGGAAGGAAACAAAAGAACACGGATCAGGGACAGATAGCATTGGGAAACTGTTCTAGTGCACTTAAACAGTCAAGAGGAAATTCAGGTGCTAGAAACCTCTATAAGCTGAGAAACATATACACGGACCAGGCAGTGCACGCAAAGTACATCCAGTGATGAAGAAACTGCTTAATCTGAAGAAGAACCTCACTGCACGGTCTGTGAAATCTGCTTTCAACATGAATCACCAAAATTTGCCTCCACCTTTCACCCAGCTATTGTTAATAAAACATTCAACCAAAACGATTGACATGCGGGGGCGTGATCCCGAGCTAAAGATAGAGTTGGCAGCCTCGCAGCCCCCCGGTTAAAGGCCGTGTGGGGGCTACACGCACACCCCCTGCGCCCCTGATGGGAAACGACACTGCGATGTGTCAGGAATATTCCTCGCGCAGGTAAGGAGGTGAAGCAGCTGCATTCCCTCCATTCCGCGTCTCACGCGAGCCCTGGCCGGCCCTCCTGGGCCCGATTCGCGAGCCCCAAACACGATTAACGGCTCAATTACGCCCGGCCCGGAGCGCACGGCGCTGACAGACAGGGCTTTACGGCAGTAATCTGGAAGCTGATGGGCGGGAGGCTGGCTGACAGATTGGGGGGGGCGGCGCAGGAGTCCTGGGAGCTGGGGGATGACAGATGCCGTTCAGCCGCCGATCTGAGCGGCAGTGTGCACACGGGGGCTTCTTTCCCCTCTTAGGAGTAACTGGACAACAAAGATGCAGCCGGTGGGGTCTGCGTTCTATCAGGATGACCCCAGTGACCTTCCGCTTTACACAGAACTTCCCACTGGGCTGTACGGTCCGCCGTCAGAGCTGCAGTGTGGCCGTTTGTGACTCCTTCCTTCAATTTCGATCCGTCGTCCCATGATCAAATTCCGGCTTGACTTTTGCACCATGTGACAAACTTCCCTTCCGCTGTCCTTCATAGTCGGCCCCACCTAGGCATCATCTGCCCCCCCCCCCCGGCTAAGAAATACATATCAGAGGCGGAGGATCGTTCATAGCCGGGGCGAAACAAACAAAGTGTGAACGCCCCCTCTTGGCGCCCCAGAAAGCGTGCAGGTACACAACCCAGGGAAGAACACCTGGAGGTGCTTTGTGGGGGGTCAAAGGTCAAAGGAAGGTCAAAGCGATAGCGATTGAGTGACAAAATCTTGCTTCAACACAGGGGATGTCTTTTAAAAACCGGAATAGTTAGCTTCTTCCTTATTCACTCTAGTTGTGACACCAGAATAATAATGGTTATACTTCTTAAAATTAAAATCTAAGGCGGTCAGAAACTGGGGTCATTACAGCAACTGCCTCACCTCTATAAAATATTTATTCAGTATGCAGAATTCAGATAACTTTAATTCTCCCGAAAGGGCAATTCATTCCTACAACCAACCCAGTTCACATTAATAAAACTCAATACATTGAGTTTTCCATTAATATGCCAATGACACATTTTATGTCATTCATAAAGACAGCCATGCATGGGAATTATTTATTTATTTATAAATTATTACCCATCTATTATTTATGTGATCCCTGTCCTATTGCTCTGCTACATGTTTCCCTAATTCCAGTCCTGGAGGGCCAGAGTCCAACACAGTTTGTAGATTTCCCTGGTTAAACACACCTACTGCAGCTGGTAATTAGCTGATTAAGATGTGTTTGAGCAGGGAAATCTTCAAACTGTGCTGGATTCAGGCCCCCCAGGACCGGAATAGGTGGTCACTACTCTAATGTAATACCCCCCCAGCACCACTGCACACAGTAAGAGCCCCCAGACACGCATGTTATCTAGTCACTGTGTGGAGTGAGCCGGAGGCGTCAGTAAGGAGCTCACGGGATAGCTGGCAGGAGTCCCTGTGGCTGACTGTGACTCGCGGCTTCTGCAGGAGTGACCTGGCATCTGACAGATAACTGGCAGGGGTCCCTGTGGCTGACTGTGACTCGCGGCTTCTGCGGGAGTGACCTGGCATCTGACAGATAACTGGCAGGAGTCCCTGTGGCTGACTGTGACTCGCGGCTTCTGCGGGAGTGACCTGGCATCTGACAGATAATTGGCAGGAGTCCCTGTGGCTGACTGTGACTCGCGGCTTCTGCCGGAGTGACCTGCCATCTGAGGCTGGGGCCACTGATAAGCCGCTTCCTTCCGGGACGAGCGCACGCCGTCTCCGCGTGTCACCCAAACAATCAACAAAGGCAGCCCTTGGAGACACAGAGAGCTTTACAGTGGTTCGGTATGGAGTTTATGGAACCGCACTGGGGGAACATCACCAGACACACATAACAAAGCCACGAATGGTCCTCGACCCCCCCAGCTCTCGCAAAGAGGCAAAAAGGCAAACCTCAAATGTTAGAGACCCTCTCAACTCTGGGTACAAATGATTTTTCTGTATTTTCAGTCT
Organism: Hippopotamyrus pictus; assembly: GCA_026781145.1. NCBI lineage: Eukaryota > Metazoa > Chordata > Actinopteri > Osteoglossiformes > Mormyridae > Hippopotamyrus > Hippopotamyrus pictus. Next base: position 8,659,994 of record JAODLC010000050.1, read on the forward strand.
CTGTTGGCCCCAACAGAATTCACTGATACTGAAATTATACAAATCATGGTTTACTGTCTGGTAGATGACACTGCTATTTATCCTGTCCACTATCACCTTGTCTTATTTTGGTCTAAAAAAAAGCAGTTCCTCATCATAATTAGAACAAGCTTTTACCGGTGTTCATCGCTCAGGCTGGTAAGCTATGTCGTTTTTTTTTTTTTTTTTGCTGTGAGAAGCACATTTTTCTGAAAAGGACTTGGACCAAAGTAATGTTCACCGGCTGCTTCCCTGACATTCTGGGAAGAACCACAGAGGACCAGAGTCTCTTACTCCACCCGGATTGTTTCGAAATCCGAAGCGCTGCACGCAAAGACCGCTGACGGCCAGCACTGTAACTGCAAACAATACTCTTTGATATGGTTGCTTCCATCACAGCGGGAAAAACACTGCGATTCCAGCAAGTCCAAGCTGGACGTCCAGCTCCATGGTGCTCACAGGCAGTGCTGTGAAATTACAATAACAGGAACTCCGGCACAAATGCTGCAGGCAGACTGATAAGGCTTGCTGTATGATGCCGGTCTTCCAGTAAAATCCCCCCGAAAATGCAACGATTGGTAGAAGGACCTTAGGGATAGAACAGACAGATTTTAAAAAGAAATAATTAATTGTGTAACTGAGTGTCCATGTTTGCACCAGGAAAAACATTCAGTCAGTGAAGAACATTCCCTTGAGAGGTCTATGTTCGTACTTGGAGGTCTTTACTGAGTTGAATACTTATTTCTGGGTATAATGCATATGGAATTATGCACACTTTTGAAGCTGTGGGAGTTGTAGTGGTTTTATCGCAGCCCAAATCCTGTATATAAAACACTAAAATACTTAATCATACAACAATTTACCATGTTTTTCCTTTTTGTTGCAAGAAATCCTAGAGTATTACTTGAGGGTACATCTCTTAGTTTCCAGGACCAAACATGATGGAAGTTCTCGCACCGATTTAAAAAAAACAGCAGATTGCAGAAGTCTCCCATTGCCTGTGGTGGGAAGAGGTGGGCAAGCTGGGAACTCAGAATCACTGCCAGTCATAATAATCTGCCGTTTGCTTTGGATCCCAAGTGATTCTGCCAGGTTGCCAAAGATTACTTGACTTACTTACAGGCGCAGAGCTCCATATTGACACTGGTCGCCGTGGTTACCAAGAACGTCCGCAGGTATGAGGCCGATTAGAACTGTTGAAACGTATCTGGCATAAACAAATCAGCGCTATGCACACACACGTCTCACGGAGTGCATGGCCTCGCAGTCAGCACGCATTCAGATTAATGGTTATAAATATCGATGCGTGGACACGCATGTGCTGTCTGTCCCACGGATGATGTTCAAACTAGAATGGTGCTTCAGAGACGCCAATAACAGACAAGGGGGGGTTAGGGTGCATGAACGCAGCATGGTTTCAAAAATCCCAAAATTGACGGTTGTTGTTTACCATTTAACAGAACAACGAGAACTGGAAGCTAAAACAGGCTAAGGTAGTATTTTATAGTAAGATTTTTTTGCATTTGTTTCACCTGAGCTTCTAATGATACCAGTGGGGTGAGGAACCACATTCCAGGGGGCTCGCCACAAAGATCGTGACCCTTAAAAGTTAGGAGACCTCAGTGGAAGCTGAACTCGGCCTCACCCAGAGAAATCCTCATGCTTTTTGTACACCCTTCAGTAATCTCTGTACAGTAAAGTCATACAATGCCTGAAAGTCACACAGCCAGCCCTGAACTAAGTTAGCTGACTCAAATCCTCCAACAATGGATGAATAAATATATGTATATATATATATATATATATCACCTGTTGCTGTGGTTCTTCTTGTAGCTCAACAGTTGGAAAATCTTTTGTTCTAATCCCGACGTCATTTGGCCCTAGAATAAGACTCTTAACCCCCTGAAAAATATTCTTGGGGTGCTGGTTAAACATCTGACCCCAGGCTTCTCTCACACCTGTGTATGTTTTTTTCTGTAAAGAGACGGAGAGCAAGATGGGATGTGCAATAATTGAAACATTCCATTGTATCTGTCCTCCTACATGTGCAGATGGCAAATTGAAGCTTCATTTCAAGAAAGAACTCGAAAACTGTCCTCAGGAAGAGCATTATTATTGACAATGTCACTCAGAAGCCACTTAAAGGCCTGCTCTGTAGAAAGTAATAATGGTGAATATCAAATATTTGGTAACACTTTACTTAAAGTCTGTATGCATAACGCATTATAGATACCTTCATAATGCATTATGGCTATGGCTATAACTATTCATAAAAAGGCATAAAACATTATAGCCATGTTTATAATACTTTATGAATGCCTCATCTATAATGCACTATAAATACCTTCATACTGCATTATAATGGCTTATGCTGACTATTATAATGCATTATGAAGGTATTTATAGTGCATTATAGATGAGGCATTCAT
>JAODLC010000050.1:8662540-8677114 GCA_026781145.1 Hippopotamyrus pictus
ATGAATGCATTATAATGCATTATGAAGGTATCTATAATGCGTTATGCATACAGACTTTAAGTAAAGTGTTACCAAATATTTTAATTATTCCTCACCGATTACGTCTCTAATATACATGATCAGCACAGCAAAGAATTTAATCTTATCAGCTAATTTCTATCTTATTGGGTGTCAGGCCAGCATCCTCTTTGCACGCCATTGATGGTTATGTATCTGGTTAGCGTGTGATTCTGCTGACATATTTGGCATGGAAGTCTCCTACCATGACTAGATGAAATGGGGGATCTGCCGGTGGAACAGTCACAAACACCCACATGGTCTCCATATGCCGGTGCGTCTCTATGATGCCTGTACAGGAACGTTGAGCCTTGGTCCTTGGTATCTCTCTTGCTCTCCTACCATACTATTTCCATCAGAGCTTCTCCTGCTCTCGTACCACACTATTCCTTATGGAGCCTCTCCTGTTCTCCAAGTACAGTGTTCCTCACAGAACCTCTCCTGCTCTCCTAGCACAATGTTCCTCACAGAACCTGTCCCATTCTCCTTCTACAGTGTTCCTCACAGATCCTCTCCTGCTCTCCTACCACAATGTTCCTCACAGAACCTCTCCTGCTCTCCTATCATAATGTTCCTCACAGAACTTCTCATATTCTCCTAAGACAATGTTCCTCACAGAACCTCTCCTGTTCTCCTACCACAATGTTCCTCACAGAACTTCTCATATTCTCCTAAGACAATGTTCCTCGCAGAACCATTCCTGCTTTTACAACCACACTCCATCTCACAAGGCCTCTTCTGTTCTAATTTCACATTGTTCCTTATGGATTCTGTTCTGTTCTCCTAGCACATTCCTCATAAAGCTCCTCCACAGATCCTGTACTTTAAAAAAATATACATATCTGAACTGTATAAAAGTATAAGGATCTTCACACGAAAGAAATATTTCTCCAGGGTCACTGAGTGAGGCTACAGTTTTCTCAGCTGTTTAATGTAAGAGCATTTGAATCCACTGAAGTTCATTGAACAAACAAACAAGCGGAGTTATAACGTACCTGCACAGATGTGCAAGTCCATCTGTCAGAGAAGGCCAGCATGTTTACTGATGAGAAGCAGCTCCGTGGCAAACACAAGCAGGCAGGGATAGGGGAGGAATCTCACTGAGGACAGGAGTCTGTTCCTGCCTGCTCTGTTTCCCAGTGTAGGACCAAGCCCCTCTCATAACACCATAGGATATGTACAAGGGGACTCAGGACATTTCTCTCTCATCCAATGGGATTCACTTCACTGCACCTCATTCTGTCTGCGCCATGATCTGCGGGTTAAGTCTTTACACCCATGCTTGGCACAAGTTGCATTGCCATTGGGCTCTGGCGCAAGGTTCTTAACTCCCCCAAAAATATTCCTGAGGTGCTGGATGGATGTTTAACCCTCCGCTCAGATCCCAAGCTTCACTCTCACCTCTGCATACAGCACTGTGCAATAATCTTAAGGCCAGTCCATCAAGATTTTGTGTCTGCGTGACCACTGACCGCGCAGGTCCATACCCACTGCGCATGTGGCAGGTGCGAATTGTGTAAGCTTGACTGCAGAAGTTTGCGCAGTCACACGTCCGGGTCACATGCGTGGATGCGCAAACACAGTCTGGCCTTTAGACAGTCAAAGAAAATGTTTAAAGCTATTTACCTAGGCAGTAAGCGTATATGTGCTCAGGACAAAAAAAACACAATTCAGCATTAGAACATGTGCAAATTATTAACAGTAACGTAATGAAATCTAGCAAGAATTTCTTCTGTTCTCCAAAAGTTACTGCTTTGTAGTTGGACAGCTAGATGATCACCGCTTCAGTTCCCAAACCTCTCCTCAGGGGCCCCTCAGGCATTTCATGTAATTGTTAAATTTCACCACCAGCTCACTTAATCAATTAAATTCGTTTTTTACAAATAAATGAGATATTGAGTAACCATACAAGGTTACTACAAATACTGGTGTGACTTTAGAAGAGGTTTTGAAATGGCTAAGCTGACAAACTTTGACAGACATAATGTAATAGTTTTACACGAGCATGCTTATCAGTTATGCATCATTTTCCTTGACTGCCTAAGACTTTTGCACTGTAGTGTTTGTATACATCTAAAAAAAAAGAGCAAGATGGGATATGTACAGGCCAGGGGACATGTGGTGACAAATAGCAAATAAAGCTTAATTTCATTAAGAGGTGGAAAATCCAGGTCCAGAAAGTAAAAATCCAGACCAAGATTTTGTTTCGACCAAACAGCTGAAAAAATGTCATTGAGTTGGTATTTTTTGGACTTGAACTATTCCCTTCTGATTTAATTCCTTTTCATCCAAGGACCTTGATTCAGATTCATGGATCTCTTAATCATCCATCCTTCCCATCTGAAGACGTAAAAATAATCTATTTTTGCAGATTTACGTTTTCCAAAGGTAAATCTGAAAGCTGAACACCTCTAAAAGCCCGAACTGTAAGGCTTATTTGGAAAGGGAAAATAATGTTCTTTGCTCAATGCTGCTGCCAGCATCTGAGTTACACTGCAGTGCGCAACAAATGCAGTGCCGGGTAAAGGTGGCTGCCCTCTGCACTGGCACATACTGCATAAAGGAGCACCCGGACCTCCTGGATTGGAGCGCGGCGTTGAGTCAGGCGAGGAGGTGCGGTCACAGGGGAGAGGAGCCGTGCCTTCGCTTCGCACAAGCACCCGGCACAAGAATGCGCTCCCGAGGGCGAGAACATTCCCAGATTGTTGCGTAAGGTGAGGGACTTGACAGGGCCGTGAACCACAGCCAGCCGTTTCCTGCTGAGTGTAAAGCGACGGAGCCTGCAGACTGCGTTAACGATGGGTCCTGCACAGGAAACATTCATTGTACACTTACTGTACACAGAGTCGGGGGTCTGGCACACTGCTGATTCGCTTTAGCAGGCCAAGCTACAGGTGATGACCAGTTAAGCTGTAACAACCAAAAGGCATCATGTCGGCAAAGAGGAACAATCCGAGCTCTGCCAAAAGCCCTAAAAGAGCATGTTTACCTGACACCATAAGACTTAAACACTTATTATTCATATGACACTATTTGGTAACACTTTACATTAACTGCACCTTCATAATGCATTCATAGAACATTCATAAGCAGCATGTAAGAATACCTTAACATCCTAACAGACTGTAACAGCTTAAATATATATGATTATAATGTTTGTTATTATATGATGTCTGTTATTGATGTATATTAAAGCTCTAAAGGTATGTTAGGATGTTATGGTATACTTACAAGCTGCTTATGAATGCATTATGAATGCATTATGAATGCATTATTATAAAAGCATTATTAAGGTGCAGCTAATGCAAAATGCTAACCCACTATTTCTATTCCATTTCAGCAAAATACATTTAACTAGTGCAGTAATTTCTGGAATACATGTCAATTGCCAGGTCTTCGGTATTGAAAACATTCCATTACACTGCTCGAATCCACTTTGTTTATCTTGTTATGTAACTGGAAAAACAATGTTAAAAATCTTACTGTTAAACAATAGGAAATTATCAGGAGGCTACTCAGACCCAGAGGAATACACATTCATTCATTAGCTGCTATTTCCTGAAAAAAAAAAGCCACCCAGGAGTGGTGAGGGATGACGAATCCCTTCTTTGTCCAATCGGCATTTAGAAAAAAAGGTGTCTGTCTACAGGCGATGGAACATGATGACCATGAGAAGTACAGGTCTGGTGATGTGGGTTGAGAGGCATCAAGTCAGTGCTGCCAGGGGTAGATGCCTGAGAGATGTGTCCAGGGGTCCTCCAGTGGCTTCGGCAGCAACGGCAATTTGACCGCTACCCACACCGGAAGAACTCAAGGACAACAGGAAGTGCCTTGGCTCCACCACCAGGACACCAAGAATTCCAGGAAGTTATTGCACTGCTTGAAAGCGGGTGAGGAATGTGAGATGTCTGAGGCTCGCGGGGTCAGGCTGCGTCGCAAGCGGGCAGCGGGAACCTGCCGACGGAGCACGGCCCACTGCCATGCCAGCCCAGCATTGTACTGCCACAAAGCGGGCTGCTGTTATCGTTCATTAGTGACCCTGCCCAAATAACAAGACTGTTGCCGTCTCGTGTCTGGAATTTAACACCATTGTAACCTAAGGGCACCTTCAAAAGGATTATATATTTAGCTTCCTAGCTGCAAAAAAAGCCATAAGAATTTGAGGGAACTCACAGTAATCTCCGGAAGGTTCACGTCTGAGCTACTCTTCTAGCCAGGGTCCAATTTGCATTTTTCCTCCCAGCATGCTCTCCTTCCATTCCTCTTATGTGGGGTAGGCCCCCCTGTTGTTTGCATTCCTCCCTGTGGCCATGCATTTGATCTTAATGGTTTGCACCTGTCCAATTAGCCCAAGCTCCGCCTCCTTCCTTATAGCTACACTGGGCGTCTCTCCCTAATGCGTGGACACCTCTTTAGCAAGGTGAGCAGAGAGCTGGCCCAGTAAACTGTGCCTGGGATATAGAGGATTGTATGCAAGACGCATGATCTCCACATCATACTCACAAACATCTAGGTGGCTGATGAAGATGACAGTCCATTAGGTTCTCTTGTCCTTATACGATGGTCTCAGCAAACAGATAAAAGCAGGAGTGTCCAGAAATGTAGGCTACAGTACTTCACCTACACTGCCCCTGTAAAAGATTAACCCAAAGGCAGACATTGATGTACATGTAACCTGTTATAATTCAAAGGAATTCTGACTCACGTATTCCTCAACCCTTAGGTCAAATTTGGTTTAGATTACAATCAGTTTTTTATCAATAAATCACTCAGACACTTCGAATTTGCACTGGCTGTCACCCTCAGCTCAATAGTTGGATGTTTAATGTTTGTTTAAAGCCATTATTGTCTACACGGCATGTGTACCAATGACATTGTACCAAATACCAATGCATTTTGCATGTTTGAAACTTACATTTTAATATTATGTGTGTTGCTCTGGATCTATTTGTCATAAATCTGGTAAATGTTAGAAATATAAGCAGCCTGCTGAACTCAGTCACGCCTTAACGAGACGAGCAGACCTCAAAAACAATCCGGAGCAAAAGCTTAGCTGCTGTCATGAGATACGAAGCTTGATATTTGGCTTAGATGTCGACATTTTGAAAGTGATAATTGCTTTTTAATTATTTTACGTACCACCAGTCTTATCAATACATTACATTTGTTTACTTTATTTATGTAATGCCTTTGGAAACTAATCAAAGACCTGGCGTGCTTGTAACCCATCATCCAAGAGCTTGCCGTTCGGTCAGACCGGGCCACTCGAGTTCTGCAGCACTGCATTATGTGAATACTTAGCTCCCTCTAGCGTGGGAGTGTGCACACGAACAGCAAGGGCTCTCACTTAATCACCAAATGCTTTGTATTAATATTCTGCCTGCAATCACTGCGAGCACTTAATAGTGTGTGTGGATTTATGTACTTGGGCGTAACCCAGGTGGATTCCAAGTATTTGGTAGCAAGTAAAAGTGAAATTCTAAAAACAGACACTCCCTGGGTTGGTTGATATTACAGTGGATAAATGTTTTTCACTCATTACATTATTTAATAATTCACATGAGATATTCAACTTTTTATTATGAAATTCATTTTGTGTTGATGATTTTGCCCAGTTGTAGGCTAATGTAAGTGTTCTAAGCCTGCTTTTAAGGTCGAATAGGCCAGGCTAGCCTGTGATGTTTGTTAGGTTAAATGTACTTTATTAACTTACGATATTCTTGCCTTTCGATAGGTTTATCGGAACATAACCCCATCATGACCTGGGGAGAGACAGTATTCAAGTCATGCTGTTCAACAGACATCTGTTGTCTTTTTTTTTTTTTTGAGGACTATTTCTTTGTGATGGGTGAAATGTTCTTAATTATCCACTAAATACAGAATTTAAAAAAAAAGAAATATAAAAACATAATTCATACTGGTCCGATTTTTGTGCATTTTTTTTATTTATTCCAGCCTCTCATTGGCCGCAGATTATGACCCTCACTTTATAGCCAACAGGAAGGAGGCTGGGGCCCATAAAGACAAGGACAAAAAGAGGAACTAGCTCTCTGCAAGAACAGTGGCAGGAAGCTTATCAGAGCCATCCACCCTCCAGGACAACGGCTCCTGCATAAATGCCAAGGTTATTGCATTCACTACTGATATCACCCAGTCTTTTATCCGAGGCTGGGCAGAAGCCGGACAGCCTCCAGCAGCTAAAGCATGACTGGAACACTGACTTCGGCGTCTTTATCTTCCTACAGTGTCAGATGCTGTCATTGCTTAGAACTTATTTGTAGTGATCGCAAGCTCACGTGTCTCTACTGAAATTATTAATCAAATTTAACAAAACGTCTCTGTCTCTTCCCAACATGGTTTCATTGTTCGTTGCAATGTGGTTTAAAATCAAATAACATTTCTAAAGTTCCGTGGAATTCTTCTTTAATGACTTAAGAAACACCAGAAATGAGTATAGGAAGAATCAGAGAGCCCTGCATAATTTTAAGGTAGATATCTTACTCATGCATGAAGTGTATGAAATTTAATGCAGTCAATGGAACAAGACATAATAAGATTATGTTATTAACAAGAAGTGCAGTATTTCAGAGCTAAACATTAGGTAAAAAGAAACATAAAAATCAAAAAATCATATTGAATTAATTGTAAGTATGTAGTGAATATAATATCAAAAGAGAGAGCTGAGAAATGCCGGAAGTCTGTGATGTGAATATTTTCATGACAGTAAGCTGTTAAATGGCTGCTAATGTTTCGTACACGAATTTGTTCATTGCTATGCAATGGTTGCCACAGCAGCTCTGTGACATGTCTGGACTTCCACAGCCCTGTCGAGAGGGCTGCCATTTAGTCCCTTCATTAGCTACGTTTCTCAGAAACACAGTACACAGTAACATGAAGTGCTGCAGTACAGAGAATGCTGTGGGCATGCTCGTGTGAGCGTATGGATGTATCTCAGCACACTTATGATCAGCCTCTCACTGTGGACCACAGCCACAAGAACACAGTGTTGTATACCTACGACTGCGAGATAGCAGAAGTGCAATGTCAGATGGCCACCAGAGGGCAGTAACACCACATAGTTACTGTGGGATGTGGCCATAGTTAGTGTGACATGCAAATGTTTTGAAAGAGTGTTTCCAAAGAAATGGAGGGTCACATAAGTCAGTAATTGACTAAATTTAATATCAATGAATAGTCTCATGGTGACACAGATTTCAAAGCCTTGTTTTGGTCATCCCTAGACATGGCCATAGGTAAAATTTCATGCATACCTATAAGTGCAGTTGACCATGCAGAACCATGCAGAGAAATAATGTACTGTGCAAAAGTCTTAGAATATTAAATTATGTTTAAATCACCTTCATGTTGGTGTAAAGCTGTGATATATCTGTTAAACCTCTTCTAATGTCACCGCAGGATTTGCAGTGATCAATATGCCCATGCGTTCGTTGACTCAGCCACTAACATACCATAATACCATACATGGCTAATAAACTGAGTTAATTGAGCTGGTGGTGAAACTTAACAAATACATGGAATGGCTGAGGGGTGGTTTGAAAACTGAAAATTCTGCAAAAGGTACAGGAATTGGACTGCTGAGGACTGGGGTAAAGTCATTATCTATGATGAATCCCCTTTCCGATTGTTTGGGTCATCCAGAAAAAAAGATTGTCTGGAGAAGAAAAGGTGAGCGCTACCATCAGTCCTGTGACCTGCCAACAGTAAAGCATCCTGAGACCATTCATGTGCGGGGTTGCTTCTCACTCAGAATGTTGCCTAAGAACACAGTCATGAATAAAGAATGGAACCAAATCATCCTCCAAGAGCAACTTCTCCCAACCATCCAAGAACAGTTTGGTGATGAACAATGCCTCTTCCAGCATGATGGAGCACCGTGCCATAAGGCAAAAGTGATAACTGAGTGGCTCGGGGAACAAAACATCAACATTTTGGGTCCATGGCCAGGAAACTCCCCAAACATTAATCTTATTGAGGACTTGTGGTCAATCCTCAAGAGGCGGGTGGGCAAACAAAAACCCACAAATTCTGACAAACTCCAAGCATTGATTATGCAAGAATGGGCTGCCATTGGTCAGGATTTGGCCCAGAAGTTGATTGACAGCAGCCAGGGCGAATTGTAGAGGTCTTGAAAAAGAAGGGCCAAGACTGCCAATATTGACTCTTTGCATAAACATAATATAATTATCAATAAAAGCCTTTGGAACTTAGGAAATGCTTGTAATTATCCTTCGGTATACAATAGAAACATCTGACAAAAAAGGTCTGCAAACACTAAAGCAGCAAACTTTACGAAACTCAACACTTGTGTCATTCTCGAAATTTTGGCCACCACTGCAGCCATGCTGAAGCCCAGACTGGGCCAGGTGGCACCTTGGAGGAGATCCCAGTCCATCGTTCAAATATATCTGTTTTACAACAGTATAGCGGGTAGTAATGTGGCTCAGAGCTCCAGGGCTGGGGCTTCAGTGCTGCGCACGACACTTTGAGCAATTTGTAGATTCTCTTCATCTTGCTTAGGTTTCGGCCTAACTGCATGCTGCAGCCGAGCGACATGCAGTTAGGCTAATTAATGTCTCGGAAATGCCTATTGTGTGTTTGGGGGCCATGTGATGAACTAACTACATCACCCATGCTGCACCCGAACCTGGAGCTGCCAGGAACAGAGCTGTTACAAGATGGATGTTTTTCAATTTTAATTTCGCTTTCTATTTGTAAATAACCACAGCTGCACTTGTCATCAGAGCAGACATTTTGTAGATTCAGTTCGCTTTGTAAATGTTTGGTTCGGGGTGGAAATCGAGGTTCATCCTGCTTTGAAACAACCTTTCCTGTCACCATTGAGAGGGTTAAAGTGGGACCAAGCTGTACAGGCTGGGCCCATTAATGAAGCACTGAAACACTGCTGCTTTCACACATGGAAGAGATTGCTGTACAGGTGCTTTGGGAGCTGAGGTGGTGCCCATAATCAGAGAGTTGAGTAAATCACTGCGAAACAGATCCCCGCGATCAGTAATGCAGTAATCAGTAACACAAACGTTCTATTGATTCTGTTTACCCTACAGTGTTTAATCTGAAAAATCACTTCCCAGGATCTATTTATTACCAATGTCACACTGGAGCTAAATGATTAACTTATTCCAACAGATGAGAAACGTTGATTTGGTTACACTGTAGACTGCTGGTTTTATACAAAGCTACTTGAGATTTTGCCTGTTTCAACAGATGGAATAATTCAGCTTGGGTGTCTCCCACAAATGTTTGACAGAAGGGGTCCTCCTGGGACACAAACAGGTAACCTAACTGTAACTGAGGCCTCATAGGTCTGCCAACTGTACCCTTAGCTGTAGGTAACTGTACCCCTTAAGGTACAGAAATGGACTCTGAGGAACATTTTTCTATCAATGGGGGTATATTAATGTTGTTTGTCCCTTGGGTACTGTACCCATAAAAGGTACAGCAATGTATGGTAAAGCCCCAGTGACAAGCAAAGGTACAAACCAGCCCCCTTTTTCAGGAGCTTACAGTCAGCTTTTTCAGGCACTAATTGTGGAAGTACAGGGTGTTAAACTCTTCTCTGCTTCTTTTCCCTCAGTAATACGGCGGTGCAGGTTATGTATATCAGGTTATGTATATCAGGTTATGTATATCAGGTTATGTATATCATGCACCAGTGTGCATGTCATCAGTGTGATGTACTTCGGCCCAGCAGCGAACGCTTCAGTTTAGCCTGTTAGCTCTAAGCCGCACCACCGTCAGCCTTGGCAACACAACAGCCGCAAACAGCCGCCTCACCTAGCAGAAAATGCCAATCAGGGCCGGCTGTTACTGTGGTGGGCGTGGCCTTCTCTGCGACCTGCTCCCCCAGCTGGCCAGAAGATTGCTTCCAGATGCAATCAGAGCAGCTGAGTGAAGGTTTCGGGCGCGACGACGCACCGAGCTCCTCTTAACATTAGCCTCCTCTCTAAACTCCGGCTGAGATTTACAGCTTTGCTGACAAGTTGTAAAATGGGGACGTGTGACAGCCATGTTGTTACCGTGGCTCGCTAATCCCATTCAGTCTGGAGTCCCTTGGGATCCTCTCCTCGGCAGCCTGCGGCCTCTCGGCTTGCTTCTCCCCGCTGCTGTTCCCTCACCCGGCCTCCTCTCACCTTCCAGCTTCCCGCCAATCCGTCTCCCTGACGCGCCCTTGGCTCTGCTCCCGCCGGTGCCTGTCAAGGCCGCGCTGTGCGGCCGGGAGACACGCTTCCCGCTCAGCGGAGACGCAGAGGGCGTGCCAGGAATCAGCCCGCACCTCTAATGTCAGCCCCATAAATTTAGTGAACAGCCTGGCGTGTTGGATCCGTCCTCATCACGAACCGGCTGTGGAGGGGTGATGCTGTCTTCGGCCATGTGACCTTTACGAAGGGTGTTCTGCATAATTATAATTTCTATGTTACGTATCTGGGCACAAGTGAGACTTCCAACACTGTTCGGTTTCGATTAAGTGCTCCTTTTAAATGGTTTCATGGAAAAATAAATCTGCAATAAAGGCACCGAAATGAATAACAATAAATGTTTATCCAGTGAGGCCTGTATCCTGTCACACGCAGGTCAAAACCACCTTGCATGAGGTTTTAAGATCCTCACATGGTACTTGTAGTCACCATCAGCTCCCTCTACTGACCACTTCTGGACATTACATTTGAGTGCATGACCTCGTTCCTAAAAACAACTGCCACAGGTTGATTTAAGAATGGCCCATCAGGAAACAAGACACCAAAAGACTTGTGGAGCAGGATGCATCATGCAGGGAGATGCTGTTTGCTTCAGGCCACAGAGGGTGGCGTTTGCTTTCTTCTTTGAACAGGTTCTGCTTTTATGTACATTATAAACCCCTTTCTTGGGCCTAATGATGTCATGTGAGGAGATTTCCAGCTGTGGATCATCTGCAAAGAAACATGTGATGTTCCAAACAGGTAATTAAGATGGACACCCCATATTCCGCTCCCTTGGAGCTGGGCTACCTGCAGACCCAGTTTACTATGGGTTCATAAAGAAAAACCTTTGGGAAAAAAAATGTATTTATTTTATTCATATATTTTTTTAAACAGAAGGCCAGCCAATAGGGGACGAGCAGCCTCCCCAGGTGACTCCCAGCATTCCTGCAACAAGATCAATTCACAGCCAACAAAACCAATTCAAATCAACGGCAGCTAAAAGCTGTAAGATTTTGACAGGGCTTAAATAGGAGGGTAATGTTAAGAGGAGCTCAATGCGTTTCCACACTGAAATTCCTGTCATACTCTGACGCCAAGCGCTAGAGAAAACCACAAAAAGCCGTCTTGCGCTGCCGTGTCAAGAGTCAGTAACATTAACATCCTTTCTGTGTTCCGACAATGGCGGGGGTGGGGTATGGTGTCGGTTAAATGGGATATAATTACGGGTGGTACTGGGCTTGGGCTTTTTGCGGGGCCCCCACTTCAGAAGAAGCAGAGCCGCGAGCCGTTAGCCACTTCTATGCGCAGTGCCACAATAGAGGCAGCGCAGGAAACCGTCGGAGCTCCAAGGCTTGAAGCACTTGGCAGAGGTTTTGGGTCCAAACATTTCGAGGCACTAATGGAGCAGCTAAGCCACAATATAAACAGTTTTTGCACATGAAAGTCGAGACTTCTCTATTTAACAGACTAACAGGGGACGTGATTGGCATCCAGAGCATTAATGTCTCGTTTTAATGTCGTTTTTAAGCTCATAGCCTCGCGCCAGCCTCACACGTCACGGAAAAGGGAGCATCTCGCTCTCCAGCTGTTAAAACACGCCCCCGTTACTTAGCGAAATTCCAGTTTGCGCGAACGTGTTTTATATTCATTTTTCTGCGAGCATGTAATTCACAATCAGCAGGAGAGCGCCGCCGGCTTCGGGGTCTCATTCCAGAGAGACGCTGAACTCCGGTCAAACTGGCCAAAAAGCTTGTGGCTTGCAGGCCCCTGATTGTCAAAACACTGACGTCTGCATCGCGCTCGCATTGGCCGACGGGTCCGAGGCTGCCAAGCTGCGATCTTTCTTCCTTTACTGTTGTTAAAACGCGGGATGGAGATAAAGCGAGTACGATAATGCAAGCCAGAGACTCTCACTGTATGACATCAGATTGCGATTAGATGTCAAATCATGGCCGCTACCCTCCAGGAGGTTTATGTTTAGCTTTTGTTCCTCAGAATAATTGAAATATTGCGGTGTCTATTTTATTGCTGCGTTTTAAATATAGCTATTTAGATCAGTAATCAAGGTCTCCACACTACGCATCTCCAGCACGTATACTCTACGTGCTCTAGATACTACCATTTAAATCCAGTGTCGAAGCCAATCGATGGGAATCAGATTTCTCCCCGTTTTTATTCAATGTACGGACTTGACCTTTACAAAATGCGAGACCCGGTGATACATTTTCTGTCTGATGAAAGGCGTGACTGTGATTCTTTGTCACATTGCAGAGGGTTTTTCATCTGCAGGGCTAAACAGAGCTGGGTGTGGGGTGAGTGTAACATATGTGGAAACACGGAGTCCAGGAATGGGGGCCAGATAAAAGGGAAGAAGCAAACGAGAGGCCGATGTTTCAGGGACAAACAAAGTCTAACATTCACACGCAAATTCCAGGATTGGCAGGGTTCTGGGATACATTTGCTTAAGGTGAGGTGGACCTAATCTGTCCATCTAAGCACGGTCGGCTGACTCCTGCTTCTGAGACGTCTACGGGCCTCATTGACCGCAGCATCGGCAGCGGTCAATAATCAGAGCAGGGTTTTCATTCCAACACACGCAAACTTCCTCCCCATTAATAATCGAATGCACTGGGATCCAGTACGTTGTCATGACAACAGCGTGCTTAATGTCACTCACCTATAGTTAAGAAACCTGATATATTTTCGCATAGTCCATGATTATCGTTAAAGCAAAGTTCCTTTCCAGAGCACGGGTGCTGTGGTCAGGATTGGTTTTGCATACTTTAATAAAGGTGAACGTCATTCCTACTCACATGCATGATCGTAGTCGAAGTAAGTGTTGGTGTGCAATGCGCAACAGTTCTCTGTTTCCCGTTGTGTAATAAGTCAGCATGTGGTTGGGGTGTTAGTGCAACCACTGTCAACTTGAAGTCACACATGTTTTAATAAGGTCTCATATCATACTTTAGTGAATGTGTTTCATATTTTTATATTGTCTCAAATCTTCTGCCATTTAGGAATAATGAAAACGCCTGTGCACTTCCTCTAAATGTGATTCACACACATTAGCTGGTTTCCTGAAGATCTCATGCAAATTTAATTTCTCTAGAAGAATAATATGATGGAAGCTTCAGCTTCTTCCCCGCCCCCCCCCCCCCCTTCTGTAGTTCTTCAGGAGTTTGGTGCCTGCAGGTAGAAACGTCCGTACGCCTGGAAATGTGTCCGATCTACCTGCAGCCATCAGCAGCCATCATCTCCTCACGGACTCTGCGGCCAGAGGGGTTCCGTGTCTGTCACGGATGTAAACCAAGGGAAATTCAGAAAGGAGTTTTTTGTTCTGTATGTGTGGAACTTTTCAGCTCACTGGGGGTATCTGACTGCGTATCCAGAATCAAAGACGATGGGACCATCGGCTATTAGCCTCAGCAGTGCTATCGTTTTGTCAGATTTTCTCTCATCCACCAACCCCCACCTCCCCCACCCCCTGACCCTTACCGTGTCGGGATATCTTTCCCAACTGTCAGTGAGCGGCTAATGGACTGTTCCGCCCTCCAGCCCGGGGTCCAGGGTACAGGGAGTAGAGGAACCGTTCCCCCACGTGGGACCGGCGCGATGGAGTCGCGATAAGTGGGGGTGGAATTCCTGTCTGGGTGTCCTGCATGACCTGGGTGGAGGTCCGAGTCAATGGCCGTCACTCGGCACCCTGGCCAGAAAAATGTCCCATCTCAAATTTTCCCTTCCTGTTTTTAGAATGCAGACAAAAAAAATGAAAGAGGGGAAAATGACCCTTTTACCTGTAACAATGTCCGTGGATCCAGAGGGGGCTTTAATAGTCATGCAGTCAGTGGCGAGCCGTCCATCCTCACCCTGCATTCACACGCTCCCCACCCACCCCGATATCCGGGACTAATTATGTTCAGAACCGGCCCTTTTCTCAACGTGCAGCCCTTTATTGGATCTGAATGTGTTTTTTAAAACGAGGGAGAATAAACCTTTTTTTTCCCCCCTGAGTGTTTTGGAGAATTTTTGTCGGTCCATCAGGGAAAGCCTTCTTCTGCACGTCCTCAGATGCGGCTCAGATGATGAGCTTTCCTCAGATGCAGTGCAGATGGTGACTCGGGCGATTTTCATTTACAGCAACTTCACTGTCGTTTATCCACTTGGACTCATCAGTGCGCGCAATTTTTATTTTCCTTTTTTCCTTTGCCACTTATGCAAATGTCAGCCTATCTATCTATCTATCTATCTATCTATCTATCTATCTATCTATCTATCTATCTATCTATCTATCTATCTATCT
>JAODLC010000050.1:8684269-8703980 GCA_026781145.1 Hippopotamyrus pictus
CTGCGTCTGCCGCATGTCATGTCCTGCTGTGCAGCCTCTGGTCTGCGTCTGCCACATGTCATGTCCTGCTGTGCAGCACACAGCATCAGCCAGCGGCCCTTCAGTGGCCTGCGGTCGCCGGCACTTTCTGTACTCTACCAGGTCTTATTCGGCGGTTGATGTGCGTTTAAACTGTCGCCTTCAGCTGAGAGCACAGTGA
The DNA here is from genome assembly GCA_026781145.1 of Hippopotamyrus pictus. NCBI lineage: Eukaryota > Metazoa > Chordata > Actinopteri > Osteoglossiformes > Mormyridae > Hippopotamyrus > Hippopotamyrus pictus. The sequence goes on from JAODLC010000050.1 coordinate 8,684,469, forward strand.
CCCCCTGTGTCAGCAAAAGGCATGATGGGAGAATGACCAGGCGGTTTGGTTTAACAACTCTCCCTTTCATGGCGGCCAGGGTGGGGGAGGGGTGGGGAGTCACCGTGGAGCTGCCTATCAGATTCTTACTGGAAGTCTTTAAGGAAGAAAAAAAAATCTTAAAAAAAATGGAGGAAGTGTAAGACAGAAGCAAACTCCAGGACTTGGCAGAGACACAAACACCCACACATTATGAGGGTAAACACACACATTGGACCCCTCTGTCACACTATGGTTCAGCCAACCAGATGACCACCTCCAGAAAGTCACATGATGCATCATTGCACATACCCTAAAGCCATCTGTATGGCCGACTTCTTCTTACTTGAATTGAGACTGAGCTCTGCCTTTCAGGGGGATGACTGGGCTCTTTCTCGAGCTAGATGAGGCTCCCCATTTACTGATTGCTTGCATTTATGCACAAATATAATCGGATAATGTTCTGGGGGGTATTTCACAAAAGAGCTTCCTGGTTAGCTGAATAACTTAAGTCAAATGCAAAAACTGTCCAATAGGAGGAGACATAAGCAATGGGCAATCCTTATATTTGGCTTAAGTTATCTGGCTAATGGAAAAAAATCCTGTTTTGTGGAACAACCCCGCAATTCAATTCAATTTATTTTTATATAGCGCCTTTCACAACAGAGTCGTCCCAAAGCACTTTACATGGATGTGCTGTGATACATAAAACATCACTAGAGAGAAATACAGAATGGGAAAAAGGAAGGAAAGAAATTAAAGACAGCCAGAAGAAAAGGTAATCAGTAAACAATATGCAAAGATCTGACACACAAATAACACACAAATCCTTCACTGCACACTACACCAGGCTACGGACTCTTCCATTACATTTCATACAGATCGTTAAGTGAAAGCGAATTCATCTAGATATTAAAAATGTAAGATATTAAATGTGGTTCATACAGCGCTGAGTAATAATTCTTTTGGACAGACAATCCCAGCCCTAGTATTTATTCTGGGATTATAAAATGATTATATATAGCCATTCAAATGTGATTCAAAGGTTCAGGTAATTATCCAACTATATACAGTGAACATAGAAATTGCTTAATTCTGAAATAATCCTACAAATTTCTTGGTTTCACAACAAAAGTCCATTGACAAGCAATATTTAACATATCTGCACATATCTTCCACACAGACATTTTCTTTTTATTAACTGTCATAATTTTTTGACTGACTCATTCACTTCTTGCCATTTTGCTGTTAATTGCAGTTGTCCTCACAGGCTCCCAAAGAGATACTAAACACAAACGTTTGGTGTTTTATGTTATTGCAAAGGTGATACTAATTAAAAAGTACCCAATGGGACTGCTTACTAACTGTTAATTCAGAGCAGCACTTTTGAACTATAATCTGGGTTTGAATTTTACTACTGAAATGAATGTTTTACTTGTTTCTAATGTGATATATGAATAAAGCATTGATCCATTTTCTGAAAACACTTATCTTGTTTAGGGTTGTATGGGGGGGGGGGAGTCTGGCAGGATGTGACCCCAACCCATCACATGGCACACTCACACACCATTCACTCACACAGCACTCACTCACATCTATGGGCAATTTGGTCATTTCAGTCAGCTTCAGCATCTGTTTGGACAGTGGTGGGGGGAAACTGGAGTACCCAGCCCCCCCAATGACACAGGGGGATCATGTAAACCCAGAGTCAAACCCAGGTCCCACAGGTGTGAAGCGACAGTGCTAAGCACTGCACCACCATGCCCCCCCTCCATAAAGTAATAATTTCCATTATAAAATGAATAAATTTGCAGTGTTTTTACTGAATAAGCAAACGTCCCAGGACTTTCTGTGAGCACTGCAAATTGTTTGTTAAAGCAAGGTGAGAACACGAACGATTCAAAATGAAATAGGAAATGACACATTGTGTCTGCCAGCGTGTCACCAGTAGCACAAGGCAATGTGTGATTGCACAATGTGCAATGGAGCCAGAGCGCACAACAGGCCGCACAGACAGACAGGACGGCGCCCGAGGGCTGCTCCGCACACGGCACTGGACAGTCCCTGTGACATGGGGACGGTTATCCTCAGTCTGCCTGTGAAAACTGGCTCTCCTGGTTGTGTGCATGGACAGTCTTGTGCCTTCTTATACGGCCTCCGGCTGAGAAGGTTCATTATATCCGCAACCATCACACTTGATGATAAAATGAGGCCACCAGTAAGTGAAGGAGGTCCATTCGCCGAATATCACAGGCAGCCTCTGTTCATGCGCCGCCCTCCTGATCGCCACCGGGCAGGAGGCCCCAAAATGCTCCGGATGGCTTCACCGCTGCACCGAATCGCTCAGCTTGTGTTACAAGTCTGCTGGCGTTCTGGGTCATCAGCTGCATGGAAGCAGAGGTGTGGACGTTCAGTGGTCTTCAGAGAGAGCTTACATGGGGCCAACGGGGTGGGGCAGAGCATCGGGGTGGTGCCTGGCGGGGGGGAGCTTTCCATTATTTTGGCTGCCAGATGTAACCAAGTGGCAAAGTGATAACATCATTCTGACTTTTGTATCCTTCAGGCAACACCTACAGTGTGTAACACACAGCCCTGCAGAGACCCAGTCCTACAGCCACCACAAAAGGATCAGGGTCTGGTGCTGAAAACAGTCCTGAGGTCATATTGGTCTCTAATTACACTCTGAGTCCAAAACATAAGACAACAATACAACAAAGACGTACACCCACCCTCACACACAAGGGGGTTCACAGATGTACACAGTCACACAAAAAAAGATACAAAAAGATACAAGATGTCCACGGAAATGCAATCACAATTACACAAAAGGTTCACATGACGCAATTAGCCCTCGGTTAAGTTACGACATTCCGATTAACATCGCGCTTACTTTTAAGAACATGCGCAGCCGGCACGCTCACTTTTCCGAAGTGTGCGTGTGATTTTGGGGTGCACGCGCGCGCGCGCGCGCCCTCTCTTGTGAGCAGCAGCTCAGTGGAAGCTGGCGGATTGCGGGGCGAGGAGGAGTCTGGCGCCTGGCACGAGGGAGCCGCGCCGCACTGTCAGTTAAGCGGAGGCAGGGTCCCGGGTCGCAGCTTAGCTCGGACTTTCACGGAGGCTGTGCATGCATCAAGCCGGAGGCAAAAACCACCCCGGAGCGGGCAGACGGAACCGATGCGAGCGCAGTAAAAATTGCGTGCCAATCTGCGAAGTACGGAGAAGTTCCCCTTTCACTGGAAGATAGATGTTCGGACCCGTACTGGCATATAACGCAAAATTTGGCTATTGATTTTGCAACAATTAATTAAATCGTATGGAGGGGAGAGACGATTCGACAATCGAACCACTATAAAAATAAAGTCCCCGAAATCTGAATCATATATCAGCGGGGGACAGAGTGACAAGATTTGCTGGAGTACAAACGAACTATTTCCAATCTGAGCAGAACACGGGACTGCTGCTGATTATATCTGTTAACTGTAGCCGATTTTTTTTTTTTGTTGTTGTTTTTAAAGAATTGCACCTTTTGGAGATGGACAGTAAACAAGAGCAATGACACGGGCTGGGGTGATCATTGCCCTGGCTCGCTACATCACATCTGTACCAGAACTACAGACGGAGCAGGTGAGTAACTCAGACAGTGATCGGGGAGGCAGAAACTAGATCGGATGCACTGGATTTGAGCTTTTGAGATTTTTTTTGAGCACGGGCAGCTCACATAGTATAGTCGATGAATGCGTTTGGGTATTATTATGCTCCGTGCACCGCGGCGCCACCGCGGCTCAGCTGATCTGGGGTCCACAGAGTTAATAGAAACTAGTGCAGAAGTCCCAGTACAAAATCAACACAGTACTGCAGAATTATTATTGTTTTTGGAATGACAGAAATAAACCGATGTTTAATAAATATTCTTCTGTCTACACAGAACTTCTCTTTTGTAATGCTTGCGTGTGATTTTAGTGACACCAGCTTGCTTCTCCCTCTCATACAGGCGGCCTATTTGCACCAAGCTTCAACCGATTCGCTCTAATTAAACTCAACAGGACTCCTCACCTGGGAACCACTGGCAAGGCAGTCCTGCGCCGCTGAGGAGCGAGGCTGCAATCTGACTCCCTCCCAGCTTCCCCAACCACAAGGGGGCCCTAGCTGTTGTCATGGGCACAGTGCTGTCACTGTCCCCTGGGTCCCGGAAGCCCAGTTACTATGGTGACAGGCCCGGCTCCCTAAGCCACTACCCCACCTTGAGCTGCCGGCCGCAGAGCGCCCAGAACGACCCGAGCATAAAGAGGCAGCCCCTACTGCTCCCCGCTCTCACCTGGAAGCGCCTCGTGGCCTCGACCCGCAAGAGGGGCTCGAAGAAGGGTGGCAACACGGGGCCCCCGCCCAGCAGTGGTCACATCCACCAGCGGGACGTGTCGCAACTCAACCGGGAGAACGTCAGGAAGTCGGTGTCCTGTGCCAACCTGCCCAGTTACGAGGGCCCGCCCCCCAGCCACGGGCGTCCGCAGCTATCGTCGGCGAAGAAGGTGTCACCCCGGCCCAGCTCGTCGCCCCGGCGCGTCGTCGTCCAGGCCTCCACCAGCGAGCTGCTGCGCTGTCTGGGCCGCTTCCTGTGCCGCCGCTGCTACAGGCTGAAGCAGCTGTCGCCGGCCGACCCAGTGCTGTGGCTGCGCAGTGTGGACCGGGCACTGCTGCTGCAGGGCTGGCAGGACCAGGCCTTCGTCACGCCGGCCAACGTGGTCTTCGTCTACATGCTGTGCCGCGACGTCATCGACGGCGACCTGATGGCCAGCGAGCACGAGCTGCAGGCCACGCTGCTCACCTGCCTCTACCTGTCCTACTCCTACATGGGCAACGAGATCTCCTACCCGCTGAAGCCCTTCCTGGTGGAGGTGGGCAAAGAGGCCTTCTGGGGCCGCTGTCTGTGCATCATCGACGCCACCAGCGCCAAGATGCTGCGTATCAACGCCGACCCACACTTCTTCACCCAGGTGTTTGCCGAGCTCAAGAGCGAAGGCGGCTGCATGCCACTGGACTACGGCCAGGTGCTGGATCGGTGAGTGGGAGGGTCTGTCCCCGTTACCCACCCCTCACGCCACATACTTAACCTGCCCATTCTCCGTCGTCATCTCACCTGCTCTGTCATCACCCCCTTGCACATGTTCCCTGACTTACTCAGGTATCTCAAGTGAGGAGGCTCTGTCTGGGCACTTTACTTGCTGTTTTCTCAGCCCACGGATCTTGGGTCTTGTCATCCTGGTGGATTCCCAGGTCATCACTCCTCTCTGCGCCTGAAACCCTCCCTTTCGCCCATTAAAGGTCACTCTAGCTGCCTGCTGCGTTATCCCTGCAGGACCGGTCCCCTTCAGATGACTCACAGGTCTGAAACACTGCTTTCCAACTAGACAGACCACCCCGAAGGCCCCACTTCATAGTCTGGCCACAATATTCACCCAAAGACTCTTCCTGCGCTTCTGACCTCTTCTTCACATAGACACACACATACACAGTCAGAGGGGAAGGGCTTTTCATCCACAAAAAGAAGTTTAATATAAACTCTTATGGACCAAACCTAATTAAAAGCACTTGGGCCACCTCTAAACTAGGCCGGTATGTTGCTAGATAGCATGGTAACAGTTTACTTGACAGGAAACAAATACTTAGCAATAACTCAGTTACTACTGAAGTACAAATCATGAACAAATATAGTCGCTACTTGAGACAAAAGATTCATTAATGATGAACAAACATCATGTAAGACTAAGAGTTTGTGGTTAATTAATACATAAGTAACAGCATGCTATATTATTTGTGCCCTGTCAAGTAAAGTGTTACTAATAATACCAGCTAATTCACTGGGATTTTAGTTTCTTAGACTGATGTGTTCCGATGTTAAATTGCTGACTGGTGTCTGTAGGTGGTTGCAGAAGCTTCAGGCTGCATATCATCTAGCAGCTTCCGTCAGATGTAAGGGCCGTCCAGAGCCGTGGCTTCTCTACATTCTCTCTAGCGGGGTTCCCAGAGTGGGGCAAAGGTTATGTTCACGGAGAGGTCACCGTCCGATCGCGGGGGACAGGCTGTTTTTGTTACTCTGGCTCATGTGCTGCAGAGTGCCTGTGGCAGAATAATGGCGGTAATGAGATTAACTGGCCCTGCAGGTTCAGCAGCTAATCGCAGCTGCCTGCTTAAATACCTCATCTCCAGGCATGGGGCCACGTCTCCGGGTCTCACGGAATGAAAATGTTTGGGACCTCTGAGGGCATTATGAGGTGTTAGGTGGAAGAAGCATCGGCTCATGTTAGACCAGATGCTAAAGTATAGCAGATGGAACTGGGCTGAACCGGACTGATGTTCTGTTCTATATAGAAGCAGGCCATTGGTCTCTGGAATCAAGAACCGGGGCTTGTTGTTTATCCTCCCTGGCTAAGAGCTGCACTCTCATTGGCTGCTGGCAGGTTGGACACCACTGTGAGAGGAGATCTTGTTCTGCCTTGAGCCGCTGTCATGTGCTGTTTTTTTGTGGCTCTCAGCTGTTGTGACCTCTAATGCCCCTGCACTGCCAAACTCATTTCCTACCTAACTCACACAGCACAGAAGTTTACACAGATACACACATACAGATATGGATCAAAGCCTTGGTCCAACCCTAAACTTCCCTTCTCTGACACGTTTTACTTCACCAGTGCTCCCCATTCAGCGCTGGTGTTCCCTGTCTATGTTTTCTTTTTTTAAAGCCCCATTAAGAGGTGACCAGGAACATGCCAGTGTGTTTGGTCCCACTTGCCTTGCCACCTGCTGTCAGAGTGTACATGCCCCTCAGCTGTCCTCAGGTCACGTGACCCTGTACCAGTCAGGCTCTATCCAGTCATGACCCCCGACGCCATCCTGCTCTTACGGCTGCTTTCTGAATCTCCCCTGACACTGTGCTGTTATGCTTCTTTGCGTCTCATCACCCCCTCTTCCTCTTCCTCCTCCATTTATTCTTCTCCCTCTTCCTTCACCACCTTCTCTTCCTCCTTCTCCCCCCTTTCTCCTCCTTTACCTGCCCTTCCTCCTCCTCTTCCACCTCCCCTTACTCCTCCTTCTCCTCTTCCTCCTCCCTTTCCTACTTCTCCTCCTCCCCTTCCTGCTCCTCTACCTCCCTTTTCTCCTCTTTCTCCTCTTCCTCCACCCTTTCCCACTTCTCCTCTTCCCCTTCCTCCTCCTCCTCCTCCTCCTCCAGACGTAAGGGTTCCTCGGTCTCAGTGCAGTCCAGCTCCCATTTCGGAGTTCTCAGCCCGACGGCGAGAGACAGGCTTCCGAGTCACGGGGGGGCGTGCGTGCCGAAGCCCTGGAGCGCCCCTCCTGTCTCGGGACACGCACGCTGCCGGTCGCCCTCAGCACTCTTCTGATGGCACTGATCCCCCGGGCCCCAAGGGCCCTACAGCGCCACCTATAGGGCTTACGATGGAACTGCTGACCCGGTCACTGGTGATTTTGCGGCCAAGCCGTTTCTGGATGAGGTAGCACTTCGCGTGGGAATTTGGCCAGTCGGTGCTCTAACCACCCCTGGGGGGGGCGGCCTGGCTGAGAAGCCGCCATCGCTCTGTGAGCTGCGGGGACCCTGGAAAGCCACCGTGATTTGCTGCTAAGGACTCACCTGTACGCCAGGGTCTTCCCAGACGGGGAGGGGACGAAAGACGTCGCACCGTAAAAACGTGCTGCCGGGTGACGGGTAACGAGTGGATAGGACTTGCTTAAGTGGCATTGTGCATGTTTGCTGATGAACAGCAGATTTTCCTTTTATTTACTTTAGCTGTTTTTTGAATGTCATTGTAGTTTGAATGACTAAAATGTGTTTTTTTTTTTTTTTTTGTCTGCTTGATAAAATCAAATTAGTTTATCCCGGTTATGGGAGATCTGATGTCAACAGTGTTAATTTGTTAACTGCTATAATTATAGCTGTTATAATAATTAAAATTATTATAGGCGTGTTAATGTTATTGCTATGGGGATGAAGTAATTCTATTATTATTTAATTTTGTTCTTTATTCAAAGTCTTGAAATCTCGAAGCATGTGAATTTCGACCAATGGCACCACTACTGTATAAAGTAAATGCATATCTTTATAATGCATATCTGAAGATATAATAATATAAAGCACAAAGACAGCCAATGTGTAACATTCCGAAAGCATTGCTGGAGCATTGTAGTAATGTTACGATAGCATTCTGAGTCGTGTGGGGAATGGGTGAAGAAAGGCAGAAGAGGTAATATGAGTGAGAGATACTTTTCAGGGTGAGTGGATGTGGTTACTGCCACGTTCCTCCCCTCCCGCCCCCCAGTAAAACCCTGCTCTGTGGGGGCACAGAGTGGCATGATCTTGAGGTTGCCTTCAGAAACCCCAACCCCCACCTCGGCTGTGTCCTCCGTGCTTCTCTGTCACCAGTTGGGGCATCGCTTCTGTGTGGCTTTTGTAAAGTCACCTGCATAAGCGTACACAGGTTCATATTATTTACTTGTTTGGGAAAACTTGAAAAAAAAAATGTCTAAAGCGTTTGTTTCTTATTAATGTTGCAATGCGCATTTTACTTTTTTATCATTATTTAATAAAGTTCTGAAAGAGAACCACAGTGGAAGGTGTGTCGATTGGCTGTTATTCTCCATGTGTCTGTCTCTGCATGGTGCGTTGGGTCCTTCCTGGTATCTGTGAGGCTGTGGCTGCATATACACATTTCTGTGTAAAAGTCTTAGGCAGTCAAAGGAAATGTTTAAAGTTATGCATATGCAAATCAGTTCCTATGGGATTTCGCAGTTACTTTTCTCAAAATTTATAATGCAACTTTGCATAAATTAACAAAATTGTTCAAGGATATTTTTTAACTGCTGCCAGTGAAGAATGAGACGTACGCTTCGTAATTACTTCCTTTGACAGGCCTATCACATGTCAGTGCTCATTTTTAGTTCTTTTCTGAATTAAAGAACCATTGGCTTAGAAAATATTTTCTTTTGCAAGGCTATGCAATACTGAAGAAAATCCACATCACGAGCATTCACATTTTTGCAATATTCATTAAAAAATAGAGTCTGCCAGATGAGTTGGCGGTCATGTTGCCAGTTGTGCCGACACAAAACAGTGCCGACAAATCACCTGCTTTTGCTCAATATCGTTGATATGGAGTCTGAAATATTTCCATTTGGTGGATGCAAATGTTTTTTGGTGAACAGTTCTTGTTTATGCAGAGCTCATGCAAAAACAGCAAAAGGAAAAATCATTAAACTTGCAAGCTTGATAAGTGTTGCTTCCTGTAACTGAGTAAAAACGTTTTAGCATAACAACCCACCTGACTATGGCGGTCATTGTGATGTGCCTAACATGCGATATCGATATTAACATCACGCATGGTGCAGCATTGGTCCAGTTGGTTAAGTCATAGTTAAATGAATTTTCAGTTTAATATTCCTAGCAAATATAATCAGACAAACACATTGAAAGAAAAATACTACAAAGTCTGCAAAGGAATTTGACTACAAAACATTTGGGAATTGTAATTCTTGTTAGTAAATTATATGTTTGCTGTGCTTATCGTCCTCGCAGCACAACGTAACAAAAAGCGCAAATGAATTTGCACCACGATGGCATCAAAGGACACGTCATGGTCCAAATGCAAGCAGTCTGTTGATTTGGTCATTTCTTGCGGAAAAGCTGCGGTAAATTTGAAAAATCGCAAGTCCTTGCAAATATTGCAGTTTGCTTGATTTTGCATTAATGTATGTGATCCTGCAGGGACTGGCTAATTAAGAGTAACACAAGAAAAACTAACATGAATTTCTTATGTTCTCCAAAAAATTACAGATGTCGTGTTGGATGGCTAGATGAACACCCCTTCAGTTCCCAAACCTCTCCTCGGGGGCACGCCATCCATTCCAATGTATACGTTAAATTTCACCAGCAGTCCAGTTTAATTAAATAACTTAATTAGTTTGATAACTCGATGAGGTATTCATTAAGCATGTGAGGTGCTCTAGTGGCTGAGTCAAAAAATACATGGGTGTATTGGAAGATGCTCCAAATACTGGAGTAACTGTAGGAGAGGTTTTGAAACGGCTAAGCTAACACACTTTTACAGACAAGATACACCCACATGAGGATCATTTTCTTTGGCTGACTTTTGTATAGTACTGTACATGCATTTCTGTGTGATTGTCGCTGTATGTTTTGAAGCCTGTTATACAGTCATCCTGCTCTTCCTGTCAGCACATATTACTGACCTGCTCTGGCCCAGGGTGACCCAAATCAGACTGGGTTAACAGTCCCGCTATTATTCAGTCTAGTCCTTCTGTTGGTTTGGAGGTCACATGAATTATACTGGCCCTGAATAAATGAACGAACGATTCTTTTATATGGTGCTTTTCACGACACCAAAGGAGTTTTACACAACCAATGGGGAGCCACTTCACCCACCTAGATGGTGTGACGGTGGCCATTCTGTGCCAGCACGCTCACCACACCATAGCTAAGGCGGTGAAGGGGCAGGAGGCCAGATTAGATGGTGTCACAATGGGTCATTTTAGCCAGGGCATTGGGGAGCCACCCCTACTCTTTCACAAGATGGCTAGGGATCTTTTATGACGTCAGAGAGTCAGGACCTCTGTTTTATGTCTCATCCAAAGGACTGCACCATTTTTACAGCACAGTGTTACTGCACTGGGGTTCTGAGATCCACACAGACCACAAGCAGGCTAACCTGTTGGTCACACCAACACCCCTTCCACCCTGCACGCTGTAGCACTAAAAGTAGCAGGTTGGAGAGTGATTGCATCCGTTGGAAGGTGTTATGATGGGAGGGGCTAACAGGGACACACCCACAGGGAGTGATGATGTGCACACAGGTTGGGGTTCATGTGGACGTTCCCACAGAGGCAGGTTATCATTAGGTATGACATCAATACAGAGCTATCCAAGCTAACTGCCATAGCTATCTAGGGTAACTCTGAGTTACACATAGCCCTTAGCTACACATATAGAAATTACGGTAATCATGTTTGTTCTGTAATTTGTGCATTAGCCTGAAGCTAATCAGGCTAGCCTACTCCTAAAGAGACTAGCTTACAATTGACCTCAATCCATTAGTTCAAAGCAATTATATAATGTATCACAGGACTGCTGATTACCAGCATGCAACTGTTAAAACATATGAATATACTCAGAAGCTCTAAAATGAATGTTTTGTTTCAGTGGAGGCAAATTTGAAAACCTGCCTAAATGTAACTGGTGTTGATGGTCTGTGAGCATCCATTAACATAAAGTAGTAGAAAGATAGATCCTCCTCCATAAAAACAGGGACACACCAAGGAAAAGACCAGCAGGACCTTATGGTGAGAGACTTAGTTTCGGAATCAGAAGCAACATGGGCATTTCAGACAAGGGGTCTGGGGTCCTCCCCTAATTCAGAATTAGGTTATAATCTTCCATGCTAACTAGCGCACGTTAGCAGTTTAGTTACAGCACTTTTCCACTGCCACCGAGAACCAAGTCATACCTGAGGTATCGCGGACTGGCACTTTTACATTGTATAGTATGCGAGCTGCACCTGTGTCAACGTGAACCTGCTTACACTAGCAGGGTGTTAAGTTAGCTATCGGTATTCTGAGCATGGATATCTGAAGGATAAAGTGTATATCCTATATGTTAGTAAGATTGTCATCACAATGTATTGACGTCCATCCATCCAATTTCTGTAACTGTTTATCCTATTCAGGGCTGCAGGGGGTCTCAGAGTCTAGAGGCCCAAGGCAGGGAATAACCCAGGATGGGGCACCAACCCACCACAGGGCACTCACACTCCTATAGGCAGATTTGAAACTCCAGTCAGCCTCAGCATCTTTCAGACTGTGTGGGAGGAAAGCAGAGCCCTCAGAGGAAACCCCACGGCGACAGGGGGAGAACATGGACCTCCACACACATGGGGCCGTGGCAGAGATTCGAACCCTGGTGCCAGAGGTGTGAGGCAGTGGCACTAACCACGAAACCACTGTGCCATCCTTGATGTATTCCTGATAACTTGGAACTTGAAAATTTCCAATCACCTACTTAAAAAACCTATAGAACAGCTGAACGAAATGGATTCGTAATGTAAATTTTGCCAGATGAGGTGGCTCGGGCATCTGATTAGGATGCCTCCCTGGTGAGGTGTTTCGGGCATGTCCCACTGGGAGGAGGCCCCGGGGAAGACCCAGGACACGCTGGAGGGACTATGTCTCTTGGCTGGCCTGGGAACGCCTCGGGATTCCCCCAGGGGAGCTGGATGAAGTGGCCGGGGAGAGGGAAGTCTGGGTTTCCCTCATGAGACTACTGCCCCCGCGACCCGACCTCGGATAAGCAGGAGACAATGGATGGATGGATGGATTTTGCCACTAATGCTAATGCTAACATAACATGGTGACCCTTGCAGCTCAGCTAGCAGAAATTAGCACACAGTAAATCATGATGTACAGTGTATGAACAGCAAATAATCATATCTATGATTATACGTCTCTCTTCAAGCCCACCAATGCCGTTAGTGAGCCGACCCTTCTGCTATAACTAGTCTCTTCGCGCTGTAACCGTGCTGCAACTAGTCTTTCTTCGCGTTATGGCTTGGTTCCTGCGTGCTGGTAGAAAGTGCCGTTAGGTACAGTAACTGCATCGCTAGATGAATCGTCTACACTTGCTAAACTCAGAAATGACTTGTATATTACAAAGATGTCAGCAAATTAAATTCCAGCCTAGTTTTCCTCCTTGGTGTTAAGTTAATGGCTGCAGCTGGGTGTGAATAATGAGTTATATCTACTTGGCACCTTTGGCCATGTGAAGGCCCACAGAAGTTGAAGAGGCGCCGCGTGGCCTGTGTGAGCCGCACCACTGAATGTCTGCTGCGGCTGCTTCTGCCTGTCTGCTGAGTTTAACGTTGGGTTGACAGGTAGGGACAAAAAAAAAAATCACATTTTTTGAAAAAACTATTATAGGGATACATTCCGACTGGTTAAATAAGAAACCAAGTCTGTTTCCTTACAAGAAGGTTTATGAATTAAGCTGTGACATCTTTGTTTACATTCTCAACCTATCAAAAGTCATATATACTCAAGAAAAGCCAAGTGAGGTGAGTGCTGGGAAGCTGGGCTTTACAATTCGGCCTCGGAGTCTATAGTTAATCCACCTGGGGACTGTTTCACGATGCAAGATTTCTTGCTTAGCTGGATAACTTACCAGATTTAGATACGTTAGTTTAAATGGACTTACATTTAGCCCAGACTACCTAAATCGGACAAGTTACCTGGCTAAGCAAGAAATCCTGCTTCATGCAACAAGCCCCAAGTGATAAGTTTAGATTTCTCACAATGTATGTTTGTCTTTATGAGAGCAGAGCTGGGCTTTTTTCCTGCTGCTGTTATTTTCGGTAAATGGTGCCTCTGAGGTCTTCGAGTACTGGGGATAAAAGGAAGCCCCCCCCTATTAAACTGGTTCCGTCTATGCCACGCTAATCCTCTTTGCTCCGAGCGACATGAGGACAAACGTGAGCAGGTTGGTGAAGTCAGGGTGAGGTAGGGGCAAGGGAAAGACTGGCCCACTCTGGGGAGGGTCAGAGCCCATTAACAGCACAAGCAAAACAGACAGCATGCAGAATGAGTCATCTACATCAACAAATTATAGTATTCAGGCAGCTAGTTTTTATTTGCTGTGAGTTTGATCTGTGATAGCAATGATACCAATCATACACTACATAGCCCTGACATACATCCTCGTAGCCAGTAGTTAATCACATCAAGTTTTTGTCTCCAAAGCATTTTTACATAGATCCATGGGTATGGATGACAGGGACATGTCTCTATCAGTATTGTGTGGGGGTGGGGGTGTTGATTTGGCCCCTACACCCTTGGACTTGTGTGTTTTTTTTCTGAAAGAATGCCGTTCTAGAAGGCAGTTCTAGACCATTTCAAACTGGGCAAACTGGGGTCAGTTGTTCTGTTAGGGGGGCAGATGCATATAACCTTAATGTCCTCCAAGCATTACTTACACCAGATTGTCAGCACTAAGAACCAAAAGACAATTTTGAAAATCAATAAGTTATTTATGCAATGCTTTGCGGTTACATTTTACAGTTTTTACAAATATGTAACTCACTCTGATTTCACGTTTAGACTGCCTTGCTTCCACAAGCTTGATTTTTTTTTTTTGGTCATTAACTTTTTTTTTAAGCGATTTGACCACGTAAAGTCCATCAAAAAATGTGCATATGCCAGTATTTCGCTTGTTCCCAGCGCACAACATTTTAGCCCGCATATATAAATGTAAATAACAATAAAAATAATTATAGTAATAATAATAATACATTTATTTAAGATCCAAGTAGCATACGTATTTAGAGAGGCCACGGCGGAGCCATTCGTGTTGTCACAGGGGTACCGCCCCCCCCGTTCCTGAGATTAGTATAAAATACGCTTAAATACTGTATATCTAAAAAAACAAATATACATCATGTGTGAAAAAGTAAAAATGAAAATAAAGAAAATGAGTAATGAAGATTTGTACATCGTCATGGACGGGTCCTGTGTCACCTGTCCCTGGGGACAGCGCTGCAGGCCAATGCTGGGGACATTAGCTGGCCGGTACCAATAAGGTGAAGCCGTTTCTGTTCTTGCGGAAGTCCGCATTAGCCTGGCCCGGCTTTGTCTCCACGGTGACGTTCTTGGCTTTCCCACGCATGTTGAGCTGGAGGGCGGAGCTTCGCACGGAGACCGACAGAGGTTTGCACAGCACCCTATAACACACAGTGTTATTTAAACACGTCACATTAAGCCCATACACAGCGTGCATACTATTATTCACTCACAGACCTGTTTACTGCCTGGAATGACATGCATACCTCACAAGAACACACACTGCCCCCTGTTCCGACTCAGTTACATGTCTATCGGTTAGAACCTCTGACAGGCATGGACCGCTGACTGCATCTGAACATGGGGGCATGGGGTGATCATATCCACATATCTGTTTGCTTTTGAATTTTTTTTTTGTTTTCTGAAATGCTGGTATAATTCAAGCTTTTATCAGTTTACATTACATTATTTGTAGGTAATTTTTTCATGATTGTTCTGCACTGCATTCTTAGTGATGCTGCAAAAGATCACGAGCCCAGGTGTCCCTCCTCGCCCCTGGTTCCATGGTCCAAGCTGCCCGGTGATTCCAGCAGCCTCCAGTGCCATGCCCTGAAGTCACACTGGCTTCTGTGAAGGTGGCCGTATGCGTCAAACGAAATCGAACACGTCAGCAAGAACAATCCGTCACACATTTTAAATGATGCTGCCACCAGGTTCATTCTATGTCATGCCACAGCCCTAAAGGGCTCAGAATGTTTTTGATGCTGCAGACTCACAAGCAGAGGGAAAATTAACGCATTGTGACAAGGCCAAGAGTCATTTTAATAAAGGAGACGACAGCTCTTTTAAAATAGAAGTTGCTTTCTTTAATAACAGCCACTATTGGTTAAATACTAGCAGCGGAATCGACAGGGAAGTCAACAGTTGTTGACTCACGGTTACATGCTAATGAAACACACATATTCCATGACAAGCATTAGAGTTGCAATATTTACTATTAAAAGAAATATAAAAATGATGGTAACTGTATAATTAGTCCTGCTGACCAACCCTGCGGCGTCATGTTTATGTCAGCCAATTGTGGACAGTGGGTGGGATCAGAACAAGTTGGCTGTGGGACCAGCACTCATACATCTTCATATTGCTAACTTGACGCTGATTCCGTTACTTTCGTCTGAAGTGTGCGGCCACCTTTAGGATTCCGAATGGGGTCATGCATGGTGGTCCCCTTCAGCCAGTCACTGGGTGGTCTAGGTATATTGGTTTCCATGGAAACACATTGAAAATAATAATACAATTCGCTTAATTAAACCAGGTAGTATGATGCTGTGACTATAACTGGCCACAGTGTATTCAAGTCCCAGCCGTCCTCCAATCATGCCCCTTTCTAGATTGTTCCGTTATCATCAGCCCCACCCACTACTGCACCCCCCCCCCTCCTGGCTCACTAGGTGGGTCAGTCCCGCAAGGACAGCCCCATCATAGATCAGCGTGCTCATCTGCCAGGCAGGAGCCGCATTATTCATCGCCACGGAAACGGCTACGACAGAACTGGGGCGCAGCAGAAGCTCCTGAAGGCCCCCCCCCCGCCGGATCCAAAACAGAATTAGCACCCAAGGCGCGTTTTATATGGTGTACTCGTTCCAGTGATCATCCTTTAACCACTCATCTCAGAGTCATATATCTTTACAGTGAGGTCATCATTTTCTCAGCCTGGGTGTAGTCACTGAGGGTGCCTGCTCGGCTCCAGTACATCATGGAAACCAAAATTCTCCCAGGGAGAGCTGAACCCTTCTGTGTATATGGAGTAAAATCCTGAAGGTCAGAGATAGAGGCTCAGCCAGCCTGTCATCAACAGCTCCTCGGATGGACAATTCTGGTGGCACGATCAGTGAAAGGTGTTCATAGCCCTGGCAGGTTCAGATGGGGACAAACGTGGCACTCTCTGATCAATGGGGGACACACATAGAATTATGGAACTGGACCCCTAGCCAGCTGGGTGGACATTCTCATTACTGCCACCAGCGATGGTGAGATGACCGATCAGTGATCAGCGACACACACTTTATACAACCCTGCAGTGGAAAGCACCACTCACTACCATGCGGGCGCAAGGGAAAAAATAATGTTTGTGTACCTTCCAAAAATAGATATAAAGACTATGCATTTTCAGGTGGTGCTGCTTTTATAAAACAAAATCAGACAGTGGTGTACAGTGTTATTTATCCTGTAAAACCTGGATTATGGATGAATGGAAGTGAGAGGGGCAGGATATCATTTCTGCAGAAAATGGGTAATTTTTAAGGTTTTTTACATTCAGGTCAGAACCGCAGGTACTTTGTTCCGAAACTGCTTTTCTCTGAAGGTTTGTGCTACAGTGTGAAACCAACCAGGCCATGGAGACTCAGCAGAATCTTCTAGTAGCGTTAATGCGAGGCAGAGGAAGAGTCTGTTTGGGGAAACACCTGTCCACCACATTTCTAGAGTAGCAGGAATCACTGGCGTATGCAGATATATAACTCACCGTGAACGTCGTCACGCATATAGGATGGATTCAGTTTTATTATGTCCCTGGCTTCATTTGGGTTTATTTGCATTGCCATACTTTACAGGGGCCTGCTACTGTTTTCAGACAAGACAGCTGGACATGAAGAAGTACA
Source organism: Hippopotamyrus pictus (assembly GCA_026781145.1). Taxonomy (NCBI): domain Eukaryota; kingdom Metazoa; phylum Chordata; class Actinopteri; order Osteoglossiformes; family Mormyridae; genus Hippopotamyrus; species Hippopotamyrus pictus. The sequence goes on from JAODLC010000050.1 coordinate 8,701,766, forward strand.
AACTAGGCTGACACCAAAACCAACTGTTCCTCTTCCTATCAAAAACTTCCCTGTTACTGTCAATCAGTATCATTTTCATCCAGAGACAGAAGTCTATTTATCAATCTCTCTGTGTAACCCTAGACGCTGCTAGAAACATCGCCCCGTTGCCTTTTCCAGTGAAATCGCTGGCTCCTCCGCTTGTAAAGCCAATGCATTAAGGACAGCCACTCAGGGAGGGGTTCAGGCAGGGGAAGGCTCTATTTCTGGAATGGCTGACGCTCCTCTCGGCCCAAAAACCGACTTTGGAATAGTGATGGGCCAAGCGGAGCGACGGGCTCAGAGCTCAGGGCTTACGCTGAAGCTGGAGCTGCACGCTGACCTTCAGCGCTGACCTCCTCTATCAGGGTCACTGCTCTCTCTCTCTGCTCCTTTCTGGAGCGCTCATATCTAGGGCGGCTGGATGAGCGTGGCCTACATTTACTCTGCAGGTTGTTTTTAGTAAATCATTTATAACTGAAGCCCGTTACTGTTCAGGCAGAGAAGTGAGGCCCAGATCTCCACACTGATCCTCATTCCCTCACAGTCGGCCCCAGCGAGCCCCATCCTCCACACGGGGGCCGCAGGCATCCTCTGAACCCCACCAGGACCAGACAGCAGCCTCCATGTATAGGCGGGGGGAACAGTTAACAAGAAAGGTCTGGATGCCCTCGGAGTCAGACGCCCCCCTCCCGCACCCATTCCCCCGGTCCCAGCTGCTCGCACCCCTCCCCAGACTCCCAGCTGTCCAGGCAGATGGCCACCAACTCCTCGTCCCACAAATGGCTTAAGCGCTCAAGGCTCCGCATTAACCAGCACAGCTCAGATCCTCCACTGTACATTCACCAATGTTTATAGCTGCCTTTGGCCTCAGAAGCTTGGCAAAAGGACCATAATTCAGCTCCTCAAGTCCTCCGGATTGTTCCCGGCCTCCCTTTGCAACCCCGGTGTGAAGAGACACCCAGCTATACTGCAGCTGCTCCAGCAAGCTTCCGACTGGGAATGCCCATGACTTTGGTGCCCCCCCCCTCCAGAAAGCAGAGTGTGTGTGTATTGTCATTTATCCACCCCGGAGCAGAAGGAGCGTGTGGGTGGGTATTGTTGTCTCCCCGCCCACAAGCACTCCATCTTAGATCTTTTCTTCCCATGCGCTTCCCAGAGGTCCCTGGGTCAGTGTTGACCCAGATGGCAGGACAATATTCCTGAGGGGGGAGACAAAGGCCTACAGAGCGCAGGAACGCCCTGTCCCCTGCACCCCCCCCCCCCCCCGGCGCTCGCATGTGCCCTGGGCTGCGGAGCACAGACACGTGTGCCGACTGACATGCATGTAAGCGCAGCTGAAAGAGGACATGCACCAGGACTCGCGCTGTGCACTGCTGCGGTCACACGAGTCCTTTCATCGGTCTGCCCAGGCACATGCTGTGCTGTTTGCCAGCCGCCTCAGAGCAAACAGGAAACAGCGGGGGGCGGGGGCTAGCCAGAGCTGCAGATTAAAGGCCAGCCAGCAAATTGATTAAGGATGGCAGAGGCTCTCTGTATGGGGGGGAAGGCAGGGCCCTCTGCTGCCGGGACTGTGAAACTACAAAGCAGATTTGCCCGTCGCGGGTCTTGTTAATAAGTGCCTGGAAATTGACTGACATCCTATCCAGGGTGTCCCCTGCCTCGTGCTCCCTGGGAAAGGCTCCAGGCCACCTCCCTGGGTAAGCAGCTCTGCAAATTGGATAGATGGATGGGTGGATGGATCCACCTTCTATAGCCATTAATGCAGTGAGTAGGGAGGCTCCGCATAGAGCAGCAGGCCAAACAATTGCCAAAGCAGTGGACACCCGAGACAGGATGAGGACAGACAATCAAAGACAATTATACTTACTCACCTAAATAATTAATGTCAATTAGCAAAAAAAAACAAGGGACACAAGAACAAAGTTATTGAATACTACTATTAAGTAACTGCAAATTAATTAATGTTAAGGTTCATTTAAACGACATCTTTACTCCTTCAGATCCAGATGCCACCTCTAAATACTGTTATAAGAATTAGAGTTAAATTCCTGGTCGAGGTACCCCTAGTGGACTCACCATTTAAAATTTTCATCCAGAGTGCCCCCAGTGTTAAATTATCATTCAGAATGCCCCCTAGTGGACTAATGGCATGAGTTAGCTAATCTGGATGGACTAACTGTAAAATGCAGTGTGC
>JAODLC010000050.1:8704080-8730814 GCA_026781145.1 Hippopotamyrus pictus
CTTCCAGCACGTCACCATGGATGGACTAACTGTAAAATGCAGTGTGCCTTCCAGCACGTCACCATGGATGGACTAACTGTAAAATGCAGTGTGCCTTCCAGCACGTCACCATGGATGGACTAACCGTGTAAAGTGGTCGCTCAGGTTGCCCAGCACTTCCCCCACACGGTCTTGATTGGGGCAGAGCTTCCCTCTCTGGAGGTAAACCAGCACGTCATCCTGGGTGGACGTGTGCAGCACCACCATCTGGTCAGCTCCGCTCGTAACGCTTAAGCCCGTCACCTGTGGCCCCCCCCACGCACACACAAAGTTAATCACTAATCATACTGACTATCCACAGGCATCTACATCAGTTTAATTTAGCTCTGTTATCAGAGTCCTCGTGAAGTTATGATGCAGTGCGACTGTTCCTGTGCAGAGAAGCTACAGGGGAACGTTTCCCTCCACGTGCCCAGCTCATAGCTCCAGGCGGGCCTGAGAGATGCTAATCCTCTTATGGCTTAATGAACACGACGGGACAGCTGTTAATCCCGCCACCGTGTGCTGGAGCACCAAGATGGACGCCATGGGTGAAGGCTAAACCCGACTGTGTCACACTGTAGGAAACCTTAATGCCCTAAATCATGGTAAACAACATGCTGGCCCGTCATAACAGATCGTATTACATAATGTTTTATTATCAGGACATTAAAACCAGGCTGCATATTGATTCATACTCAGATAAACATTGCTAAGTGTTAGCATACTATTCAGTGATAGCTTAACATATTTAATTCTCTAGTGTATTTATATACAGTATATACAGAGCTCACAGAAAGTCTGGGGATGCTTGCTTAATTCAAATTTGTTGGTTTTATTAAAAAATGGTTATTAAATTACTTTATTTGCTTACAAAAATGTATATTGAATCATTAGAAAATCGTATCTTGTATCATTAGAAACGTTCATTTCAGTAGTAAAATTCAAACCCAGATTATAGTTCTAAAAGAACTGCTCTGAATTAACAGTTAGTTAGCAGTCTCGCTGGGTGCTTTTTAATTAGTATCACCTTTGCAATAACATAAAACACCAAAATTATGTGTTTAGTATCCCTTTGGGAGCCTGTGAGGGCAACTGCAATTAACAGAAAAATGGCAAGAAGTGAATGAGTCAGTCAAAAAATTATGACAGTTCTTAAAAAGAAAATGTCTGTGCGGAAGATATGTGCAGATATGTTAAAGATTGCTTGTCAATGGACTTTTCTTATGAAACCAATACATTTTAACACAATTAAACAAGCATCCAAAGATTTCCTTTGAGCACTCTGTGCTGACGTGTGTCGGTGCTTCACATGTCGGTGTTGCACGTGTCTGGACTCACGCTTTCCAAAGGCAGCTTCTTCATCACCCGGAACTGCTTGCGAGGATCCAGCTTGTAAATGTTCTTGTCAGTGATGAGCAGTGCGCGGTCAGTGCTCTTATTGAACCTGTTCACCTGTGGGGCACCATAATTACGTGAGGTGGTCCCCAGGCTGGGCCCCATCAAACCCAGCAGGCAGTGAGGCTCTCGTACCAACCTTACGCACAAATCCCGAAAACAGCACTGTGTTGTACTGGTCCTTCTTCTTCAGCTCCTTGGTCATCTCTACGAAGCTGGTGCTGCTCTGGGGAGAATCGTTTGCCTGAAATCACAGGTGTGGAATTATTTTGAAGAATATACTGTATGATATATGATTATAAACAGTGCAATAGTAAACAAACTAGTTAACCCAAAGGGTTAACATGTAAACAGTGTGATAGTAAACAGACTATTTAACCCTAGGGGTTAACATATAACCAGTGTGACAGTAAATACACTAATCGAAAAGAAGGGTTAACAGTAGGGTGACAGTAAAGAGAATAGTCAAACAGATTCAGATGCAATAAACAGGCTTTAAAATGGCCGCCTGTCTCTTACCAGGCTGAGGTAGTCCCTCTCCCAGGCACGCCCCCAGCCCCAAGTGGGTCGTTCCCCCTTCAATGCCGCCAGGGCCGCCACCTTGGCGCGCACCTCCAGCATGTCCGAGGGGGGGATGTTCTTCACGATCTGCCTCGCCCACCACCTGGGGGCACACCGACCGATTTACACGGATCCCCGCAAACGGAGAGACGCTCTGACACACTGACAGCCACGTGCGCGTTAAGGTACGCAGGCAGCATTGGGCTGTAGGTTAGGGGGTCACACTACACTGCAACTGCTTTCCAACCCTGAGCGTTTCTCAGAAAACCATATGCTCCACAGCACAGTCACAGCAATCCGACCGAATCTAACCAAAATATCATATTATGAACTAATTTGCCATACAAATATCAGCCAAATAATTTGTTTGCCAATCAGCCAGTTTAATATTTTTCTTTATAAATATAGATGATTTCCTGAACTACTCCTAAAGCCGCACCCTTACGTGTTGTCAAATTTAATTGCCTGTCTTATGTTTTTTTATTTTATTTTTAGGGATTGGGTTTTATTTTTGGGGTTTTAGTGTCCCATAAGCACACACGACAGCATCGCTGGGGAGCTCGGTAACCATGGCGACCCACCTTCGGTATAGCCCCTGGGTGATGCTGTGGAACTGGGCCAGTGCGGCGGGCGGGGCGGGCCACTCCACGCTCCAGCCGTAGTCGGCCATATTGCGCACGTTGCTGAACCTGCGGCTCACCTCCCAGAAGTGGGCCTTCACCTTGTAGCGCTTGTAGCAGCCCATGATGGCGTAGATGGCCCACAGCTTGCGGCAGCGCATGCGGGCCAGGGCACCGCGCCAGACCTGCACGGGAGAAAGACGGCCCCTCATTCTGCGTCTCCGCCACCGCCTATCTACATACATATGGGCGTAAATTATGGGGCATAAATCAAAACCAGCTAATACAACCCCCCCCAATAATCATGTTTCCCCCATAATGGGTGGAGACCTCAACCCCCCCCAATGTTCCAGCCAAAGTTACGCCCTTGTACATACGGCACTGTGCAAAAGCCTTAAAGCAGTCAAAAGAAACGTTCAACGTTATTTATCTGGTTAGTGTATATCTGCTCGGAAAAAGATGCAGCATTAGAATATATGCAAATTAACAGCAACACAATAAAAAAATAAGAATTTCTTCTGTTCTACAAATAGTTACTCAAATCTTGTTGGACGGCTACAAGAACGTCGCTTCGATTCCCAAACCTCTCCTCAGGGGCACCTCAGTCATTCTGTATATTTGTTAAATTTTACCATCAGCTCACATAATTAGGTCAATTAGTTAACTCATTTGACGAGGCATTAGTTAGTCATACACTGGTCTACCATACACCCGGGTTTTCCAGGGGGCCCCTGTCCAGGCATCTGGGCATTTTGTTTTAAATCTAAGGTTTTTCCGGAGTTAGCGCTGCAACCCATATGACACAGTGCTGCAAGTTACAATGGAGTATCGAGTGTAAGTGAAAAGGCACCAATTTTCAATATATGGCAGCCACTCAATATCATCACACAGCATTTGTAAGACTTATGTACACATCTACTTTAAAGATTAAAATGTACATCCTCATGTGTCACGTTGCTCACGAGTGACGTCAGCTTTCAGAAACCATTGTCACTTTGAGACAATTTTTGTTTTCATGTGAACACTGTATCGCATCATTTGTTCGAAGTTTACAAATTGCTCATATTTTATGACTACGGCTGTTTGCATGACAGATGTAGAAGCCATTCTTAATTCTATTTGTGGCATTTTATGAGCGACAGAGCATCCTGTTTTGTGTCTCACCAAATATGGTAACCCTAGTCATACATGATATGATAGTGGTTGAGTCAAAGAATAAATTCATGGGTATACTGGACACTGCAAACGCTGGGGTGACTTTAAGAGATGTTTTGTACGGTGGCCCGGAAGGCCCAGAGCATGTCAACATTAACACAATGCAAAAACATTAAAAAGACACAAAAATATAAAGATACAAAATTAAGCACATTTAATTTTTAATTTTTTTTCACTTAATGTCTTGTGATTTTCAAAACAGAAGTGTTGCGTGCAGTGAGGGCAGTATTCTCAATATCATGCCTCAATCTATGTGATATCCGATATACCTATATGGTAGCTGGTTAGTACTGACACACTACAAATTCAGAAAACACTGTTTGAGTTGGTTTTAGATTTAGATCAGGGGTTTCAAACTACCGGCCCGTGGGCCACATTCGGCCTGCAAGACAGTTTCATAAGGGCTGAGACGTTTTTATTATATTATTTAATCGGGTCCTCAAATCAGTCTTTATTTTGCGTTAGGGATGAGATGGTTACTAGTTTCACAGTAAAATCCTGATGCATAGTATTACCATTTCAAATTGCAATTATCATTAAAACCATGGTTCATTACCGCACTTTGAAAAAGTTCTCAAGCATCAACCAAAGTAGCAACGGTCTCCCAGATGTAAACACGCAGGCACAGCATGCAATATGGGTTTGTTTTGTGTCAGTAAAAGAAGGGAGTTACGGGCGCTCTGGAGATTTTCAGCCTTTTAAGAGGACTAAGTCCGGTGTGCTCGTATTCTGGGTTTTAATCTTCGTAACCACCATCCACTATTTTATAGCAAATGCCAGGGAAGTTAAGTTTCAGCTCAATGTATGATGTTGGAATTACAGAATTGGGGGGAAATGTTGTTGTTTGTCTGTTTAACTTACTTATAGTTTGCCAATAATGTAAACTGGAGCTTTCGTCTGTGGTGCAGTGCAGTGCAGTGGAGCTTTCGTGTGTGGTGCAATGCAGTGGAGCTTTCGTGTGTGGTGCAGTGCAGTGGAGCTTTCGTGTGTGGTGCAGTGCAGTGGAGCTTTCGTGTGTGGTGCAGTGCAGTGGAGCTTTTGTCTGTGGTGCAGTGCAGTGCAGTGGAGCTTTTGTCTGTGGTGCAGTGCAGTGCAGTGGAGCTTTCGTGTGTGGTGCAGTGCAGTAGGCACTTTTTTCCCTTAGTCTTAGGGCTAGCTGAATACCCATTCGCTAAGAACGAATTCCATGTATGTTTGTATTTGTATATTCTTGTAACAGAACAGTTTAGACCAGTTTTCTTTATGGATTTTCCAGTGTAACTACAATGTGATGCATTATTTGTATTGGTCTGAAGTTCAGTAAATAGTTTAACTGGTTTTCATGTTTACATTGGCTGTTGTATTGTTTTGATGTTTATGCAAATAAAAAGTGTGTATAATTATACTGCTAATTATATTTGTGGTTTTCAATATAGAACTTGATTGCAGTTTGTCTATCTATCTTTCAGAACATTTCAATCGTAGTGAAAAATATCGATAAGCACACTTCAGATGGAGCTTATAGACCTACAGCAGAGCACTGACCTCAAAGCAAATTGTAGAAATGCAAAAGGAAACCCACACATGATTGCACAATTTCTGAGAGTTACCCTCTTCCTTGTTAGAGTTGCCCAAACAGTTCAAGCGTATAACGTGTCTGTTTGGAAGCACATATCTTTCTGAGAAACTTTTCTCCACCATGAACCCAAATAAATCAGAATGCAGGTCCAGCTAGTCTGATGTCTGTGTCCAGGCCGTTCTCAGCGTCCAGTGTCAACTCCATCAATGCAAAAGTTACTTGTGCAGGAGCACTGCCAGGTTTCTGGTAGTAAGCAATAAACAAAACTGACCAGGTCACTGGAATGTCCTGAATATAGTTAATATAAATTATTATATTAAATTATATAAATTACAAATTTCAAGCTGAAAAAGATTTTATTTTGGTATTATTTCTCACGCAGCCCCTTGGGGGGAACATCACATGGCCAGTGGCCCCCCAGGTAATTTGAGTTTGCGACCCCCATTTATTTTGTTTATGAACAGAAAAAAACCTTCACCTTAGGTTTTGAAAGCAGTGTCATAAAACAGACAAAAATCACCTATATCTGTTACATGGGTTAAGTAAAGCAGCCATGACATTCACAGCGATAACTATGTCCACCAACAGACTCATTTTAGCCTGTTTATGACACTGCTCTCAAAACACAAGGTTAAGGTTTTTTTCTATTCATAAATAATCTAAAGCTAAAACTTATTTAACACACGGGTAAGTGTTCTCTTAATTTGTAGCATGTCGATACTTATCAGCTACCATAGACACCGTGTCAGAGGCATGATATTGAGAATTGAATGCTGCCCCCCTGTGGCACGGAGCACTTCCATTTCGAAAACCACAAAACATTAAGTGAACACAACACATTTAAATATTAAATTTGCTTATGTTTTTGCTTTAATGTTTTTGCTTCGTCTTTACGTTTTTGCTTTGTGTAAATGTTGCTGGGCTTTCAGGGCTACTGTAGTTTTGAAATGGCTAATCTAACATACTTTGACAGAAATAGTATCATAGCTTTACACCAACATTAAGCTTAATAAAAAAAATCTTTGCATAAGACTTTTACAGAGTACATTATATGAGTCTTAATGAGCCCTTATGACAAATATACAGTGGTACCTCAGAACTCGAACTTATTCCGTTTAGAACTCAGGTTTGATTCCTAAAAAGTTTGAGTTCTGAATTTCCCACATAAGAAATAATGGAAAACCACTGGTTCCCTGGGCCCAAAAAATTACACTTAAATATTTTTTAAAACAAAATAAACAGGATAAAACAAGAAGAGCATATACTAAACATATTTTCGCAATTTCTAACAAACACTGCGCCAACACTACGCCGTGCATAACATTTTTTTCTTGATGGCTTCTAAAATGATAAATAATGTACCTGTCACGTCCCGGCCACGTCCCTGACGGACGGAGCGCACTCCCTAATCTGCGGAATCTCGTCCACCTGTTCCAGCGGCTTTAAAAGGAGTCACCTCACTCTCCTCAGCGCGAGGTATTGTTGATTCCCATGCATGCAACTTACTGAGCGTTTCTCTCCTTCTCTTCTTTACAGCCCTAGCCCAGTCCTCCCATTTTCGTCCCGTTACTCCCCGCTTCCCCGACTCCCGCCTGTGTCCGCCCGTCCCACGTCCTGTGTGCTCCCTCGGCTTGACTTCACCGGCTTCTCCGACCCCTTGCTCCATGCCCCGATTACGTCTTCAGATCGCCCCCTCCAACTCTGTTTGCCTGGTTTACTAATAAAACTTCCAAGGACGTCTCGTTGTCCCGTGTGCTCTGTGCCCGGTAACAGTACCCCAACACTCCGCCAACACTAGACTATGCCATGAGGACCATTGTTTATTTTTATTATTACTCTGTATTCGTTAATTTGTTCGTAAATCGTAAACTTTTAGGTTGTAATATTTGTACAACTATTGGTGACTTTTTCTCATTTTTGGTGAGCAGTGGCTACCAAACTGATATAAAGTACAGTGTATTAACTGATATTTTCAATAAAAAAGCACTATCACCAACAAACGATGCTATCACAGCGAATGCGAGGCTGAGTCTGAAGCGTTACCCTTTGTTTCCGCTGAGAGACCGAGTGCCACGTGACTCATTTTCCGGCGCATGCAAGTTATCTTAGGTCGGTGTTCACGGTTCGACTTCTGAGATTCAGATCAAGTTCTAGGTCATTTTTTTTTTTTTTGAACTGGTTGGTTCGACTTTTAAGAAATTCAAGTTCTAATGAGTTCGAGTACTGAGGTAACACTATAGTTATATTTGTACTCAATTTCAGTACTTTAGCGACTGAACTTAACAGCCTGTAACAACAAATATAGAGACAATTACATGTTCAAGTTTAACCTGGCATGTTGTTCTTTGAAGCATACAAACAAGACTAAAAGCAGGCAGGTCACATGACCTTAAGGTAAGCTATGAGTCTAAATGTGTAAACAGAGTGAGACAGAGAGACCGGCACTCTGTCCCAAGGCGGGAAAGCTAGCCGCCCGGCCGCCTTCTGTGTCCGTGAGGGACGCTGGCCTGCTGCCCTACTTTACCTTCTGCAGGAAGAGCACCAAGATGGGGATGAGGGCGTTGCGTTCCTGCTCCAGCGTGAAGAGTGAGCGCGGCGTGCGCACAAACAGCTTGCTGTGGCCATACTCCACGGACTCGCTGAAGCCATGCTGCCTGACGATGGCCTCCACAGCCTCCTTGTCCGACTCCATGAGGTGGTTGGGCCAGGTGTACTCGCAGGTCATCTTGTATCTGGCAACCGTGTGATAATACCACAGCTAAGACATAGCAAGAAATAAATGCATAAAAGCATAAAGCGTAGTAAGAAAGAAATGATAAGGAACTCGGAAGGGATTACCTACCTACAGCTGTATATACAGAGCTCACAGAAAGTCTGTGTGCACTTCATTCAGTAAAAATACTGCAGCCGTATTGGCTTTATAACAAAAATCATTACTTCATTCATTTGTTTATGAAAAATATATAGTATTAGAAACAACTGGAAAGAAATACATTCATTTCAAGTAGTAATATGTTGAAACCCAAATTATAGTTCTAAAAGAGCTGTTCTAAGTTAAAAAGATATTTGGTGCTTTGTAATTATTAGTACCTTTGAAATAACATAAAACACCACACAAGTGTGTTTAGTTTCCCTTTGTGAGGAAATGACTATAATTGCAATTAATAGCACAGAACTTGATTGGCAAGAACAGACCTGAATGAACCAGTCAAAAACTAATAACGCTTAATAAAAAGAAAATATCTGTTCAGTAAATAACTGCTGATACATTACATTGCTTGTCAATGGGCTTTTGTTATGAAACCAATAAATATGCAATAATATTACAGTATTAAGCAAGCATCCCAAGACCTTCTGTGAGCACTGTATGAATAATATGCTAAAGGAATATGACAAAATATTAATATCCTTTGCATGGCAAAAAATGAACTGCTGCTACTGTTATAAATAAGTAACAATCATTAATATTATCTCTCTTCTCACTTGGAGAAGGTTGTGTACAACATAACCACCATTTTTAGAAGAAGAGCATACAAAACCCATTTTAAACCCAAAATAGTCATTTGGTGAGATGATTTGAGGCCGACCTCTGCAGGAAACGATCGTAGGGCTGTCTGTAGGCGAACCCTGCCCTTCGAACCCTGACGTTTTCCAGCAAGCCCAGGTATGCCACCTGGTGTTGGCACCGAGCGTCGTCAAACAACATCGGTGACTTCATCTCGTTAGGCTTGATGCAACGAACATAATACGGCACCTAGGGTAGGGAAAAAGTTTGAGAACTACAGAGCCAGGTGTTTGCGATAAAGACACACATACTCCATCGTCGTTTTAGCCTGGTGCTTCAAAAAGTAGGATGCTCCAGCACAGATATCCCAAAAGAAGACATCTTGCTCCCGATCGTGACCCAAAAAGTATTTATTTCCTCCCAGTTATAATATGCAAACCACAGAAGTACAAACACACACAGTCACACACAGTCACACACAGTCACACACACACTCACACAGACGCACGGACCTTGCAGGCTAGATTGTGCACCAAGGAAATGATGGAGTTCTTGAAGAGCGTGGCTGCAGTGAGGGGACGTTTGGTGACCTCCGTGATGCTGAGCCGACCCTCTGGCCACATGTCCCTCAACACAGGGTCCGTACTGTTGGTGCGAGGGGTCGCAACACAAGAAATGGTGGTGAGGTTTTACAAAGAGAGAGGTTACAGGGGGTAAATCCATAGAAAGAAGAAGAGGATGCAGGAGATGTGTGGAGGTGGACAAGAGGTGTCACACAGGAAGTCTCTCTCCACTGAACCACAGCTGGGAGGTAGTTTATGAGCCAGGTCATGTGTCAGGTGTGACTGTGTGTAACCAAAAGGGTGTTTGCTCCAGGAGATCTGGGTGTGATTGTGTGCGTTTAACCGTGTGTGTGCCTTTGATTTCACACAGTACCTGTTATACATAAGCCTCTTGAAATCTTGGAAAAGGGGATCTTTGTTCTTGTCTAAAATGCCCTCCACTGAGTACCTGAATCATTGAGGGAGAAAGAAAGATGAATGCAGGCTTTTCTATATACTGCAGGTGAAAGAACACACAAGAAAACAGCACAAGCGTGATTTATGCATGGTTTGTTTCAGGGCTTGGGTGGGAAGTGATTAATGTGTGGTTAAAAAACGGAAGTACAAGGCAAAGTAGGTGCGCATGGCTGGGGGAACAGTGTATTAGAGAGCATGTCACTAAGTACATTTGGAGTACTAGAAGGTATGGTGTAGAGTAAGTGTACGACCTTTAACATTGCCACTACCCCCCTTTGGTTGATTATTAGAGGTAATGGTGTACTGCAAAGTACAGAGTACTGGTGGGAGAATGCAGCGTAGCTTGGGTAGAAAGTAGTTAAGTAGATGGGGCACTGCAGAGTAGGAACAGTACGGCTATGGAGGAGGGGAGAAAGTAGGTCATAGACACAGTGAAATGGGAAGGCTGGGTTTTTACAGGAAGTGATAGTATGTCTGTCAGGCAGATACGCTGTGGGACGGACTCTGAGCAAGGGGTCCCATCAGTCCCCCACGACGAACGACACAAACACACTCAGAAATGCTCTGCTCACGTGACATCCCCGGCATAGTGCAGGATGCGGAAGTCTCTGAGGTACTCCATGCTTTTATCCGTGGGGCAGAGCTGCAGGGAAATGACAGAGTCGGGGCTCGACACCATGAACACAAATGAAAACCAATGATGAACATTACACAACACCCTAAAACCATTGTAGTAACTCGTGATGGGAGGGAGACACAACTAGTGTGTTTGTGCTGTACGTGTTTATGTATCCAATGGGTGTGGAAAAGTGCACTCGTGTACGTGTGTACAGGTGTAATTAGAGGAAGTTGTTTGGATGTACAAGTGTGTATAGAATCACAGTCTTTCACATGCATGCACACACTGATCCACATATCTGCATGCATGTGTTTGCGAGGGGGGTGACTTCACCGCCCCCGGTGGCCACGGTGCGGAACAGCAGACTTGAGTAAGCGTGAAGAAATCTTCAACTGAGCTTAGTTACTCCGACTGTTCTAAGTACCATCTTGCTCATACCTTACGGGACGTGTAGTGGGGGTGCTGGCTCAGCTTGGTGTCCATGCTCTCCAGGAACATGGTGTCGGTCACCTTGCCCACACCCAGACACGCCTCTTCCAGAATGGAGATTATACCCTTGTGAGGCTCCTCCACTAGGTCCACGATGATTTGGTTGTTAAAGTATTCAATCTGCAGGACAACACAGGGGCTTCAATTCACGGTGGGAGCAGGTAAATATGAGTGCGTGCCAGGCTGATGAAAGCAGGCAATTTGCACAGTTGACACAACTAGTGTGTTTGTGCTGTACGTGTTTATGTATCCAATGGGTGTGGAAAAGTGCACTCGTGTACGTGTGTACAGGTGTAATTAGAGGAAGTTGTTTGGATGTACAAGTGTGTATAGAATCACAGTCTTTCACATGCATGCACACACTGATCCACATATCTGCATGCATGTGTTTGCGAGGGGGGTGGAGCGTGTATGCATAGCTGTCCGTACGAGTGTGTGCGGGGGTGGGGGGGGGGACCCACGTGCTGCCAGGGGATCCCTTCTCTGTTGTACTCCTCTTGCTCTTGCTGCATGATCAGCTCGATGAAGAGCTGCTGCAGTTTCTCGTTGCAGTAGTTGATGCAGAACTGCTCGAAGCTGGAAGTTAGTCAGCCAGAGTCAGCCATCATGCAACACGCTGACACTGTTAAACGGTTGGTTCCATTTTTAATAGGTATGACATCTACAAACAAGGCCGTGGGGATGTTTCCCTCACTAAAATGTCAGCAGCTGTGAACTTCCCAAGTCAATGAAATGTATGATATATATATATATACAGATACACACACACACACACTCACACACACACACACATGCAGACACACACACAAACACACATTATAAACATCTGCACCTTGGAGCTTCGGTTTCAAGAGGAAGTTGCATTAGGTATCATGCAGGTACGTGTATGGCAAGTGGGATACCTGTTATTGTCAAAGATCTCAAAGCCATAGATGTCCAGCACACCGATGACGGTGTTTTTCCCATGAAGCATTGGGTTGTAGTCTTTCACCTCGATCACTGCATTGATGTGACTGACAATCCAGCTAAAGAGTCGCTCGTACAGGGCCTGTGGGAGAGCTACAGTGAAGCCCGGGTTCCACGCTTCCCTTGCCCACACCCAGACACGCCTCGTCGAGAATGAACTTCAGATTCACTTTCGTCTTTTATGTTCACATTGTAAGGTGGCTGCACCAAGCAGCTTAACTTGGGATGCGCTTACATCAGAGGTCGGCAACCTCTTTAAAGCAAAGAGTTTTATTTTAATGAGTATCATTTTATCCTAAATGTCTGACACAAGATGTACAAAGAGCCGGTAACTCAGCTGGCTATAATATGTAAATCGGAGAAAATGTAACAATTTTACGAAGACCTGGGAAGCCGTGGTGATGATTTACTACAAATGATATAAGCAACAATTAGGAATCCGAATAAACTTTGAAGCCTACATCCAGTCTCGGACACTGGAGAAAACTCCGGAAAACATGCCATTTGACCGAAGGCGTACTTTGAGGAAGATGTAAATTATGCAGTTAAGACAACACAGAAGCGTGCGACGGACCGCTTCATTCACTATCTAAATGAAAAATAATAATATTAACCCATAAATAAAGTATCGTCATGATATGTTAAGACATGAAAGTGTGAATGCGTCTATCATTCTGAGAAGAGCCGCAGCTTAAAGAGCCGCGATTGGCTGGTGAGCCGCAGGTACAGCAATACAAGTAGATAACATGCACGACAGAATCAGATTCTGCTCAAATGTAAACTCTTAGGTAAGAAATTAACGTTACAGAATTGGGGAAAAAATGGAAAATACCAGAACAAATTAGATGCCATGAAAGTAATATTCTGAAGCAGATGCACATGGAAAGAATCCAGATCAAGAATGACTGATAAGGGTTAGCATGCTGGCTTCCAAGTGACACTCTGTTAGCTGAGATATCACAACCTACGTGAAGGTGGTGTTTTTACCATGATGGATATCTGTGAGCACGAAACCCTCGGGGTCCGTTAGATGGTCTACCTTAGCAAAGGCATCTTTGCCGTAACTGGCCTCCTGTACACTGTGGCCCTTGTTGATGACTTCACCGCCCCCGGTGGCCACGGTGCGGAACAGCAGGGTCTTGCTGACATCGGCAGCCTTGGTGCTGGTCAGAACAGCAATATGTTCGGCAACTTCCTTTGCCGACACCTGTACATTCTCCCCTTCGCAAGTAAATTCCAGGTTCCCCTGAAGAGACACACAAACACAGTCTTGGTTTTGGTTCAGTTACTTAGGATCAAATTGTTAGTTTGGAATGGAGAAGAATCATAAATTAATGCACAGTGTCGATCTGAAGGCTTGCTAGTCCCTCAACCTCCAGATCTAAAGTCAGAGGTCACATTCATTCCCCTGGAGGTTTTTCTATTCAGTACACCAGCTCTCCAGACATCCATAGTAACAGGACTGTGTGACCCTACATTACATCTATTGTCCAAATATTGTTCATCACAATTTTAGTCTAAACCAGGGATCGGTAATCTTATCCAGAAAGGGCCACTAGACGTGCAGGTTTTTGCTGCAGCTCTCTAATTAAATTACTAATTAGAGGACTGATTGGCTGACACCTGGGTTGGAACAGCTGACCTAAAGGTTAAAAAAACCTGCATACACATGGCCCTCTGCAGATAAGATTGCCCCCCCCCAGCCTAAACATTAATAGATGTTTTAGAAAAGCTTGAAAATGAGGTTGATTTAAACTCACTGACATGACTGCTGATTACTGACATGATTACAGATTACTGACATGATTACAGATTACTGACCAGGTGCAGAATAGTCCCCAGGATTTTGTAGATGGAGTCAATCTCATTGGGTGTGAAGCCAATCACCTTCAGGGCACTGAGCACAGCCTTGTGGGAGGAGTGGTCATCATTGCTGGTCTGGTGGAGGGGCAGATGGTGTTATTTGCACCCCACCCTCGACAAGTCTGTAAACAAGAGCTCTTTTTTGCTACAGTTAACCACCAGTTTGCTCTGCTCTAGGCAAAGATATCCATTTGCGGTGCTGTGAAATTTTACCCTGGGCAACACGTTAGGGAGAGACTCACTAAGGAAGCGGCGCCTTCACTGGTGTAGACGTAAAGTGCAGGATTTTTTTCCAAGAACAAGGATTTGATCAATTCCTGAGATCCTCCTCTCAGCAGCTGCGTAGGTCACAAACACAAAAAGAGAATGTTACTGAAGGCACTGTCTGTTCGCCCCTGTGGATCTGCAGTGTTCCCCTCTTACCTGATAGAAAGAGTGGAAGTTTCTCTCTCCTCCCTGCTGCTGCACAACCCTCGACTGGGAGAAAAGACAGAGATTAGTTCACTCGGCACGGAAAGGCATGCATGCATAGCCACTGAGATGCGTGTTCAGTTGCACCCGCCCTTCTTAGTGCTGTTTTTCTGTGTGGTTCTTTGACTACTGTGTAGTCAGACCTCGTCTCGTAAAACTGAAACTTCCCAATTAATTGATACGTGAGCTGCTGACCTTCTCCAGCAGGTAGTTGTTGATGTGGCCTCCGGTGGGGTCCCCGTTGAAGTTGAAGTTAATGTCCATATATTTGCCAAAACGGCTGGAGTTGTCATTTCGGTTTGTCTTGGCGTTGCCAAAGGCCTCCAGCACGCAGTTAGACTTGAGGAGCACATTCTTCACGCTGTGTTGTTAGGGAGTTTGTGAACATTGGTGTTACATGGACAAACACTGACATACAGGGGGAGTGAAATGCATCTCTGCAGCCTTCAGTCGTGGTCTCACCTCTCCACTTCTGCTCTCTGGTTAGGGTTAGTGATGGCAGCAATGTACTGCATGATGTACTTGCTTGCCTCAGTCTTTCCAGCACCACTCTCACCTGGAGAACCAAACAGGCTGTCTCAGCAACTCCTAGTGCAACATGTTCAAGTGATCTGCATGACTATTATCTCCTAGGTGCTTTGTTGCCGTTTATAGAACCTTCTTGATTGTGCTCTGTTGCTGCTGGGGAGCAGGTTGACAGACACTATGGCATATAGTGAGAGGAAGTAAGTCTGTTAGCTAGAGTCAGCCATCACTTTAGTCTTTAAACATTTAGCAGCTTTATTATAGGTACAATACTGCTGACATAAGGCTGGTTTTTCTAACCATAATATTATTAAAGAAGAGAGAGAACTTATTGGTGAGAGTGTGTGTATCCTGAATCATTCAGAGAAGACCTGATCAGGTTTTTTCATTCATAAATCTGATGTTCTGGCTACAAATTTCAGGTTCCTTTATGGTCATTCTTCCCGTTCTGTCTCTTATTTTAATCATAGAGCACGCTTCTCAGCCTTAACTCTCTCTGGTTCAAGGTAAGCAAGCGTGTCAGATGACGGGATACATAAGTTACCCTACCTGAGATGACAATGCAGGTGTCCTTGGCCCTCATCTTCATGGCTTTGTAGGCGGCGTCGGCCACGGCAAACAGGTGAGGCGGGTTCTCGTAAAGTTCCCGGCCCCTGTAGGCCTCCACGGCCTCCTTCCCATATATGTCCAGCTGTCTGTAAGGGTTGACGGACACCACAACCTCCCCGATAAAGGTGTAGATGCGGCCTTTCTCGAACCTGCCCAGGGACACATACAAGCACAGGCATATAAACCTCCAAAGCTAGCAGAACATTTACAACCATAAATGAACAGGAGCAGAAAGGGAGGCAGCATCATCCCTCAGGAAGAGGAAGAGAAGGTGGATTACTGCACAGCACCTTCAGCCTTCTAACTGGGTTAATCACAAGTATAGGATATAGTGTATAATGACATGAAACCGTTTAAGTACAATCCAGGAAAGTAGTATCTTCATTGCCCGAGAAAGGCACAGCCTGCAGGAAATTTCAGATGAGGTGTGACAACTTCTGTCTCTCCCAAATCACTTATTTTCACTTCTGTGCCTCCACCAGAAGAGATGTTTAAATAAGCGTACAAATGAATACTTCTTGATACATTATTATTCACAGACCCATTTCCACGATCGTTTTCTATCGCTGGATAGTAACTAGTTAAAGAATAAATCCCATCAACTATAGACTATTTTTAGTTGTTTTATTTATATAAATCTTAATTTTTCAATCAACCGGATATGCACATGGAACAGTTATGATTCTGCTGTTAACACTCACTGAGAATGATTTTTAGATACTGTGTTTGGGTTTTATCTTTTTAATACATATGTGTGTGTGTGAGTATACAATGTAAAAAGAAAATTCCTCCTTCCAGTTACAGATTCTTAAGTAACTGATTACAGAAGCACTTTTGAGCTTGCCCATAATTTTAGTGACTAATTGTAGTAATCAAATCTAAATTAGAAGGAAATGAAGAATAACCAACAATAACATGTGGTAGAGACTAATATCCGTGGCATGCCATCCTCAATTGCAGTGGTTTCTAAATATTAATTATGGAGTTGTCCCACCAGAATCCTTCGTTTTTTTGTAAAACAAGAGTAGTGATTATATTATTCCTTTTGAGTTTACCCAAAATAAATAGGTAATTGGCTGAATAAGAAGTTTATCATTTGCTCAACTTAGCTGTCTGTTCAACATAGTTGTTTATGTATGACAACTACACACGGTGTTGACATAATAATGTAATTAATGCTACATCCATTAACTGTTGTTGGCTGTATTACTTGATTGCAGTTGATTTAGTACAGCACTTCCTTCTAATTTAGATGTGATTACTACAATTAGTCATTAAAATGTTGCGAAATCTCAAAAGTACCACTAAAGTTACTTTAGAATTTTTTTATTGGAAGAAGGAAATGCATTGTACATTATGCTCATACACAGCAGCAGAAAAAATTAAGAGAGCACAGCACGATTTTTTGTTTCACTCATTTCTCAGTTTATGGGTGTGCGTCTGTGAATAATATATATTTTTTTTGCAAACTGCAGCCTGGTTCTTCTCTGTTTCTCATTAATGAAGGGCTTCTTCCTTGGTTTATGGGACTTCAGTCCTGCTTCTAGGAGCCTGATTATGGACGGTGCGCTTCACACCTGCACTTAATGTTTCCCATTCCCTTTGAAGGTCACTTAACGACATCCTCCGATTCAGCTTTGGCATTAGAAAGTCGCTTCCACCCTCTATCTCGCATGTTTCTGGTCGTTCCCAGTGACTGCTTCACCTTCCTGTGTATTACTGTCTTAAAAATTTTGAACATGGAAGCAACCTGCTGCTCAGCGTAGCTTTCTGCTAGCAGATCCACGATTAAACCTGGGTTTTAAAATGCAGATATGTTTAACACGGATCCCGGGGAGGGGACATGGGAGGGGAAAAAAAAGATAAACATTTGGGAGATCTCGCAAAACATTAATAACTGTGCTGTGTCCGTTTGAAATACAAAAGATGGAACTTTGGCCTATTTATCAACTAATAAGTATAAACCTAAGTGATACAGATTTGTCCTATTAGATGTGCTTTACGTATTAAAATATCGGGGACAATGCAAACTACCATGTGTTTATATTTTGTATTTATTAACCGTATTATGTATTTATTAATTAACCGCCAGTGACTTTAAGCAAGACAGATGGGCTGCCATATCTTTCAACAAAAGCCAACAACACCCATTTTTCAGGTTTATGTACAGTCGAATTTTTTAATGAATATTTCAGTGGTGGTGTGTGCACTTTATGATCAATAGCCCAGCTGTCTTTCTTACAGTCACTGGCAGTGAATGGACATGCAATTATTAATAGATAAATGCGTATAAGAACACACAATATGAAAGTTACATGGTGTGCATTGTCCCCCAAAGTTTAATGCTTATAGCACACTTAACTGGACATGTTTGTATCGTTTACGTTTATACTTATTAGTCGACAAATAGGCTAAAATTTCACCTTTTTTATTTCAAACGGACACAGCACAGTTATTAATGTTTTGTATAAATGTTTCTCTTTTTTTTTTCTTCCTCCCATGTCCCTTCCCAGGCCCCGTAGTTTAAATATATAAAGTGGTCTCTTAATTTTTTCTGTGGCTGTATATACACACTAACAGTCAAAAGTTTTTGCATACACTGCATACATTTTCTACATTTGCATGTTATTGACATTTACTAAAAATACCCTCAATATTCTTTGCTAACAAATAAATTTACAGTATTTTCACTATTTGAGTACCTTTATTAGCAAGAAAATGTCATATCTTTGATTCATCAAAGTAACCTCCTCTAGCAGATACAACAGCAGAAAAAATTCAAGGCAATCTTTCTACAAGTGACATTAAATACTGCTCTGTTTTATGGGATGAAACAGGTAACTAGTGCATTTAAAGTTAAAGTACAGCCTAAAATTTGACTTTGCCATCACCACACAACCAGTTAATAGGATGTCAGACGTGCATTGTTACATACTCTGTCCATGTTATGAAGGAAACTTCTTTTATTTGACATATATAAAAGCTATTCATATATAAGCTATTCATATATAAAGCTATTCAGCTGGTAACAAGTGTTATAGAAAACAAATCAACAGTAGAACATATTCAAATTAACGGTGATACAATAAAAACTAACAAGAATTTCTTCTGTTCTCAGAAAATTTACTGATGTCTAGTTGGATAGCTAGATGAACACCGCTTCAGTTAATTGATTAATAAAATTAGTTAAATAACACAATGTATTAATTAACTAAACAAGATAGTGTACTGGTTGAGTAAAAAAAATCCATGGTTTAGGGTTGGATGGTTGCTGAAAATCCTGGGGTGACTTTACCAAAGGTTTTGAAAAGGCGAAGTTGACACATTTTGAGAGACATAATACCATAATTCTACATCAAGAAAAATGCATTTTGTGGACCTTCATCGTTGGAGAGAGGTATCGAGAAGAGATTCTGCAACCAGTGGCAATCCCATATCTCAACAGTCTGGGACCGAACTCTATCCTCCAAGATGATAACGCTCGCCCCCACAGAGCGGGGTTTATCAGAGACCATCTGCAGAATTGGGGAGTGGAGAGGATTGAATGGCCTGCCTGGTTCTTCCACACGCTCCTGTTTGTTAAATGAATAAATTGCCAATATGTCTTGTTTCTCAGAATCATCCAATCCACTAAGCGACACCAGACAAGAGCCAATAGCAGAATCAGCTGTTTGTCATTGGCAGAGAGGATTTGGCAAGTTTTCATGGGCGCAGCCCACATACTCAACTCTGATGCTCAGCCCACAAATGTATTTTCCTTACAAATGTGGCACCATTTAAAAGGGAAATAAACAGGCTTTCCAATGGTATAGGATCTATTACCAAGAAGCATTGTCACAACAAAGAAGTAATGGACCACCTCATATCCAAGTGCTGCGCATCCACGGATCCAACCACCCGTGGATGAAAAATCTAGAAAGTACCAAAAATACAAAAAGCAAAACTTGAATATGCTGTCTGCAAAACGCTACTCACGTGATGGTTGGATCTGTACTGAACTTATAAAAACTTTTTTTTCTTGTCATTGTTCCTGAACAATAAAGTATAAGAAGTGTTTAGATGGCATTTACATTGTATTAGGTGCTATAATTAATCTAGCGATGATGTAAGGTACACGGTAGGATGTGCGTAGGTTATATGCAAGTACTGCGGCATTTTAAATAAGGGACTTGAGAATCTGTGGATTTTGGTATCAGCAGGCGTCCTGCAACCAATCCCCTGTGGAAACAGAGAAACGACTGTGTGTGTGTGTCTAACCTCTCTGGGAGCCCAAGGCTGACATGGGTCACATGAGCTCTTTTTTGGAGTTTAAAAAGAAACAACAGAAGACTTAAAATGAAGCAACGTCATTGGCGTCTGATCGGGGTGCAGGGATTGGCTGTGGAATTTGCCAATCAGGAACATTTAATAGATTTGACTATTTCATTTATCCTAGATGGACCATTTTGCCAGGTGCTGCCCATGATTTTGCCAAGGCTGTTTTTATGTGAGCTTTAGGTCTTTAATGTGACGCCGGTATGTTTACATATAAGTTGACGGATGCAGAGCGATAATGTGCTTAAATATATCAGCAGGTACACAGAATTTCAGCCTGAGAAATATGTACAGCGGCTGTGCAAAAAATGATTAATACATCACCTAGAGAAATATGTCACTTTGGTTACTTCAGTTCAAAAAGGATACCAGCTAAAATTCAGAAGACAGCAACGAAAATGATTCCTTGTCTTAAACGCTTACCATACTGTACAAAAGCTTACATACAAGATTGGGAAGCCCTCAGAAGCCACCAAATAAGACCCAGAAAAGGCAGCAGCCGTCTTAGATGTGCTCTTCTCTGAGATGGAGGTAGACTGGTGTAGAGGCAGTGAGCACGTCCCCGTTTATGGTGCATTAACGCTGCCTGTGAGTGTCATTCGTTCCCAGAAGACACCCTCCGCTATTCAGAAGAGCCATCACTCTTGGCTATATTCTGCACCAACACAACACCCGCCCTACCGCTCTACCCGTACACTCACGCGGAAGCTGCCGGAAGCTCTCAAGGTGGGGAACAAGAATCAGACCTACTGAGACACGCTACTTCCTTTAAACTGAAATAGCTGAGAGTACCACAGGCTGCACCCCATCCTAGTCTGAGCTGTCACACCAAAGCACCAGCCCTTTTCATGTGTCAGTCTAAACCATCAACACAGCAAATAATGACGGTGGGCAAAGTTACTCAAACTTGCACATATGGATTATCATGTCATCCCTGTGACCGAGCACATGGGATAGTGAAAGATAATCTTTTTTCACAAGGCTTTAGAGCGTGGGTCTGTCAGGGGCTTTCCAGTAGTGATGTCACCGAGCAGAAAAGGACCAAATACAGCAGCAGGCGTACACCAAATCATGGTGGGGGGACAAAAAACTATATTTACCTTAAGCATCATGTCAGCCTGAACACACATGCATTAACAAGGCCAGTCACCACAGTCCTCATGAACCAACACACAAACATGCAGAGTACTGACAACAGTCATGTGGGCATGCTAGCGGAAGACATGTCCAGCGAAGGATGAAAATATTACATTGACCAAAAGAGAAGCTTCACTTTCAGGGTGAGTCAGTTTGGTTTTTGGGACTATTTGTGAGTCTTTCCTGTTTAATGAGCAATATATATGAGTGTCAAGGACCTGGCGCCACGGGCAGGTGTAGACCTGAGGTATGCCACACAAATAGAGGGTACATCATAACTGAAGGAAGGCACGACCGACAGTGACACCTCAATGTAATCATTATGATCTCCCAGTAATCATTATGAGGCATCAAACGCTAGCTGACTGCACACAAACACATCATTTTGAGAGGACTAACTTACACCATGAACTCATCATGTTTGCTGCACTTCATTTTTAGACAGCTTCCTCACACACCCTTCGCAGTTCCCCGGTAAAGCATTGCCCATATAAATGGTTAAAGTGAAAAGTTCCCAGTGAGTAGCAGAGGTCTCCATAAGATAGGACTTCCCCCCAGTTTTCAGAGTGTAACAGACCGACGGATATCAGTCCTTGATTGCGTAATTCTGGGGGCATCTGCCCATCTTTGGGCAGTCTGCTCTGACACCCACAAGCAGGACATGGAAAAAGAAATCAATGTATCTGTGGGTATCTGCCACACACATACATGCGTGTTCACTCGGTAGAACTCGCGTGAGAGGAGCCGGGAGTTCAGCTTTCGGAACTCTTGTCATCCTGCCTGCCGTTATTACTCTCTTGCCATCAAAAGCCACCGGCATGACTCAGTGCCTCTTTGTCCTCCTATCACTGAAACTTCCACCTTCCCCACCTGTGATCATCTCAAAGAAGAAGCAGGCAAGAAGCCGACGTGGCTCAAATTGCATCAAGGTGTTTTTAAATTCACTTTATACTCTAATTCTATGAAAAGCGCAACCCCCAGATAATCCAAAAGCCGCCGGTTTTTCTAAGAACCCCGACAGCCTAAGAAGCCTCTAAAGAGGAGCTCAGTCGACTCCATTTGCCTTTCCTGAACTCACCTCAGCTTCAGGTTCTCCATGAACTGCTCCATGGTGACCTCGTCCAGGAGGATGAAGTCTGACTTCCCATACTCCAGACCCTCCAGTTCCGCCATAGCGGGGCAGCGTTAGGGGGAGCGACAGAGACGGCAACTCAGTAGGGTGCCGGCAGTGTGCGGAGGGTGTGCCGTAACCCTGAACCGCAGTGCATTGTGGGTTTCGGCAGGCGCTGCAGTTCGTGGCACGTCACCGCGTGCTCGTGTGTGTCTGTGTGTGTGTGCCTGTGCATCTCTATATATAGTGGGATAGGAAAGCTGTCATTAAAGTCAGCCCGTTTTCTCTTCACTTCCTCCTCCTCTCCCTTCCTGCTCAGCCAGACAAACCCTCGTGTCACAACGGAAACTGCAGCTTGCGAAAGCGGTTCTAGAAGATTGTGGTGAACACGGAGCCTGGGGTTTCCTATGTAGTGCAATGGGTCACCCTAGGTCTCGGGAAGACCAATGGAAATTCAGTTTCCCATAGTTACTGAGTAAGTACCCTGTGATGGACTTGCATCCCATCCAGACATCCTCTGCCTTGGGCCCTGTTCTTCCTGTGATGGCTTCCAAGCTCACTGTGACTCTGTACCAGATAAGCAGTTATGGAATAAAATGGATACTGTACCAGCAGACCAGATTACATACCTCTCCCAACAGCTGGTCATTTTCTTGGACTGGAATGTGTGAATATGTGTCAAAACATACGAGTCATTTTGGACAGATGCATTTTTCTTAGGCAGTTTCAGAATCTGCAGGTCAACAGGCGTGGGAATCGCAGAAAAGACAGATGCAGAGGAGAGCAAGATGAAGAGTGAGGCAAGCAACAAGGGAGAGCAAGACGAGCGAAAAGGAGAAGTGGTGGAAAGCTGGACTGTCAGCAAATATGCAGCCATGTCTGCAAATATGTGGTGGCATGAGATCATAGCATGGAAATAGACTGAAAAGAAATGTCACACTACCTCAAAGATCGCTGCACTGTCAATAAAAAGTACCATTTTGTACCTTTGAGGGTACAAATACTTTTCACTGGGGCTGCACCATCAAGGGGCTGCCAATAGTAACCTAGCTGTAGGTAAATGTACCTTTAAGGAACAGAAATGGACTCTGAGGAACAGTTTTGGACCATTAGGGGTACACTGATGTTGCTTGATCCTAGAGGAACAAAACTGTACCAAGGCGGTACCCTTTATATGACATTGCAGGCCTTACACAGAATAGTGCCCAATTTTTGTCCCAATGTTCTGCCGCACCAATGAAAGGTTCAGTAAGGTTAAGCTAATTCTACTCAGGTTTTGTTGTTTCTCAGTGAAGCAGCTCTTGACAAAAATGTTTAGGTACAGTATAACTATTTAAGGTGTTAAAAAGAAAATCTAACTATCGCTGACCTCAGCATACTCACAAAGCAAAATATTCTTGATTTAAAGCATGCATTCACGCTTTAAATGCTTTATCAGGAATAACTGTGTAATGGGACAGTATAGGGATGGGTTAGGTGCCATGAGCAGAAGGTCACTGGTTCAAATCCCATGACTGGCAGAGCAGAGGTGGAAATTTCAGATCCAGAAAGTACAAATCCAGACCGTGATTTAGCTTCAACCAACCAGTGACGTACTCTGTAACTGTGACTCTTTATGCGCAACTGGTTGGTCTGGATTTGTACTTTCTGGACCTGAAATTTCCACCTCTGTGGCAGAGTGATACCCTTGAGCAAGGTCATTAACATATCGATGCTCCTTTGGGCATAATTGTATTTAATAATGTCACTTCTGTAGTTGGTTAAATAATGCAACACTGTATTAATAGCATGTAATATATTCATGCTCTGTGTGGATGGATGCCTGTGTACCACAGGACCCTTCTATTTCCTATTGTACTATTTCCTGTAACAGTAAATTTCAACATCATTTCCTGTTCTCGGTTGCTCGGTTTCTCTATGACAACACCAAAATGTTTACAGTGTTTCATTCTGCAGTAACTAATTAAATTATTTTTACAGTTCTGTGGTAAATCACATTAAGTGGTCACAGGAATTATAACGGTTTTCCAGTAACTCCAGGGCTGATAATAAAATGTGGGACACCATAATTTGTAACTTTTATAACTAAATTTCATATTTGTGTGAGCAGTCAGGAAATTGTCGTAAGCAGCTTGTAGAATTGTCATTGTTCGGCATAATTTTCAGTCATTTAACGCTTGGATTATGTCGTTTCCTAGTGTAATAGTTTTACACCCATAACTATATATGTAAGTGATCGCTGCAAAAACCATTACGTGCAAAAACTGTTTCTGCCACTCCCTGTGTTTACTGGGGTGCCAAATGTGTCTGTTAACTGTTATATTTCATAGCTGTCTGTCTGGAATTTTATTTTGTGGGGTCTCAAGGACTGAGTATCTCGAAGTCGTCACAATGGATAATGTGACAGTGTTTTCCTGCAACAGCATCATGAGGTCTAGAGTGCCCCTTCCCGATTGGCTGAATAATCACGATGGGGAGCATCACTGGAAGGACATTAACAGCATAGCAATATTGAACCAGAATAATATGGCAAAAGCAATGGAAGTTGTTTCCCAGCATATTAATCAAACTGGAGGTAGAGCAAGAAATCATATTTTGAGTCATCATGCGACTGTACTAAATGGAGTACTATGTAGAGCTATATTACAGTTTTAACTAATATACTTGCATTTATCATATCATTATCATATCATTCCTACCAAGGATATGGTCGTTGTGATCTACACCCAGATGGACGAAGTCAGGATTCTTTGACACATGCATGCAATGGCAGAGAATTTATGACTTTCAATATGTAGAGCAAAGCCTTGATCGCCTTTATTCCGGCAGCTGCTGTCTACAAGAGGGAACCGGGAAAGAAAAATTCCATTTTGGGTAAACGCATGGCTAACTTTGATCAGTATGACTATACTGAAGGGTTGAAGGTCTTCCAGGAATATGCTGCTATTTTGTAAAAAATTAAGTGGTGTCTATCATCCAGCTGGTCCTATACCACAGTGTGACACACAAAATGTAATCACGATCCCCTACAGCAGGGTTCTTCAAAACTGGACCTCGATTCCAAATCCAGGCCTTGTTTTCAGTTCTCCCAGGTAGTTAGTTTAAGAATTACTGATTCTGATTGGTCAGAGGCTTCACACCTGGCTCACAGGTAAAGGAAGGCTGGAAAACCAGCAGTGCTCGGACCTCAAGGACTGTGATTTGAATAATAGGGCTCTACAGTGTTACACCTTAACTCAAGTACCACTTAAACACTCCCACTGTGTCTCAGATACTGAGCCAAGCTGATCCACAATCACATGTGAAATTATACTTCATACACTGAGGTTTGATCATCACATTTTACATACATTGCACGTCACAGGAGCTACCTACATCTAGGGCGAGGCGATATGGACCAAAAATCATATCTCGATATTTTTTAGCTGAACCGCGATATATAGTATACAGCTTGATATTTTTTCCCATAAAATAATAACGATCAAAAATAAACTACCGGCATGTAATAATTTACCAACCAGCTCCTTTTCGCTAGTTTGCCTCGTGTCTGTGTCTGTCTCCATGCTGTCGCTGTGAGTGAGTACTAGTGAGTGAGTACATGCAGTACTAGTGAGGGGGAGGGGTGGGGCAGGGTGCAGTTATGTGAGAAACAGACAGGGAGAAGAGAAAGAGGCGAACTGGCAGCTCTACAAGTATAATTTTAAAGCAACATAATCTGTATCGATATAAACAATACTGTCTCATCCTAGATCTCGTATAACAATATATCAAAATATCTAAAAAACCCAGCCCTACCTACATCTAATAGCCCCCAAAGTATATACAGTACCTAATTGGCTACAGTACTAAGTGAAATGGATTTATAGGAAGTTTTGTTAATAGTAATCAATAAAAAATCTTTAAAAATTATTTCTATTTCATTGTTATGGGCTACGGTTTTTCAGCTGAATCAGTTCAATCAAATTTAAACTCCACAAGACAACAAAGTTTGCAAAAAGTTGAGGGGTTTGAAAACTTTCTGAAGGCTCTTTAGATTTGATTTCATCAAAATAAGAGTTAAGCTACATTTTTTCTTTTTATAAACAGAACCAAAAGCTTTCTTTTATGAGAGAAAAGACTCCAATTTTTTAAGAAACGCAAGTGGAGTGGCAGAAAGATGGCTGGCTGCCCCTAGAAGAGGGAGTGACCAGTGGTGAGGTTCCGCCCAATGGAGATGGCACTTTGAAGCTGAAGACACTCACAATATCTGGAGGAAATCAGGGATGTGTGACCATTCAGAGCTACACGTGCCTGGTACAGCACAGCAGTCTGTCCAGGAACATCACCAGGAATGGGGTAAGGAGAACGAGGCTTAGACTCACAGCTACAGTATGGCATTATCAATCCCAGTGTGCACCCGTATACGGTGGGCAGACTGACCCTGTCTGCTTTGTCCTTTAGCCCCCAGCAGAGATTGTACTACTGCCATGGCTGTTGGAGGACTGTCACTGGTCCTCATTCTTGGTGTAGTCATCATCGTCTGGAAGTACAGGTGATGCAGGCTGTGCATCTTCTAAACTTAAATTGTTTTCTGGAAGAGACGATGACAGAGTTCCTAAATGCACTCATTTATACATCACTTAAGAATTAAACAAGTTGTTAGCTTACATGTGACATATTTCTATTGCTGTTCCTCCTGCAGATTAAAGTTACAGCATCGTGGTTCCCCCTCTGGCCCCCCAGGCACTGGCAATTTC
>JAODLC010000050.1:8750889-8765282 GCA_026781145.1 Hippopotamyrus pictus
CCCCCCCCCCCCCCCCCCCCTCTGACTTGTGTTCACAACACAAGCGTTCCTAAGCCTGTGAGCATAACAAATCTGCTAGAACTTTTAATATTCACATTGTAGGAATCGTTAGTGTATAATATTGGAAAAGCACCAGTCAGTTCCCATCCTTATTGGAAAATGTAACACATGCCTTGCTGTCATTTTACTCTCAAACAGCAGGTGGCGACATACCTTTCCTTTCGATAAAACCTACTGTTGGCGACAAAGTTTTTCCAGGTTCATAGATCGTTTTCTTCTTTTATGCAGGCAGCAGAAGTTGGCAGAGAGGGAGAAACGGGCGATGGAACAGCAGAGGAAGAAAATGGAAAAGGAAGTGCAGAGACTGATGAAAAAAGAGCAGAAAATAGCTGTCAAGCTTTCCTAACAGTGGAGGCACTCTGGTCGTGATTTAAGTTAAGGGATATCATGGATTTCTGCATTGTGCCCTGCTTCAGTAGATCAGATCCTCATAAAGCTACCTGTTAGTTACTGCTTTGGAGACAGCAAGGAAACTGCCAGCAGCGGACCTGCTTTTCACAGCAGCCATTTTCCACAATTTTAGGGGACTTTTTAACTGCTTTGTCTTATCACTGGATGTTCAGCTCATGGATGATGACCTTCCACCCATCCTGTTCATTTTATATTGTTATATCTTATTCACTTTATTTATGGTTTCAATATTATTTATCTGAGGATGCTAATCCTTCTGTGCTCACACAGGTTTTTAGAGTACGAGGCTGTCAGATGAAAATGTGCACGACAATGGCAGTGTTGATGATGATGATCTTGGTGTTATTTCCAGTTTAATTGATCTGGTCATCAGCAGACTAAGTGCTGATTTCTAAGCCATAATAATGCTGTGTTGTACCACTAGGCTGATGCAGTTGAGGTCAGTGTAGGGCTGTGCAGTGAGAGCTCAAGGGAGTTTTACTTGCACAAAAATGTTCTGAGGGCAGAAGGAACAGACATTGGTTCAGATTGTAGAGGATTTGGGTCCAGGCAACTAGAGGAGGCAGGACCAAGACATCTGATTGGTTGGTCCCACCTCCTCTACAGTGTGATTGGTTCATAACCAATAGTCGTTCCTTCTGCCCTCAGAATGTTTTTGTGCAAGTAAAACTCCCATGAGCACAGTGGGACGGTGGACTGACCTGCTGTTATATCACTTATACCCAGCCGGAGTGAAGGCTTCCCTAGCAGCAGAGCTGTACCAGTATCTCAGACTGCAGGAGCTATTTTTGGGATGAATTCTGTTTACTGCAAGCAATGAACACCATAAAACAAGCTGGAAAGAAAAGCAATTTCATGTGCTCTGAAGAACAGGTTGCCCTGGCAACATGAGTGCAGTGGCTTTTTCTTGTATCATCTTATCTTTGGACACGGAATCTCTCACAGCCCTGGCAGCTGGCTCTTCCAGTGACCATGCAGTACAATAATTACTCTTGGAGATTATTTTGCATGTGAGTCTGTACCCTTTGTCATCCCTTTTCCTCTGGATTGAGGCTGGAGGAGGGGGTTTATATCTTCATTTAGCTGTTAAGAGAAGCCAGATGTGTTTTGGTTTTAGCTACATCTCCCATTCTGTGTATGGTGATTTTGCTATTGGCATAAAAGCAAAGTAACCAAGTTTCTAACTGAAAGACTGAATGTTTTTGTGAGCTTGTCATGCCACAATCTTTTCTTTATGGCAGAGTATGTGTGTGTGCATGTGAGAATGATGCTCACTGGTGATATAATTTAAATATCTGAGGCTGGTTAGGAATGCGGTTCGTGAACTAGGGCTAGAGGCTCAACGGAGGCGTATCTTATGTCCCAACGTGCCGCATTCTGACGGCAGATAGTGTGCTGTAGGCAGAATCATTTCATTTCTTTTGCCTCCTTTTGATAGAGGTTTCACAAATTACAAAAGACTGAGCCACTTCCGAAATTTATTTGTAACATTGGTAACTACATAACATTTGGGGTATTTTTAATATCCAGCCATGAATATCTCTAGGATTATGCAATACACAGGCGGTATATCTGCTCTTCTCAGAAGGGTTGCACTTGCTCCTTTTTGCGCAGTCACAGCCGCATTGCTTTGCTTATGTAATGGTCTGTATGAGCCAGTATGGCGTCAGTCACATGACTGCAACCCACAGAATTACTGCAGTTATTCTGCACACTATAGCCCTGATTTAGAATAAAAGTAGCATTCGGCTCCTCACGCTATGGGGTGAGAAATTTGGCACAGCACACATCGTCAATAAAAGTCCCTCCTATTGCAATCACTAAATTTGTAAAGTCCATGCCTTTCGGAATAAACTATAAAATGCCGTTCTCAGAAAAGGGCCCCTGTACAAGCTTATACTCACTCCAGTAGCATAGATCTTCCAGCAAAGGGACCTGAACAGATTGGCCCTGGATACTGCTAGCAGGATAATAAACTGCTTTTAGGCACCAGAGATTCTAGTAATTAGAGAATAAGAACATCTAATTTCCTGATCAAAATGCAGAGGCTAATTGTTGCAGCACTTGGTGGAGGTAGGACATTAAGCTCCAGAAATCTTAAGCTCAAATGACTGCACGGCCTAGGAGACGAGTCATGATTTAATGTGGTAGAACATATGTAAATATTACACAGATAAGGTATGTCCACTATACTAGATCATCATTTCATGTACAAGTAAACAGCTTGGATACCATCAAGTTCCCTTAACACTAAAACACAAATAGTGAATTTAAAATTTAGTCAATTTAACCACACACACACACACACACACACACAAAAACCATTCCAACATCTACCCTCCCCCCCAACCAAACAAATATTCCATGCAATCTTCCTTAAAGTGCGAATTACTCAAACTTTCAGGATTTGTTTCAGCCAATAACTGTGCTCAGTGCAAATTAATATGAAGAAAGCTGTGAACCAGCAAAGCAGATGTGAAGTGCTCTTTGAGTTGTGCCTGTGGGTGAAGCCAGTTAAGCATTTGGCCCTAGGGAGACTTGACGGAGGGTATGCAGGCCCACAATACAGCAACCACGGATCAGCATTCCGATGTTGTACACTGGCACACCCTTCCTCTTGTGCATGGCATACAGCCAAGCTACAGTTGGCAAAGCTGGTACAGCAAGCGCAACAAGGTCCACCAAGAAGCTACTGCTCCAGTATGACCTCCGAGCTACTACTCCCGATTGCCGCTCATTTGCCGGAGAGCAGGGTGGATGTGACCCATGGTCATATATGCCCAGCCCGGTGTTAGAAATAGGGTCAGAGATCACCTCCAAAATGCCAGTGTCTTTGGGGACAACCTGAGCCAGGTTGGCATGCAGCTCCTCAAAGCGTGTTAAATCTGCCAACTCGGAGTACAGGCCAGAGTCACTTGATTTCTCAGGAGTCAACAGGATAGGGGACGCATGGCCACTGGTAGCCAAGTGCAGTAACGGGCTGATGTCCACAGCTTTCAGCACTGGCACCGGGAGCGTTCCCTCCGCATGCATTTTCAGTAGATGACAGAGGAAGTCTTGAAGATCCCAAGCACCTGTGATATCAGTCTGGACAGCCTTCTCACTAGGATTGTCCCAGCCTTTGTCTGGAGGCAGACTGGTATGGGTCTTCTGCTCACCGTGCAGCAGGACCAGCATCTCTGCCCCCAGTCTTGAGTGGGCATCGCTGCCAGGGTCAACTGCAGTGGATGTCAGGACCTGCTCAAAAATGTCTGTCTGGTTTGCCATCTCATCATTTACCAATAAACCACTGTCAGCCATTTCCTCAATAGCTTGGTCCTCCAGGGCCAGTCCACCCTCCAGTTTGGCCATCGACTCGGTAGGGGAGTCACAGATAAAATCCAAGGCAGATTCATCGTGCAGGGAACCACTCTGTGCCAGCTCCATGCTATGGAGCAGTGACTCCAACTTCCTATTCTGGATGTTGATGTCTGTGAAGTACTTCTGAACGCCCTTGTCCTTCTCGGTCAAGCTACTCCTCATGGTCTCCACCACCTGGCGGAGCTGCCCGATCTCCTTACGTGCCTCCTTCAGGGCCAGTTGGGCCTCCACTCTGTGGCACTCCTCCTCAATCCAATCCTCCCGCATCCGTTCCAGCTGCGCCTTTAACTCCTCGATCTCAGACTCCCTGCAAAAAAAGAACCGCTTCTATTTCAGAGTCGGCCGTACATTGGAAGAGTCTGCCTGCTCCTAGTAACTCATTACTGCTGTAGACATCTAAGAACATAGCCCACCGTTCCTGAAATCTGCTCTCAGAGTCCTTCAGCTTCGTTTTCAGGTGCCTGATGGCAACTTCCTTCTGTTGTAATGGAGTCAGATACTGTTCAGGATTGGGGGCCTTGATTCCACAGCTTTCCACACGGCCAGAGCTTGACCGCCTGAAGAGAAGGTCCGTCAATATTCAAAAGGGATTTTAGGAATGACCAAACATTTAAACACTTGTACATTCCAAATGCAAATATGAATGTTCACAGAAAGTTCTGTAGATCACTATACCTACAAATTTGAGTGGCATAAGAGCACAGCATACTGGTACCCATGCCTAACATACTTAAATACAAGTGAAACTATACCTGGTGGTAGGACTGCTGTTACTGCTGCTGCTGTTGGAGGGAGGTGCACGTGGGGATGTCCTGTAGAGTGCAGAGACCAGCTCTTTGTCCCGGGCCATGGAGGTGCTTAACAGAGTTTTATTCAGTAGGACGCCACCCTTGGTCTGGGACCCACGGCTAAGACCAGAGAGGGCTGTCAGACCACAGAAGACCTTTTGGCAGCATCATTCCTTCTAAAGGCACATGAACTGTTGTCTTTAGGCAATTGGAATATGAAACATATACCACCTTCAGTGATTACCCATCAGTGCAGTGTGGAATGCTTTTTCCCCCATGGAACAAGCATCTTTGAATGAAAATTCACACACACTGCAAGCCTAAGGTTCCTGGGGACAAACGTCAGCCATGTTCCCCCCCCCCCAAATAGGGAAGCCATTTGACAGCAGACATTTGAACATTTTTATGGACTAATGTGAGCCCCGTCAAGCATTAGGCATTTTCTTTCGTCTTATGTAGTCAAAAATTGTACAGCACACTCCTGACTCCAGCAGCACCTGCGTGGATAGCAGATCTTCTTCCCTCCAGAGCTGGTGGCCAATGTCCGGCCTGCCCCAAGACTACCAGCACTACTGGATGAGCTGAAGTCTGCTTCACTGCCTGACAGGGAGAGAGAATCGGTCACTGTAAACACCTGTTCATCCCACTTCTGTCTTCCAGCAGTTTACAGTTGCTGGCAATTATCCAGGCAGGAGAATCACAAAAATGCCCAATAAAGAGTTTGGAGGGTTCAACAGGATCAAGATTATTGCTTCCAGAAGGGACTGTCAACAAAGTTGTCAGCAACACGTGCCAGGGTAGTCCAGGGAGCAGACTCTTAGCAGATTGAATGAGAAGAATATTGGACTCAGATGAGAAGTCATTTTACATTTATATCAGCGAAATGCACAAAAAACACCCCGATCAATGAAATCAATCTACTGTGGAAGTTCATTAAACCAAGAACAACAAAATAAGATCCAACATAACCTTTTAACGAATTTATTAAAGTTCCAACAGTGGGATAAAACAAAAACACTCAAGCAAAGTGTCTGGCATAACAATCAATATGTCTGGCTAAAAATAGACCATGTTAGTAAAATGTGTTTAAAAAGCAGAGAGAGAATATAAAAGCTCAGACTGTATGGACAACAATTAAACTAAATAAAAGGAAAAAAAAAAGTTATAATGCCAACAAGATCAACTTACAGGAGTGATACCTCTTACCCTGTGATATAACCATACTAGTGTAAACAAACAAACAAAGGCAGGAGAAAAACTGTGGGGGGGAAAAAAGTGTTGAGGAAAATTATTTCAATCAAACCCTCACCTCCCCGCATGGTGAAAATAAATTGCGGTGTAATTATTTTAATTGGAAAGAAATGTTCACACCCAGTGTCATTCAAACCTTCCTTTTAGTTGGCAATTAAGCTTTAGTCCATCTACCAGGCTTGCACCCAGTTTACCAATTAAGCCTTAGTCCATCTACCAGGCTTGCACCCAGTTTACCAATTAAGCTTTTGTCCATCTACCAGGCTTGCACCCAGTTTACCAATTAAGCTTTAGTCCATCTACCAGGCTTGCACCCAGTTTACCAATTAAGCACATTCCACCTCTCATTGTGGAAGTAAATACTAGTCATGATATATTAAGATTAGCTGTTTTCTGGTAAAATAACAATGGTGCTTATTTCAAAAACATAAAGCATTTAATCTGTTCCAAACCACAGATGAACATATGTCATTCTGTTTCATACTAGTGTCTAATATCCCCATATGGTCATTAATTAGGATTAATAATTATACCAATGCTTTTTTTCATCCCATCTTGACAAAATTTAATGTTCACCTGCTTAGCAAACAATTCTTTCCAAATAAATTTACATTTACACAGAAGGTTCTTTTTATTAGAACAATATAAATGTTTTTCTTTCAGGACTCACTGGGCCCCAGATATTCCTTGAACCAGTAACCAGCAACTTTAATCACTCTGCCAGAGCACCTGCTCCACCTTTACAATCAGGTATAATGTCTGGTGAAAGAAAATGCATCGAAATGAAGGTCTATATTAACATTTTATTATCAACATTTTAATGAATAATATCACATGTGTGTTTGGCCAATATTGTAAAACAGAATGTTCCCAGAAAGAAGTCTCACCTCTGGGGCCTGCTGAGGGTCTCTGCTCTCTCTTTGGCCTGATGGGGGGGACGTTCCATTCAGCCATTGTGCGCGTCCGTGCCCTTCTCACCTTCCCCTTGTGCGCGTTAGGCGAGGGGGACGCCAGGGGACTGCTCTCGGAGCCAGTGGGGGTCTTGGAAGGGGAGGCCAACTGGCTGCTAGGGCATCCCGTGTCATCTGAGTGGGACAGCGAGGAGGCAGCAGGACACAGCATCAAGACAAAGGTGGTGGTCTACTAAGCTGGCAGTCTAAAGAGTAGTAGTCTACAAAGGTGGTGGTCTACAAAGTTGGCGGTGTACAAAGTCACGGCCTGCAGAGATGGTGATCTACAATAGGAACAAGTACTCCAGCCAGGGCTAGACTAGGATAGGACTTTGGGGTCCGCCATGGTAAATTTTGCCAGGGAAAATGCCCTAGATGCCAGATGGTCAGTGCAGCCCTAATTCCAGCTAGCATCCTGCTAACAGTGCTGGTAGTGAATGAGGTCAAATAATCACTGTCACACTACTATAGAGCTATACATTCTGTGCAGATACTGTAAAAGGTTCTATGAGAAATACATAGTCATCTGTCGACATGCTGTACATTTCACCATATGTTCCTGATACCTCCACAGCTGACCCCTCTGAGCTCTTCACCTGCAACATTCTCTAATCGACACTAATTTTTGCTATGACAGCTATCTCAGCAAATCTCGGAATACCAATAAAAACATACTGAACACATAAACTACTAGGTTACTTTTATTATTTACAAGATTTGTTTTTTAATTGTATACTGGGGTGCGGTAGCAGGGAATGGGTGGCTTTGTAGCAGGAGCCCATGTAATTCAAGCGTTCTTGAAGAAAATGTTTCTGTATGTTTGCATGCAGATGTTGTATAAATGCATAAGTTACACAGTCTATTATATAAAAATTATATATATATATAATTGTAACTTTGTTACACTGATATTTGCGAGTAGAACGGAGGTACCTGAAGAGAGACTGCTGGCGCTAACTGTTCCCTTGGAGTAATCGGAGATGAGGTCGCAGTCTCTGTTATCCTCTTCGGAAAATGGTGACTCCGTCAGCGGCGATTCTGCCTGATCGGGGCTCTGAGGACGAAGGATCAACCGTGGGATGCGGCTGCGTGGCCTCTCCTTTCCCTGCGCCCGGTACTCCTGCCAGCAACACGACCAGCCCTACAGTCATTTGTGGTAATTCCAAGAGGCCGAGAGGCCGAGAAAAATCTGTTTAAGATATCAGTACATGCATGCAGTATATTTTCTGTGGAAAACTTTGCACGTCTTTCACGGATCCTGCCTCCTTAAATTCTGCTAGATCATACGCAGCATGCGCATCTAAAAATCTGGGATACATATTTTTAACTGCAGCGTAATAAATAAGTAAGTGAATGAATGAATGAATGAATGAATGAATGAATGAATGAATGTCTTAAGTGCAAATAACAGCAGTCATTCGGCCATAAAAAAATGCTGGTAATCCGCAAGAAGGGGAAAAAAATTAAACACGGCTAATATCCCATGTTGCGACAATACTCCAGTTAAGAGACCGCATGTTATGATTAAAGGTAGGCACAACAAGATCAAAAGTACTTCTGAATCCGCTGTCATTAAAAAAAATGCACGCAGACAAGCAAAGAACCGGCCGGGATAAAAGAAAAGCATAATAGACACCTCGTGTTCTGGGAATGGTCCCATTCCGCTGGAAAAGGCAGTTCGTGCGCTGTAAACCTGCCAGGGAAGAAAAACGAGTTACTGTAAGACTCATGCGGCACTGCGCCATTAAGACACGTGGCATTACAGGGAAAAGGAGCCTCAGCGTCGTCAGTGGAAGATAACGGTGCGAGCGCTCCGTACTGATGGAATTTACTCAGTCATCTCAGTCCTGCTTCTTTTTTAATAATGCGGTTTCACACCAAAGTCCAAATATCCGACGGAGTAAGAGAAAGTGGAATATTGAGGAGACACAACTAAACTTTAAGTACAAATTTGTTGAGCATTGGGCTCTTTATTGGGCATAATTACGCCCTGCAAATACCTTATAAGGAAAAGTAATGTTATATCTAGTGAGATATCTGGATTCTCAATACTATATATAAGTATCTGTTAGATTCTGAAAAGTGCGTTTCCTGTAATGTTAAGCATACAACGGACCTATTTGATAATAGGACAGGTATTAAAGCTGCCATTATGTCCTGTTGTTTGGTTATTTCAGTAAAAGATACTGCTTAGTATTTTCAGATTATGTCGCCCTCCATAGCACATTGTGCGATGTTAGTCTGACTAGAGCCTATAATGCATGCTTTTAAATCAGCTTTTGCTGTACTCTTTGTTGTTGGATTGATTTATGCTGGAACTAGATATAAACGGGAAGGTATTTGATATATTTACAGTTTAAATTCCTAGTAAGAAAAGGAGATGATTGTGTGAGGTGGTATTGATCTCTCACATCTGACCTACTAAGCTGTCAAAAAGGACCTACACTAACCATACACAGATATGTCACCATTATGTAACTTTGGTTAAATAATTAACTAACATAAGAGCTAATCCTCCGTTTGTTCATGGAGTAGAGCAGAGACTCCTGGATTATGTGTACAGGTGCTTCTGTAATTTCAAAAACTACCAGAATACTGTTACGAATGAATCCTGTCCTTCTGAATCCTACAAATCTTGTAATCCTTCTGAGATTCTCACTCTGAATTCCCCGGCTATGTCTAACGCTCCTTATATCCACGGTCCCATTAATCACAGCTCTGTCCCCTTCTTCCATTCCTATTATTGTTTACTCCAGACCATCAGCCTCTAAAGGCAACTGCTAGAGGTCTCACTAGCAATAAAATCTTCATATATCACTGCCCCCCTCTATAGACTTCACTGGCTACCCATCACCTTCCTTATACAGGATAAACTCTTTCTGTTGACTTTGAAGGCCCCGGTATATTGCAGAGTTCCTCCCTTACACACCTGCCCCTTCCCTCAGGTCTGCAGGCACTGGTCTCCTAGTGCTGTATCACCTTTTCTTGTCTTCTGTGGACGGCTGGGCATTTGGTTTCTTAGCTCCAACACCTTGACACCCGCTAGCACAAAGCCTGTGGTACCAAATCTCCCTTCTAAGCAGAACTTAAAATCATGGCTCAGCGTGCCACTTCTCATACTTGATCCTGATCTGCTGGTGATGAGTCATTCAACGTGTTAGCATATGTTCCCGTGTTCTTGTATTGCCTCTGAATGTCTTTCCATGCCATCTATGCCTTGGTTGTGTGCTTGGCCACATTATTGCAGCTATATTTTTCATATACTATATATAAATTATATACCTAAAATTTTGCATAAGTGTTTTTACATTATACAAGTAAGCATCTCAGGTTTTGTTATATAGATGCATTGCCTTTGGATTGCAACTGTTCCTAACTGTGCTTGTGTTTGCAATTTTAATTATTTATTAAAACTAATTTCAAAACAAACTATGTTTTCCCTGCTGTACTGAAATTGCATGCAAAACCGAGGTTTGTACAGAACCTTGAGTTATTTGTACCATTATACTACCTCTAAATACCCCCCCCCCCATACACTGGAAGTAAACTTGTGACTTCCCTTAAATGGTTCATGTTGGTCTCAGCTGCATCCCCAGTTAAGTTGGCTTGCTGTGGCCCACACCTCCTCAGAGACTGGTCTGCATGATGACCAGAAGGTTTAAGCACATCCATTCATTTTTTGTAACTGTTTGTCCTACCCAGGGTCACCAGAGCCTATCCTGAAAGTTATAGGCACAAGATACATAGGAAACAACCCAGGATGGGGCACCAACCCATCACAGGGCACATACACCTACAGGCAATTTAGAAACTCCAATTCATCTTTGTATGTTCTCAGCCCATAGGGGGAAACTAGAGCACAAACAGAGACTCTGAGGTACAAGGTAACAGTGCTACCTACTGCACCACCATGTCACCCTTCAGGCATACGCAAGATTCATAAAGAAAAGGTATGGAAGGTTTTGTGCTTACAGCCATGATTACTCTCTATTCTGGGAGCTGTTAATGATTCAGTAAGAATTACAGAACTAAGTGCTTGCAAGCGGTTACTGATCTTGATATACTGAAGG
The DNA here is from genome assembly GCA_026781145.1 of Hippopotamyrus pictus. Classification (NCBI taxonomy): domain Eukaryota; kingdom Metazoa; phylum Chordata; class Actinopteri; order Osteoglossiformes; family Mormyridae; genus Hippopotamyrus; species Hippopotamyrus pictus. The sequence goes on from JAODLC010000050.1 coordinate 8,761,780, forward strand.
TGTCACGAATCCGGGCGGGTTTGGCATTAGGCCGTGGCACGATGCCGGCAGAAATGGTAGACAGCCCAACAATACAAAACAGGATTTATTAAATGAACTAAAAACACTAGAAAAGACTGACAAAAACAAAGGACCACGAGGGGTTAAAAGTAAATTGAGGCTAAGTACAAAACAGGGCAGGTAACATTCAACAAGCAATATCCAACAATGACAAACTACAGAACATTCACAATCAACAAACCACTTGGGAACAGAACAGAAGCAGGGACTTAAATGTTGAATCTAAAACTGTGTAACAAGACTAACACAGGACAGGTGAGACTAACAAAGTCTGGGAAAACAGGTCACAGGTGAAACTCAAAAGAACTAAAACAGGGAAACTAAGAACTAACCAAGAAAACAGGAAACACAGAATCTAACACTGGGAGTAACAAAACCCAATAAAACATAACTAAGGCTCAAAACAAGAAACCAAAACTGAATACAAAAATCACCAGACATGAGAACTAGAAAACCTCATACTAAAGAAACATGAAATACAAAACAGAGGAGGTGGGATTCAAATACAGGACAAAGGGATTTGCAAGTAATTGCATGGCTCAATGTGTTGAGCCATGCAGCTGACAGGAAACTGAAAAAACACAAAGACTGACAAGAGGGACAGGATGGCCAGCGACACCTGCTGGCCAAACGGGGAAAGGACACAAAAGACAACAGGAGTTGACCCTGGCAGAAGGTCACTGCAGGTGGCTCAATGGCTCAGGAGGTAGACATGGACATGACTATGTATGTGTGTAGCTTGCCTGTTCTGCTGGTCTTGCACAAGTTTCCTCATGCATTCCTAAAGCACGCAGGTAAGTGTTGTTACGTGCCGTAAGGAAAGTATGTGCCGTAAGTCCAGGGTACGTGCCGTAAGTGGTACGTGCCGTAAGTGCAGGAGAATGCCTACAGGTCCTTCGGACGTCCTGCCCACTCGCCGATTGGTCAACCGCCCCCTCGACTCCGCCTCTGGACCTGACCCGCCTCCCTTGCCTTCGGAGCAGTTTCCAGTTCGTCAGCTGAAGAGGCTGCAGCTTCGTCCCTTCGTCTGCCCGCTACTTGCTTCTCGCATGCTAGCTTGCTCTTTGTTCGCTTTTGGTTGAATGTTGTGTATGACTGTTTTTTTCCCGACTTCTGATTTTCGCCTAATCCCTTATTGTACCTTCGCCCTGGTTTTGAATGACTGCTTGGTTTTTGAACTTTCGCTTTGTGTACTCTGACTTCGCCTTTTGATCTCCCCTCTGGATACCTTTGCTTCGGCTGTGTGTTTGTGTGTTCCACTATAGGTGTGTGTAAGGAGTGTCTGCCTTTTTGTTTATTCGTCAACGTGGGGATTATTGTTTGTTTGGTTAGGGAACTAGGCTTAGGTATTGTTGTTTTCTTTCACCCTTTTGTGTTCAGTTAGGTACCTTAGCTTGTGGTATATTCGGTAGAGGTGTTTTGTTTGTTGTTTTGGCCTTTGTCACTCCTGACGTTCGTTACACCTAGTGTTTGTACCGTGTCTGTGAAAAACTATAAAAAAACTATAAAAAGACTTCCATTGTGTCCCGTGTTCCCTTCTCCCAGCTCTGATTGTCCTGTCCTTCCCAACCCCTCCTTCCCTTTCACTTTGTTGGGCTCCAACCCTAGACTGGAGCGTAACAGTGTGTGCATGTGTTTCTCCTGTGATGGATGGGGATCCCATCAGGAATGTTCTCCTGCTTTGTTGCCTGCGCTGCAAACCAGTGGAAGACATTCTGATGAAAATTACTGAAACACAGTAACTGGGTAAAATTTTGAAGCACTCAGAATGTACATGCTAATTGAATAATTGCATAAAGGCAGAATTGTTGGCTTACTTATTATATAAAATACAATAGCAATTAAGGCAATAGACAAGCGACCTGAACTTTGCTAGTTCAATTACCAATTAGAGTGATGTCTTGGTGCTCTGAATCAAAGTATGAAAAATGAATGTTTGTTTTCATATTCACCTACAATCATTATAAATCTGTAATTTGCACTGGAAAAGACCATGGAATGAACTGCATGTCAGAGATATCACAGTATTCTCTGAAAAGACAACAACAATCTCTCGATTCATTTGCACAATTTGAAAATTTTAGTAAAGAGAAATAACATAATGGCTAAAAATTCAATAATGTTATTTTTGCGTATTAGTGTGAATAGGACTGTCTTTTTCTTGCCATAGCAATGGCAGTTCCAAACCATCATTATTGCTTGTTTATAATTAGCACACAACAGATACCATAATGTGTCATTCTGAGAAAACTTTCACTTCTCCTTGATTGCATTCAAAACGCTGTCACATTGGCATGAGCTGCTACAACCTAACTGGCGACAGAACTAGCAAATAGCAGCAGAGGAAAATTGCTAAGACAGTGTCCTTCATTTTGGTCCTGGAAATAAGGGCACAGAACAGCAGAATTGTGCTGTTTCGGACTTGATCAAGTCCCGCATGGCTAACAGACTTCCACTGTGGAGGGGATCCCCATTATCGCAGCTCGTGGTGGTAAAGCAGTAAAGCCGCAATTCAGAAATATGGCGCAAAATCTATTGGACCAATCTAACCTAGGCGGTTGGACATGGTTCCGCGTTTCCTCTTTCATATTCATATTTTATTAGTCCATTGAGGAAAATGCTCCCGCACTTCCTGTTGTTACGTTGCAGCCTTAGCAACAGCGATTACGTATAGTCAGCACATCGTGAATTTTTGACAGCCTATTAGAGCTGATCAGCGGGATGCGTAGCTCCGTAGCAGCACTTCCTCTCATCCAGTGTCCCATGGCATCATCGCAGCGACAGGAAATGAAGGCGCAGTTGCTTACCAGTGGGCCGCCTGCCTGAACCGTAGTAACAGCAACCGACTGAGAAAGGCAGCGAACGCGCAGGGCATTTTTTCTCTGCACTTGGGTGGTTTTATCAGTATTTGGATGAGAGAATCGCATTTCACATTAACTCGATCTCTACATTAATTGTCATGTTAAATATATTGGGGACAACTGTTAGTCTTGGTCAAACCACTTATTTAGCTTCTTCACGCAGTTCAATTCGTCCGTATTCCTTACGTATATAAGTAAAGATGATCAGGGATTAAGTCAAATTTTCCCGGGGCTTGTCTTTTTTTGTTGTTTTTTTGGAAGGAAGACTGGCATCGGGGCTAAAATTCTCGGAGCTAACGACGCCCATGTTAAGTAGTTCTATTTTTTAAGGTGTATTCTTGGTTGGTTTGATTTTCATTTTAGAAATTGGCCTCCTTGCACCTGCATATAGGTTTACCGGTAATTCCAAAGCATGCTCACAACAACCCGATTGCGATTCAGTCAAGGCGTTTTGTGGTTTTGAAAAATAAACCTGGCACCAATAAGGGCGTATGCAGGGTACCAATATTGTAGAATCGGAGTACCGTGTGTGTTTAAGGGGGGGGGGGGGGGGGGGGGGGGGAGTTGGTCCCCCCCAGGGTT
>JAODLC010000050.1:8765382-8791959 GCA_026781145.1 Hippopotamyrus pictus
AAGGAGTTCTTCTTTAAGATGTATTCTTGGTTGGTTTGATCTTCATTTTACAGATTGGCCTCCTTGCACCTGCATATAGGTCTATCGGTAATTCAAAAGCACGTTCAAAACAACCCGATTGCGATTTAATCAAGGTGTTTTGTGGTTTTGAAAAATGGACCAGTGTTGAAAACAAACCTACGCCCTTGCCAGGCACCGTCATTAAAATCTAAGCATTGTAAGCTCTTAATAGTGTCGTTATAGTAACCTACTCTTAGGTCGGGCTCTCCCAAAGCCCTCAAGTGTAAAGTATAATTTGGTTAAAAATTTAACACAACAGTAGTGAATTTTGAGGTTTTATTCAGACGTAAGACGTGGACCTGGTATTAAATACTTGAAATGCTATTATTTATAATAAAACACAATCAAATGCCTCGTGGTTTCTGGATCCTGCATGAAAAATGTATAAGGGCGTATCAACAAGAAAATCGCGTTAACGTCTTACCGAAAGCCATTAAACTAAAAAATAAAATACATTTTTTGTCCCCAACTGATGCCGAGAAAACCTAACATTCCTTGCGAGTTATACTACTTGTTTGTTAAATACATTTAATACGAATCATAGCCTGAACATAATTAGTAACGCATTTGCTGTATAATCGTTACTACCTGTTTAAATAAGGTAGGTTCCATTATATTATATATTGAAATGTACTTGCCTTTTATGATGAAACGTTTAGAAATAATTCAGCGGTCTTCTAAAGAAGATGCGGATCCACTTATTAAACAATTCACCAAATTTCCTGCTTTTCTGAAGGGGCGACGTTTTTTGCCAAGGATACCGACTGATCTGACTTCCAGCGTTATCCTGACTGCCTGATATATAACAATACTTAAGCTGAGACGAGCAGTCATGTAAGAAGGCAGCTCCCATCTGAATTACATGATACTGGACGTCAGGAATTCGACTAACATTATAAGGGTTACGTTACATAACACAGTTAACTATTTAGTTGCTTCTCTTAAGTTTTCCGAAATCGTAATGAGTTATAATTCTTGCGAAGACGTCGATGATTTCAAATGGCATTTTTATCAAAAATATAATTAGTAGTAGTAGTTTGCGTGAAAATGACGCGGTGTGGAAAAATAAACGAAGATCAATTGACATTGATTGATAGATCGATTGATTGATTGATACATTCATTTATTCATTAATTCGTTGACATTCCTGATTATTGGAGCAGTCGTTAAATCCATGCCTATAAATTATACACTATAACGGGCCTGCTGGGTCTAACGTGAGCGAAAGACCACAAACACAACAAAGCTCTTTCTCCCAAGCTATGCTAGATATTTTAGCCGTGTGGCTAAATTATTACTTTATTGGCAGCCTTTATCGGTAGAATATAAAGCAGGCTACTCAAAGGCTCCAATTTTAAAAGCATTTGTGATTAAGACAGCGGGACAGTTGTCTAAAAAAGAGCTTAGCCTACATCACGATTGAAAGGGTGCGATCAGGCATACCATACATTATTACCCCCGTCTATTCGTGTATAGTTATTGGAGTAATTCATGTATATAATGCATGCTGTAATGACCGCGCCTTTGTCATTTAGTAATGTTTGTTCGTTAATCATACGTAGAAAACTGAAAATACATGAAAATGTAGCCTAATTCGTATAACAACAGCTCAGTTAGTGGTTTTACTATTGTTTTATACTAGTTGGTTCCTCTACAAATTGCTTGTTCCACATTATTTTTAACTGAAAATCAGTTTTAGGTAGATAGATAGATAGATAGATAGATAAATAGATAGATAGATAGATAGATAGATAGATAGATAGATAGATAGATAGATAGATAGATAGATAATTTAAAACATATGAGCGAAAGACCCCCTAACACGTCGGCTGTCCATGGTGCTGAAGTCAGTTGATTGCTTGAGCGTTAACCCGTAGTCGTGGGGTGTCGCGATTCATGTTAAAGTTTAAGCGTTTGTGTGATATTTCCGGCGTTATTTCAATATCAATCCGAACCTGTAAATTACAGAATTTCCCCAGTGATCACCGAAACACTTGTGCAAGAAATTTGTTTGCATAGGCCTACATTCGTCATGATAAATGGAAACATGATTGCAGAGAATGTGACGTTGAGTGCCTTTGAAAGCCCGCTCTCTGTTGAAAATAGGGACGAGATGGATGAAATCAAAGTTTAACAGTCAAACATGATGCAACGCAATTCGTATAATTTATGAATATCTATATTTACTGTTCATTATGGTAATTAGCTTCCCCTTGAAGAACAGTAGCTTTATTAAATCTTATTTTGGTTGTCACTGAAGTCATTATTTGGAAATTTAGGCTTAAGTAATCTTACCTGGTGCTTAAGGTTTAAATCAGTTACCAACTGACAAGTTACTCTGACGTCTGAGGGACAGTGGACGTCGAGGGAAGGAATTGCGTGTCCCTTGACAGTAAGTGGAAAACTGTATCGGAGGAATAAAAATACCCACAAAATATTAACGCTAAAAAGTAATGCCTGCTATTCTCCATTAATTACAGCACATTTAACAACTGGGGTTTTAATTAATTCTCAGCTGCTTAAACAATAAATATTAGTAGTAAACATTAACATTATAGACAGCCATTCAAATAATTGTCTGCTAATGAATCCATTCCTCATAGATAAAGCTGACCAAGGTAAGTGGTTTGAAAATGGTTGGATGGGAAAACTAGTTTTTTGTGACTTCTCCGAGAAATCCGCTAGAGGGCAGTATAATCCATGCTCTACTTTAAAACCACTTCTTGATTTTCACCATTTTTGTCAGGTTTTATTTCCTGACATGCAGTAATACCCGAAGTATGTGTAGCGGCGAATATGAGCTGCGTATATTTCTTATGAGTATTTACATTGGACTGCATTTATTTATATAATGCTAAAATTGTTGAAATCATATATGACTCTTTTGGCTGTTGTGGGTTAAGGGCAACGGTTAATTAACCTGAAAAGGAAAAACTGGATCAGCTTACAGTCGATCAAATTTGAATCAAATTTAAGAATATGAAAAAATTCGGTCTGAAATCACGATGTAATCAAGCGTGGTAAATAAGCTTTTTTTTAGTATGTCGGTGCAGGTTACGTCGGGGGTATAGTTAACCAGTTAACAAGTTATCCGGGGATAATATCGCCATTATCCTGAGTGTTCATGAATGCTGTTAGTAGTTTTTTTTTTTTTTTGTTCTGGGGGCTAGCTATATGTCACCATAAATGATGGGAAAGAAGGCACATCTAAGCAAGACTTCAGCCAGGAGATTAGCTATGGCCATTCAGAGAAGGTCTCCCCTGGGGAAAAGCTACCGCAAGCTAGTCGGGAAAATATGACAAATGGTTCTGTGTGTTTTTGTTGGTTTTCGGTGGTACTGTAACATCAGGGCTGATTCTCTGTTGAAATAATATTAACCATGCATCCGCTTTTTTGTCTGCGCTGTTTCATTCCATTCTATAGAATCCTGTGTAATATTACACGGTTAATATTTGCGTGCCGTTTTCATTTTATGATTTCATGATCTAGTTATATAACCTACAAAAACCTTACTGGCTGCTATAAACTAGATCTGTGATGTATATAATTTATGCTGATACAGCTAATTCCAGTGTCTTACAATCATGTAACCTAAACTTAACTATGACCATCGCTGACATTTCCATAATAACCTCAGACATCGACTGTGTTTTTGACAATTGACCTTAAATTTAAATTTTAAAGGTTCTTACCCAATGTAAATTTCTTATATTATTATTAGATAATCAGAAACGCAATGCTTTCAAAAAGCCTGTCATATAACTTTACATAATTTGTTATATCTGTCCTGCGTACATAATTGGGACTGTAGCCTATACGGAATTTGTTCAGGTTTTGGTCAACCAGGCCACCAGTCCTCGCCGTGGTCTGCTAGCCGCGTGAGGGGTCTGGTTTTTAATATACTGGTGGACATAAGAGGGCTACGGTTTCCAATAAATGCTACAGTCTTTAGAAGTGGGCGTGTTTCTTAGTTGCTTCAGCAGACTTTAAGGCTCTGAGAGTCATAAGAGAGCCCAATCTTCTCCTTGTTAAATTAAATCATTACAGTCGTCATTCTTCAAGCTTCGAACAATTTCCATATCTAAACCAATCTTAAAGCTGACGATTGTCGTTTATTGCATCCTGTTACCATGGATATTCTCGGAGGAGTCACCATGTGGCTGATTTTCTTCTTTCTTTGGGATTTACCGACCTTCCAGTCGGCTTTTATTTACTCTTCATCTATTCAACAGGGCATCAAAGCGACTAGAATGCACAATAATGGACATCGGGCAAGCAGATTCTTAAAAGATATTTTTGCATCCTCATTGACCAAACACCATCACCAGAGTGGGTTCAAGGACACCATCGTGCCACATGAGTATATGCTTTCCATATATAGGACTTACTCTAACGCCGAAAAACTGGGGCTAAATGCAAGTTTTTTTCAGTCATCAAAGTCAGCTAACATCATTACAAGTTTTGTGGACAAAGGGCAAGGTCAGTAAAACCAAAAAGCCCCAAAGGATAAAAACATAGGATCAGTTACTGCCATTTGTTATCTAGTGTGTCTTAAAGTTTAACGCTTTGAAATATTAAATATTTAATAGTATAACACGTTTTGACATTAACATGTAATGCTAAATAAACTGAGTGGTATTCTTTGTTGGTTAACATTTCATTTAATTTTAAAGCATTATACCATCCCATATATCATGATGCTGTTCATCTGATTCACTGGGATATTTATCTAAAATAATTATTTAATATCCATTGGACAAATATTGACAGACATCTTCAAATTGCCTTGTATAATAAATATTTCGTTTGGATAAATCAATTTTATATCCTTGCGCACGTAAGTGCAGTACTGAAAATAAATACAGAAACAAAATCTGGACATTTAAAGCAGAGAGACGCGTACTTGCGAGTCGCTTATACAGTACAGAACGTGCGTTTTTATGTTATCGCGTGCAAGTGGTTAAACCCTGGCACTTGATTTCAGGGCGACGAACTCTCAGTTAGGCGTAAAAATGTATTACGATCTTCAAGCATATTACTTAAGAGATACGTCACTAAAAAAAAAATAAGTAGCATGAGAGCTGAATATGCCCTAAAATGAAAAAAAAAGGTAAAAGAAATTGCGGTAAATGCATGTTATCGAACTTTTAAATTGTGTGCACGCTATAACAAATACTATATACTATATATTATTGTTGTCTATAGAGAACAATTACCACACTGCAATGGAAAACAAACAAATAAAAAGCGATAACCAGGAGAATTTGCGATTAATTTCCCATGTGGCCACCACTTTAATGAAATTTCTCCTCTACTTTTTCAGTGTCCCCAGTTACTGCATGCGTTGACAGCAAGTTCTGTTCCAGTCCACGGGGGGATTTGTTTCAGATGTCGCGTAAACTACCAATAACAACCATTACAAGTGAAAGTACTTTCATGCTGAAAAAGAAGCTATCTTTTAATGCAAATTTTACCACGAGCACATTCCGTTTGATAATTAGGCCTGTTATCGAAGACTGAATTCATGAATGTCACCATCGTTTATAAGAAATTCATTCTTACTCTTTTCTGTCTTATGCGACTACTTAATTTCTGAATAACATTAGAACAATAATTAAATCAATAAAATAATGATAACAGCAACAATAATAATAATAATAACAACAATAATAATGATAATATCAGTAACAATAAATTGCCCAAAATTTTAATTAATTTTAAACATTACAAAATTTTCAGCATAAATTCAAGCATAAATTATTGTGCGTGATTAATTAATATACGCTTCAGCATAAATCGTAAAAGTGAGGATTTTGTCGGCACAGGTGGGACTATGAAACAAGTATGAAACCAGGGAGTACACAAGAGCTTTTTTCGCGGCTTTCTGTTCCATTTGTATAAAGTATATGTATAATGTAAAACAGGCAGCTGAAACACATAAGGTCCCAGTCTCCCATACTTCTGTGACTCTGCTGGGCGGATCAAGCAGGATGCTAAAGCTTTTTAGTACGGCAGTCTATCATAAATTAGTTTGTGCGTATATTTACAAATACCATTAAAAATTACAACAATGTTGTGAATTATGTGATTATTATTTTTACAATTTAATTTAAAGGTTTTAAAATTGTCGTTTTTGTGTGAAACTGCTACATGCATAGGCTGGGCACTGAAAACACATTTTAATCTTCCAGAAGGGAATCTCGGCCGTAATATTGTGCCCGTTAAATGATAATCAATAATTGTCACAGAAAGGCACTTGTAAGGCGAGTGAAATGAAATGAAAGGCGAGTGAAATATCCTCAGTGTTAGGACTGTAATCATTTCGGTGCTGCGTGTGCATTTTCGTGAAAAGAAACATATGTGTTAATACCGAAGAATAATCGCTTATAGCCTCTTAATGAAATTTGTTCTTTTCTATCTGTAGACTTGAAAACCTGTTCATTTTAGCAATTAATTCACAGGAATATTACATTTATCGTATTTGTGCATAGTTTATACAAAACGTTATATGAATCAAAAATTTGGACAGTAGCGCGATCTAGTTTCAATTGCACGCGTCAAATCTTTCCTGCAGAATAATTAGCTGTGTTTTAAAGTAAGACATATAATGGGTCACATAGTTGCTGGCGTCCTATAGAATAAGTTGTGGCAAGATGGATGAATAACTGAGAAACAAACAAACAACTGAAGGAACAAACAAATACATTTATAAATTCCTGGGGCTTATTGTAAAAATGAACCAATCGTGATACATTCACCTAAAATGTACATGTGATCATTGTGTAAGTTTATTATAACCATAATGATGAAAATGTTGATGATAATGACAAATTCTTATAAAGAATGGTAAAGAATGGTGGCTGGTCAGATGAATCAGTGACTTGCAAAAATGAATCTACGAAATATGAATTACTGATGACTTGTTTTATTTTCCAGACTCTGTGTCTCACATCCCATTGCAAAGACAAAAGTACATTTTCAATATTTCAACCCTTTCCGACAAAGATGAACTGATGGGTGCGGAGCTGAGGATACTCCGGAAAGCGCAAACGAATTTTGTCACGTCAGATACAGGTATATTCAACATTCACATGTATTCTTGTCACTCAAAACTGAATCTGGATTCCTGGTCCGCTGTTGTGCGAGATCGCAGCCCACCGGTGTGGGAAGTCTTGGATGTCTGGGAGGTTTTTAAAAATCAGCTACGTTTTTCCCGAGGCGACGAGCTTTGCTTTGAACTTCAGGCCTCTCCCGATAAATCGGAAGGAGAACTTAACCTGCGGCATCTTGGATTTAGCAGAGCCGACAGGCTGCAGCAGGAGAAGGCAATCTTGGTCGTTTTCACTAGGTCTCAGAAGACGGAGAACCCTCTCGGCGACAGGAGAGGAAGCGCAAAGGACGGGGAGTCGCGAAAAGCGGTGCAGAAGGGAGGCCTCCGATCCAAAGCCAGGAGGAGCAGGAGGACGGTCCTAGCGAACCGCCACGGAAGGAGAAACGGTAAGAAAGCCAAGTCGAGGTGCAGCAAGAAACCTCTTCGCGTAAATTTTAAAGAGCTTGGCTGGGACGACTGGATCATAGCACCGCTCGACTATGAGGCTTATCACTGTGAGGGACTGTGCGACTTCCCCCTGAGGTCGCACCTTGAGCCCACAAACCACGCCATCATCCAGACCCTCATAAACTCCATGGACCCCAGCAGCACCCCCCCCAGTTGCTGTGTTCCAGCCAAGCTCAGTCCAATCAGCATACTGTACATAGACTCTGGGAACAACGTTGTGTACAAGCAGTATGAGGACATGGTGGTGGAGTCTTGTGGTTGCAGGTAGCCCCCCCCCTCTCCTGACTATCTATGGTGCAGATCCAGACACATGACCAGTGGTCCATGGATACAAGGAAGGGATAACATAGTGAATGTTCTGCAGATCTTAAGGTTCTGGTATATAATTTATCTACAGAAGCTTATCAACAGCAGAGAATACGACTTACAGCTTTGAGATGTGCTTATAAATGGAGGCACCATGTTCATATGCGTGTCTGGAAGATTCATCACGCAACCTGGTGGTTTTCATAAAACTCATCAATAAAACGTCCTCTTGGTCGCCGGGCAAAATAATGCATGTTGCAGTGCTGGACTGTTGGATTCTATAGTGGTCAGATGTGTACAGAGGATAGTCACAGAAGTAAGCACCTTCACCAAGAGGTCAGTAAAGAGCAGGTGGAAACTTACTTAACTAAATTCCATAGTTAGTGGAACCAGCCAAGTGAAGGAGAGCTCAAATCATTTAAACCCTTTATCGCGTCTCATCAGCACCACCATGAACCAATTTTATGGCTATTTGAGAAGATGGATGTTATCACCGAAGTATAAAAGTCTAATTGTGGTTCACAACTCTGTTCTCAAAGTGCCCCTTTGTGTATGGCTTCCCAACCAATCTCTTAATTAAATAAAGTCTGATAGGCTATTATGAATGTTGATCTAAAATACCATTAATGATTTTATTGTTAGGTCTGGTAACACTTATACAACACAGGAGTGGTATGTTTGTGCTAATTAAAATGGTAAATAAACAAATAATTGGTTGTATTTCATAACAAATTAATTGTGATAATTACATTGCATTATTAAGACGCAAAGAAATATTTTTCAAACTGAAGATTGTTCTCTGCAATAGTACAACAGTCTTAAACCTTCACTTGCAGTTACATTTCCATAGAACCTTCCATAAGCTGTAATAAGGGATTTTGCGGTACAAATATTGAAATATATTCAAAAATAGCAATCAAAAATAAGTCAGATTCAGAATTTAACGGTTCAGCCGTTACCCAGTTTTTCTTTAAAGAGTTTACTTGCAACAGAAATCAACATTCATAGCAATAGTCTAGGAGTATTTCTGAGAATAATTATACTGTAGGGAGAAATGTTTTTTTAGTGTTTTCTTCCACATTCTGCTCCTCTGCATCCATAGCGTTGCCAAAGAACTCAGTGAGAAGAATAACATATTAGCTTGAAATTGTGGTTGATTGATCGACTTAGTTACAGCTTCGAGATAACCAAAACAAGCCGTTTTTCGTATATGTGTTGTGCTGCGTCTGAAAAAACAAGGCCAGAGGACATTTCGACAATGTGTGGCACCAATGTGATGTTACAGATTCAAGTCCAAAGCAACTGTCTGATTGCAGAGAGGAAATCACAAACTTTGTGTTCAAGTCACTGTAAAAAAGGACAAACGGAGTTAGACAGTGAGGTGGTCTAAATGCACAATAACTTTTATGCACTGTGGTTTATAATTTGAACTGTAAGTATTTGTACATATAAAATGTAGAGCTTGCCATTGGTAAACAACATTTCATGAATGTGTGTCAGTGTGCATTTGTGTGGCTGTATGTAGACGTGCTGGGATCTTTCTGAGTTTATTTTATTTCATTTTATCTGTACAGGGTCTTGAAGGTAATGATATATTTTGTGTGAGATTATTTTAACAATGTACACAGCCTGTGTTATTCTGTACTGGGGATCAAAACTCAATTATCCTTGTCTACCTCAAAAATATATTAACTCTTGAAAGTTCTGAGGTACATTAATCTAAAGTGTAAAGAGACATATTTTCTGTTATGTATTTCTAATGAATAATTATCACTGTTATACTAATAAATTGGATGACTGTACTTTTCATGTTATTTTGCTGCCATATTTATAAGAAAACTGAATTTCTCTTGCGTGAAGTGAGTTAGGGGCTTGTCCTCCAGGAAATGTGCTATGTTGTAAAGGGCAGTATCATTGTACAAAGTACATGTGTGTATTTCACATTGAGATATTATAATGATGCTTAACGTAAAAGCTTGTTATAAAATTATTATTATAAAATACTGATATATAAAGAAAACATTTATTCAATTAACAGCGATCCAGCAGCAACTGGTGTGGAAATTCACCACCGCCTTTAAAAGAAGAGCGTTCTTGCATCTAGCAGCTGTTTCCGTCAGAAATTGCAGATTGCTCTCTCTACTACATAGAGACTTAAGATTTCCCTCACAGCTATATTAACAGTGGACCTTATAAGTGCCGCTATGGGATTGTATTGCTCACATCCAGAGAATACTTTGTTAAAATACTTCTGACATGTCGCGTCAGTCAGCTGCCTCATAAGCGTGAGAAGTTTGCAGGCCGTCACACACAGAGCAGATCTGAGGTGTTTTTTATTACTTAATAGGCTGGACTCCGGTGCACGATTGGAAAGAATCTTTTAGCATAAACAGCTCAGGGTTCACGTTCTTGGGAACTTGCTGCGTCGAAGCTGCCGGAGATGCCTCACTGCGGGTGCTAGGAGATTCCCCCCATGTCTCCTCTGAGCGTCGTCCACAGATCACGGTCTTCATTTAGACCGAGATACCAAGAAAACACGATTCCCCTGTATGCATCCAGCCACTGCAGGGTCACGTTTAACAGACCGGTGCGTTCTGTCTGGGACATGAGAAAATCTCTCTGCCTTGTGTAAACACCTTTCTTCTCAGGTTTCAATATCTTAAATATTTCAAATATTCCCAATCACTCACCCACGCACATGTGCTGTTTACTCGGAGCATATGCTCTGCTGCAGTAGGTCCTGGGACTGGAATAACTGTTTGGCAAACAGATAGTAAGGCGTCACTAACTGACGTGACTGATGAGCCTTCAAGTCAGTTCTTACTCTGATTTGAGCTCCTCTGTTTACCAAATGTGCTCCTGATGGACACCAGGGCTTCGGACGAGCCTGTCGCTGTTTTCCTCCACAGACGGCGGAACAGGGCAAAGCAGAGCGAATGATAAGCATTCAAGGTTGAACCGTCACCCTGAGATACCTGCTAAATACCTGCTAGCTCACTCACCTCTCATACCGACTCCTCCACTGACGCCGCACCCGCAAAAATGGGCTTCCTCCGCACAGCGCCCCCTTGCTCCCGTCTGACCTTTTAATGACCTGCTTTTAAGTCGGAGGGCACTTTCAGCCAGGGAGTCGAATGGCAGCTAACGATACGCCTTTTAGTCTGTACAATGGTCACCGAGGAGGGGTTTTCGTGCATGGCGGGGTGAAAAAATGAAAGTGCTCATTCCTTTGCACAGGTGGTCCGCTGTGCTGCTTCGCCGTGCCATGGATGAGCGCCGTAAGCAAACAGCACCCCCCCCAGCCCTTCAGCCCCCCCCAGACACTTCGTCTCAGATGCTTAGGTTCCAGGCATGAGTCCTGGTCGCTGTCCTCACCTGTGACATGAGAGACAGGTCCCCACTGCCCTGGATGTGCTGTACTGTACTCTCAAGCGCTGCCTTGTATAAAACACGCTCAGCGCATATTGGTGTCTTGTTGCTACGTGTCCCTGTTTTGTATTATTTCTCAATTTCTCAGCAATAGCTGTATATGCAGATGTATTTAAATGTATATAGTAGTATTGACATTTTAAAGCAAATTGCCTTGTTCTTCCTCCATCAGTTTGCCCTGTGACCTTTTTGTGAATTTGATAAGTAATCTATAAGGGATTTAATAAGTGCGTAGATCAGGGGGTATGCAAAAGACACCAGCTTTATGACCATTAAATGAAAAAGAAACATAGAAGGTCACATGACCATTGTGACCAAGGTCGTTTTCAACTTGCAAAGATGCCAGATTTGTTCTTTCAGTCTTTCAGTTATTTAGAAACATCAGATTTGTTTTCCTGGAGGTGAAATGCAGTATACTTCCATAGCGTTCCAACTGAATTCCCCGTATCCGAATTGAACTTAATGCCTGTAAGATTTGTAGATCAGTATAGGTTTATGGGATAACTGACCACAGTCCTGTGTGTTTGGCATGTGTTACTTAAATTTCAACAGCATCTGAAATAGCTGTTGCAGGTTAATAAACAAACGCATTTATATCATCTAGGAATGAAAAATGCTCCACCTAGGTGTTAGTGATATGCATTTATATTTAAAAAGAAATTAAATACTCTTATCATTGCATACAAATGCCAGTCAGATACTTCAATAAAGGATACTCAAAGAAATGCATTGGAGTAATGCTTTATGGATAAAATATAACTGAACTAGCAGGGGGTGATAAGTATCTCTTATCAGCAATGGACTTATAACTTAGTCCTTTATACAGCTTATTCAGCAGGAGGAGGGATTATCACATGCTTTTCTGCGGTTCTTATCCTGACAACAATATAATATTAAATTAAAGTTTAGTGATTCTTTTACTTTAATATTCAGATTACAGAACACCATAAAAGCTTAGTAAAAATGATGGATACAGTGTTTATGTAGTATTAATCCTTTTCCCCCTTACTTTTAGTGGAAAAAAGATAAAACATTTTGATGTCACCTTGGCTGAATGTGTCTTGATTTGTATGTTTTATGTCAGCCAGAGGTCTTTACAGACTTTGTGATATGTAACATGTCCACAGAAAGTTTTAATGAAAACATGTCGTGTCATGTTTGAAACGGTCTTCTTTTTAAAATCGTGTCCGGGGGCATTGGAGGTATCGAGCAGGACCCAGGTGGGTCTGCATATCTCGTCCGTTGTATAACAGAACAATCTGGACGTCCTCTTGGGGTCGGCAGGACAGCTTGTTAGTGCTGGATCCATTGTGGCCTGTTGACTCATAACAGACACTCAGCAGATGCCTCCAAAACTGGACCCCATCAAAACCGTTTGCCTGTAATCAGCTGTAAGCATTTCAAACCTTATATAAACGAAATACGGATCAAAGTAACAAATGTGTTGTCATGGGTAATCGAGGAGGAAGGTTAAGCTCACTGCTCAGCCGCCATTAATCTGACAGAGGAGAGCAAGACTGTAGTGCTGAGCTGAGCAGAGAGATCAAAGGCAGCGTGTCTGACGTGTGGTCCGTTGTGGCGTCTGCTACGGAAACAACATTTGATTATTGTTAAGGAGATGGTCGCACAAGTGTCAAGATGCATTTCCAGGTAATACTGTAGAGTGAATGGTTTTTATGCCTACCAACAGGGATCCCGAGAACTGGATCGTCTTGTAATTGAAATCACGGGAAATTTTGAATTTCAAAAGCGTGCTTTGTCACTACATTAAATCAGATCTGCCTCCCTAATAGGGTGAATTCAGTCAGATGGCATTGAAAACAATGCCCTGTTTAACCGGGGAATCTGCTGGAAAGATTTGGGTAATACGCTAGAAAGGTGATGGCCTGGTGCAGCTACGCATCAGGTGAAACGTCAGGGAGGTCACAGGCTGACTTATGTTCTAACCAGAGGTGGACATTTCAGGTCCAGAAAGTAAAAATCCAAACCAGGATTTTGTTTCAACCAACCAGTTGAGTACAATGTGATTGTGACTCTTTATATATTGTGACTCACAAGTACCCATGTAATTTGGGACATACAAATGTATGCAAATTAATGCAGTGACAATTCATGATCTATAATTGAATGAAAACATGAACACAGTACAGGAATTTGATCAAAAGGCCATCATTTGGGTTTTTTCCTATTGACTTTTTCTGTCCCATGATTAACATGTAATTTAAACATTTTACAAAGAGCATGTTCCCTGAATGTTCTTATATTGTTCTTGAATAGTCTCATTAGGTTCTTGCTCTGTAAAAAGCTGCTGTGTAGCTCAGCTTCGATTCTTTTTTTTTTTTTTCTTTTTTAAATTAATTAATTTTTTTTTATTATTATTTTTCTTCGATTCTGCTTACACTGTAACTGGGCATTCGTTGGAAGCTCAGCCTAGCCACACTTATGCCTAGTTGACTGCTTGACACCACGTATGTTTGTAATGTGCTCTTGACCTCACTCTGGACAACAACAGTCTGCTAAACATGTAAAATGTAATGTAGGAATAAGTTGTAGATGAAAGCAGTGCCTTATATGGGGGATGTTTAGTTTGAGCTCCATCCTGAATGCAGGCCCTGATCCTAACCTGCTAATGTACAGTTTCTAAGGTCGAGCTTAGAAAGCTTATCCTGGATTGAATTCCGGATAACAAACTGGTTTAAATCAAGTGGCTCCCGCTCCCCCACAAGGACCTTGGATTTTTGATTGGACTGCTTGTTTTGCCGTTCCTCTAGAGTTTTTTAAACAACTAAAACAGTTTGTGTCTGGATTAGATTCAAACATTTAGATAATGTGTTTTTTTCGTAAAATATTAAAGTCCAGAATGCTGATCGTCCAAATGAAGAAAATTACATGCATTGATTTTGTCAGTCCACAAATCAACAGAATTAAGTCTATTGCATTCAAAACATAAGGAACAAATATGCAAGCAGGCAATCCTAATAGTGGCCCGGTTATAATCATGGACGGCCCTTAGTACACAACTGCAAGCCATTATTCTCATCAGGTGGGAATGTGTTAACACACGGGGTTCATTTAAATTGAGTTTACAACGGAGATTTGAGAGGGAAGGTTTTGGCCGCTGCTAATCAACACCCCGCATATAACTCACACAACTCAGATTACGGGTCAGCCACATGCAGCAAGGCCACTACCTCCTCTTTCGTCTGGCCCTCATGTCTTCTGGCTCATCAGCACCGGCTCAATGACCCACAATCCTTCCAGAGACATAAGGCCAGGGGAAGAACCTGAAGTATCCACAAGCATCCCACTGTAGGATGCATAGAAATGTGTCAATGTTAAAACTCCATGAACAGAAAGGTCTAACGCTTGAGTCACCCGGTGCCAAGACTGCAAGATGCGAGTTTGGGCTTTGTGTTCGTGGACAGTTGCATTATTCACTTTACTATGAAGCCATTTAAGCCTGAAACGCTGAGAGTATATCGAAGGTCAGGCAGGTGTAAAAGGACGCCCAGTTCTATGTTTATCAAAGTGAACCACGATTTCAGCCACAGAGATGGATTAGCACTGATCCGTAAACTGTCTGTATTTCATATACAGAGCAGATGATTATCACAGAGAATTAGATGAGTATCCCTACCTAGTCTGTAATTAAAAAAGGATAGTCAAGGAAACTGTAGAGTAAGATATCAGATTGTTTTTTTCACATGCCAAACCATGCAGCTGGAAAAATTTAACAAATGGAACGAAAAAATGCTTGAGAAGATGATCTTCTTTCGTTCCTAATCAGTGCAAATTCCCCTTTGCCCCAATCACTGAAAAGGAAACTTCTGCACACTGTAGCGCCCCCTGGAGCCAACTGAACTCTCCATCAGACGTGGATGCGGCGGTAAGAAGGAACTTCACAAGATGCAGGACAATAGAGGACGTATGAGATTTCTGCATTCAGCTCAAAGATCCAGGTCCTTATCGCTGATGAGTGCGGCACTGGCTGTCAGAGTGCGAGAATGTGAGAACAGCGTAAATAAAGTGTTTCATTAAAAAACCCCCAATAATCACTTGTGCTTTTGAAACGTCGCATTCCTCCATGCAAACATGTTCATAAATCACTGCAGCTGACACTGCGCTTCCTGGCGGCGGTTTTCTTGCTTTCTGTGCAAATATTTTCTCCACTCTGCGAAACCTCAAACCATTTTTTGTAAAATAGGTTTTGTCAAACGTATAAACGGGCTGTCACCCTAATTCTCCAGATCTCTTTCGTTCGCAGCAATGCATACAGTAATGCACCCTGGATGTGTCCCTCCTGGGGGCCGGGCATTCTCCACTGTGACGAAGACCATTAACTCATGGAAGCTCCACGTGGTTCATTATGAAGGAGCATTGGGTTTTCCAAAGAATATAACTGCTAGCCACATCATTAGGGTCCACTGTTGACAAATAGGCAGCTCAGTGTGCGAGCTTGCACGTGACCTACATTACCCCATTGGTTTGCCCGCCTCCTCATACACTAACTCATTGCTAGGGCTTCTGTAGACATCAGGGAACTCCTTCTCCCATGGACCATCCCCTGGCTAATTTAAAGGGCATGGCCGCAGTCCAAATTCAATTACATGATCCTGTATCCATTTCCTGGTGGACCATGTGCTTCTCGTTCCTCGTATGGGAATCTCTTTCTGAGCAAATGAAAAGATTTATGCTTCTTTTTTTTCAGTTCTGAAAGATTCGAGACATGATAGAGAGGGCTGTATTTACTGCAAAATAGACTGTAATAATAAGGGCAGACAGAGTCGGTTTGGCTTTTTTGGAACATCTGGCACGAGTGACTTTCCAAATCAGTGCTATTTTTTTGGGGAAACAGCTCTTGGAGGGTGTGTTCATTGTTTGATCAGTTTCTATTGAATAGTCAGGAAGAGTTCTGGTTATGACAGCACTATTTGCAGATACAGCCACAGTCCGAGAGCTGTGTCATTACTGTGGCGAGTGCGGTGCACTTTCTTGTGGGGTGCGCTCCCACCAGTAATACCACAGTTTGGTGCAGAAACAGGACTGGTGGGCAAGAAGGTTTTAATCAGTTGGTTTTGAAGGCTCTTTTCACAAGGCTTTCCCGTTACCCAGTAAGGTTTTGGCCTGCTCTGCTCTTCTTTAAGTCCATGTGAATTACTGTGTACTCACACACAGGTCTGTATCTGTAATATAACACATTATGACATCATGTTTGTAGCAAGTTGCATAGAAACAAATTTATTGATATAAATATAAAACGTATTCCAAAGATATTGCCTTAATTATAGCAACATGGCTTACTGTGTGACTTATCTGCCCATTTCAGTAATCGATACCTCATTCAGCTTCGCTATGAACCAAAGTCAGTATCAAGCAGGGCAACACCTGGAAACACAGGGAACATAGTAGGTGACACTCTAGAGAGGGAATCACACACACAGTCACAAGGGAGAGTCATTTAGGGTCACCGGTGCACCTGAAATGCATGTCGTTCCTCTGTGGCCGGAAGCCAGAGTTTATATGGATGAAATCCAAAGAGACACACAGAGGACGTGGAAAAACACCCAGAGGTGATGCCTCACTGAAATCCGCGACCCCAAAGGTATGAAGCCAGAGCAGTACCTGAAGAACCATTGTGCCATTGCCAAAAGCGAAAAAAAAAAAAAAAATCTCGTAAAATTAGCACACACGCAAAATAACATGCTGCTTTCTTCCTGTAATAAAAAGAGACATTTTAAAACCCTGCTGAACTGTTCTATGGGTGGTTGCTATCATGTGAAAATGCTGGAATGAGTTTCAGAAACTCTTACGAGTGAAATTCAGTCCTTCCACTCTGGAGTTTTTTTCCTTACCATTGATATACATGACATACACACAAAAAAAGGTAACCCTTTTGTAAATTAGTCACTCACAATGAATGCCAAACCACACAGACAGAGAGAGGGAAAACGCTAAACCACAAAGTGGGGGGGGGGGAAACGAATCCAGCCTGCACTGGCTCTATGATCCCTGGGGGGTGTAAAATTGAACCCATCCCTTGATGACAATCTTTGATTTCCACAGTACATTCATATTTGAATCTGTGAGATCAGAGGAAACACAAATTAAGAGTTGAGTCCACATGTGCCACAGCAGCTCTGTGTGCAACAGAAGTGTCAGAAAAATTTAAGGCATTGTGTTCAGAATTCCCAGATTTCAATTCAGTTCTGCGAATTCATCTTAATATGGTATCTTTCTCAAGATAGATCTCCCAAAATGCTTTGCAAGTATTAACCAATAAGAATGCGTGGTCTTTTCATAGTACTGTAACGTTCACTTCTCGTGTATTTTTATACCCTTCGCTGGGGTTCGTGATGGCTTCTTTGTGGTTATAAAGGAGGAAGGAGATTTTAGTGGAATATAGACATATTTACTCCCCTTCTTAAAGTAAAATAAAAAGTCCAAACTCCTGGCTCTGCGGTACAGTTTCCCCGCTGCTCTCCATCTCCTCCGCCGTCTCATCACACCCCTGCGCTCCATCCGCCGGCCTAGAGGAGTAGACCCTCTTCCTCATCAACACAGCATAACCAAATTAAACTCTTACAGCACCACCAATGGTGGTCAGCAAGTCAGCCTCTAGCGTCACTTGGGGTTCAGGTCTTGTAGCTCAAACTCAGAGATGAACCATACGGGATTTATACTGAGGTACAATGTCAAAACAGCAGAGCATACAGAAGCACGTCCTGGGATAATTCAAAGTGCATTAGTCTAAAAACTGAGCCCAACTAAACGAAGAAAAATGTCAAAAAATGTTAGATCTATAGTGTAGATTCACCATAATAAGCTATGGGGCACCCCCTTGCACTGGCTATCAGGCAGATAATTCAGGTCCAGAGAGTAAAAGTCCAGACCAAGATTTTGTTTCAACCAACCAGTTGAGTATAAACAGTCACAGTCAGCTGGTTGGTTGAAACAAAATCTTGGCCTGGACTTTTACTCTCCGGACTCGAACTACCCACCTCTGCCGTCAGGCTGTTTCATAAATTACCCCTATTGGAAGGCCTTCCTGCCGGCAGATCTTTCACATCGTACTGTCATTGATAGGATGTCCATAAGCTGCAGTCTTGAGAGTGCGGTGAGCAGTAATCATATTAAGGACACCACAGGTAGATGGGCAAGAGCCCAACATTTTGGATTTTGAAAGCTGTACAGAACGTGAGGTCCGTGAATATCGGAAAGTGAAGAGACACAAGAATAGCAACACGGTGTTTCTGCATTTCTAGTAACAATTACTGTTTAATCTCCAGCGTGCCGTAAAGCAAAGGACGTCCAGTGTACACTGTGGGAGAGCAGGGCAGGTCGTTCACCTTTCCATGCTTAGAACAGTCCTAAATTGCCCTAGTCTTGCAATATTTTTTATATTTATTAATCATGCATGAATCAATGTTATTATTAAAAGGCAGTGATCTATTAAAATTTTAAAAAAGGTTTAAAGCTTTGAATGTCATTTCATGACATTTTTTGATTAATAATTTCATTCCTATTAGTGACAAGACAAATATAATAATAGTTATGCAATAATATGCTTGGAGTATACTGTACTTGATTTCACTTGCAATGACAGTATTTTACAGTTAGAACAATAATGATTTATATTCCTTTTCAAACCTATACCAAGGCAGCATTTAGAATACGGTTACAGTTCTTCAGTTTGACTTTCACCTGTAAAACATAATTAAAAAGCTCCTTTAAAAACAATACCTGAATTTTCAAAAATGTAACCTTCCCTCCAACATTTTAAAGAAACATTTTAAAAAATTACGCACACACACACACGCACAAATATATAAAATAAAGCGTTCACACAAATAACAATTAACTGAAAATGAGTTGCTGTACACTCAACTTTAACTGACATATTTTACTTTGCCAAACAAGAGCCGATGCAACAGATTTAAATAACAAAACAAATGTCAGTTTTCCAGTATGTTTCACCAGACAACACAACATTGACATTTTTCTCTTTTTCACTCGTCTTAAAATTTTTTAAAAACTCAAAAGGTTACAAACCTCCAAATAAATCTAAAGTGTACTATACGCTTCCAAATAATTACTGGTGCAGAGTAATATTATTAATACCAACATCACATGTTATGCACATACAATTCTTACATCTCTAGTAATCTAGATTAGGAACAGGCTTTTTCATGCTTTCAAACTGTACGGACATTATAGACTGCGGGGATAATATTTTGCTAAAACATTTTTGTCATAGGAAAAAAAACCTTATCTAACTTTGCAATTTTAATGATTATACCTTTTCAAGATTATCTAATATATGTTTAGTAATCAGTTTAAAGTTCACCTCCGATGTTTCACCATGTTTTCCCGGTGGTTCCCCCATGGATTACTTTGGTCTTACCTGCGTTACAAATTGTAGTCCTTGTGTCGTCTTCACTCACAGCGAAGAACGTACACGCTAACGACATGTTAGCACGCGGCTGTGAGGCTATTGCCGGCCGGTCTCCGGTCCGGGCCAAGCATGCTGAAAATCGGCCCATTCCGGTCCCTGGCTGGTTGATGGGTGCATTCCTAAAATATTTACTGGTGACCACACTGTGTAATTTAAGCAGCATCATATGCTGCTAGGTCAAGAAACATTGTGTGTAAGTAATAAATCGCAGTTCCAAACCACACGCACACACAGTAACAGGGCTTTTGCCGTCCCGCGCCATTTACTTCCCAATCCTTTAATCATCCTATATTTTTTGTCATTCCTTCATTCGCCTCCTTGCTCACGCTGCTCTCAGTGTAAATCTGGCCCATACTCATCTGCGCTTTAATCTTCCACCGTAATTTCCATTGCAAATAAAAAGCGGAAGGTATATAGGTGATTCTCTCAGTAACAAAAGTAAAATACCAAGGCTGCAGGCCAATAAGGATCAAACATATATCTATTGGGTTTGAAGTCGCCTGCCATGAAGGAGAAACTTGAGATGCAGGCTTTTTTTTTTTGGTGCAGCGAGGTCTTTTCTGAGTCACTGAGAGCAGAGAGGAAATTTGCTGTGACACTAACAGGCTGCTAAAGGAAGTGTTGTTTGATTAAGTTTGGTGGGGGGGACATTGGGTGAGAGCTGGGCTCTGCCACTAGAGTTGTTGTGAGACCCTGTCTGTGACTGGGAGTGCTTCGTGCTTGGGGTGTGCCTACTGTCGTTTTACAGCCTTCAACACCAGCAGCAGGGCTCACTGGAAACAGCAGGCTATACTACAAAACAGCAGGCTTCATTGTAAACAGGCCTCAGTGGTAGTCTTCAATACAGAAAGTAGGCCTTGCTGCTACCAGCAGGCGTCATTACAAATAGCAGGTCTCTCAGCAAGCAAATCTTCACTGCAAACTCCGGACTTCACTGCATACAGAAGGCCTCATCACAAAATGAAAGTCTCTGTGCAAGTAGCAATCTTCACTGTAAACTCCAGATTTCACTGCATACAAAATACCTCATTATAAATAAGCAGGTCTCTCTTCAAACTACAGATATCACCACAAGCAGTACCTCTCATTATAAACTGCTTGTTCACCAAAAAAAAACTTGTTTCACTGGAACTAGCTGGCCTCATAGAAAAGACCAGCATCCCTTGCATTTTGAAAATAAATAGATGGGATACAGACACGGAAAATCACTGTCATTCATATTCAGAATTCACTATTCTTCTCATAACTCCCCTTGAACATGACACCACTGTAGGAAAATCGGGGGCAACTTGAAACCATTAGATGGGACTTTAACCAGTTAATCTAGGAACATTCTGTGAACCCATCTGAGTGTGACCACATCTGCCTTCAAAATCTGCGGTTCTTAGGGGATTTTCATGACACATATTTTGCAAATTTTTGTAAGTATGGTATAAACAATGTGCGATTCACGCAATTGTTTTTGATACATTTAATGACTTGTGATGGTGGAATTGATTGCGCCGTTACTCATCGGAAAAGAATACTCTGAAGGTGTACATCATCTAATCCACACTCAATTTTATGCCTCTAAATATATTGGTTGCGTTTGTGTATTTGATGTCTGGAAAAATGCAATACACTCATCATTTGGTGGGGAGAGAGCATGAAGGGCAGCTATCTACAGGGTCCAGTAGGGTAATCTCTACTGTACAGGTTCACAGTATGAAAGCACAGTTGACAAGATCACAGCAAAGCTATCAAATTTTATCCTACCAGGTGTGGTTTACTATAACATTTACTATATTTATTCATTTGCAAGTCTTCCAGACAGCTTCACCGAAAGCCTTGGTTCTGTTTAACTTTGTGGACTGTTTTTCCACATCGCACTTTATTCTCAGAATCCGTCATCAGACAGAGCTCTTCGGGGCCTGTGCAGCATAGTGCGAGTACAGAGAGAATGTTTAGGATGGCGGTCTGGACGATATCTAAGTGTGCTCCACGCACAGAGGTGAAGACCACAGATGAACAAGAGACGCTTCCCAGAATGTATGGAGCGATCATCTATCACACTGCTGTCTCTGTTTGCAGAGAGGACCCCCCAAGAATTTCAGTTGACTAAACCCATTTCATAATCCATCCGTTCAACTAATGTGGAGGTAGAACAGCCAAGAACATAAACAGAACACGATGAAACACTGCCATGGAAAATGAAGACTAATTTTTTACCACAAGTGGTATTTACACTTAGTCTTCCTAATAAAAGGAAGTTTGTTACAACTTCAGCTGAAGACTTTACTGTGAGTCTTTCAGGTCCCTTGGTCTGGATTGTACTGGATTTGACTGATCTGAGACCTGTTTTGGCAAGGTTTTCTTCTACTTAAAACATATGTCATGCCTGTACATATATAGGGTTTACATATACTATTACACATTTAGATAATTCTTTTACGGTACTTTTACATCCAAAGAGACTTATTTGCAAGAATAGATATAGCTCAACTATTTATATCATTAGAAGAAAAGTTATGGTTATGACTGCCAGATATTAAATGTGAAATGTTGTCTGAAGAGATTGCTTTGAGTACCGTATTCAAGAGTGGAAGGAAATTATCAATCTGAAAGATAAGGGACTTCTTTCCTGTCATGGGAGGGTGAGAATAACTTCTAATTGGGATGAGGCCAACTGAAGGTGGAGATGAAGCTGATTTGCTTTAGAGTTTGTGGTGTCATGTGGCTGCGGTGGATTGACGCTCAATCCTGGGTTGTTCCCTGTCTTGCGCCTGTAGCTTCTGGAATAAACTCTGGACCCCTCACCACCCTGAACAGGGCAAGTGGGTACAGAAAATTGATGGATGGATGGATATAAAAAAAACAAAATGGATGAGAGGTATGAGCATTCCAGAAGGTTGAAGACGATGTGTGTAGTAACATTCTGGATGAGCAAAAGTGACTCACCCAGCTAGAGAAGTCATGGAGGACTAGCAGTGATCCAGAGGAGTTAAGGCAAAGGTCTGTTTTGGCATCTGCATAGGAGAAATCTGCAGGATCTAGTTACAGATGCACTGCTCCTAGAGGATTCTGCTGTGATGTAGAGGTTCTGGACAGTGTGGTGGCACTGTCGTCACTCCCATGGTGACAGTGAATTCACACTGGGGCGAATTACATTCAAGGATGAAAAATATCTTTGCCTTAGATTGGTTCAGCTGTAGGTAGTTGAAAAGATATTTTAAACAGACTTAATCTACATAATCCATCAACTCAATAATATTTATACAGACATGGGAGAAATTATTGCTACACAGAATGCAGCTTCAGTTTTAAGTGACTTAATTTAAAACACGTGTACTGAAAACATGCACAATACATACATCTAAATGACCTGCTCTGTCTTAAATATTCTTTGTTATTACTGAGGCTGGACATCAAACTACTTAATATTAAACCACTTTATCATATTAAACAAGTGTGCTGCCGTACTTAAAATCAGATTTTCAATTATATCCCAAAATTACAAGAGTGTACATGCCTTTCCCTGATCAAAGAAAAACTGAGTATTCACTCACCCTGCATGGCACCAAAGGATACTGGGAATTCTGCAATAACAGACCTCCTGGCATTTCTCTGTCATATTGTGTACTGAGCAAATGTTCTGTCCACTTTTGAAACCAAAGGAATCCCGCTGCCTTCTCTGCACAGTGTGTCTGGCAAGGAATTCCGGGCCCCAGCTGACTGGGATAAGCAGTTAGCTGATAAATGGATCAACGATTCTCATTTAAAAGATGCATTCGCTTCCTCCGTGTTAATTCACTGCAGTGCATCAGCATGCATGTCCTTCCAATCCATTACACCAGACCGAGGTCATGAAGTGAAACAGGAAAAGGTTTCCATGAGCAAGTGACCAGCCGGGGGAACACCTTAAAGTCACTTAGCTACCATTATAAAATTATCAGGGGGGGGAGCTGCAGCCTAATAAATGTCATATGCTAAAATGTCACTGGAGCAAGCCAAGTGAAATGGGAAATTACTTAGGCTGCCCGTCTCTGCCGCGAGTTTGCGGGATAAACGAATTAATCAATCTATCAAGTTACTGCAGATCGGCAGCAACAGAAGCCAGTGCCTGTTATTACCTGAAACTGCCCGGTCTAGGAAAAATGCGTAAACACATGATGGTGGGGAATCCTGGCTATGAGGGATAAAAGTCCAAAAAGTTTTTTTTTTTGCATTTGCTTTAGTCTCCCTTAGTCTCTTCACACAATACTATTATTGGCAGCCATGAAATCATCCTTCATCACTAATGGTCAATAAATTCTTTTCCATTATTTTTCCTCCAGCAGCCAGCTGAAAAGACCCCTGAATCTAAATCCTTCTTCTGATCTCAATCCTCCAGCTTCCTGTAATGAATAAGTTATAAAAACAATATTCTGTACCAAAGCAATGGTCTTATCTTGCAAAACATACGACAGGCATCTTTTGGGGGTGCTTAGCACTGACTGTTGTACTGATTTCACACACGATTATGTCCATTAAAGATGGAGACGAGGCAGCTCTATCTGCTTTGACATCTGCGGTTACTGACTACAACAAGAGGCTAAATGAAAACGCAAAGGCAAAATAACCCACAAGGCTGGATTTTGCTTAACACAAATACAACAATAATTAGCTAATTCATTTCCCTGCCAAAATCTGACGCACTCCACCTTGCCGGAGCCATAAGGCCATCAACGGTCACCCAAGTGAAACTCATAATTAATACAACATGCCAGTGGCCTCAGTCGTTACCAAAGGAAGCGCAATGCCAGCTTGTTAACAGAAGTGACATAACGCTGTGACATCATTAGATTCCTCTATAAAAATACTGGCATTTATTCAAATATTTTGTTCAAACTTGTAATGTGCCTTTGCTTTGACAGGAATGATGGGAATTCCTGTGTACGACATCGGGGGGGGGGGGGTCCACATGGCTATGCCAGCACCTGCACGTCCCCCCACCTCCTCTCTGCCGTCCCACAACCGAGGGGTGTGGCAGGTTACTGTGAGGGACTCCCCCCTTCCCCCCCAAGTCCTGCTTTTTCTCTTTGGGTTTCACTTCACTTGCTCAACAGGAAACATTCCAGATCCGTTTTTGTGGCTGGACCGTATGATAAATCTGAGAAATGCGGAGTGCTGTTTAGGTAATATCAACTAATATCGGATTGACCGGCAGTTGTGGCTGCACTGGGAAAAGGTTGTTAAAGCAATATGAATTAAAATATAGTGATCATTCTTTTGGAACTGCTCATTTGAGAGATTGAGGTGTTGGAGGGGTGCATGATTTGTCAAGTTATTCCAAATGGAAAAAATCAAGAGTCGATCTCTGTTGCTACATGTGTGGCAAAACATATATAAAAGCACCTAAAACTCATTGGCACACATCATCAGCTCTACATCATCAAAACAGAGACTAAATACGGAAATGGCAGACTCAAGATGAACAGTGATGGTTGAAAAAGATTTAAACACTTGTTGGTCTTTTTGGTCATAAACACAGTCATGTTGCAGTGTGTTATTCCCCTAGCCAATGTATCTTGCTTTCATGTGTAAAATGTATAAGGTAAAAATCTAATTCATAAACAGTTTGCTTTGGTATATAATAGTTTCCACACATTTGAAACCAATACACAACAGAAGTAAATTGTGTGACATGTATACAGTGTGACAGGAGATGTGAATCCAGTTGGTCACTGCAGGGCATGAGGAATGACGATCCAATTTGCAGCTGATATATAGATACCTTTGTTATAAACTGAACTCAAGTAGGACATGAAACCATAAAGAGCCATGAAACCAAGTCAGGTAAATAGTACAGAAACTAACTAGAACTAAACTGAAAGGCAAGGGAACACAGAGCCATCTGACCACCTGAGACCTGGGACACCATCTAACACATACAAACAATGACAGAGTAACAGGACAGCCACATACACTACTCAAAAAAAGGTAGGGATATTCGGCTTTCGGGTGAAATTTCAGGATGAACCTAAAATGCTCTATAACCTTTACAGGTGAACTTAATGTGACCTTCCCTAAACTTTTGAATGTCCAATTGTTCAATGTTTCAGTACTTTTTATACCACTTGCTGTTCTCTAACCAGGAGTTTAACGGCAAAATTCACAACAGGTGGTCTACGTGCTAGACGACCTCCCAAGGGTACCTGACCACACCACCAGGCACAGGCGTCATCGCCTTGCATGGGCCAGGGAGCATTTAAGCTGGATGAGGGACCAGTGGGCCTCAGTGAACACAAGACCGTGCTGCTAGATTTTGCACAAGCAGGGTAAACCAGAAAAGACACAAAATACCAGGTGACCAGACTTGAACTCACGCTAGTTTGGGATGTACAATTCTCAGCCACACGCTGAGTCCATATAGCCATGCAGCAGCCCAGGGATCAGAGGAAAACAATACAGATTACAGCAGGTGCTAAACCTAAAGAAACAACATGAAAAGAACAGGATGGCCAGCGACACCTGCTGGCCAAATGGGGAGATGACAAAGAAAACAGCACCAGGCAGGAAAGCAGAGGGTATAAGGGGAGTGTGTTAATACACAGTACAGTTACTATGGAAAAAACATTTTGGTTCTCGATGTCCGGGGCTGGATGCTCTGGTGTGTGCTGGCTCACTCTCGGCGGGTTGCCTGGCGGGGCCTGGCCCCTCTGGCTCTGTCGGGCCTCGGCTGGGGGGTGGGGTGGCCCTTGGATCTCTGGGCCCGTGGTCCGGTCTGCCCTGGTGTGGCCGGCTGCCGGCGGA
>JAODLC010000050.1:8795186-8808229 GCA_026781145.1 Hippopotamyrus pictus
TCAGTTACCAGCATTTATATCAAAATATGGATCCCACGTCTGCAAAACTAACATTTTAAATGAAATATTGATAGCTAATCGATATCGAATCGAATTGAAACCATAAAAATAAGAATCGAATCGAATCGCCGAATTGGTCACAATACCCAGCCCTAGTCACGAGAACTTCGGTGTTACTCAGCCTGTCTCACCGCTGTACTTCTGCCCTAAGCTGAGGTCCTCCAGGAGGTGAAGTGGAGCAGAGCAACTAATCCAGCACTAAGCCGGGGGGGGGGCTCGCATTATGCCAACTGTGGAGCTGCAGTGAAATCAATCTAATGAGGAATAAACCTAACAGCAGAGATATTATGGAGGAAACATCACTCATAATAATAAGCATGAACACCATTACCAGTGCAGAACACATCTCAGGTAAATGTATTGCTAAGTTACGCTTTAAGTAGACTGAAGGCTCGCAACTACAACATGCCTTTTTCCCCAATTATCATTAAATTCATCCTTGTTTTACAAAATAATACATTTTTAGCAAGCAGCACGTGTGTATTTGGTGTACTTCCCGTAGCATTACACAGCCAGCAGCATAAATCTCGCTTTCAGGCACACATATAAAGACGCAGACTTGTTTTCCTGGATTTACGATCACACATAAAATGGAATTTACTCTGAAGAACAGAAGAGGGCTGTGAAAATGAGCCGTATGTGTCTGCAGGGCTCAGAGAACTGACGGATCCATCTGATAGGAAGTAGTCAGGCCAAGATCCAGGAGCTAACAGTGAGATTGACGAGGAGGGAGACTGACCACACAGCGCCTATGTCTGGAAAACCAGCGACACGTCGGCGATACCAGAGCTTCATCTTCCGCAAATGTGTTTTCTTAAGGTTTCCTTCCTCTGCCGTCCGTGGAGAAACAGGGTAGGGATCTCAGCGCAGGAAACCTTCATGACAGTCTCCAGCTGATTTACAAGGTTAGAGCAATGTAACCCACAACAATCTCTGCAGACATTTTGATGCTTACCGTTTGTTAGAGCCATAAACAAAATGGGCACAGATTGGCATCTACTAATACAGTGAGTCAATAACGTAAATTTGCATTCCTGTGGAACAAGAATCTTAGGGAGGACTATTGTCTTTTTTGGGTTACTATTTAATTTTTATTAAATAGATGCTTCTATTCAAAGCAATGTACAGGTTAAGTAAATTACACATTACAGTGTGATGATCATATCACCTTGTAACTCAACAGCTGTCAATGGATAAACGTATTAAACTCCATCCATCCATCCATCCATCCACTCATCATCAA
Organism: Hippopotamyrus pictus; assembly: GCA_026781145.1. Lineage (NCBI taxonomy): Eukaryota > Metazoa > Chordata > Actinopteri > Osteoglossiformes > Mormyridae > Hippopotamyrus > Hippopotamyrus pictus. The sequence goes on from JAODLC010000050.1 coordinate 8,796,490, forward strand.
GGCTTCTCCTCAGGGTCGTGTTGATTGTTTTCAGTTTTGAAATTCAACTCTTATTGGACAGTCTTCCTCAGAGGTAGTTCAGATGCAGAAAGTAAAAATCCAAAACAAGATTTTGCTCCAGACAACCAGCTGAGTATTAAGAGTCAGAGTCACACAGTACTCACCTGGACCTGTCCTCTGTGATCCTTGAATCACTCTCATAGCCTCCGTTAGCTGGAACATTATGCTTGTTTACCCAGCAGTATGTGCAGATTGTGTGACACTTTGACCAGTACATACTCATGACAGCCCTGCAGCACATTTCCAGTATTTTTCAGTCTTCTGTTATATGGCCATGGTTAGCTTGTTGTCTCAGAGCTAAAGGTCAATAGGAAATAGCCACTCACTCATTAAAATCTACTCATAGCCCCAGGCTGCTAAGCTACCGATCCAGTCGCTGCCCAATTAGATGCTGTAACTTCTCAGGATACACACGTCACCATGTGTGCTTCCACTAGCTTCTAGTCAGTTTTAATACCCCAATCATAAGCTAGGCTTTGCTCTCTAAGCGAGAGCAAGCATTTGTGTTCCCACTCCTGTTCTCACACTCAATCCTGATTTCCACACTGGCCTCCTAGTGGTGAAACAACCTGTAAGCAGCACTCACAAGTGTCCCGATGGTTCCACGCGCTTCTCTGATTTACTTCATATTCCACATATTCGTATTCTGCCTCTTCATTCTGCCCTCAGCTGGGGGCTTCCCGCTTCACCACTCTCAGTATTTCCATAAAATGGGTTTCAATGTCTCGGCACAGAAGTGATAATGCTCTATTTGTGTTTTTTTATGGATTTACCCACAAAGAAAAACACTGCTGGTATATTTTGTGAGGAATGCTTAAGTAATCTGCAGCTTTTAATCCCATTGTTTATTGAATGAGAGGTCAAATCAACTAATTTTGCTTGAATGTCAACACAGGTCATCTCAGAGGTCACAGTAAGGGCCAGGGAGGTAAGAGGGAGCTGACCTTTGTTATATATATATTAGCAATTAAAGCTGTCTTTCACAGGGTGTCTGGCTTCTCTGTGCATTGTGTGGGGCAACCCTCAATCCAAGTACAAGTTTCGAAAAAGGGTCACTTTTCCCCTTTCAGTACTAGAAACACAACTGACTGCATTTCCTGTGTCTGGATGAAGTTCAAGTGTCCAACAGCGACCCTTTTTCTCTGCGCCGGGGTCCGATCCTTATCTGCAGCTGCACAATGGTAAACTGAAAGGGGCCTTTCTTTATTCGGCGATTAACCTCATCAGGGTCAACAACTCAGTGTTGTGAAACTGAGCCGCCGCTGTTATGCACCGAGCGGAGAACCCGAAACCGCTTCAAAGGGCCACTGGCGGGCTGGCAGAGAGATGTGGCGGGAGCAGATTTTCACAGGGGATACGGGCTGGGTGTCGGCTTTCCTTGTACAGTACTAGAGAGTGTAGCTACGGCGATATCGCGGATACCGTGTCCTGGAGCACTTACCTACCGGAAACCTAATCTTACTGCTTAGGAGCCTAAGCCTGACAGCTATGAGCGCAGAACAAGCAGCGTGTGGAGAGAGGAGGACGCCTTCAACACTAGGAGCAATCTCCTCTCGGGGCTTAATACGGCATTTAGAGAAAGGAGGAGGCCTTCAGCACCAGGAGTAATCTCCTCTCGAGGTGTAACACGGCATTTAGAGAAAGGAGGACGCCTTCAACACTAGGAGTGATCTCCTCTCGGGGCATAGCATGGTGATTAGAGAAAGGAGGACGCCTTCAACACTAGGAGTGATCTCCTTTTGGGGCATAACACGGCGTTTAGAAAAAGGAGGAGGTCTTTAGCACAGTAGTGTTGTCCAGGGTATACGCAGGTATACGGCATACACCTATTTCTTACTAGGTTGTCACAGTATATATCCCCTTGTAAAACGCCCCTGTTACGGGTATACGTTGCAGTATAATACAGGGTATACGGCGCATTTCAGTCCACACACTGTGACAGTCTACATCCACGTACATTGACACGCTGCAGGCACGTCAATTTTTCTGCCATTGAGTGTGTTCGACTTCATGCAGCCGCTACAGCGCTGGCTTAAAGCAATGCATTCTGATCCTGACACAATGCATCATGGTTAGAATTTTTTGAAATTGGAACTGCCTCCGTAACGACACCACTTTGCCCTTATTGGCTGAAGAGTTTAGTCACACACATGACGTTTGTATCCCAGGAAGTTCGGATGCGTAATCTGCTATTTCTCCCGAAAATCACAGGATTTAAAGCAGTGAGAACTGGTTTTCAGTTAATTTACCAGGTAAAATAAAGTTTAAATAAACTTGCAAAAATAAATGTACCTCTGACTGAAAAGGCGTTGGCTTCATGTTAAATGTATCTACAGTACTATTAATGAAATGGGCCTCTGTACCACCAGTAATTTTCGCATACTGCCACTGACAAATCATTTTAATTTTATAATTGTGTCACTCTCTGGCCTTCACTATCTGTTGCAGATTAGATATTCTAAGACACTATTTACAAAAGAATCTACTTTCCCCATGGACTAACAAAATGTACGCATTATGCAGTTGAATCACTGTAATCTATGAACCAGACAGATCTGCAAAATCTGCATCTCTGGTTTGTTAAACTCATAATGATCCCTGAATGAAGTCAGGCAGCAGATGTAAATAGTACTGTCCCTTTCTAGTGCGAACTAAATTTGTAAGACCGTCACCATTAATAACGGGGCACTTTTTTTCTTTTGCTGTGTAGGCCGCTAAAAAATTTGGGGGCTAAATTTACAGAATACCCACTTCTCTGTACACCACTGAACCACTGCTTTAGCACCTTTCATAACATGCATTTCCTCCACTGTCACACGACATCTCCGATGCCATTTAGGTTTAGGGAGCTGGGGACCGTTTCTGTCCTTCTTCAAAGACTGCATACTGTAGATGCAGCAGTTACTGTAACTGCACACTGCAAGTTCCTGCATTTCCTCCACTGCATTTCCTCCACTGTCACACGACATTTCCGATGCCATTTAGGTTTAGGGAACTGGGGACCGTTTCTGTCCTTCTTCAAAGACTGCATAGATGCAGCAGTTACTGTAACTGCACACTGCAAGTTCCTGCTTCGAGTTCCAGGTGGGGCTTCGCTCTATTACTCTTCAACATCATACTAAATCCAAACAGCTTTATCATTGGGTGGATCTGCTTTGGTTAGAAACATCCCCGCAGTAACTAAATGTACTCTCATTTTTGCTTTGATAAGCCTTTAAATGGAATTCTTAACATTTCCAAAGTGCTTTTTTGGTTCTGATTTATATGGATGTTCACCACGCTGGAATGTGGAAGGACGGAGTAAACACTGCAAAGAAGCGACCCCGAAGAGCCGGAGAAGCTTCTGGGGTCGACTTCAGCTGCTCACCAGACCCAGCTGGCGGATTGTGAAACATTCTCAAACATTAGCAAAATACACAATGCAGAAAAAAAATTTAATGTAATAATTAATTTCATATGAGAATTTTTCAAATGTAAGATGTGCAGCCTCTGTTGCGGAGGGTAATTGCCCATTCTTAAGAGGCCACAAAGGGATAAACATCCTGGGTAACAGCTGAAAAAAATGGAAAGGCTGGCATCGCGTTCATAGTAGCCCCTCCGTAGAGCCTCTTGCTAGAGATTAGAGAAAAATCAGATCCAGGTGCAACAGCCTGTTTTAGACATAATAGCCAATATTTTGTACTCTGAAGATAAAGCAAATGTGGACGCATTGTAAGATTACTTTCTCGATCTTAAAGTGCCTTTTTATCTTCGCCCTACCTTATATTACAAGCACCTTGACGTGGACCTCCCAGTGTCGAATGAGCTGAGTTGTCACGGAAACATATTGGCCTGCTTAGCTTGGAGGTTCTCCAGCTACATTGTGATTATCATAGGGGACTGGAGGTTTCTTGCTGGTCGATAGATTTCCCCCCTCAGATTCTGACAGGTGCTTCCTGGACAAGCAAAGGCTGGAACGATGTCGCTGCTGGCAGATAGCAAAGCCTCTGTCTGTCTTGCTTGACTTTGTCACCTTTGGGAAGCAGATTTAAATGGGAATCTTAGTAAATAACATGGGATTGAAAAATGCCATTGTGGGGACTTTATCATCTATGTGTTTTTTTCTTTTTTGTCTTTCATATTGCTTCAGTTTGTTTTTGGCCTTTACTTACGATTATTTCCATGGATAAAATGACGACATCTCGACCACGGCTGAGGAATTAATCCCACTTTTGCTTTAATGATGTTTTTGAAAATACTCATTAGATCAAATGATGTAATATGATTAAAATCAAAATATGTGGGGCAGGGGACAGGCGTAAACTATGAAAAATGCGATAGATGGACTTTCAATTACAAAGACATTGTACGAAGCTAATTGAAAGGAAATTGAAATCCAGGCATCTTCCAGCTCATCTTGGTCAAGTCCTGATTTTAATAAATCCATTTATTTTGCAACTGCAAAGAAGGAAGGTTGGTTGTCTTGCACAGCACAAAGAGCGACATAACCTGCATAATGTGATTCAGCATTTACAATACAAAACTGACACTTATGTAACAGGACAATAATTCAGCGGTGGTGTGGAAAATGATGACAAGTTCATTTTACTGCGGCAATGATCTACGTCCTATTTTTGTTATTGCATGGAATATGGTCTTTAAAAATACATAAATCTAACATCTGGAAAGCAATTATGGGCCGGCCCGTTCTATGATAACGAGGAAGTAATGCGATACGTCATGTTAAAAATGCGTAATAAATCATATTAAAAATCAGTCCCTCCTGAACTGTACTAGTTGCTAAATTTTTCCCAGGTTATTTTTCTTTTCTTAAATCAAACTTCAGCGCTTAAAATACATGGAAAAGTGAATAGGCCAAGTCCTTCTAGGTTTTAAGTCTGTCGCTGTGCTTTCTGGTGTCTGGAGGAACACGCATGTTTCTGTCGAGCGATCATTTTAACAAGCCCACCGTAGTGTGGCCTCACACCACTGGGCTTATGGGATCTGCCCCCACCTTGGGGGGGGGGGTTTCACTGACTAAAGACACATGTCTGGTGTATGTGTGCCTGTCCTGTTATGGACCAGCCTGGTCTGGGTGTCCTTTGTTTTGGGTGCTTCTTGCTCCTTGGAATAAGCGATTATGGAAAATGGTATCCAGTCACAGCTGTAAAAGCCTCCTAACTTGGATTGTAATTGTAATTGTCCTCAAAAGTACAGCCCTTACGCAATAATGACTGGCTCATTTCATGAGGTCGGATGGCCTCGTGCTTCTTTATTAAAATGAAATCTTATTTTTTCATTGGCTGCTCTTTATTTTAAATGAGTTCCTTCAAAAAAATAATAATAATGCACTTCTTGCAAGAGTATGTGTTCCAAGACTTACAATGAAAACATATTGGGAAGAAATAAGATCAATTTAGCTGGGAAGTTTTCAATATGATGATCTTTTAATGGAATGTGGACACAGTAATGGAAATAACAGAAGAATGAGGAAGAATCAAATGCTTAGGGGCAACAGACATCTAGACAGAGTGGTAGTGTAAGAGCCCAGCACTCCATTTGGGACACTCTGTACCTGTCTGCAGTCATGCATGAATATTTATAGCGAGAAAGTAACATTCCACCCCTCCCTAACCCTCTCCTCATGCTCATCACGCAACATCTGCTCAACTAATTGACACCCTGACCAACTGCCAAAGTACTGAATTAGCTAGATTGCATCCTTCAGCATGGTCAGGTGTAGCGGCTCACATTTTTCATTAAGGGTGCTGTGTGAGAGTCCCTCAGTTCAACTGAGCAACGTACCAACCATCAGCTGTTCAGATAGGGAAATAGCAGCAACAATCTCGGGGAGGAGGGGCAGTGATTAGCACCGTTGCCTCACACATCTGGGACCGGCACTTGAGTCTCCATCATGGCTCCATGTGTGTGGAGTTTGCATGTTCTCCCTGTGTCATCATGGGATTCCATCTGGATACTCCAGTTTTGCCCTATGGTCCAAAAACATGCTGAGGATAATTGAACGTACCAAATTGGCCATAGATGTGCATGTGTGAGTGAATGGTGTGTGTGTGTGTGTGTGTGTGTGTGTCCTATGATGGGTTGGCGGCCTATCCTGGGTTGTTCGCTGCCTTGCACCCATAGGCTCCAGACTCCCCATTTCCCCAACCAGGATAAGCAGTTACAGAAAATGGTGGATGCCCTGTTGAACACCCTCTACTTCCCGAAGGATCTTCATATATGACTTTGGGAGGAGGAGTTAAAGCTCTTGGCTGCTCCTTTGCTAGACATCGGTGGTGTCTCTACCCTGAAGGCCTACCTCTGTGCTTCCCTGCTTTACCTGCTCCAGGAAATGCACCAGCAATTGAACACATTTAGATGGTTTTGACCTTTAGATCAGTGTTTCCCAACCCAATCCACGAGGATCTCCGAACAGTCCACATTTTTGCTCCCTCCCAGCTCACAGCCAATCAGGAACACTGAATACCTGGTACAGGTGCGCTGGGAGCTGAGAGGAAGCAAAAACTTGGACTGACATGGGTTCCCCAAGGACTGAGTTGGGAAACATTGCTTTAGATATCCACCCAACAATTTAACACTCTAGCTAAATAAAAAGGGTAAAATCCATTCATCCATCCATCCATCCATCCATCTCCCCACCACTTATCGGGGCACGTGTGGATCCTATCAGCACACAGCCCAAAGCAACAGCACGTTCCATAGAGGATGCTAGTTCAACACAAGGCACACACACACAGACACACACACACACTCAGAGTCACATACTATGGGCAATTTAGAAATGCCAGTTCCCATTACTGCGTGTCTGAATTAAAAATGAAAAACAGTCCACTTCTTGTTTAAATATCTCCTTAAGGATTTCAGTCCGCATGTCATTGTTAAATCTGTTGAAAGCTATAAATGGTGCAGTCCTTCCAAACAAAAAAGGCACATCACTGTAATGATTAGCAGAGGGTTTGTGTGTAGTATTCCACTTCAGCTAAGTAACTGGAATGCACTTCCCTGTGGTCTCTGCTGTGCCACCCACCAAAAAACATTAGGCAGCCTGAAGTCAAGCAGGCCTTTAATTATAGCTGATGGCTCGAAAGAGGCACATTTCTTAAATTTCCGCTTTTAATTCATTATCTGAAGTCAGATTAAGGCTGTATCAATGGCTCTTGTTCGCCGTTTTAGAGAAAATTATATGACATCTCGGGGGGAAAAAAATAATCTCTGGGTCTTTGCAATGACAAAATGTCTGCTTTGCAGTCAGTTGCTGTGTTTTTGTTACTATGGTCATATTCAGTGTGCTGGAAAAACTACAAAAAAATGGAAGATCAATTTCCCCGCCTGAGGCTACGTTCCAAGATCTGAATAAACTAATCAGTTCATCTGTTGCTGTGACTAGGGCTGCATTCAAAAAAAGCTCAACCTTACATTTATCGTCAGGTCAAATTCTGAAGCAAAGACCAAAATGATCTGAAAACAGCAATGGCTGAGTTTCTGTGAGGCTCTTGAACCTCTGTTTAAATTTCTGAACCATAGTTTAAAATTCCTGTTAAAAATGATAACTGTGTCGAATGACGGGTTTATCCTCTGAACCTTTTTTATGTCTCTAAGCTTCGTGTTCAGTTGTAGCTGAAGGCCTGAGCTGATCTGCCGACCTGGAGGAAAGGTGCCGGCCTCCACTAGACAGACGGTGAAGAAACGGCAAAAAGAGAAGGCGAAGGGGACAGCGCTGGGGGGGTAATCAGCCACTGGTGGCTCCATGGAGAGCTTGTGTTGTTCTCAAACCTCCATCATGATCGTTTAATAACCCTTTACCCCCAACAGCAGAGTGTTCGGTCTTTTACACGTTTATAGATACTTGATACTTGCTTACTCCCAGTTTAAATCTGAAAACATTTATCTGGGATTTTATTTGCGTTTAATGTTATACAATCCATTTACCCTGAACGACAACTGTGAAATATTGTGAACTTTTACTTGTCTATATGTGCATTAACTTAAGATTTTCTGCACTTTTATATTCCTGTTTTAACTATTCCCATTGATAATTATGCACTTTTCTAGCCTATTAAACGACTCCATAATGAGGCAAATGTTTTTCTTTGGTGAAAAAAGGATGTTGAAAATGCAATTGTGTTTGATATACTGGCAAGTCAACCTAGTGCAAGGAAAAATGTTCCGTACTTGGCAAAGAGTCTGTAAAACGCTGCTAATGACATTAGGGCCGTGAGTAGCGAGGAAGGCGAGGGACTGTAGCAGCTGCACCAGCACTGTTATAGTTTAGTGAGGCATCATCTGGAGTTTGCTTAAACTTCACGAGGAGGAAGGCCAGCCTGGCATCTGGCAGCGAGGTTTGTGGCCCTGGCAGGTGGAACAGGGTGTTGGTACACGCACTCGAGCTCGGGGTCAAAGCGTAGGAACACGGGGAAGACGCGAGATGCGTGCTGACATGCAAGCTCATCTGCAGACGTCACGGCCATCTTGGAATGATTTTGGAGTGCTAAACATCGCTAAGCTTTTCAACCCTCTGGAAGGGGTCGCAAATGCCAGAGGAGCCGTCCAGCCCCGGTGACATGGAGATACAGGATAATTGTCATCATTAGTCTGCAAAGCATGTGGCAATCTGGAAGCACAGGGGTTTCTAAGGTCAAGCCTTGGAAATGAGCATTTGGCCGATAGCCGTTTGGTTGTTCTGCTGGCCATCTCAGAAAGGAAGCTGGAAACCTGAACAAGTGACTGGAGGGAGACAGAAAGTGAGAGAGAGACTCAGGAAATGGGAAGAAGTGTCTTGTATTTTCAAAGCGAGAACATTATTTCCAGGTTACAGCTGTGCATGGAATTCTTTAATAGAGAAAATATTTTTAAAAGAAGTTTAATATCAATTGTGCTACATCTGATGAGTGTGACTTTTCTGAAATTTAGCCCAGACTGTCCACACTTAGGTGTCTCTGCTTCATTTACAGCATCAGCCTCTGTGCCCTCAGCACAAGCACCTTCTGCCGACTCTCATGTCGATTATTTACTCCATTTGCGGCTCACTCAAGCCAAAGATGAGAGTCAGCGTGTGTGTGTGTGTCTCAGATATACATTATAATGTGGGGACCAAATGTCCCCATAATGTGATAAAAGCCTGTTATTTTGACATTGCGGGGGACCATTTTTTTCAGTCCCCATAAAGGGAAATTCAATTTCATAAAAATCTGTGACTGCAATCAAAAACTAAAACTGTCAAAAGACTTGGTTACTTATGGTTAAGGTTATGGCTGGGTAGCAGTTAAGGTTGTCATTGTTGGGATTAGGGACTTGCCCATAGTAATAAATGGGCAGTCCGCACAAAGATATGAGTACAAGTCTGCATGTCTCTCTCCTCTCTCTCTCTCTCTCTCTCTCTTTTGCTCTCTGTGTGTGTTGGTTTTTTTCCCAGTTTCCCAGAATGCTTTTCAGCAGCAGCGTTCACAGGAGCCCAGCAGAGCACAATGCCCTCTGATCCTCTTTAGCCCCATAATTAACTCCTGCTCCGGCACAATAAGCACTCAGCTTCACCTGGGGCTGCTCCTGCCCCACCCCCACTCAGCAGGTGCCTGGGATCCACCCTCAAATCTATCCTGCCCCCCCAACCACGCCACATCACTGCTCACATTGGTGCAGTGACAACTTGTTCATCCATTTCAGCAAACCACTTTTTCTCTTTCTTTCCCCCTTCCATCAAAGTTTACATTTGGCACAATGCAGTCAGGCAGGTACCGTTCTCCTGGCAACCACCAAACCCAGACTCGTCCATTGGATTGCCAGACGGAGAAGCGTGATTTGTCACTCCAGAGGACACATCGGCACTGCTCTAGAGTTCAGTGGCGGCGTGCTTTACACCACTGCATCCGACACTTTGCATTGCACTTGGTGATGTACAGTAAGGCTTGGATGCAGCTGCTTGGCCATTGAAACCCATTCCATGAAGTTCTCAAGCCACTGTTCTTGAGCTAATCTGAAGGCCACGTGAAGTTTGGAGGTCTGTAGCTACTGACTCTGCAGACAGTTGGTGACTCATTCACACTGTGCGCCTCAGCATCCGCTGTCCCCGCTCTGTGATCTTACGTGGCCTACCACTTTGTGGCTGAGATGCTGTTGTTCCCAATTGCTTCCACTTTGTTATAATACCACTAACAGTTGACCATGGAATACTTAGTAGCGAGGAAATTTCACAAATGCATCCTATCATAGTACTACGCTGGAATTCACTGAGCTCCTGAGTGGGACCCGTTCTTTCGGAAATGTTTGTAGAAGCAGTCCGCATGCCTAGGTGCTTGATTTTGTACACTTGTAGCTATGGAAGGGATTGGAACGCCTGAATTCAATGATTTGGAATGGTGTCCCAATACTTCTGGCAATATAGGATAGATAGATAGATAGATAGATAGATAGATAGATAGACAGACAGACAGACAGACAGACAGACAGACCCAGAGTCTGTGTCCAAACTGCAAATGCATTTATTCCAAAATCTGTAAAATTATTGAATATGTAAGGGGGAATACAGCATATGTTGAACATGGGCAATGTCACAGAACAGTAGATTATATATTGCAAAGTATATTTGTAAACTGCTTGAATCCAAGGTCATTGCGCAAAGAGGCATACACTGATGTAAAGAACACAAATCTAGACCAGCCCGCTATGGAAAAAAAGTAATGAGCCATCTTCTAACTATTTTCCAGCATCTGGGAGGGTTTGCGTTTCGGGAAAGCCAAAGAATTCCTTCACTCCACAATGCCCGCTGGTATCAGTAGTCGTCTTGTGGGAGTCATTAGGTTCGACATGTTTGTGTATCAGCCAAACGATATGAGGCCATGTACAGGAGCATGTGCACCTTATGGGGGAAACAGTGTTCCCTCCTGATGTTTCCATATTCTAGGACGCTAATGTCCTCAAACACACCGCTAACAAATTCAAGATGAACATCAGGATGAAGTAAAACACCTTGCCTGTCCCTCAAATCACAAGACCTAAACAACATTGCATCTCTAAGGGGGGATTTGGAGTGGAAAGTAGATTAGCACCTCCTTTATGCCAAAAAGGACGGCAAGATTTCCTTCTTGAAGAATGGTCTACTAGTCCACTACACATAGTTCAGGACTTGCCTAAGAGCATTTCCAAAAAGGACTTCAGCAAAGTCCAGCCCCACTCTTTTTTCATCATTTTTGTTATATGGTCTATCCCCTGTATATATAAATTACAGTATATATAAAATATAGTCAATCCTGCCACATTGCAGAGGTTAGGGAAACAGGCCCCCTACAATCTGGAAAAACAAAAGGATATGAGAAATGTGAGATACAAAGATCACTGAGAGATCACTGTGAGATATCACATGACAGGCTGCCCTAAACGCACTTGGTGTCCTGAAGACCTGCACTGTACATGTATTTTATGCATTTATGAGATATTATGTTGTCTGCTGGCCTTGCCGTGTCATCTGCAGCTTTCACAGGACTCCCAGGAAATTCCAAATTTCTTATGCCGATTCGTGATATATCGAAAGCACAATAGGGAAAGTCGCGATGCAGAAGGGTCAACCGTGTATAAAAGAACTATATGTGACACTTCATCAGGAGAAATCAAATGAATATAGATAGATAGATAGATAGATAGATAGATAGATAGATAGATAGATAGATAGATAGATAGATAGATAGAT
>JAODLC010000050.1:8815459-8835918 GCA_026781145.1 Hippopotamyrus pictus
CTCTATTAAGACTAATACACCTCTTCCTGCACTGCAGGATTGCTTTTCAGTCCCAAAAGAGCTAGGCTTGACTCTCAAATTTTGAAAATCAGCTTCTGCTTAAGTTAAATCAGAGGTTTTACAAATTTGATTAGCATGTTGCATATTTGCTTTAGGTGTGCCTTGTATAATTAAATAGTCAAATCTAAACAGTTCTAAAGCAGGATAAAACCTTGTATGTGGCTCATTCACTTCATGTTTTTAGAGATTAAAAATGTAAACAAGAATCTCTAGTTTTCATTCTTGCTTTTACTTTTTTTACTCAAGTACAATTTTAATGCGGTACTTTTTTACTTGTACTCAAGTGTGATTCTGGCTGAATACTTTTAATTGAGTAAAATTTTCACTCATTACTTGAATAATATTTTTGAGTACTTTTTATACCTCTAGTCCTTGGGCTGTGAGGCAGCAGTACTAACCACTGGGCTACTTGGCCACCTGTCAACTATCCTCTGTAGGTAATGGATGTATTTGCTTTCTTTAGGCTCCAGCTCACATTTTCAGTGATCAGTGTTTCAAGCTATCAGAACTCGTGGTACCTGCGGTTTGGACCTGGTAGTCTGTGTGAAACTAAGCAGGATTTAGTCTGACCAGTGCTTGGATGAGAGCCCAGTTGGTTTGTTAGTCTGTGAAGATCCTTTAAGGGTTGTTTGCATCTTTTGGAAAAAGTAGGGGTGATGTCCTGACTAAAATCTGGCTATCTGTTTTCTCAGGCTATGGGGGGGCTGTGTGTGGTGAGGGTGTGTGGGAGCCCACATGCAGTGTGCAGACTACCTGACTGCGCAGGTTCCACACACAGGGAACTATGGGGGATTTTAACCCTGGCCCTTGGGCCGTGAGGCAGCACTGCTAGCCACTGTGCTATCTGGCCACCTGCTCCAGTTTTCCTCTGTAGTTAACTGATGTAGTTGCTTTCTTTAGGCTCCAGCTCACATTCTCAGTGATCAGTGTTTCAAGCTGTCAGCAACCATTGTACCTGCAGTTGGGACTGGGTAGTCTGTGTGAAGCTAAGCAGGATTTGTTCTGGCCAGGGTTTGGATGAGCTCTAGTTAGATCATTCTGGGAAGCTCCAGATTCTGTCAGCAACCATGGTACTGGCAGTTTGGACTGGGTAGTCTGAGTGAAGCTAGGTAGGATTTGATCTTGCCAGTGTTTGGATGGGAGCCCAGTAGGTTTATGAAGATCCTGGTGCATTAAGGTTTGTTTGGTATCCTTTGGAAAAACTAGGGGTGATTTCCTTACAAAAATCTTGCTATCTGTTTTCTCAGGCTATGGGGGGGGGGGGCTGTGTGTGGTGAGGGTGTGTGGGAGCCCTCATGCAGTGTGCAGACTACCTGACTGTGCAGGTTCAGGCAACTAAACTGCCTATTTCTAATTTAAAAGACAGATCCAAGTGGATAATGTCAGATAAAAGGAGACACAGGATAATCCAGTTGACAGTTTAATAGTTCATCAGCTCAATGGATGCTTGTGATTTAATTCTATATTTTCAGAGGGGTTTTGTGTATCATTGTTGTTTTTATTAAAAAGAGAATTTTCAGGAAAAAAGTTTACGCCAAAGTTCACATTTGTTAATGTTATTTACATATAGTAAAGATTTCATCCAAATAACTGCAAAGTTTGGATCATACTGCTATTAATTAAGTAAATAAGTCTAAGGTCTAATTCATTGGTGGTTTATAATATGACTGGGTTTGACTGCTCTGTTCTACACCATCATGGCTTATGCTTCACTGGAGTCTCCCTTCACTTCCCTGCTGGAACGACAGCCCTCAACAGCAACTTTGCAGTTATAGGAAGCAGAGGCCTTATTTGAGAATGCTTTCTCTACAATGTTTACTGCGAAGCTGACAGTCTGCATTGTGCTGCATTGTTTGTTTGTACACAGAGTTGCTCTGTAGATTTTCCAAAAGAGCATATTGCACCAAGTTGTGTTTTTTTGCCCGTGGACTCTCCATTGCCATTAAATGGCTGCACTGTAAACACAAGTCAGGGGAGTGAGAACACGGTTTGTGAGGCCTGTGCAACCGTCGTGCGACGGGGCCTGTAAGTAATCGCCCGCGAATATTTCCACTGACATTTGACGCAGATTTTTATCTTCTTTCAGTGCATTCTGCAGACAGCTTGATTAAGACCACTTGTTTTCAGGCAAAAACTGTGATCTTTGAAAAGGGGTTGTTTTTGTAGACCGTTAATTTTAGCATGTGGTGTGAGGGAGGGAGATGAGGGTGGGGTTTCTGCAGTCTCCCCCCACCCCGTCTCGCGGGAGGCGTCAGAGTTTTGACAGCTGTGCCCCGGTCGCTCCGATACTAGCCTTGAGCTGGGGGATGGGAACGTGTTGGGTGGGCGGAAATTGAGGAGGCTAATATGACACGTCCTGCAACCATTCCTTAGGAACTGACTTTAGAGGAATCCAGTGCAGGTCAAGGTGATGGCTACAAAGCAGCGATCCCAGCCAGTCACAGTGGAGGGTGTCCCATTCTGCTGCAATGTGTGCTGTGTCTAGTAAATTAGCAATTGCCATCTACTGGTGGAAACTGGGAACTGCATGGCGTGACAAATAGGCAAACGCAGGTGTATCTAGCTTGCTTCCCGGAGAGCGTGATACACGATACAGACAGCAACCAAAATTTGTGTGGTTCTATTTAATTTTATCTCAAACTCACTCAGGAGGGGGTGGCATTTTATGATCGATAGAATTCACCAGTGCCGCTCAAACTGGATCCCACAGGCTGCCACGGCAAGCAAACTCACCCATATTTGATCATTATTAGTTGCCCTGTGAACTGACTGTTGCACAAAGCAGTAATTCAGTGTGATGTTGGACACGACTTGGATGGAGGCTGCTCCAACTGGCTGCTCCATCAGGCTGCTCCATCTGGCTGCTCCATCAGGTACACGTCGGTGTGGATGATGCTCCGATCCACTCGCCTCAGAGGCTTCTCCCACCTAGACAAAACCACATTCAGGATCATGTTCTCTGACTTCTCCACCGTCTTTAACAAACACCATCTCGCCTCTCTGATTGGGGACCAAGCTGAGGACAATGCAGCTTGGTGGTCCCACAGTCTCCTAAGTAACAGACAGCAGGCTATGCAGCCCCCGGAGACGGTGGTGAGCAGCACTGTGGCACCTCAGAGAAGCTTCCAGTACAACACCAGCTCTTCCCACCTACAGACATTCTTCTCTGATGACTCCTCCACTGAAGGATACATCAGCGACGGAGATGAGTCAGGGTGTAGAGGACTAGTGCAGGGTTTTGTATTGTGTCTTATAAACAAAACTGCATGGGAAACAACAAGCAGCTCGACAGCAACACGACAAAGGAGCCAGCGGTGGACCTCCAGCGTAATAAACAGTCCCGGGCACCATCCAGGGGGAGGAAGTGGAAGTGGTGAAAGGCTACATGTACATGGGGCTCCACCTGACCTGCCGACTGGGCTGGACGGGCGGCACAGCAGCGCTGCACAAGGTCAGAGTAGATTCTCCACCCTGAGGAGCCTCAGGGCTTTTGACGCGTGTAGAAAGCTGCTGCGCGTGATTTATCAGTCTGGAGTGGCCAGCGTGCTTTTCTACGCTGTGACCTGCGGGGGAAGCCACGTAAGTTCAGGTGATGCCAAACAGCAGAAGAAGCTCATCAGGAAGGCCAGCTCCATCACGAGACTGACCCACTGGAGGCAGTAACAGAGAAGAGCATGCTGGCAAAATCGGACAATGTGATGAACAATTCTGTCAATCTGCTAAAGGGGGCGCTACTCTGGAGCACATTTAGCTAATGGCTCATTTCACTACAGTGTGCTTGAAAACGCTACTGAAGATCATTCCTGCCTCCTGCCATCAGACCCCACAGAACCTGCCGACTTGTCACTCCCCAGCCTGGACACATCCGGGGGCGCCCTATCTTTTTACAGTTAAAATCCAGTGCTTTAAACATTTATTTAAACTTTTTTTTTTTTAATTTTTAGTCTCACAAAATTCTTTTACAGGACATGTTATTTGTGTAATGTTTACTTCATAAATCTGTTTGCACCTACATTTACCTTGTTTGCACTTTATGTCTTTGGCATTATATCTATGTTTGTCTGCGCATTATGTTCTTGCTGAATTCACCAGAACGTCCCCCCTTGATATAAAATCCGTCTTAATTTTAATCCCTACAACCATTAATCACAGAGCGTTCAGCTGGGGCTCACGGCTCTGATTACGGCTCTCCGCTTAGGCCGGCCCTAGAGTAAGCTGCAATTCCAACCTGAGCCCCTAGGTGGCAGGTGTGGCTGAATCTCTGAGGGATGTGTGCTGTCGCCTGAGAGTATGAGTACGCTTGACACCAGATTCTCATCCATGTAGAGCAAGGGCCCAGCACGGCCTACAAATCCCAGCATATTAGTCACGGCACAGTTTCGTGACACTTAGAATGTCACAAATCAGGATTCAACATGCAACTCTGTTGCTTGGGAGTTCTGAGGTACAAAGTCTCATGTTCAGATGAGGCAGCTGCTCTCGTCTGTTTACAGGTGCAGCCCAGCACGTTAAAAGCCTCTCAGAAGCAGGGCACCGATGACTAGCCGCAAACAGCAGGTGTGCAGGTCACCGTCACGAAATCCGCAGGCTTGGTGGGTCCGTCGCCTTTTCTCATCGTTGTTGTTATGACTTGGAGGCCGAGCCGAAAGCGAGACTCGTGTCGTCACGTGATGAAGAAAAAAATATAAGATGCGTTGGGTGAACCACTGAACACGAGGGGAAACCACTCCTGCTGGCGAGCAGCCAGAGGACCAGAAGGGCTGTTACGAGGCTGCAGCTCTTCCCATGAGAGCCTCCCTCTCCAGCTGCTGCTTCTGCTTCTCAGCATCACCATGGATCTGCTCACGCTTCTCTCACTGTTCCAGACGCTGGCTCTCTGTCAAGGTAAAGTTTGTGACTGACTGCCTTCTTCCTGTGGGTCATGCGAGGGCCAGGCCCCCGACCAAACCGCCGCTGTGTTTGTGTCCTCGGTCACATGGACGGACCCTGCATCCCTGATCTCCAAACCTCTCGCACCCAGAGGAGACGTATGAGGTTGACATTCATGATTTTTATAGTGTCTCAGTTCACATTCTGGTCTAAAGTTAATCTATACTCATTGATTGCGGTACAATGCAGGAATTTATTTATTAACTGTAAAGTACTACTGATTTTTGTTGATGGACATTATTTAAAATGATATGCATTTGTATAAAGTGAAGAATAATAGCGTAAAAATCAAGTTATAAAGGATAATTAGCTAATCATTATACGGTAATTATTGCGTTATATACCTGGTGAGATAAAACAGGCAGATATGCTCTTATTATAATATCTGTCTTCCAACAACTGTTCCTGAACATGGTTGTGGAGGTATTTCATTTAATATAATATAATATTAGAAATAAACATTTTATTTCAGTTCATTTATCTGATTGAGGCTGAGCATGAATAAAACGAGGGCTGAGTTAGCAGTGAACTGCTGCATACTGGACCACTGGTTACATTCACATCGCTGTTCTGTCTACTTCAGAAAATGAGCACTTCTAGGCCCCGAAGGAGTTCTCCATCACCATTTGTACAGCAGTGATGACGGTCGCAGTCAAACTCTAGCGTGTGTAAAGTGTGCCGGCATGTGTTTAGCTGGAGCTCTGGAAGATCCAAATGAGGAAGTGAAGCATCTGAGATGCAATTTTTAGAAGGTTTTTCGCTTACATTGTCGATAAGGTTTAGCGCGCCCAAACAGCCAGCCTCAAGTGTTTTGCTTACTTCTCTTTCTACAGCAAGAGGGCTGTTGATCTGATTTGAAGCTGTCTGTTACAATTCTCACCTCATCCCAGTAAGAGTAAGAGTATATTTGAGAGGGAAAAAAACACACAATGGAAGGACACATTTCCAGAACTGAGTCAGTCCATTTTCTGTTGTGTTTGAGATGAGACCACCAAAGAGGAAGCTAGGGTTCCTCATCATGTCACAGAATGGAAACCAAAGCTTACTTAGTTCTTGTGTATTCCAGTAAAGAACATTTATTAAATTTCCAGAATTCACCAAGACATTGGGAAATTTTCTTGAAAGCGTATCTTGTGAACTGAGTGAGATTTGGAAACGTGCTCTTCAATTTAACATGAGAATGTATGAAAATGAACAGCAAAACCAGAAAATGAACAAGAATTTATTCTGTTCCAATATCTTGTTAGATGTCTAGAAGAACCACTATGGTTCTAAAACCTCTCTTGATGGGTTACCAAGCCATTCCGTGTATTTGTTAAATTAATCAAAAATGTTATGCTAGGGGTCTAATGAAGAAGTTGTTTGGTAAATATTCACTGAATTTTTGAGAGGTTTTGAAATGGCTAAGCTAAAATAATTAGCTTTACACTAAGTTCATTTAAATATATTTTTCTTTGCCTAAGACTTTTGCACAATACTGTATGCATTATGAATTTTGCCTAAGCAATCTTCAACAGTCCTATAGACAAGCTGAGGTGGAGGCTGGCTGTGTGGGTAGGACCTTACACAAAGGCTTCCTCCATGACTCATACTGTTCCAGTAAGGCTTACTTAGAAATATATTTCAAATAAACAAATAAAAAGATGAAAAATCTTGAAATATGTCACATCTGAAAGACATGCACCTACATTACAGGGAACTGACTGCTGGTCAGTTACTCCCTTGCAGAAAAAGATTAACACCGTTCTGTTTTCCATGACTTACACCCTAATATTTTTCTTTGCATACAGATATTCTCATTCTCATTATTTTTAGTGACCATTTATACACATTTGTTTTACACAGAAACACACTCATTTTACACACACACACACACACACACACACACACGAAAAAAATTAAGAGCACACAGCACGATATTTTGTTTCACTCATTTCTCAATTATTGGTGCAGGTCTGTGAATAATATATAGTTTTTTTTTTTTTGTTTCTTGCAATCTGCAGCCTGGTTCTTCTCTGTTTCTCATTGAAGAAGGGCTTCATTCTTGCTTCTAGCAGCCTGATATGAAATGTCCTATCAGGGCACTTCACAGCTACACTTAATGTTTCCCATCCCTTTTGAAGGTCACTTGATGTCATTATTCTGTCTGCCATTAAAAAGTCGCTTCCGCTCACTACCTGGCTGGTTTCTGGTCGTTCCCAGTGACTGTTTCACCTTATTCTTGTGTATTACTGTCTTATAAATTTTGAGTCTGGAAGCAACCTGCTGCTCAGCGTAGCTTTCTGCTAGCAGATCCACGATTAAACCGGGATTTAAAAATACAGATTTAATTAAAAATATAGAGTGGTCTCTTAATTTTTTTTCCATATACAGTACTGTGCAAAAGTCTTAGGCAGTCCAAAGAAATGTTTAAAGCTGTTTATCGGGGTAGGAAGTGTACTTTGGCTTAGAAAAAAAACACACGGTTTAACATTAGAACATGTGCAAATTAAGAGTAACACAATAAAAACTAGTAATAATTTCTTCTGTTTTCTAAAAAGTTACTGATATCTAGTTGGATGGCTAGATGAACACCGCTTCAGTTCCCAAACTTCTTAGGGGCCCCTCAGCCGATCCATGATTTTGTTAAATTTCACCACCAGCTCAATTAAATAATTAAATAAATTTAACAATTAAATGCAACTAAAATGCAAGATCAGGCATCTCTCTTATAGTAAAAGCTTCAGTGCCCTACCAGCTTCAAAATCCTTCTTTCACGTGACGCTTCATTTAGAATGAATCCTAGTTTACCATGGGATTATTATTACACACAAGAATTGCCTTTCTGACTAAAGCAATAATATTTATTAACCAGATCATTTCTTTTGTTATTTTCAAATAGAAAGTTCTGTGACGTTGGTATTCAACAGTAGTCGAGGCTGAAAACTGACAACAGGGGTTGACTCAGTGGAAAAAAACTCTCAAAAAGCAGAGTACTAAATCTCATTTCTTTCTTTTCAGCTTCTCGAAACGGATCCACCTCCGGATGGCAGAATGATTCCCTGCCTCAGCAGAAAGAAGACCATATCAATCAGAGTGAGTCGCTACTTTTCCTCGCTCCTGACCAGAGTGACCAGCAAAGTCTGTGAACGGCAGTACATGTGAGCAGCATTTAAAAGGCTCCCTTACATACCTCATCAAGGCTGAGCAACTAACATAATGAAAGAACGAGTGAACAGTCAGTTACGCCGTAGAAGGAAAAATATTGTTGTCTGTAATGAAAATCATTGGTTTTATTCCAGTCTGTTACATTTATTTATTTTATCTATTAACTGCTCATTTCTACCACCAAGGTGTGAGGTATGTTTGAATAACACTGGATGGTTTCTGCTATCAGTTAAACTTCAGGATCATAGCAGTAAACCAGCATTAAAAAGTTAGCATTACTGCAAACTTATATTCCTCTTGTTCCCCCACGACATGCGTCCCCAGCCCTGGAAATGCTGCAGCGCTGTATCCTGAATCCTGGCCTTTGTTTCGGGCCTCCTTTGTCAGACAATAACAGAGACATTTCTGCTGAGAAAGCCTCGTACAGGATGTGGCCACAGCCCATATGTTGCTGCTATTCTTCTCTGGCTTGTGCAGTGCGTCAAAGCAGTGAGACGAGGCCTCTGCCGCCCTCGCTGCTAAACCGCACGCCAGTGCACGCCTTGGGAGTGAAAACTTGCCCCCACCATCACATACTGTAAAGCTGCTTGCCAATGTGCCGAATTCACTGTCCTGTTGCCCTGACTTTCCCTCACTATCCCAAGGGGCTGTTCAGCCATGCACTCATTCCACTCTGTTTATCCACCCTCCGACTGGTACCCGAGATGCAACGTAAATGAATAAAAGAGAATTGCGATCGATGCCTTATTTTCATCTCCACGTCTTCTGTGTCCCACCCTCCTCCACAGCCACGCTATACTCCCCTTGGTTGTCCGGGGAATGTTCTGGAACTGTGGGAGCCTATCACGGTGAGCGACAGCTCGCCGTCGCACTTCCCCTGGCGTCCAGGGAGACAGCGGCAGAGCAAATCTGCTTAGATCTGGGCTGCGGAGGAATGAACAACGTGAGGGAAGGTGCAGTCCCCCCAGGCAGCAGCCTGCTGACAAACTGCACGTACTCAGAGGAGGGCCTGAGGAACTGCACCCTGGAAACAGCGGGGGGAAGCAGCACCGGAGCCACAGAAATCATCTGTGGTGAGATGGAATTTTATGCAAAACCAATGTAAGGCACATCTGGTTCCAAGCCGGAGAGACGTGTCACATGATGAACTCTGACCACTCAGAGCACCAGCTGGTCCGGCTGGCTGGTGGCGAGGACCGCTGTACCGGGAGGGTGGAGCTGCGGAGCGCTGGGCAGTGGGGCACGGTGTGTGACGACGGCTGGGACCTGCAGGCCGGGCACGTGGTGTGTGCCCAGATGGGCTGTGGCTACGCGCTGAACGTGACGGGCCAGGGTGGCGTCTTCAAGCCGGGGAGCGGGCCCATCCACCTCGATGACGTCAACTGCACCGGCACCGAGAGAAGTCTCTGGAAGTGCCTGGCCTCACACCGCAGCCAGGACTGTGGCCACAAGGAGGACGCCGGGGTGGTGTGCTCAGGTATGTTCTTGCACTGATGCATTATGGGTAGCACTGTTGTTACATCCATGTAACAGAAATCGTTTTGAAGAAAATGAAAGTTGTTTTCATCTTAGATATTATATCTGAGCTGCTCGTGTGGGTTTCCTTCTGGTGCCCCAGTTTCTTACCACAGCTGGTGCAGCTGAGTTGGGGTCTCTAAGTGTGTGTGTCCTGTGAGATACTGGCGTCGTGTCTCCAGTACCTCTGCCTCGAGCCCTCGCTGGGACAGGCTCCTGTCTCACCGCGACCCATCTACGCGGCTGGGAGTAGAGATGCAAATGTGTGCAGCTTAGTAGTAAATAATGATTATGTTAGAAAAAGTTCCACGCTGGAATTCGTTTCATGGCTCCATCCCTCTGTAAACTGCAGAGATGAGAGCAGTGCGACTCACGGGCGGCCTGGACCGCTGCTCTGGCAGGGTGGAGATCCACCGCAACGGCAGCTGGGGCACGGTATGCGACAACAGCTGGGCGAAGGAGGAGGCCGGCATGGTGTGCTCCATGCTGGGCTGCGGCCCACCCGTGCAGTTCACTGCGTTCGACCGCCACCTCCCGCACAGCAACGACATGCACTGGTATTTCTTCTGCAAAAGGGACCACACGCATCTGTGGCAGTGCAGAGAGATCATCAACCACCCCTTCTATTGCCAGAACTCAAAAGCGGCCATGCTCGTCTGCGACGGTGCGAGTCTTAACCCCGTTTATTTCCCCATCTGCTTCTTAATGTCTCCTTTCCCTTCTGTGTGTACATGAGCTGTTCATACTCCTAATCCTCGGCTGGGCTTTAGGGTCACTTTCACAAAAGTTAGTTACTTACCAGCAGCGTTGGTGAGTATCCTGCATCACGATACTACTACCATAATGAATCAAGCAGTGACGGGATTAGAGATTTTGGAACTGCCTGATTTATTGCAGCACAATCTAATAAACTAGTCATTAATTAACTGTAACTAATTGTAATTCAATTAATAACACAGGTTAAAAGGTCATTTTCATCAGAGGTAATTTTATGTGGGTTATCTAGTATTTTTCATGCTGATTACAAATCAGTGTTTATTTTTTCTTTAGCATGTCAAGTTTTTATGATGAAGCTATATGTAATATGATATTATGTACACATGTAGTGTATTATAAGAGTTGTCTGTGTTTTTTATCTTATAGACAGCATCACCATTCACTAGGTGACTAGATATTGATTTATTTTTTATTGACACTTGTCTAGTTGCGATTTGAGTATAATTAATTTGACCTAGTGCGCATGCGCCTGTCTTGTTTATACAACTTAGTTTGGCGGGAAACATAGGTAGTTGTGCCTCACGTTTTGTTTTGCTGACATAAGCTTCTCGACAAATTTTTTTATTATTTCTCGAATTGTTCCAAAAGAAATACTAAATCTAACTCACGAGTTTGAATTCTGGGTCATCGTCCTGGAAATCCAAGGCGAAGGTGACAGACAGCATCAACTGTGTTGGCTTTCAGTTGTTATCATACCTAGAAATTCTACTAATCATCCAGACAGTTTCTGTTATGTGTGTGGTTCATTCACACCGTCGCCCAGTCACTGCAGATCTTAAGAAGATACACAAATTATACTTTGGCTGTCCACCTGGAGACCAGGATAAATCTT
This sequence comes from Hippopotamyrus pictus, assembly GCA_026781145.1. Taxonomy (NCBI): domain Eukaryota; kingdom Metazoa; phylum Chordata; class Actinopteri; order Osteoglossiformes; family Mormyridae; genus Hippopotamyrus; species Hippopotamyrus pictus. The sequence goes on from JAODLC010000050.1 coordinate 8,826,720, forward strand.
GGGCTCCACATGCCATCTGTACCAGTTGCTCAAATGGTCCGCGTGACTGACTAAATCGGCAGCAATGCTGTTTGTAATTCCGATGGTGTAGAGGGAACCGCAAGACCATCTCAACGACTGCTACTTTTGCCGCACGAATACAAGTGGATTCTCAGCTAAAACTAAGCACAAAATTGTATATCCCAACCTAGATTCTTCAATCGGGCCTGTTCCTCATGACGATTCATTGCCTGTTCCTGTACCACCACATGATGGTCTTGATTCTGTAGAAGGTGATGAGGAGTACGGAGAAGGTGCAGCTGGTTACAGTGAAAGCATGATGGCCGACTATTGCTGGATGCTGTACCGCGTCAATCCAGACATGGTGTACATAAGAAAATCAAACTCAAAGCATTTTTGAAGAAACAATGGTGGTTAACAAACACTTTTCAAGTCCTTTATGCCCATTGTCTGTTTATTTGATTTTGCTCTAAAGATATTTTACCCTATACTACAGTGATGCTTTTGTTTTAGTACACAATACTTGCAATTACGGTATTAACTAGCATTACTCATAAATCAAAAACTTGACGTGACAGAAAAAAAATGAACACAGATATGGAATCAGCATGAAAAACGTTTGGAAAAATGTGTTTTGGTCTCTGATGATTTAAAAAAATGTTTTTTTTGTTGTCCTGTGTAATTGTAAGGGGCTGCATCGCAAAATACTCCCGCTAGGGCCTCTTTCTGTTTTGTTTTGTTTGGTTCAGTTTGATCTGACCTCCCACATAATGGTAACCTGATGAGATTTGCTCCACCTTGCAGGGTCCCTTGGCCTTTTCCCTAATGCAACACCAACGACGATCTTCACTCCTCTGTCCTGGAGCACAGGTTCGCCCCAACGCTGCTATAGTGTAGATTTCAACATTTCGTTTGGTTTTCATATATCTTAGTTTCAGTTAAAGTTTTGATCATTTTATTTTTATGAATTGACTGAAAGCTGTAGAGCCATTTTATGTGTCTTATCTTAGTAGAATCCTGCATGAATCCTGCATGAATACACAGGGCCCATGATGTACTAATGCTGTCATTAATGAAATAGCATTACAAAGGATTGTAACAGGAAGCATTTGACGTTTGCTTTTATTTTATCTCAGTTTCTGAAGCAATATTTATAGTTTTGTTTTAGTTCTCGTTAATGATAATCATCCTGACCCCCACACACTCTGAGCTGCCGCCTCTTTTCGCTTCAACCCCCCCCAGGTCCGACGTCGACACCGGAGCCAGGCGGGCTGTTCCTCGCTCTGTCCCCGCCGCTGTGGGGCTGCTTGGCTTTGTCACTGGTTCTGATTCTGGTGCTCCTGGTCAACATGGCGCTGTGCTGCTGGTGTCGGTGGAAATACAGTAAGTACAGTGTGAAAAACCAAGATGTTATCTATTGGTGCTTCCGCTTCATTTCCTAAACATGCACCTTGGCCAGGACTTTGCCTTGAGAAGTCCTCCTTCCCTCATCTCCACAGCTTTCGCGGTTCAGCAGGGGAGCTTCAAGCCCCAGGCACATGCCACCGCTCAGCCCAATGAGTACAGGGGCACCCTGGACGTCCTTAGGATAGCCAGTGACCCCTCGGAATATGAAGGTCTGTGGCCTGACCCTCATCTTGCGTTACACCCACAGCTTATAACCTCAAAGGCTCTCAGAGCCCTGTCAAATAAAACATGTGAACAGCTGAACACACTGGTCCATCTTCTTTAAGAGCATTTATCACTGTCATTTTCAGCTCCACCTGTTTGCATGACTGTGCTCCACCAAAGCAGCGTGGATTCTTCCCTGGAGCCAGATTATGAGTACCAGGACCCCAGCGGCCAGGCAGTTCTTTCCACCTTGTCCACCTTCCAAAGTAGGATCTGGTCTACTTCCCACATCTCATTGCTTAATAATGCTATATGTGGCCCTAGAGCAGTGTTTCCCAATCCGGTCCTCAGGGACCTGCAGACTGTCCAAAAATGCCGACCATCTGTGGGCGGGTACAGAGTTGGGAGGGAGCAAAAATGTGGACTGTTTGGCAGGGAGCTGGGAGGGAGCAAAAACGTGGACTGTCTGTGGGTCGGTACAGAGTTGGGAGGGAGCAAATATGTGGACTATCTGGCAAGGAGCTATGGTACAAAGACCACATCTTCAATTTCTCCCTATCAGATTCCCTTCGCAATAGAGAAGACAGCAGCAATCATACCATGAATACCGATGCCCTGTACTGTCTTCCAGAAATAGGTGAGGCTGCCTCTTTTGAAGTGGATGGGAAAAGCAGAAAAAAAGACAGGAGACCTCTATGGGTTGTCAAATAAAAAGCATCTGATCTGCAGCAGGGTGTCTGATAGCTATCACTATCACTCAGTATGTTTCTAAATGCTTAATATATACACCTGTAGATCAGCATGACATAATGACAGAAGAGAGCTACCCCCAAGCTGTTGACCAGAATGTCACCCCAAGTGGTGAGGGGCTTCTTCAATATCTCAGCTATTTCAGCTAGCCAGACACAAAGAAAGTGCCAGAAATGTGACTGTACATTCGCTCCCTTGCAGAGGACTCCTTTGATTCATCCAGCACTTCTTCCGAGGAATGCTATGTGAACACAGGTAGGGACTGAAACCTGCTCACCCCACCAAACATCACCTGTCGCGAAACCAAGCGTTTCACATCACTTCCAAATACATCAAGGCCGTTGTTCATGGCAACCGATACTTTTGTTGTTCGCTAACAAGCTTCTTTATCTACTGAATCGACACACGATTTGTGGTTAGTAATGCTGCTTGCTAACTTCCCTCATTTCTACTAAAGACAACACCAGCTGTCCGTTGCTGGTGGATTCCGTCCCAGAGCAGAGTGCAGTTAGCCAGAATGGCTACAGCGGCCTGGCGCTCAAAGGTAACAGCTCTCCTACACCTTTCTCTTCCGGCTAGATACATGTGCGCTCCCGGGATTCACCAGATTAATGTCACAGTGTCCAGTGCGACTTCATACTACTGCGCTTAAAATTAGCAAAAAGTTTGAACTTAAAATAAAAAGTTTTATGTAAACAGGAAGTTATAAGTGGAATGAAGAACTTAAAGCCTTCTCTCTTATAGGCTTATCGTCACTCAGGGTAGACGTTGCATTTGAAGTGGATTTAACCTGCATTGAACAATCGTTGCACGATCACAGACAGTTTGCATTGCAGATCCGGGACGGAAATAACACTTTGCTTTTGAGTTCATCTTTTGTTCAGGAGAAAACCCCCCTACCTGCAGAAAGTTCACACATTTACTGTTCCCAGACACTTGTTATTTCTTGTATCTTATGGTCCTGGGGCAATACAGCCGAACTCATGACAACTGGACAACAACTAGTGATGTGAAAAATGAGGACTTTTAAACTGGCAGTGGGTAGGGCTGCCCTGTGCTGTCAAACACAGCCTGTTTTAACCCGATAGGGAATCCAGTGAGCAGTAGCTGTCAGCATAAGCTATGCAGTGACTGGCAGCATAACTGGTGATTCTTTACGTTAAATCCACCCACTGCGGGTTTCAAAGCTTCTATCCCATCGCTATGAGTTCTGCATATTTTTAAAGGGTGTTTTTCCTTCCATTTGCATTTATCTCACTGTTTTCGCCTGTAGGAGAGTCCAGCTTGCATTCTGAGGGACACTATGGGAGCACACCGGGTGGGAGTGATTACGATGACATCGCCAGCTACTGGCACTGAGAGGAACTGCATCTGCCCCTCCCCCAGCACCACCTACTGACAGTTGTTCCCATTCAAGCATTTCTGTGATGTGCCTCACCACTCGTTACACGTTTGACAGATTTACGAGATGCTTATTCTTCAGAATGTACTATGAAAAAGAGGTGCAAGTTGGGGTCATAATATCAGCCTGAATGATTTTTTTCCTAATGGATTCTCCATGATTCAGTGATGTACACAGTTTTCTTATACATGTAAAGGTGCTCAACTTTACCGAGGGACACAGTCTGAGAGTTATTATAATGTTCGTTTGCACGCTGACCCTTATCACCATTATTCCGGAGGACGGACATGTTGAAAGGTCCACCGTGAGGATATCATTAGCCTGCTGCGCGTGTGGCTTTGAGGTTAGGGGAGTCTGTGATGTTGGCCTGAGGTGAAAGCTGAGCTCATTTATATTCCAAATTTGGGCGAAGGTTTGTAGAAAACAACAAATAAAAGGCTGCGCAGAAACCTAGCAGCCGCCATGGCTACCTGCTACGCAGTTATGAGATATGTGACATGCTGGCCGTTAACAGCAAGCAGGAAATCTAGACATAATGCATGAAACGAAATGCAGTGCTGCCAGTAGTAACTGCAGCTACAGAGCGCTTCCTGGCTGACTTGCGGTCGTTCAGCAGATGTGACACAAGCGAGGCTGGCTGGTCTTTTTTGAGTATTCAGAGCTTTCTGGTTTAATCATTTGTTTTCGTCTTTCTCTAGTGCACCAAGCCAGCACTCTCAATAATGGCACTTCCACTTGTATACTGAGGTCTTAATGAGACTTACAGATGCTCAGGGTCAAATGTTAAATGTTCTGTGTTAATGCTTGTTCATGTTCTTCCATTGTTTTTCAATAAAAATTTGATCACAACTTTTCTTCTATTGCTGGCTGTTAGTACCTTGAACCACAAGGTGTAACGCAGTGCAACTGAGACACATCAGTGCTTATATACAGTACCGATAACAATTAGTAAAAAACTTTTATGCAGTATTCGTTTTTTCTTACATTTAAGACCTGCTGATCCATAGTGGAAAGTTCCAATGGCGTCAGAAGAACATAAAGTACATATGGTATTATATATGTATATGTAAAAAGAAATTGACTATTTTTCTTAGTATACAGCACCCTCAACGGCCCCCACTATGTCTCTTTAGCTGTCCATAGTCGAGACCAAGAGGTTGCAGACAACACCAGTGGGTCCCAGTGTTGTATTGGATGGTTAAGTAGACTGCTGGGTTCCTCTCCCTCCTGATGCCATACAGCGACACCTACTATTAGCTGGGCGCCTGCAGGGGTGGTATACCTCTGATGTCACACTCCAGCGAGCACAGCATGCCTCAGTGAAGCTGTGTGGCAGGGGAAAGCATCAGAGGGTGCGACCGGAATGTCATGCGCTTCAGGTGAGACCTACAACATGATAACTGAGCTGCTCTATGCTGTCAGAATAAAAGTAGCAGTTTGTACCTTTGAGGGTACAATTACTCGTGACTGGTGCTGCACCCTCAAGGGCGTGCCAACTGTATTCTAGCTGCAGACAAATGTACCTTTTTAAGGTGCAGAAACAGACTGTGAGGAATATTTTTGCACCCTTGGGCGTACATTAATGTTGTTTGTACCTTGGAGAACAAAACTTTTCCAGGACTGAAACCTTTTTTCTGAAAGTTGGGAGGAAATTTCTCTCAGAAATAGATTATTCCCCCAGTTCTCCATAAAGCTAATCAATATTTACTAGTTACTACAACCATTCCTAGTGGTGTTTTTCAGTTTTAGTAATAAACAATTTCAGAGGAAATTCTGTTTCCTTGGCATATTAACAAAAAAAAAAAATGTATATTATAAAGCCTTTACTGAGCTATTGCTTAAAGTTGTCTGTAGGGTTGTTGACTTGCACACGTAGCTGCAGGTTTGAGGGCATCCAAATGGGGGCATCAGGTAAGAGGTGCACGAATGTTAATGGTATTATTGCAATATGTTTGTCCAAAATTTAAATTGAGAAGGTGCTGAAAGGAGTCTCTGCACACACTTGCTTATGATAGCAAGACTCACACACATCAGTCCCTTAACAAAATGTGTGTGCAACTGGGCAAATATATTACCAGCAACAAATACGACCAGTATAATTACAGTAAGATATGTTTAATCCATTTTAAACTTTTGTGGAGATCTAACAATTGCAATCTAAAATTCATAATTAGTAACTAAATTGATTTTGGAGGTTTATGTTAGGGCATCTGTACTGGGGGAGCCCCATCTTACAATTAAAACATTTATTGTGGCCCAAAAATGTTCCCACCAGTGGTTTAGAGGTTAATCTGGGCCTGAATCATAACAACATGAAAGCATTAATTGACTTCTCTGTTTGCATGTTTATTATTACACTTCTGTGTGAGGACCCACTTTAATAAATTAATAATAAATTTATTATGGAGCAAAGTCCCTGAGACCTTGCTCACCTTCCCGCCAAATAAAGAATTCATAACAGCTTGAAGCATTAAATTACACTAAAATTTGAAGCATCATTGTAAAATATGCTAAATACACCCAGTATATAGATCATTCAATGCAACTGCTTATAATTTGCCAAATTGTTTATAATCCAGGCAGTACGCCAAGAGGTAACCGTCTACTTCTGGACAGGCATAGGCCACACTGAGTAAAATCTGCTATAACAGGGCCCCTTATTTTTAACCTGCCCTTATCTACAAGGAGTGAAACCCTTGACACCAAGCCGCCACATCTATCGCACATGGGCTCCCTCCACTGTCCGCAGGCTGGCCGCACCACCAGGGCTGAGCAGCTGAGGCACGCAGGCGTTTGATTGACTCAGCTTTTCGACAGAAATCCTTTGAACCACATAACCTTTCACCCAGAAGCCTTTGCTCATCCTGTGACATCACACTTAGATCAGAGGAATTAAATGTTAAAAATAGCAGCTAGATATAAACTAAAATATTCTAAATAAATGGAAAATATAATTTTGTCAAGTATACCATAACATTCTAATATGCCTTAACAGCTTTCATGTACATTAATAACATTACACTATTATAATGCTTAATGTATATTCAAGTTGTTAAGGTATACTTACATGTTGCTTATGAATGTTCTATGAATGCATTATGAAGTCATCATAAAGGTGCAATTAATGTGAAGCGTCACCAACAGTTTTGATTTGTTTATAAAATTGAATGTAACAAAAAATAAATAAAAAACATGAACATGATTAAATACACTAAAGCGTAAAATAAGGACATTTCTGCGCGCCATACTCTGTCTTAATATTTATTTGCTTATTATTTTATTTATTAATCAGTTTAGTGGGTACTCCGGCCTGTCTGCCATAGACTGTCGCTGTCGAAAAACAGAAGTTAAAGCACCAGTCGTAGTGGTTCTCTTGTCAACCTAACAGATTTGCTAATGAAAGTGAAGGCATTACCGACAATGCCGGAACCCCGACCCACTTTGTCCACCAGGTTTAGGAGTGTGTTTATGGGAATTTTTGACCATTCATCCAGGAGAGTATTTGTTAGGTCAGGCACTGATGTTAGACAAGAAGGCCTGGCTCACAGTTTCCGCTCTAATTCATTTAAAAGGTGTTCTATTGGGTCGAGGTCAGATCTCTGTGCAGGCCAGTCAAGTTCCTCCACACCAGACTCGCTCATCCATGTCCTTATGGACCTTGCTTTGTCCACTGGTGTGCAGTCATGTTAGAACAGGCAGGGACCATCCCCAAACTGTTCACACAAAGCTGGGAGCATGAAATTGTCCGAAATGGCTTCGAATGCTGCAGCATTGAGTTCCTTTCACTGGAACTAAGGGGCCAAGCACAAACCCTGAAAAACATCCCCACACCATAATCCCCCCTCCACCAAACTTTACACTTGGCATAATGCAGTCAGGCAAATACCGTTCTCCTGGCAACGGCCAAACCCAGACTCATCCATTGGATTGCCAGACAGTGAAGCATGATTCATCACTGCAGAGAACACGTCTGGACTGCTCTAGAGTCCAGCGGCGGCGTGCTTTACACCAGTACGTCCAACACTTTGCGTGGCACTTGGTGATGTAAGGCCGGGTTGCAGCTGCACAGCCGTGGAGACCCATTCCATGAACATATGGCTCCCTAAAATCCACCTATTTTCCCTGTATTCTGCCAGGGAGGAAAATCACATTACACTGCCATAACTGCGTATTTTACATATCAGAATCAGAATCAGAAAAACTTTACTGATCCCAGAGGAAATTGCTCATTTTACTACTAAACGGTCACACAGACACAAGACAAGAACATAAAAAAAATATATATATATATCAGATATAAGTATAAAAAACTGAAATAAAATTATAAAAGAGAGACTCTGCGCTACGTACACCATGATATATACATGAGAAACAAAAATACGATATATATCTCGTTTAATAAAGACATCCTTTACGAAAACTATTGTTAAGTGAAATAAAATCATTCAACAGATGGAAAAAAAAATCACTTTGAGGGTCAGAAGTGTGAATAGTCAAGTCCAGTGCATCTTTTTGTAGCATTAACTTAAACTTTCCTTAAAGCTGAATGCCATAACACGGAAATTTAGATGGAGATGATAAAATATCGTGACAGACACAAACAATAATTCGCGTTGTACTTAGGTATTTGCCTTTACAAACCCTTAGTTTAAACCGTTCCTTTTAAACCTTGTGAGTTAAATGCCCGATAAAACACCCCGGTACTGAGAATGCGCGTGCACGCGGAAGGGGGGAGGATTTCGGCACAACCCCTGTCAGAGACAGTCGGAGTGCGGCGCACTTTTAGAATTAGTTGCAAGGGGCGCACGTGCATAACTTGGACTACAGAAAAGGTTTAAGACACCGACGCTATTGTTATGTTTTTTGCAGCAAGAATAGTTTTATGTCACACTTTCCTGTTTTGCTGTCCAGCTACCAAAAGGATCAGTTTTCACTTTTCATTGGTTACAGGTATTTTTATTTTGTTATATTTTGTATTTATAAGTAAACGCTGTTATTTGCAGTAGCCATACGTAATCGTTCAGTTTCACTTTATATCAACATTGAATCAATTAAGGTTTTGCCACCATCAGTTTTTCAATATTGAAAATCTGACCAAAAATTAGTGCAGTTTCAACGTTGATAATTTAACACTGACCACAATTCAACGCAATTAACCATAATTCAGCGTTGAAACAATAATATAGTTATATCTGGGATTTCTTAAATCTTTTGGTATTACTCTTAATATATGTAATATTGAGTTTATTAGCCTAACAGCCAATGGCTCAGAGCAAGTTACACCAGCCAAAACAAAATATTACCGCGATCTTATCATTAGATTCGATTACAGAATAAAGGGAGAGTGAAACAGATTGTCCGGTAACACTTTATAATACTGTTCCGTAGTTAACAGGTAAATATGCAGGAAGTAAGCAGCAACAAAGGAGTAGTGCT
>JAODLC010000050.1:8845842-8856272 GCA_026781145.1 Hippopotamyrus pictus
TACACCCACTGTCTGAGGGGAGGAGTGCCTTACCCATTTCTCTTACACAAGCCTGCCGCCACAGTTAAGCCCACTAAGGTTCCTGTGGTGGAGCCCAGGATGTAACCGGAGGTGAAGTAAAGTCACAGCTTTTGTTCCGGTGGCTGGTAGTCCCGGGCACACTCAGAAACCTCCATCAAGCTTGCTTTTTGCTTTGCAGGATGAGTGATGTCTGTAAAGCCAGGGCAATCCAACAACACCCCCGCCCCCCAAGAGATACGGCCCCACCCACGATTATGATGCCACCGGACCATTTGGAGCTGCAGCCTATGTAATAACCATGAGTCAGGATGCAATGTGTCCATGAGCAATTTTTGCTTGGTCATATCCAAATAAAAAGGATTCAAATTTTTTTCTTGGCTTATTGTATGACTATGCATGAGTAACAAGCAAAAGATTATAAATAATGGTTCTGATACTAAGATATAGCGTGAGCATTTTTCACCTAGCCAGGTAGTAAAGTTAAGATTTATTATTACTAGTGGCTTTTCAAATGTACTTATGTTTCCCCACAGAGAAAAGTTATATTTCTATTGAATTTTGTTGATATCAATAAATGATTTCAAGTCAAATTGTTATTTTTGTTAGATTACATCAATCTATTACAACTCTTCAAATGAAGACTAAATATTTGTTCAAATATGATTAAAATAAATATTTAATGTAATGTTTTTACTTTTTCACATGTCTGTATGAGTGTACTGTGGTTGAAAAATCCATGATCATGCAGATCCAATGCAGATTCAATCAGTAATTACAAATGAAACTTATGATAACATTGTTGATTCATATATGATGATGCAATGGTTAATTTATGATTTGATACATTTAACACGCTGAGCATATAATGCTGCAAATTTGTTTAAGTATTAGGCTTTCATTTAGATAAAGGGAATTAACATATTTTAGTATAAGAGCTTGGTTTTGCAAAAGGTCAATGTACAGACCTGATTCAAGAAGTAAGACTGCTACAGTAAACATTTATAAGAAAAGTATCTATATTTGGAGTCAAGATTCGGGAAAAGAGAACTAAAGGAACGTATGGAGAAGTGAAATAAACGTGCTTTGAAGGACGTGATGTAATCACAAGAGTGATCATGGAAAGGTCAAATGGTTTTTGCCTAATAATAAATTGAGTATAACAGAAGTAACTGGTGTCTGCAGATATCTGACCCCTCCCTAAACTGTCTGTAAGCTGTCACATTTTTGGCTATAAAAGACGTAAGCACTTGTTTGGGGAGCAGATCACAAGACGCATGAAAGACTGCTGAGTGTCTGTTCCCCCAAAGCATTGCGGTAATAACGTGTTGTTAGACTGTTAAACAAATCGGTTTCTTTGAAATTTCTACCACAGTACACACACCATACACACTCATTGGCCACTTTATTAGGTACACCTGTTCAGCTGCTCATTGAAGCGAATATCCAATCAGCCAATCATATGTCAGCTTCACAGTGTAGAAAATCATGCAGATACAGATCAGGAGCTTCAGTTAATGTTCACATCAAACACCAGAACGGGGAAGAAAGGTGATTTACGTGACTTAAGGTGGCATGGTTATCGGTGCCAGATGGGCTGGTATGAGTATTTCAGAAACTGCTGATCACCTGGTATTTTCGCGCAGCCATCTCTAGTGTTTACAGAGAATGGGCCAAAAGAAACATCCACTGAGTGACAGTTCTCTGGGTGAAAATACCTTCTTGATGGCAGAGAGCAGAGAAGAATGGCCAGACTGGTTCAAGCTGATCCAAAGGCATCAGAACTCAAATAACCACCTGTTACAACCAAGGCATGCAGAAGAGCATCTCCGAATGCACAACACAAAACTTGAAGTAGATGGACTAAAGTAGAAGTGGACCACACGGGGTGTCACTCCTGTCAGCTAAGAACAGGAAACTGAGGCTACAGTGGGCATAGACTCACCAAAACTGGACAATGGAACAATGAAAAACGTTATTGGGCAGATGAGTCTCGATTTCTGCTGCAACATTCAGGTGGTAGGTTAAAATTTGAAGCAAATATTTCTGCTTAATACATAGGTGTAGAAATATCTGAACGCGGTATTGCTTTTGTAACCCAACAAATGAATGAAAATCGATTTCATAGTAATTGTTTAATTTCGGTTTAATTTTTAAAAACGATACTGGGGGACATTTATAATGTTATTTACAACAAAGTAAATGGGACCCGGCGCGGCGTTTCCATGGTAACGCCGACAAACACGGTTGGTTAACAAGCAGCAAACATGTCTGAAATGTCGGCAATGGACAGGAAAATCATTCAAAATCTTGCAGAAACTCTTTCCCGACAAGTCAAACACTGTAAGTATAATAAAATAATAATAAAAAAGAGGAAAAAAAAACACTGTAAGTACCCACATCAGAAGTGTATAATTCGTTATTTTTCGGATAGACATCGCTACTTGCAACGCCATGATTTACCTTAAATTTAACCGGTCAAATTTCATTGTTAGATTTAAGATTATGATTATTTCTTCAGTGAAACGTGGGTTGCGCTACGTTGCAGAAAATTTAAGCTCTAAGAGCTGCACTCGGGTCTGACTGATGCAAGTTTTTCTTTGCAAACGTAGTCTTACAAACCTGCTTTCAAAAATCATACATGAATATAAGCAAAGACGAAATGTCACATTTTTCGCCCATGAAATGCATACCATAAGTCTGAGTGACTTAACATGTTTTTACAACGCATTATATAACAACTCGACAAAATATAACAAATTTCACTTCATCATGTAATTGTACCCGCATTTTGTAATAGCTTGAATACAATGTGTTATAAATTTCCCAGCATTTTGTAATAAATTATTATATATTGCAGCGGTAATTAAAAATGTAGGAGTTGCACTTTTTAATGCTGAAAATGTAATGTGCATTATGCAATAAACAGCCAAGATGTCCTCATTGACACTTTGTCAAGTTATTACATAATGTGTTGTAGCACACGCTAAAAGCTGGACCAACGCTCTGCTTAATATTGAGCCATAATAAATATGGAATAACACACGATTTCCAATATACTTATATGAAATAAACAATTTTACCAAATGCAGTTATAACAAAAAAAAAAAAAAAAAAAAAAAAAGTGTTTTTTGACAAATTTCATGTTAATACGGGGTGGTCTATGGCTCAGTGGGTTAAGAGAGTGTGATCTGCATTTACCCCCACATTGCTGCCGGGACTGTCTGAGCCTAATTCCTCAATTGTATCCCACTTTGGATAAAAGTGTCTGCTAAAGAAGTGAAATATAAACACATTACTGTCAGTTCAGGTAAAATGGTGTGTCAGTCTGATTGTGTTACAATTTTCCTACTATTTTACAAATAATGACCCAAGTCTTTAACTTATTCATTCTCTAAGTATTTGGTTTCAGAACTATTCTGACATTAAATAAACTTGCCTGACCACAGTTAACAGGACAGAAGCAGAGTGTCTAATCAGACTGTTCAATGGACGGTTTGGGGACCAGAATGACCGGAAAACAGGACATGGCCTGGATCGAGGAAAATTCAGAAACATCTTACACAACACATTCGGGATGACAGATGACATGATCATGGACAGAGGTGCAGTGCAAAACACTTTAATGTCACAAAGATGTGTAGAAATAACTGATGTAACCATTAACATCACTTTCTTTTAAATATTAAGAAACACGGCAGGGAAAACCATTTTCTAGTCACACTATTCAGATACACATTAAAATGATTCTGGTTCTTGCATTGGATGGCGTCCCCAAGTACAGATTTTTTATAAAGCTCTGCTTCCTTCCCACATCTTCCAGTTTTTCGGGCATTTGACAAGGATAACGACAGTTATATCAGCGTGAAGGAATGGATAGAAGGCTTGGCTGTGTTCCTGCGTGGGACCCTGGATGAAAAAATTAAATGTAAAACGAACCTGGCGCACTACAAGGATATACTAAAACATTAGCGTACAGCATGTTTATTGTATTCTGTTTAATTGACCTCTTTAGACAGCTTCAATGTCTATGACTTGAATGGAGATGGATACATATCCCGGGAGGAGATGTTTCACATGCTGAAAGACAGCCTGATCCGGCAGCCGACGGAGGAAGACCCAGATGAAGGAGTCAAAGACCTCGTGGAAATCGCCCTCAAGAAAATGGTAGTGTGCATTTTGAATTTCATACAGACAAACGGCTTTACAAAAACAGTGCCCATCTTATTTCCGAAATAATTAATGGGTGCGTTTGTTACCAGGATCATGACCACGATGGGAGGCTGTCTTACACTGACTTTGAGACAGCTGTGCGAGAAGAAAACCTCTTACTTGAAGCATTTGGACCGTGTCTTCCAGACGCGAAGGTAACACTAAGCTTCACTCAACGCAATAAAGACAGCGTGTCTTAGAATGGACAGACGTGACATCTGAAACTCCCTCGTCTTCTTTTTCAGAGAACCCGTGCATTTGAACAGCAAGCGTTCCAGAATCCTCCGGAGCACTGACTGCAGCAAGTGTTGTTCCCAAGCTACATTTTTTACTAATCGCATATATGCAATCCACATGTTCAGTGGGACACTTTATTCTGGTGCGGCCAATCCATCTATTAAATTCTCCTTCTTGGTTTTTCTGCAGATTTCTTTTCTGTTGGCTTGTGCTCCGGAACAGATGAAATCTACATAGTAAATGAGATGAATAAATGATTAGCCAAAGAAGACTATTAATGTCAACAAGGACTGGGCTACAGTAGTTCCCACACAGTAAACAGTAAATGATTCTTACACATTTGCTCACAAGTAGCAAAGGAGTAAATTTTTGGTAGAATCAATTTAAATCATTTCAGCATATTGGGGGGATGGAGGGGGATAACTGTTTTGGAATTAGCTTACATCTACAAACACGTAAAGAATTATCGATTTTTACATGAATAAGCACCCATGAGCTGTTTTTGGGGGATACATGCAAATACACCTTTACAGTAGCAGGTGCAAATAGTATTACATTTACTGTAAAGTTCGGGTTTGTCATAATACTTGTCAGCTCATCGGCACAATACCCACCTTTTTCATGGTGTTTCTGATTAAACCAGCTGTGATGTTTAAGGAATTATCCTCCATATCCAGTTTAGGTGGTTCTGGTAGTTTTGGTCCAATCAGAGTTTCACATTTGCCGCCGATTCCCGAAAGCAAAGTCGTACTGGCTTCTTCAGCTTTCCGTTTTCTGTTCTCTAAATGTGTCGTCCTCGGTATAAATCTGGCAGCAGGGGGCGCCCCCCTCCGCACTGTGTTTTCATGATAGGAAGGTTTCTGCACTGTAAAGGGAGGAGGCTGCTCACTTGAGATCATAAAATGGTAATTTGATCCCATGTTGTCCTCCCCGGCTGCGAATTTCACCAACGTCTGTTCAGAATAGGGTGGAAATCGCTCTTGCGGAGGAGGGGGCAATAGAGGATAACTGAAACTGCTAAAGTCACTTCTGTCACCTTCATCACAGACCTCTATGGATTTCTGAGTTTCCAAAGCAGTCTGTCCCATTGTGCCTTCTTTGCGTTTTTCACCCTGGTTTTCATTAGTCTTATCCAGTTCTTTCACTGTAAGGAGAAAAATGAGGCACCTTTTTGTTTCTAAGTACAATGTAAGCAAGTACTGTGGAAAAAGCCTGTTTGTTTGTTTATAAGTGCGCTATACATTTTTACTAGTAGTAGTACAACCACAATATGCATTTTCTTAATTCGAATAGTTCGCTATTTTACCTTTGTTCTGCAACGACCGAGCAACATATCGCCTCCTGTCCAGTAGCTTTTCCCTGGTGTCCTCAACAGTTTCATTTTCGGGGGCGTAGCACACATGAAGCAGTCCTCCAAAGAAACTCCTTTCATCAAGATTTCTTTTTGCCGCTCTACATGACAATAATGTTAAAATTAATGATATATTACGTCCACTATAGTCGCAGCACCAGTATAGAACATAACCGGTTCTAACTACTGGCGAGTATACCCCGGCTTACCTTGCACTCTGGATTTTCTGGAATCTAATTAAATACACTTCAGTAAATTGCTCGGCGGGGTACTCGTCCAGCACTCTGTATTCCTCGATCACCCCATATAGTGCAAAGAGCTGCACCAGTTCAGACATCACTCCGATGGCTGGGACACCTTGTACCATCAAATAACGAGATTCAAGATTGATCGTGTACACCTGAGAAAGAGAAAATACAACAGAACAGATTAGGATAACATTAAGCAGATTATGCATCTATTAGGCGGACATTGTATAATTGGTGTAGCCAGCCAGGTACCTAAAACAAACCCCAGGTCTTCGGGTTGAAATTCTTGAAATGTCGTACAATACTAACTGAATAATGGAATAAAAACGAATATGTATTTTGAATACTTACTTTAACTGCCTTGGGTCTCCTCCCTTCTCTATATTTGGGTCTCGTGTGACAAACTGATTGCTGTTCGTGGTGTTTTTGAACTTCAGGGGTACTCCAAACCGAACTACTACCGGGAGCTGCCATTTTCCAGAAAATCCCCTGAAAGGAATAGTTAATCGAGTGTCTGAAGCATAAACACGTCTTTGATAATCCTCCAATCTACAACCGGGCCGCTGGTCACATGTAGACAATCTATCCAATGGACGATTGATCCGATGTTGAAAGCGAAGGCTGTAAGCCTGGGACATAAAGGATGGAAAATATATAGGGCAATTACCTGGTTAATAACATGTGATTATAGTAGTGCAGGAAGTAGAATAAGAACTTAAACAGCGAATAGTTCTAAAGGCTATTTCTTGCAATGATTTACTTCAACATAAGGATCGATGCGTTCTTCTCTCGATTTCTTCGGCCTTTCCCCCTTGTCACAGGGACCCCGGAATCACAACAGGCGGACGGGAAGCAGGGTAGCGGTGGGTAGGGTCTGCACGTTAACCATGCTGGGTGGTCAGGGGATTCAGCCTGTCAGTGTGGCCTTTAACAACGCGAAAAACTGTTTCCTCCACCTTCCTCCAGCGTTAGTTTCACAGCTATCTCTCCAAGAGGTATGCTATGGCGTCCCATGGTTTTCTTGCGTCGCAAGTAGTTTGGTAACTTGTTAATACATATCCAGATCGGTGTTGTGTTAAATAAATAGTGAATGAGCTGCGAACCTCTTTTGTTGGATATTGTGCACGTAATTATATATTACAAGTAATTATATAGCAATGATATAGTATGTTACAAATTATGTATATTGCAACTATAACTAAGGTGACAAACTTATGCTCAATCAGGGTCAGGCTGTGGAGCTGTCCGGGGGTCTTTCTACGCCCGTGTATCTCAGCTGGACCAGATGTCAACACAGGTTGAACAAGGAAGAGATCACGGTGGAGGTGAACAGGCAACTTGGGGAGAAGCTTGGGATCAAAGATGGGCAGCAGGTGATTCAGCACTTTGATCAAATCCTATAAGGTGTTATATAAACAATATAATGCATCTCCAGGACCGTTCAGGGCAATCTCTCTCTGTTGCTGGAAAGTACATGTCCAAAAAGTACAAATCCAGACCAAGATTTTGTTTCAACCAACCAGTGGAGTACTCTGTGACTCTTTATATTCAAGTGTTTGGTTGAAACAAAACTTTGGTCTGGATTTGTACTTTCTGCACCTGAACTATCCACCTGTGTATAATACAATGCAGAGATGTCAGCATGTCACAGTTACCTCATTCAAGTCTAAGAGGCAAGCTGTAAGAAACCCTGCATCAACAGTTAACAGTTAAGCCACCAATGATGCAGGGTTTCTTACAGCTTGCCTGTTAATAACTAAGTTATAGTAGACATAAATGTTTTTTTTTGTGGTGGTGATCATTATCTTATGTGGTTTATATTTTTATAATGACTGGACTGTCTCCTTGGCTTTTTTGTACTTGATTTGATTAGAATAAAGTTTCTTTAATGTGGTTTACAGGGATTTTTGAGGCCATGTTACCAGGTTCTCTCTGTTCAACAAGTTTTTGTGGAACCTCTTTCTTCAGATGATTGGGAGATACTGGTCAGTTTTCTATTTTGCATGAATAATTATTTCATTTTGGACCTTATGAACGAAGCTTAATGTCTTTCTTTTTCTGAGGGGGTCAGACTTACCCCTTAATACCTATGCCCTCAGGAACTTCACAGTTCAGCGCTTGAGCAGAAGCTTCTGGACCAGATCCGGGTGGTGTTCCCTACGGGTGTGTTCCCTGTGTGGGTGGAGCAGCGTACGATCATCTATATCAGAATAGGTTGGTGTGAAAACCTTCCCTTGTGCAGGTGAGATTTCGAGAAGGTGGCACTCTAACCGCTCTTCCCCTCCTGCAAAACAGGTTCTCTGCGACCATCTGTTCCCTTTGGCCGCCTCGAGCAGTTCACGGAGCTCATTGTCTCACCAAAGTTACGTGGTGATATCGCCGTAAGGCCAGGGACGAATCGCTTCCCAGATACGGACCAGAATCAGCTCTTGAAAAAGAACTATGACGTTTCAGAAACCATGTCTTCTCTGGCTGGGGATACACAAAAGACCAGTAGAGATTTCCTGCAGGGCCTCCGTGAACATGCGGATGGTGATTCACAAGGTGGAATCACTGACTTCAAAAGCCTCATTAGGTACATGTTCACTGGGAGCTTCAGCCCCAAGATGGAGGTGCCCTCGGTCCCATCAGCGTCTCCCGTCCTGAGGGACTCGGTTCTAAGAGTGTGTGGGAAGCTGCCCCCCTCGGCCAGCTCTGGGGGAGAGATCCATATTTTTCCCTGGGGTCACGTGGTGGAGGAGCAGGACAGAGGGATGTCTGCTGTGACTTATGGCCATCTCAGAAAGCTGCTCTCTGCCAGGGAGCTCAAGGAGGAAGGCCAACGGACCCCAGAGAAACAAAACGGCACCAAGGAGAGAGCTTCCCCTACTGGAAAGGACCAACGGGGACCCCTAGTGGTGCGGATGGTTTGCCACTGTGTGGACCAGCTATTGCAGGGATGGAGTGGTGGAAAGGGGAGAGCCCTCTGCAGTGGGCGAGTCTGGGTGAGGAAATTAGCATCAGAATCATCCTGCAAGTCACATCATCTTCCTTCTGTGATTGCTAGACATCGCCGTTACACTCGAATTGATGCAAATGCATTTTGAGTGTTCAGTCTTTAAATTCATGTGGCCTATTATCTGGTAACTCTAGGAAAAAGATGCAGGTTTTATTTAATTCTGTATGCTTTCTGCAATTTCCAGATCCCAGAGCCCTTGAGAAGAAGGCTGAATATCGAATTACATTCGGCTGTGAGAATTCAGCCATTAAAATCAACTCCTAGAATAGGGTCTGCTGTCAGATTACAGCCATTACAGCCACTGGTGAGTCGGACATAATTGTATTTCAAACATCTAGTCGAAGAAAAATCCATTTTTATATACCATCATCCTTAATTCCAGCTCCCAGCCAAGTAAATTTATCCAGCACCCGTAGTTTGCGATCACATCTTTTTCTGTCGTTTAAATCCCCATAGCCACAGCACATGAGTGAGGCGAGTATACAGTGTGCCTTCCTGAGCTGGCTTGGCGCTCAGAGCAGCAAAGAGCTGGCCTTTCTCACCGGACGCTCCAGCTCCATCCAAATGACTGTCACCGAAGGTCAGCCGAGAATCAAGCTTCGTTGGTCAGCATCCAGTTCAAACCGGTTTAGGATGATGGCTCTTCCTATCTCAGACCCAGAGAGCCTGGCATGTTTTTAGAGTTAACGTATTATTTACCAGGAAGACGCTTTCATGCAAAGCCACATTAACAGACACACCTAAACTAGTTGGTTAAATCGTTTTTCCGTGTGTGTGTGTGTGTATGTGTGTGTGTGTGCTTGCATACGTGCGTGTACTAATAATTACAATGTGGGGACCCTTTTTTGAGTGCAATCAAAAAACTAAAAATGTCAAAAACCTTGTATCCATTACCGTTACAGTTAAATTGATGCAAATGAATTTTGAGTTCAGCTTTTAAATTCATGCTGCCTATAATCTGGTAACTCCAGGAAAAAGATGCACAATGGAATCATAACTCTATATAGCTCTACACATATAGCTCCTTACATCTGTCCTTCTGTCTATCCAGAGAATCTTCCCCAGGGACTAGACTGTACTTACATATTGTTGCTGTCCAATGAAAAACGTGTATCTTTAAAAATCCATTATTCCAAGAACATGAAAAAATGCATTTTCTCCTAAACTACTTTACAAAATAAACCTAAAAGCACATAGAGGCACTCATCACCACAAATACACTGAACAAAAATGTAGACGCAACACTTTCGATTTTGCTCCCATTTTGCATGAGCTGAATTCAAAGATCTGAAAATTTTTCTACATACACAAAAGACCCATTTCTCTCAAATATTGTTCACAAATCTGTCTAAATCTGTGTTAGTAA
>JAODLC010000050.1:8877276-8900788 GCA_026781145.1 Hippopotamyrus pictus
CTGTCCTGCAGCTGGTCCCCCCCCCCCACCCAAAAAAAAAAAAAACAAAAGATAATTTAAGAAAGCAGACTTCACCTTGCACAAAGAATATTCTACATCAACATGACGGGTGACAGCTTGGAGGAGTGGAACGACCTTGGTATGGGTCCCCTTCGCAGGTGCCTAGGCTGTGGTGTGGGGATTTTGAGATGTGAACACCAGACATTTCGTGGCCTCTTCAAGGACAGGCCATCATGGCCTCACTGGTGGTGTAACAACTTCAGAAGGCCTCACTGTAAAGTTGTTAAGTGCTAATACATTAAAATACACCTTTAAAAAAGTAATTTTAGCAATTGTGGCAAAAAAAGAAGACTGACCCATTTCTGTTCTTTTTCCTTACAAGTCATTTTAAAAGGTTCTTTTCCAGTACAGGTAAGAAACGATTGGTCCAGTTGGTAGCTAGTTGCAGTCGTAAACAAAGTCATAGTTGCTCGGCTCTTTGGGAATGGGGGGCGGAGCCTCGGGAATCTGGATGTTCTCGAGGTCGAGGAGGCGGAGCTTCATCTCCATGCTTAGCAGAGTGTCCAGGTCAGTCTTGGTGAAATCACTGGTCATCTCCTTCCCCAGCAGAGCGTTCAAGCCATCTGTCCACATGCAGTACTGAAACACACCATGCCAAACAATGAAATCATTGCCCATGATGAGACCCACATCCCTGGTCACTGACAGCAGCTCACTAGAAGGCGAGTTTACGATGTAGACATCGGAGACAGGATTCACAGGAAACACGCACATCAGTCAGCACAAAGAAAGATAACTGCTGATTGTAAATTACTCATTTTCCACCCATTGCATGGTAATAGCTCATTTCCAAGATAATTTCTTTAAGCTTGCCGAATGTCTATGAAAATCAGAATAATCCTTACTTACCTCATGCTTATCGGGTGCGATGAAGTTCAAATATTCATCTGAGTCATACAAGACCGAGAAAGCCAGTTCCAGAACTTCCTGTGATGAGATAAGCCACACTGTCACAGAAATTCAACCGCTCCCTCCAGAACTGTCAAGTTTTTTTTTTCCCCTCAGCCAAATCACAAATTCTACAGATAGGAGACGCCAGACGGCGTGTCACACATCTCCTTCGGGGCGGATTCGGCTGTCGCAGAGGAGGACGGTGATTCGTCAGGTGACACGGCATTTTGTGTGTCGAGATCATAGATGAGGGAGCACAATACAGATACTCCCGTGACAGGCCCATTTACTGACATGGTGAATTTCGGGAAAAACACGGGCTGCCTGCTCAGCTGACGTCGGCATTTAACGGTTAACTGTTGTTCATTTATCTCAAAACCTTGTTTACATATTCAGTACAACTAAAACCTATTTTTAGTTAACTAAAAATAGACTAACAATAGAGTAATTTTTTCTTTTTTTTATTCATCAGCTCTCTTACACAGAATTAGCACCGTCACATACAGCTGAACAATTCTAATTCTCCGGGGATCATTGTTGCATCACCAACCCAAGCCGACTGTCCAGTAAAAATGGACTGGATGTGTTTGCACTGTACATTTACTGAATGTCTTGGTAGAATCTCAATGGTTACAGTCAATTACACCCTCAAGTTAATTGCTTTGAGAAAGTGGGACGTTTCACGGTACCTTTGCTAAGAAAAAAAGGTCTTCTCATGCAGAACTGCCTTTTGTCAAACCAAGCAGATTTAAGAACAGCCATTTTGAATGCATTTCCACCTGGCTGGAGTCATTATTCTGTACAGGCTGCTCTGGTACATTCCGACGGGTGTGGCCTTGCCTCTTTCAGACCTCTATGACTCACTCACTCTCCACTATGATGGTATGCGATGTGGCCGCTACTGGGCAAGAATGTCGTGAATTGCTGGACCAATAAGGTCAGCTCAGCTGGCTACCTAGGCTCCCGCTCCAATTCTTTTCGGACTCGCATGACAAACTCTCAGCAGGAATAGGGCCAGCGGGGGAGTTGGGAGGTGGTGGTAGCACAGGCCAGAAGACTGTCAGGCAGAAGGAGCTCAACTAGCACGGCATTCAATCCAAGGTGAACTTCCAAGGACAGCCTTGGTGACGTGCAGTGATCCACAGGGTCCCTCATCCATCCTGGGCTCTTTCTCATGACTGTCTCCATCCTTATCATGGTGTCCCTGACATTTAATTCCCCTCCTCCTCCAGAATCACTTGCATCAATCTCATCTTGACACTGTGCGTCTATTAAACGCCTGGATGGCTCATTACCTTCGACCTCTCAGTTGGGTTGGACACCTCATGTCTACTAGCCAAAATTTTTTTTTAATCTGACCCCACCCCTCCCCTAACGTGAACTCCATGGATCATCCATAAAAATCGATGAATCATCATAGAGGAGGGGGGGCCTAAATGGGAAGGAGTGCCGCTATGTGATGGTCTTCAGGAGACCGACATGCATCCCCTTGTGCGTCAAGCCTTACACGACGTCAAAGGCGAGCTTACCTTGTTCTGTTTGAGGGCCCCCTTCTCCTTCATGTGTGGACAGTCTTTCCCAGTCACGACTGCTTTGATGTCGGCCACGGGCACTTCAGAGGGAAGGAGGCAGACGGAGACGGGGAGAAACCGTTAACGGCTGCTTCATCTTTTTAAACTTCCAGGGCGATCGTCAAAGTCACGTTTTACATTTGATGACTATTCATCTGCAGTGAGTTACAGTTTAAAACCCATTTCTAAAGCTGAACGTTCCAGTAGAGCAATTCTCACGCTTGTCTTGCAGGGAGTCATGTGGCACCTCTCCTTGGGGGTGCTCCTCCAGGTCGCCATAGTGCAGGACTTTGTGGTTTGGCGATAGGCGGCAGTACCAGAACTTGTCTGCGGGATTGATGAAGAGGAGAGACAGCTGAAGGACAGAGTAAGGTGATCAGGCGTCTAGAGTGTAAAAGTGCCACCTGGTCATGAGTGAACAATGGGGAGAAAAGCTGAGGGTTTAGAGACGGCCATTTTGTGCAGGTGTGTCGCATTGAGCTAAATAAACCTTCCTGTTTTATGTCATATTTTAATACGCAAACTCATGGACCTGCAGTGTTCAGGCACCATTGGGTGCTGGGGGTTTGGGGGTTGGGGAGGGTGTCTGGACAGGTAGAAAGGTGCCAAAGCCTGGGAGAGCAGGTGAGGGCAGCCTGGGGCGGGGAGGGCGATTGCTGGCGAGCGACTGGGATGACCCGTCCAAATTGTAAACGCTGAAAATAGACACTTGGCAAGTCGTCCTGTGGCATTTATCTACGGGGTGCCCATGGAAGGCTCTGTGGCATGGGAAGCAACTGCTGACAGTCTTAAAAATGAGAATCGCTTGTGGCATGATCCTCACATCCGTAACCCTATACTCTCACGCCAAAAACATCTAACTTGCAAACCCACAAATGAAGCAGAAAATGTATATTAGCATGTTTAAGGGCCGAACATTAAATAACCCAAAACTACACGCCCTGCCCTCTGCTGACCCAGCCAAATGCTAGCAGCCTGAGAATTTGGTCTTACTAAATTGGTATAGCATTGGAATCCTTAACAGCATAGTGTGATGTATCATAGCTTAATAGATTGTAACATAGCGCAGACTAGTATAATTTTGTATTGCATGGTGCATGTTGGTGTTGTACAGTGCAGTATCACAACACAGTATGATGTACCCCCCCCCAGCAGGGTCAGCATCATTCTGCTTTAGAAATGCTCTACATGCCTCTTCTGAATACCACGCATAAGCTGAACAGAAATCCGCTTTTTGCAGAATCCTACCAAACGCAGAGGTCAAACAGGGAGTCGTCACCCGGGCGTTCTGCTGATGAAGCAGATGATTTGTTAAGGGGTCCACGAGGCTTTCGGCCAAGTGCTCACGCGAGATGGCTAATTCAGGTTTACTCATCTAATTAAAATGCTACAGAAGGCAGGGGTATCCAGCATACTGGGGGGTGATTTATTTTTCCGATAATGGCAGGACGGGTTTGTAATTGGGCGAAGATCGGTGCCACCCTCTGCCTGGGTCGGAGAACTGCAAAATGGGCAGAGAGACTCAGCCCTATAAAGAACGGCAGGAGACAGAATGGCCATCACGATGGTCCAGTGACAGTTCATGTAATGACTTTGATGTCAATGCCCCACTCCATAGACATGCAAAGATCATCAAACCAAAGCCGGTCTCTACAGCTTGCAAAAATGACACACCGTGAGCTGGGCCAATTCATTCACACTGAGTCCAGAGAGAGGACATGCCACACGGCTTTTCCTCCTCCCTTTGAGGGAAGATGGGCAGGATACTGAAAGTGTGACCCGGCAGAGGAGGAGCCAAATCTTCACAGGAGGAACAGGGAGCTGACAGAACGGGCCTCTGGGTAATTTAGTCCCCTCCAACTGTGAAAAGTGCTAAATTAAACAGGCAAACAGACCAGGTTTCCTTCAGAGTCTTTCCCGACGGTATTCAGCTCCTCCTAGCAAATGAGAGGGCGCGTGTGGGCTCCTGCGATCCACAGAATGCTCGCGATGGGAACGCAAGAGCTTTATAGCTTTATTATTATTATCATTATAATATTTATATTTATTATTATTATTATTATTATTATTATTATTATTATTATAGCTGTCACAGTTTGAGGGTCACTCAAAAGGAGAAGCTGTTCCAACTTGAAGAAGAGCAGCAGATTTAAAGCTGGAACCATAGGACGTATATGTTTCATGGCACATGGAGTGAATTGTCCTTTTTTTATTTACACACACACACACACACACATATATATATATATATATATATATATATATATATGTGTGTGTGTGTGTGTGTGTGTGTGTAATTTATAATGTATATATAAATAAAAACACATGTATTTCCTGAAGGATTAGCAGGAAATACCAGCTGGTAATACAGATTTGAAGGGGACTGCATCAGCCATAATAGAGCCAAGAATGTAATATGTCCTCCGGGCAGGATCCCAAAGTATCAGATTATCTTCTTAAGGGTCATACGATCCTGACGTTAAGTGCAGCATCTGGCCTCCTCAGCAGAGAGCAGATGAAATCAGTCAGTCTATCCATTATGGGGATCGATACAGGCACATCGCAGTATGAGCAGTTAAGGGCATCTTTTGATCTTTTGGGGGGTGGAGGAGTGGGTGTGACAGAAAAAAGAAAGAAAAAAAAAACCTTGTGGCACAATGCAGATCTCTGAAAATGGATAACAACTCTGGACATTTCAAAATGTCAGGCCACTGTCAGTGCCATGCATTTCTGGAAAGGTCCACACACAGCCCACATTTAGTCACTCGAAACGAAAGAGCAAATTGCAAAGGTAGGGCTGGACCAAGAAACTTTATAAACAGAATAAATGTTTTTTTTTTTGGAAAGGAATACAGGGACTGGCTCAGGGAAAAAAAAAAACAATTTTTATCTAGTCAAGATAAAATGCTGACGTGCATTACACATTCTGGACGACTGTGAAGTGACAGTGATCTGAAGAGCATCTGTCACTGTGACAAGAAGTCTGTGACACGCTTGACCGTGATACTCTTGGGCATGACGGTGCCCAGGTGACAGCCAGGGGACCCACCTTGGCGCCTCCGACAGCTGATCTTCCTGAAGCAGGTTCCCTCACACAGCCGGTTGAGTCTCTGCTGCTTGATGAGCTCCATGATCTCCGGCTGGATCTTCTCCCGCAGCTCCCTGTTTGAAAGATGCTGGTCAGGGTGGCGGGGAACGTATACAGCCCACAGCCTGTCAGGCTCGTCAGAGGGGCCGAGAGACCAGCACGTGGCTGGAGGGGACACCCACGGAACATCTGACATTTACAGTCTTTTTTAACCATTCAGGCCTTTAAAAGACAGTTTCGCGACCTATCTGGATAAGAAACCTAACATGGTAACACTACTACCTTCATTACATATTAACAAGCATCTTTTGAGTTGCTATGGCTAAAACGTCAAAGCAATTAGGCACTAGTTATCACCGCTAAATCGTTCCATGTGAGTGAAATACTTCAGAGGAATTCACACCAAATTAGGGGACATTAGGTTGGCAACTTCCTTTGGTAACAGGAACTAAGTGCTGTCCTATCTCACATTTAGTCTTGCGTTAACAGACATTAACACACTCCGGTTTTCAACTAATTAGCTTAAAATGCAATGGTGGAGCTTTAAAATTTACATTAACATGTGCCATAAATCAGATTCGCATGGGCAGATAATATGCAGTGAATACAGATTCACTGCATATTATAAACCAGTTACGATAACGGTGCAAAATGTCGGTCATTTTAAATCGGCGGCTGTGAGCTCACAGGATGGGGCGGGACTGAAAGTCTTCTTGGTTCATTCTCTCGGACTGACGGATCTTCAGGATCTCTGTGTAGCTCAGGTTCTGCAGGCGACTTTTGAACTGGTCCAGGGAGTTAGGCTTGGCAGTAAGAGCTCGCATGATCTGTTCCCTCACCACCTGCATCACCTGCGACGGAAGAGGGGGGAGATGCATTGTGCCACCTGCAAACATGATTGGGGGTGGGGGGGGGGCAACTTGGCTGCAAATCCAATACCAATCATGGGGGTTATGGTATGGAAGCTGTGGTGAATGACAGGCTTAAGTCAGCACTTTTGATGCGGCTGCTGCAAGGAGAAGACGCTGAGAAACATCCGGAAGAGCCAGTAGACAGTCTCTATAAGCTGAGGTTTACTGCATGACCCCAAAGGACAGGGCTTAATGAGGTCGCTGCGGCGCTCCAGTCCTGTCAGCCGAAACCACGTTCCTAAAATTATACGAAAACAAAGGGAAACCACCACAGGAAGTTGAGCCCACTGGGTTGGGTTGGTGTTTACACAGTTTACAAGTGAGAACGCAGCTTAGTATAACTACATAGCATGGAAACCACTGAACAACAATAAATGTGTGAACAGGCCATTTCCAAAAGGATAAACGGTGCTACCCAACAGTCCTGCAGTGGGTTACACCAGCTAAGGGGAAGTTTAATCTGAGCTTACGATGGCCATAAACTCCCCCTAAATGCGAGTTTATGGACTACTAAAAAATTATCGGTTGCACCACGCAAATAGTTTCAACACAGCACTAAGTTATAACGTAAATTTTACACTACCTTAACATTAGGTGTAACGTCCATCGTAAAAAAAATAATGCTTAAACTGGCACAGATGAAATTAACCTAACAAACGTTTTTTGTTTTTAATAGTATAATGTTATCAGAGAATTTTAATAATTTGTTACTGCTGATTTAGATAAAACCAGGTCGCTGCCTTAGTCTAGTCAGCTAATGTTGGCTGGCAAGCTAGAGAGATACATTGCCTTGCCATTGTTTGTTTCGCGTGAACCCTATTCGTATTTCTCGAGCAACAAGCATCTCATGTAGCAGAACGACTGTCAAGCACCTACAATAAATGTCTAACTGTGCCACAAATTTGATAGACATATTAGCTAGTGGTGTAACAGACCCTGGTTGATCCGTACAGATCCCCAAACCCATGAGTGAACCGTGGATTAACCGCGACAGTGCAAAACAGTTTTATTGCCGCTGTCACTTCATAAATGTAAAATCATTTCTCACAGCAAGTGAGAATCCCCCACTTGTGTGTAGGACACAGGGAATTTTAGACTTTCTGTGAGAACACAACAAAAACTGCATGGATGCAATGCATGATAGCTATGGCATTTTTAGTTCATAGAGATCTGATATTTGGTATCGGCACCTACCAAGACCTATTTGACGGATCAGGTATTGGCCATACATGACTGATCCATGTCAGATACTAAGTTTTTTACTTTTTGCCAGTCTCTAAAAAGACAGCTCCTATTTCATGTTAAATCTGTTCAATCGCATGACAGCTCTTTCCCATTTTACATGCGTTTTTGTGGCATTCAAGCTCTACGCTAACGCCGCTACTCCGTCTTTTTGCTACTCAGTGGGTGTGAGCGCAGTGACTTCTGCCTGCTGTGACGTTATGGGCATAACCTTTGCAGTACGAGGTGCGTAAGAACATCAGATAAGAATGTGACAATCTGGAAGTATTATCCACTTTTAACAGAAACTAGGAGCGCAGCGATTTGCAGTCTTTGTACGGACAAAGTTTTGGGAGGTGGGAGTAGCGTTTAGTGGAAAATCCCACTAAACAAAGCACATGCAATTATGCAAGTCGACGCGAGTAATATGAAAAAAGCAGTGGATAATTTGAGAGTCACTAACTTGGGCTGTTTTGCACACTTGCTACAACTTGTGATACAGGAGGGGCTGCGATTGCAGCAAAGTATAAGTGATGCCAGAGGGAGAAAAATCGTGGGGCCTTTTAAACATTTGACATTTGCGTTTCCTCGCTCGGAAGATATTTAAAATGAACTGCAAATGCCTCAATAACGCTTAAAACGAGACGTACAAATGAGGAGGAACGGTATGATGTGAATTTTTCTAGTAGCCTAGTTGAAGATTTTTTGCCATACATTTTTTTATCTGTATTTAAATATTAAAGTAAAAAGCTCTTGTATTGGAATCTCTATCAATATTGGCAGTTGAGTATCAGAATCAGATCGGAACTGAAATAATATGGATCGGCCCATCTCTATTATTTTGTGATCTTCAGAAAACAACTTTGGCCGTGTTGAGATCTCAAAAAAAGTCGACCTACTGCTCTCAAACCTTGAACTGGTCAAACTAGCAGATGTATATAATGGATAAAGTGAAGATAGCATATGCTACAGTGAAAAGGCTCATTTGTGGCGGGTTGATCTCAGAATGTGTTTGGCACGGCACTTAAAACATAGGAGTCTGGGTTGTTGCAAATAGAAATGAGCCTGGCCAATCAGGATGCAAGTGGGCAGTCAGTTAAGGCAGGGGGGTTTGGGGAGAAGTATGACGACGAAACAGCTTTAGGTATCACCATGCTGACATGTGCGCCGAGAGCTGCATGAAAACATGGAGATGCGGTCGGCCACAGACTACTGATGCCGCACTCTTGCATGGTGCATGGCTAAACCTGACATTTTTTAACAAAGCAGATCCACACCACATGACTCAATATCACAAAACAGAACTCGATTACCAAGCGGAATATCAAACAAATGAACTGAATTTGGATATCTGCCATTTTAGTAGTATTTCAAGGTACCTTGCACATATAATGAATTCTGTACTACAGTATTTACAAATCCAGCTGAAGATAAGATGGTCAGGAAAGGCATAACTGCAGCCCAATACATTATTTGCTCATGAAGATGGAAATGACTTTTTTGGGTCACCATGTGAGCCCCAGAGACCTATCAAAAATTTCATATCCAGAACCACCATTCTGATGAGCTAACTGGATGATTTGTGGGCCTGGATGCCTGAATGAGCTAATGGAACCATTAACACCCCAAAAGACCCCGGTCGTCTTGTAAAAAACCTGTATAAAACCTGCTCCGATCATGGATGTAGAGGGATAGACCTCGCAAACATGCCACTCTATAGAAATGTGCTGTGAACATACAGGACTAGGAACACAAGGCAGGAATCTTATTAGGAAGACATTTCATGCGGTGCACAGAAGAAAAAAAATGAATAAAAATCCAGACAAGCAAGAATGGGTAAAAGAAAACAGAGCATGGTTCACCAGTAAGAAAAAATAAAGCAGGCATTTGTTTCTGCCCTCTAAGCCATACTAAGGATACAAGCTGCCATCTCCCATAATTCCTAGCTTCATCAATATGCACTGTGTGGCACTGTGGAGCCCACATGGACCGGGGGGGGGGGGGGGGGGGGCGTAGATGTGTACTCAGGAGATTATATGCAGCTTCACTCAAGTCACGGATTACGCCGCACACCAGCCACTGTGTGGCATCTGGAGAATGCCGCGCTCGGACATTAAAAGACAAACCCGTTGACGTCTCCGTTCAAGGCCGTAAGGCTTTAAATTCCATGCTCTTGTCTGGCGAGGCCTAATGCGAATAAATGAAAGAGCGGCGCGGAGCTTGAATCTTGGCGGCTTCGCATTTATCCCATCTGGAGCGAGGCTTGGCGCCCCGTGCTTCCGAGGGAGGCTCAGCGGAGGCCCCGCAACAAAGAGGAGAGAGACCGAGGCAGGAGCAAACCGGGACGAAAAACAACAGGCGATGGGCAATTAAACAAGCTGAAACACGGGCTTGAGATCCCAGTCACGGCCGTTCTATTTAAAAAGCAGCATGTGAACATTCATTACTCTGTTTTAAACAGTATATATATGTGTGTGTGTCTGTGTCTGTGTCTGTGTGAGTGCAAGCACAGCATTTCGCAACACTGTTGTCTCACACCTCCAGGGTTTGGGGTTCGACTCGTGTGATGCAGGTTTACTCCAGTTTTACTCCAAGGACTTCAGTTACCTCTTGCAGTCCAAGGCAGTTGGCTTAACCGGTGTTTCGAAATTGCTTAGAGTGTGATTGTATGCGTGTGTTGCTGCCCTGGGGTGGAATAGCGCCCCACCTGGGTGTAAACTACTGTCCTGCGCTGAGCTCTCTGAAACAGACTCCAGACACCTCCCCCTGAATAATGAGGCATGGATGGATATATATGGATTAAAATGTGTCTGTATAAATCAACTGAGTAATTTAAACTTGGTGCCGGAGACAGGAAAGATTTATGGTGGAGCTTCCCCCCCCCTCACTTTTAAGTCTGGAGGACGGAGGACAACAACCTGAAAGAGACCCGTTTCTGCAGCACCATTTAGCATGAAACATTTTCATTACAGCTATTAACCAACACGCTACACACAATTTATTCTGCGTAAACACAGAATTATCTCTGGTTTATTATAAGGTGAAACAAACACACTTTCATGTTTAAACAGCACTTAGCTTTAAGCTACTGTTGGAACAGAGGGCTCCATCCCCTGTGTAAAGGGACACTCTCATACTCCACGCCTGGCGATGGTGTATCCCTGGTTTAGGACACTGCTTTCTCATTTCACAGGCGGTTCAGCCAATCCTGGGCCCCAAGTCTATGCAGGCCTGTTAAGCCCCCTGAAAGGCAACTGGCGGCCTTTGTCTGTTGCAGTATCTCTCCGATTGGTTCATTCTGCAGTTTGCAAGACATGTCTGGTCTTGGCGCTTAACCCCCCCACCATGGAGAATGGGCTGGTCCAGCTCAGAATCATTCCACCAATCCCACTCAGCACCCCGCCAGACCCCAGTAGCTGCACCACGCATCACTTCGGTTACACAGATGACGGAGTGCGCTTTCATCAGAAGATGCTTGGCTGTCTAATTATTGCCGGGACTCAGTCAGGATTATCAACGTGCTTTGCGTCACGCTCCAGTGGAAAAGGTGGCGTCAGTAACCAAGACACCCCCTCCCAACTCCTTCCAGCATCTCAATCCTGGCAATTCCCCTGCTTTTACTGTACTGAGTGAAGTCTCCTACGAGGCTTCCACGGCTGAGTTGGCCTGTGGGCCACAAGCAGATTTATGTCCCCAGACACAGTCACCACCTCTCCCTTATCTATCAGAGCAGGAGGCTCGATACCCTGGACAGCTCCATAATGAAGCCTTATATCCCCTCCCCGGGTGCTTCAAGGTATCATTCACTGTATTATGTAAATAATGGCCCGCAAGCTTGAGAGACGTTCCCCTCCCTCACATAAGGAGCAGTCAATAGTGCCAACGTCATCATGCCTTCTGTAGACTGCAGCCGTAGCCACAGCTAAAGCTCCAAACACACTGAGCTATTAATAAAAACGCAGTCGCTCCGTTTGTTCACTCCCTCCTCCGCCGCCGGCCTGCTTTTCTCCTCTTCCCACCCGTGCAGACGTTCCCCTTCAGGGTTTGACGGGCGATTCCTTTCCTCCGGCCCAGCTAACAAAGAGAATCCTCTGGCAGAATCCGTCAGTGACGGCTTCGGTCCAGACGACGGCACCGGGTGTCGCCGCGCTCCGTCTGAAGGCAGGAGAGCAGAGACTCATCCAGCCCACTTGCCGCAGGTCACCCGTTGATCAAAGGCGCGCCGCTACGGAGAGCCAACCGCCAGCATTCGAATTCCGACCAGCAGAGCAATGTCCTGTAAAGCTCAAGTTCTTCAAAACCAGATATTTACTTATTTTTGGAAAAAATCTAGAGGTGGGGGAATAATTTATTTTAAAAATCCACCAGATTATGGCTGATAATCACTGACTTCCTCTGTATGTGGATTAAAAACACAGCAGTTGCGAGGAAAGATTGTAGCGAACGTTACGGACAAAAGGCATAAAATTGAGACACGTGATCCAGGCTCTCCCAGCAGGGGACGCTGCCTTTTTCCAATACATGACCAGACTCCTTTAATTACTGCCTTTCCACTCACACCATTCCCATTGACTGCCGGCCATCCCCGACCCCGCTGGGGGACTCGGACGGAGCTCTTGCATGGAGCCGGGCGTGAATAATTAATGCAACGCTATGGCAGTGTGAGGTACCCTGAGGGAGCCATCGACGGCTCTGCGGGTGGGAGCGACAGAAGGAGAATAACGCTAAGACGCATCTTTAAATGTATGCCACCACAGCCCTGAGACAGTGGCCATGTTTCAAACAAACAAGCGACCTTAGATCTTGCAGCCACCATAGACGATGTAGGGTTAATATAGATTTACTAAAATGCCACAGTACTCTGCATATTAAATGAATGGCTATTAAACTTGGTTCGGAGCGTAAACTTGTGTCATAGACTATTTATGCAACAGATACACATAGTCCAACAATAAGGGAGGGTGAGGGAGATGTAGAGATCGGACAGTCAGAGGGGTTTATGTGAATGGTCCTCTACGGCACGGATCTCTCTCATGGAAGGACGGTGCAGTTGCCTAACAACTACCAGCTACATTCAAACCTCCTCAGGACATCTTTCCCGACATTCAGATCAGCAGTTGTTCTCAAAAGCATCCCCAGGTCAGTCGGGACCATGCTGAGCCGAGCCTCGTGATCTCTCCACGTCACCTGATCTTGCTCTGAGGGCATAAATGCTTGCTCCCCCGACTATCAATGAATATAATGATACCAGGAGCCTCGCTCACTAATAAACCGGATGCTAGCTACATCATTTAAGGGCTGTCGATATAACCGGGGAATCTGGAAAATTCAGAACCACAGAATAATCCATGAATCCACCTTAAATATTTTCTCTTTAAATTCAGCTAAAACAAATTAAACACTGAACACAGTGAAATGCCACAGTGCAAGTCAGAGCCTTTAGCCGAGGTGGCGTTACAGCAAAATCCCGTTATAGTGGACTCGCTTATAACGGAATATCGTCTATAACGGACGAGGTCCGCTGGTCCCGGCCGTGTGCCTTTAAGAACATGCAGAAAAAGCATCGGATATAGCGGACTGGCATATAACGGAATTTCGCTTATAACGGACAAACAATTTGTTCGGCTATAATGGACATGCAAGCTCCGCCTACAAGGCGCATGGCGTGCCGGTGATATCCAGCGCAAATACGTAGTCGGGATTATTAATAGTCACGCATCTGGTCAGGTAAAGTTGGATTAGTACATGTACAATATGATAATCTATACCACAAGTGTGTCTGCTGGGGTGTCGCATGAGTAAATGGTGTCCTGTATTTGTGTTCTGGGCATACAGCAACTCTGGATATAACAGACTGTTTTGCCTGGTCCCTTGAAGTCCGTTATAATGGGATTTTACTGTATTTACAAAGTAACTTTTACATACAATTAGTTTAGTCCATTTTTTTTACTCTATTCCCTAACCTACAAAAATATTT
This sequence comes from Hippopotamyrus pictus, assembly GCA_026781145.1. NCBI lineage: Eukaryota > Metazoa > Chordata > Actinopteri > Osteoglossiformes > Mormyridae > Hippopotamyrus > Hippopotamyrus pictus. The sequence continues at coordinate 8,890,996 of JAODLC010000050.1, forward strand.
CATCCAGAAAGAAAACACGACAGGAAATTTGAACACTACACCCCGAAAGGCGAAATGAGTAATGGTTCTGAACTCCGCTGCTGACCTTCCCCGCCAGCCGACAGCACCTTTTCCACACCCTTGGTGTGCAGCTGGGATGGCTGGGATGGAGAGTGGGAGACCCGAGGACGCTTTCTAGAGGGAACGACAGAGCTGCCAGTAACGACAAGGAGTATCTAATGCCTAACTGGGATGAACAGCGAAGGCGGTGCTACGGGCAGGAGACCACAGCTATGTCCGCAGACCTCTCTGGTCCCACCCTTCATAGCACTACCCACACCATCCCTCTACGAAGGGCCTTGCATGAGTAGAGAATGAGTAGTGAAGAGGATAGAATCATGAATTGCAGTTCAGATTTATGCTGCTCACCAAGTGCAATGATTGGGTGAAAGCTGGTCTACGATGGAATCAGCATGGTATCCCAGAGACATGCAGCTCAAAGGCACAACCCTTCAATTTCACAGTGACGGCCTCTTCAGGCTATGAACTCAGACACCAGTATATCTGATACCTTTCAGTTGGCCTTTGCTATATAAAGTGAAAAACAATGTCATTTGTCAACGTCGATTCTCCCTGTGGTGCATTTCTAAACCTCAAATGGTGACTGTGGCTAGCCGAAGAATTTAAATGCAAGATGAATTATTGAGCACGGAAAGTGCAGGCAAACCCAAGGCAGTGAAGTTCAGGTCTGAGGGCACTCAGAACATTCAAGCCGTGCTCATTATAATCTGACGTTACTCTGACTTCTCCTTCAACGTGTCCCATCCGCTGTCCTTTAGGCTAATTCAGAGCCCATCAAATGTTGAGTCACTGCCCCACATGCCCTACTCAGTAAATATTTTACAATGTCAGGTGCTAATTAACCTTGTATAAAGGCAGGAGGTCTACAATAATGGCAGTTAGAGGCAGTTTCGTCATCCATGTAAAAGGCTTCCAATTCTGACACGGCTAACACCGATTCGTTGTTTACATTGCATTCTGCCGAGCTGGACTCGATTATCCGATTATCACACCGCCGACTGTAGTTCTAGTGCACGATTGCATGCTTGTTATTACCCGTTAATCATCTGTTAGCTGAACCAGAAAACCATCACCGCAGTATCTGCTATCCCTCCACTCACTCAAGACATAGTGAGCTTTAACCGTAACACAGGTGGACGTCAGGCTGGAGCCTCGGTTGCCTGGCAGCCAGAATGTGCTGACGATTACCTCCTAGTAACCAGAATTTGGGACATAACAAGGGCCCGACAGATTGACGCGCTGCTCTTAGCTAATAACCCCCTGCAGGTCTGCTTGCGAGGCAGACTGACCGAGTGACTCGGCTTGGCGTGAACAGCCAATTACCGGTACAGGAGCTGACAAGCGACCACTAGGTGGCGCCAAACTCGATTCGAGAAAACGTAACATCTGAAAATCAGAATTACAGATGTTAATTTCTTGCTTTATTGCGTGTCAGCGAGGACATTTGTGCTGCTTGTTTGAGAAACCATCTGGAACTATAGACGAAGAGGATGGAAATCTACCTGATCCAGTGGTGAAATATTCAAGGTTCCGGTACAAGCTCTTTGGACATACAATCACATTCTACACAGTCGGATCCCAGGCCAACCTGCAATTAAAATTTAATTTACGACAGTTTGTCGTTTATGACCCTCAAGTGAAAGACCTGAGCGTCATAAAATATATGCCACTGGCCACCAGATGTAAAACAGTAAATGGAAACAACTAGCCATAGATCCATTTCTCGTGATCAGGTCAGGGAGAATGAATGGCTAGGTGAATGGTTTACGTGATGCAGCTTAGCGATTCCCGGCCCCGGTTGGTCCTGAAGGGATGCAGCAGTCTTCCCCACTGCTCCTTAAGCGGCTAACAGCCTGAGTACTGATGTGGGAGGACAGATTGGTTCAATTAGCATAGCTGTTAGTTTAATTGAGCACTGATGAGCTTCACTACACAGAACAGGATGTGCGTACCGCGGCCGCTCAGAACAGCGGTCCACAGGGGCGGGGAAAAAAATAATAAATGCTTTGCTTAAGAACACAACGGCTTTCTACGTGTCCCCGGTGACCCAGATTTCACCCTTCACTTGTGTGTGTGAGGCTGAAACCATTTCAGGTAAAACGCAGCCTCAAGGCCGCCAAGGCAGCTTCCAGTCCGGGTCAGAAAGTGGCCACTTATGACCGGAATAATGTCCCCTGTTGCCGCATCACAATTAAATCGCAATTACTTTGCTCGTCTGGCTGAATGAAAAGCAGACTGAGGGTCAGCTTAATGTGTATCAAGCATATGGGAATACAGAAATGTGTGAATGTCATGGATTAAAATGGTAATCCGGGGTCTTGCGTGCCTGAGCGATACGGTGACACCGCACACCTGGGCGTAAGGCCGAGCCACACAGGTCAGACAGAAACGCTCCCGTCAGGAAAGCCCCAGACGGCATTCCAGTAGGAAAACTAATTTTGGACAATGCAACACCAATGTCTGTGCTTTCCGAGCACTATTTTTGATTTCACATTTACACAATTTAAAAACAATGAGAGATCAACAATTAAAGTATATTTTCTTAATGCATGTAGAAAATATAGAAATAAACAAATGGCCCCCTGATTACCAACGACCTCTGAAAACAATGTTTCTCCATTTCTGTTGGTAAGAGAATCGCTATCAAAACCAGATGAACAGATCAGTACTGTTGGACTCCAAAACACACACACACACACACGACCAAGCACTCTCTGCTAGAGGCAGGACCACAGTTCTCTGGGTTTTTCCAAAGATGCGCTGATCCGTTCCGGGAGAATGACAAATAAAAAAGCCGATTCAGGCTGGGGAATATATAAATAGATCAGTTGACTCCACAGCAGCAGAGGGATGAAGCTGCGCGGAATAAGGAATGAGCTGCCCGCGTCCGAATGCGACCGAAGCTGCGTCCGGCTGCGAGCCTCCGTCAGCACCGCGTGCCGGCTGACAGGCGGAGACGCAGGGACAGAGCCGGGTCAGAGCAAAGCCCCGGCGGTCCAAATGACCCCGGAGCCACGAGCGGCGTCAGTCGAGAGAGTGAACGGCATGCGGGCAGACCTGTTTCTTCATGATCATATCGTCGCCAGCGGGGAAGAAAAATGAAGGAATTTACACCAGTGCAGAAAAAATCAAATTTACATATTTGTTGAATCACTATATCAAAAGCAGTTTGATAAATATAGGCAGCGCGACGGTAAGAGCAGCATGGAAAGATGCGCTTAACCTTTAAGGCAAATGGAGCTCTGTGAATGGGGGTAAACAAAGGCAAGGTGGTGAGCTGCATGCCTCCACCGCCGCCGGGAAGGCGCAGCGCCACGCACACACCGCATTTTAAACTGCGTCTGTGAATAAAGGCGGGTGTTCAGTCAAAAGCTTGAAAACCTCAGCATCTGGCCAGACCCGAAAGCCACCCTCCCCCTGACCCGCACGCTCAATCCGAGCCGCAACAATAAAGCCTAATGAAACGACCGTCGTCAGCCGCCCCCACCCCACCACCACATATCTCAGTAAAACGCCTAATCTACTTACACGCAATCGCCACATCCATGTTCCCCCCCCTCGTCGCTCCGGTAATCACATGTCTAGGGGTGAGCGCCGCAGACAATAGGGACTGGGGCTGATCGTCTGAGAGGCGAGGCTGGGCGAGATGAGTGCAGAGCAGGCAGCAGATGGTCCCAGGCAGAAGCTTGCTAATGAACGCGGCTTTGAGCGCGGCCATGTGCCGAACACGCCCCGCGCTCCTGATGTCGGAATACGATACAAGCCCAGGAAAAATAAGCACACGGCTCCGCTTATGTTTATCCAGGCTGCCGCCGCTCTATTGGCCGGCCGACGCGGCAAGGCCGGCCAATCGTGGCGGCGCACTGTCACATGGGGGTGGAGCCGGAGGAGGATGGGGGATTGGGGGTGGGGTGGGGGGGGTTTGGAGGTAGGCAGGCAGCCTAAAAGCACTACTAGATCACTGTCACTGAGCCAGTACGTGGGGAGGCAGCCCGTGCTTGTGTGGAAGGGCGGCAGCCGGCTTCCGGGTGAGATAGGCAGGGCAGCCCCACCGGGCACGAGAGCGGCTCCCCAACTGCCGTCTCCGAGGCAGTGGAGCGGTGATTAGGATGCGGTATCCATGGAGACCAGATTAAGTGCTGCCCGGCGGATTTGTGGGAGAGAGCGGCAGCAGCGGCAAGCAAATGCTCTTTTGCTTTTCTCCGCGGCGCGTCGTAAAATGGGCCGGGCTGCACTCTCGCGCTCACGTGCTGAGATGGGCCGAGCAGAAGGCTCACGGGGTCAGAGGACCGGTGGAGCTAACAGCCGGTCAACACGGCCCCTGGTACGAGTGCTAAGTGGGATGTTTATACCTGAAATGCCCACTGTGGTAACTACAGCTTAAACGAAGTGTGCTTAACTAATGTTCATTCCCCCTCCCTCTGCCTCCCAGTCAAATTCTCTCACACTTCATTTCTGAAATGATTATTCTGATCTCTATTATTAGTATCACTTCTGTTCTAGCAATTTCCCAACAGGATCCCATAAACATAAATGCTGAGTGTGGAAAACCGGTCAGTGACAGATGACAGGATGAACCCGCCCATTGGGGCCCCATAGGCTGTTGCTGAAATGTACAAACATTTCCCCTCCCACCTTCCGCCTTACACTGCGGTGTAGAGCAGACATTTACATGAATCAATTTCATAAAATGTTCCTCAGAGGGCAGCCTTTGAAGCAAACAGGTCTATGACTCAAGGACCAAATCCTGTCTAGTGAAATACGATTGGAGGCTGATTTATTCATTTCTGATGCTGAACTATGAAAGGGCCACTTTCATATCTACAGATATTACATTTATTAGTTCCTTTTTACGTACCTTAGTCACATTCACTGGTGTTTCATGACGTTTATATCCCATGAGATTTTAATAAGAGAAAATTGTGACCCATCAGAGAATAAACCATCCCTCCCCCTTTTGCAGTCACTGACAACTTCCAAAATACCCAGGTCTGAAATGGGAATTATCTTATGATTAAGAATCGAACAGGAAAGAGCCCAGCACCCAAACCAAGCTGCAATAACCATCTTAACATAAGACATAAAAAAACCTGCCCATTCAGCCAAATGTAGCTCACTGCCATGAGATCTTGGTGTCTGCCAAGGGCCATTACCCAGAATCCACGTCACTGCAGAAGAGCTGCCTTCCACTGTCCACTCCGGAGCGTGACAGTAGCTGTTAAGGGGTGGAAATGGAACGGCCATAATTACGGCTTTCCAGATGGCAGGGGACAGGAGCCAAGGCAGGGTGAGACCTCGCCAGGGACGAGAGACAGGTGGAGCTAGTCCGAAATATTAAACAGTGCCACCGTATTTGGAACTGCAGAGTCTAGGGGGATGACGAAGGCACCTGGGACAGACTTCAGCACAGAGGACGACAAGGGCTCACACGTGCTTATTTATCCAAGGTCGAAACGCCCGGCTTGCAATTTGAGAAAACACCTCAGTCTGCAAGCTGTAAGAAAAAAGGCATTGCAGGCAGGTGTAGGCAGGCGGGGAACACTTCTGAAAAGTATCATAACCCACATGCCCTGCCCCCCACTCCCCAGAAAAGGCAGGTCATCCACACCGCCCTCCACACCCCTCCACTCCCCCATAAAATGTCATTTGACTCCATCCCTCTTTGCAATTTCATCCAGCTGTCCCCAGGCCAGGACCTACCCATCATTCTGTGGACATATGGACATTCCCTCCAGCTTCCAGGAGGTCCAGGCTCTCAACAACAAATTCACCAGCGGCCCCACAACCCCGCGCCGGGTTTCCGGCTGCACCGTGAGCTCCCCGCGAGGCATGCACACGACGTCCGGCAGTGACCGACCCAGATCTGAGCCATGAGCTCCTTCATCCGTCCGAGATCACCTAGACAATCGGACATCTCCATCCATCTCCTTCTAGATAGCCTGCAAAGCCTTAGCAAGACTGCGACTTTTAAAGGTTCATTAGATGATAAATTGTTTACCGCATGTTGCAGCTGACTCTATGAAACCCTGTGCTGAGCAAGACAGGGGGAACCGATCTTCTGCAGAATCCATTTAATTATCTGTCTTAGAGAAAAACAGCTGAAATGGCTGAAATAGCCCCCCCCCCCCCCCCCAGAGGGTACAGCATCACCACAAGAAGTGGAAGCATTTCCGCATTCATACACACCCCATTCCATTCACATGGAACACACAGCGCCGGTAACACCATATGCAGGCCAACTGTATGGATCTCAGCAGGGTTGTCACGTGTGACAGGTGACAGGCGAGAGCCAGGGAGTCACCAGAGCGCACAGGGTGGTTAGAGACCCCACCCAGTCAGCAGTCATGTTCAACCACACTCCCAGTATCCACTTTGTACTTATCACTGGGATGGGCTTACTGATAGGAAAGTTTGACTACACCTGTGAGGATTCAGAACTGCCACACTAAGGCCCAACAGCCAGTCCCAAAAGCGGACTGGAAAATATCTTAATTCTTATTGCCTTCCAGTCAGCCTCACACTCGGACAGCAAGAGGACACTGTGCTTCTGGGCTTCTCCCGCCAACAAGGGTCGGTGTGTTCAGAGAGTAGCAGAGACACGGATTGCGAAACACGATTAAGCAGACACCACTGCGCGACACTGAGACAACCTTTAATCTGTCATCTCTCTTCACCAAAAGCTATAAATAAAGGTACATATCAAGAACAATACTGGGGTTACAGTTTGCTGAATGAGCTCCTGTTCCGATTAAAGTCACCCTCAAGCTATTTTTTCCACAGTCCTACATAACAACAGACCACACGCAGCACGTCTATAATCCGGATTTCACCTGGTTTACTGTTAAGATGAGGCTTCCAAGACTGACGTATGCTAATTAAATATTAGCTTTCCGCAATCTCACTCTTACCTCGTCGGTTTAAGTACCGCCCCTCGACCGCTAATAGCAGGGAAAATGATCCCGACTGATATTATTGGTCGGCCAAAAGCACCAATCAGACACGGGCACTTCTGCCTGCTTACCTTGTTGAAGTCCTCAGAGGTAGCCCTCATCTCCTTCCAGGTCTTGTTGAGCAGCTGAATGCAGATGCAGAAGAATTCCTCGAAGGCGCGGTCATGGGTGAAGAACATGGGATGGAAGTCACGGCAATTCTCGCTGGCTATGGTCAGAGGGGGAAGATGGGAAAAGGCGTCAGAGTCGCGCAGCTGTAACACAGTTTGTCAGTCGAGGGGAAATGCCCTCCGTAGACTGGCCTTTAAACGTTAGTGCGCGTCAGCCCAGCTCCGCACAGTCAGCTATGAACCTGACACAGCTTTAATTATCCTCCTGCTGCAGGCATCTGTCTCCTAGCCACGTACCACTTAACGCACTCCAGTGTTTTCGACGGTGATGTTTTCTCCCCCAAAACACGGTCGTTTTTGATTATTACATTACATGGTGCATTAAGCGTCCCCTTACGACAGGAAGAGCGGATGGAAACGGCATGGGCGTGACTTCCGGATATCTGATGCTGCCCACTGCCAGCATCACATTTTGGCATCTACAGAAACGCGCGAATGTCCAGGTCAAGGTTCATCCGGTGCCTTCACCCCCCCACAAGCTCATGCTCTCGCCCCTAGCAGGAGACAAGCTCTCTGGAAACTGGGACCTTCTAAAATAAGCATTTACCTGAAGGCCCGCGAGACAGGCGCAGCCTGGAGACAGCAGAGCAAACGCCTTATTCGACACATTTGCTGCATTAGCAAATCAACAATGTTTGTTATCAAATATACTTTTATAGACTATGAGAAAAGCACACTGCACAGCAGTTTGAGAAAACTAATGGCATTTCCTGTGAGAGTATTACCTGTTCCCCACTAAAACAAATATTTGACAAGACATCTGATCAATTTTTATAATACGGAGCCTAACAGTGATACTAATGGAACACATCTGAACGGGAGGGAATAAAAATCATTTCCACTTGTCCATTTGCTCTTGAGAAAAAAGATATAACATTTGTCTTAAGGAACAGGGATATAATTCAGGCTTTCATTAATCAAGTATTATAGGCTTGCATTGTTCATCACTGTATTCTTAATTCATGCACTGCATTCTTAATGATGCTGCAAGAGTTACCCCCCCACCCTGCCCCCCAGTTCCGCAGTCCATGAATACCAGCAAAGTTTCTTCAAACTAAAAAAGAAACAAACCTTTGACTGGCTGTCATGAGAAATATTGCATATTACGACACAATCGAGCTCACAAATTACTTATTTCCCAAAAGTTAACATAGCATTAACCACCTACAAACCTGTTATAATTATCACCCATTACAGGTACGGCAAAGGAAAGGCACAGCTAAAGCAAGTATGATGTCGAAGATTAAATTACACACCTGTGTTAAACGTCAAAGAAGATGCCATTACCCACGGAATACAGGTCTCCCTTACTGTTCTGAGGATTGAAAGGAGTCTCGACAAAAAGTCACATAAGGTATTATTTGGGGATATAACAGCTATAGGTATGGACTGCAGCACCAGGGCAAATCTGCCTGGGTCACAATGAAACCAAGCCTGCAAGCAACTGGGCCTTCATTTGGACAGACACGATCAGCCCAGACACCCACTCTACTTGACAGAAATAACAAGTCCAAACCAGCACCATCTGCAGGGAGTACTGAGACCAAGTCGAGAGCCGATTCTCGGGTTTTGAGTTCCCGGTGAAGGTTTATTCGGAAGCATTCGTTGACCAGGTGATACAGGCATAGCCGGAGGGTGTAAAATAAGGGTTTAATGTACAAAGAAACCGGGGTCTTAATCTGTAAGAACATACCCTCACTGAGGCCAACTGTGACACACTGAGCTAGAAGGCAGGGCGGTTTAGTACGCATCACAAACAAATACTTGAGCTTTTATATAGCTTTAGCGTACCATCACAACACACAGAATGAATCCTGGACTGATCCAATGTCTAAAAAACACAGAACCAGAGAGGGGAATAGGGTTGTCCACAAAGCAGATGGAAGCAATACATGTTTAGCGGCTCGGGACTCCAGCTCCCATCAGCCCCCTCTCTAGGCTGTAGTCCTGCGGTCAATTATCTCTCTCCGAGTCAGAACTCGGATGAAAAACGTCACTGCTGGTCGGAAACACACCTCTTTTATGACGTTGATGTCGGACAGAGTTTTGTTGTCCGAGATTCCCCTGTGACGTCACTTCAACATGGCGGCTTACACAGTCAAAAGTAATTCTATTTTATAAATATTTCAAAATGTCTATTTTGTTAAACGTATTAATAGTTATAAATGTATCATGCCATATCATGACCGTAAACAGTATCCTAGCATGCAATATCAGATTTTCACCAGACTTGTTAGTGTAGTTACAAAGTTTGTAGTTTATAGTTTGTAAGTTTGTAAAGAATATCGCTATGAATGTACTAAAATATTTTAAAAGCTTTTAATGTGGTTTGACCAGTTCGTGTTTCTTGTTTGTATGTCTCTCGGAAAAAATAATCTCACTAAAATCTGGTAAATATAAAGCAACAACACACAGCAGCGCGTTCATGGAGGTAGCCATGTTTGTTCCGAGATATAGTAGCTCGAACGGGAGACTGTAAGACATGATGTCACTAACCTTGGAATTTCCAAGTTCCGAGAGATAATCGAACACACCATAATGAACCTGGCCAGGTTTAGCAGGCCCGGGACTCCAGCTCCCATCAGCCCCCTCTCTAGGCTGTAATTAATGAAC
>JAODLC010000050.1:8910195-8935887 GCA_026781145.1 Hippopotamyrus pictus
AAGTGACCAACGCTACTGCTGCCATTCCTCTAGCCGGTCCCGGTCAGTAGACTGTGTACGACTGTAAAGTGACCAACGCTACTGCTGCCATTCCTCTAGCCGGTCCCGGTCAGTAGACTGTGTACGACTGTAAAGTGACCAACACTTCCAAGTGGAAATCCATCAGTTTGATTAAAGTCGGTCATGATGTCCGAGAAACCCCCATAAAGCGTAATGGCATATGACTAACCTACACTGCATATCAGCATCATTTGGTTACTGGTGCCTTGCCAGCCGTCCGACAGGCCGGAGACGAGACGACCCTCCTGGGTTTATAAAGGTTCAGGGTATCAACAAACACCAGCTAGACACAGGACATTAAAATCTGCCACGTCGCTTATGACTTTTGTTGAGGACGATGACAAACCGGACTCATTAACATAGATGTGAGACATCAAGGAGAGGGGGTATTGTATTTGACAGATACCAAATTGAATTTTTTGAGTAATCACAAAGACAATTGCAAATGCCCAACTGTGAATGGGATGGCAGTTTGAAGCAAAGTTGGATTCGGCAGGACGGACGTCATGGTCACGGTCACAGTCCCGGTGAGTCCCCCATCACTGACGCTTAGCAGAATATGCCTGGTCAGGTTAGTAAAGCTCATTCATCCCAAGCGGAAGATGCCAGCAATCGAGAGACGGATTAATGGGCACGGGAGATGGACGTGGGCAGCTCAGTGGCATGAGGAACGTGGGGGGGGACTCACCCGGACATAGGCGTCCTGATGGTGTTTGGCGAAGTACAGCATGTTGTCCAGAGCCAGCATTCCTGGGGGGATCTGTGTGAAGTCGATGGCCGGGTTCACATGATTCTGGGGGGGGGGGAGAATGAAGACAAACGCAAGTTATAAAACACACACACACACACACACACACGGCAGTGACTTCGCTGCATCAGTCACACTCGCGCTAGCAGAACCTGAAAAGTGTGGTTTATTTCTGCAAACTTGGATGGCCACGACTGGGGGGGGGTGGGGGGGGTTGGGTTGCTGTGCTGGAAGGACCACCTGGTCTGTGACCCCCGGGGCACTTCGCCGGCTGAGACGAGGTCATAGAGCGTGCCAGGCATCCAACACCATCTGGCCAACAATCACAGGCCACCGATTAAATTCACGATTTCCAGTACCCTCAGTGAACTATTACGCACTCCCCAGGGTAGAAAAATGCCCCCCCCCCCATAACATACAACAGCAGTATGGGGCTGGCCAGTGGTTTGTGGGTGCAGTGGCATCGCTGCCGGTGTCTCCTTGACGACCATCCACCACTGGATTTGTTTGTCTGCTGTCAGCCTGCTTGCGAACTGTGGTCCTGCCTTCTTTTTCCTCGTTATGCTCAAGAGCCAGGCGAACGCAGCAATGAGAGCGCACGACTTCATTCATCGTGCAACCCGCTGCACCCTCCGCATTAATTAGGAGCCCACCCATGTTAGGCTGCAGGGCTCCATAATCAGGAGGCAGACTCATTATACGGCACAGGCTCTGCAGATATCGATACAGAGAATCACTAATGTTAAGTCACACGGTCACATGACACATCTGCCATATTAGCTGCTGATATATGATGCCCTCTAGGTACATCTTTAACCAAATGCGGCTTTCTTAAGACATACTGCACAGCTGGGTATTAACAGAAGTGATGTATATTAACGGTTTGGCTAATTAGTTATTAGAAGTCTTCCAGCTGGGGTTGTGTTAATGGAGATTCGGGGAAAAGAAACACAGTTCGACCAAACCACCTCCCAGGAAGCCTCAAGTCTGTGACCCAAAATGAGACCGTTGGTAAAAGTTCAAGATTTCTCCGCTTGGGTTTAATTAAGCGATGAACTGAGTACTGGATTTACAAGGAACGGGCTCTTGGGGAAGCTGCCCTTTAATGCCTCGCTGCGGCTCCACGGTTTCTAGCGAGCCAGCAGGTCACCTTCGAAACGACAGGTAAGACTGAAACCTAGCAAGATTTAAATGCTGCCAATGAGGTGAATATATGTCAAACTTTGAAATAATCACTGCATAAAATTCTTCCAAAGCGTGGGCATCCACTCTCACCACTAACTCTGACATTTGTAATTGCATTTATCAAGCCTTAGGATCAGTAGGGGTTTGAGTTTGGTACCATCCAATGAGATGCCGCTATTCGGGTCATGTGATCGCCAGATGTCAAGGTCACTTCTCGTAAAGAAGGAAGGGTCCTTGCAGGCTTCAGGATATGCAGGCATCAATTACAGGCCATTTCTTAATTAACCTTTTGCTTTGACTGAGCTATTGACTGAGCCATATTATGTTAAACTAATTATGCTAAGAGCAGCATACTGAGGAGTCACTATAAATATTTCCAGTTGAGTTTAATCAAATTTTATGGAGGTAAACCCACAAACCATGAGTAAAAAATGCTTATCAAAATGATCAGTGCTTAGGTCTCTTTGTTTGTTCAGAAGCCATGAAAAATTAAACAGACGATGCATTCAACTAAATTAAGAATTAAGTAAGTTATTTAGCTTTCATAAAACAGTGACATAAATTAATATAAAACCAGTTACTGCTTTCTAACAGTAGATAAAATTCAGTTGACTTTTATTTTATAAAACTTTAAAGGTTATCTGCCCTGAGAGCTCAGTAGGGGTGGGGGGTGGGGGGGCGCATCACGGTGGCAGTGGCAGCCAGAGGGGACAGGCGCATGACCTTCAGAGGCTGCACGGGTCACAACGTGCGACGACACCCCCTCAAAAGCCAAGTCAGAAAGGGACCCGTCAGAGAAGTAAAGGAAGCAAGGACAGAAAGATGCAAAAACAAAACAAAAAATGTGCGTGATGTTACAGCACTACCTGAAAGGTGGGGGGCCACATCCCTGGGGGGGATGCGAGGGCTGATGTCCAACAAAAATGATGGGGGGGGGGAAATAAAATATATAGTGACAAAAGGGCTTTGCTAGGACATCGCCATTTACACACAAATCAATACTCATTCTTTATGATTCACCTGTAATTGCTGCGCTTGCAAGGAATCTTTGAATCTCAATCTTAGTAAGTGCAGTATTACTATAAAATGTCAATTACACACAGAAATTTCACAAAGATATTTGTTCAGGCAACAAACTAGCAACCCTAATCCAACCAGAACCCAAAAATTTAATGGGCAGAGTGTTTCCTTATAACGACACAAGTTATTCAACACAATCATAGACTAGAAAAAACAAAAATAGAATAAGTATAAGTAAGTTTTTACGTTCTGGCTATTTAACGGTTGAAACTAACATTGATTTTAAGCTATACCCCATGGCTTACATTGACGTTATTTTAATAATCTGCATCATTATTAGAGACAAACATCTATTCTTATCAGATACATTTAAACATCTCCTCTCCTAAAGCTATAAAGCAAGTTAGACACAAATATTCAACGTTGGCATCTTAACAAAACGTCATGTTTTGAATATCTGATTTCAATCAAATGACAAACTGGAACTGAAAGACTTATTACACCAGAGAAAAGGTGAACTTCTCTGATCGGCCAACACTCTGAAACTGCGGCAATTTTTCTGAAACCCATTTTTAATGAGCTCATGAAGAACAAGAAACGTGATCAACACTTCATCCTACACCATCCTACAACACTCAAGAATAGTCACTCTCTCATTCCAACATTTCAATAGATATGATAACGCAATGAAATGTCTCCTTAAAGATTCCCCACGTGTGCATCAGAGCGATACTGCGAAACTAAGCTTTACTGCGCTTCCGTCTCAAGTCTGCCACATGCGTACCCTTGTGCTCATAATGGTAAACTTAACTGCATTTATACAAGAGGAAGAAAAATGGCTCCAGAGTGTTCTTTTACACCGTGAGCGAGCAATCAAGCGATGCACCAATAAACTACGACTGATAAACGAGGGATCACGGACCACTGAAGCCTAAGTGGCTAAGGCTGAGTGCTCTGCATGAGGAAGGGAGCAGGCAGGCTGAGATGAAACCGAACGGTGCTTTTTAGCCTGACCCCGAAGGCTCTCTCATTTACTGGCGCCTGGACTCCTTAACACCTGTGCCTGGACAAGCGATACGAATCCTGTTCCGAACATCGGAGCGATCTGGTTGTATTCAGACTGGTACTCTGCTGCCCTCTAGCGCCCTCTAAAGGGAAGCGGTAAAATTCTCTTCCACCTGGGTCACTGTGACCTGTGTTTACAGGTCTGCTTGGTACCCAGCAGTTAAAATCCCAAGATTTCCCATACCTAACGTCCCATTCATGTAAGCCACCAGCAGCCACACTGAAAAAAGCAGCACTTAAAACACTCTGAAGACGAAGTCAATCCAAGAACCACCGGGGAGGGTCGACGGCCACTTACAATGAAGCCGAGCTTTTTGTAGTCCCTGGTGTACATGGACTTCCGCTTCTCGATGCTGCCACTGTTGTTCGGCTCACACTCCACATCAAAGGCGATCCGGCGCAGCTCAAATATAATGTCCCTCTGGGCCTAGACGGGGAAAGGGAAAACAGAGTCACTCAGCCAGTGCCCACAGCCTTCGAGCAGATCTGCAAGGGCTTTTACGTGCAGAGGATGAGCTCTGACAACCATCGAGAAGACGTAGACAGGGAAAGTAAGGCAAAAACACTGAATTTATTAAATGTTTCCTGTAGGGCTTTGGCACCTTTAGCATGGATATAGAATGGATACATTGGGTTGATCCATCGGGGAGCTACTTGTTAAAGAATTCACTAATGGGGAGAGGGTCAGTCAACACAGAACCTCCAGAAAACGCCTCACCTGGTCTTGAGGGTCCATCTTAGTCATCATTCTGTCCTCCAGAAGGTTGAAGGTGAGAACCTGGAGGACATAGAGCTGGTGGGCCATCTCCTCGTTGATCGGCTTGGTGCTCCGAATAACGTTCTGCGTGGGTAGAAAGGGATCACCTCAGTGGGTGAGGAGGCACAGGGAGAGGGAGATTTTGTCATCACTACGCTCCGAGTAAGACACCAAGCGAGGCAAGGAGGTGTGTCGATGTTGTGAGGAAGAATCACATGATGTTTAGGACCAAGCTCTTCAACCTCATTTCGGGGCGGGGGGGGGGGGGGGGAAGCCTGGCAGGTTTCCAGCTGACTATGACAGCCTCTGGATTATCACGTTAGGCCATCCAGCTGAGTCACACAACAGACAGCCCGGGTCGTGAAAGGCAGCATTTCGCTTCCCAGGGACACTCACGGTGAGAATGATGTTGCGTAACTGCTTCTGGGCCAAGATGTGGGCCATTTCCTGGGGAGGTGAGGAAGAGAGAACACCGGTCAGAGAGAACCTGAGCTCTTCATTACACGGAAACGAAAACACACACGGGTCGGGAACACGGAGGAGGCGGGAGAGGCTCCCGCAAATGCAACAGCATCACTCTACGCATCTTAACAAAGGGCGGAAAAACGCACAGGGACAAACCGAAGCACAGGCAGCGCGGTGAAGCCGGGTCACCTGCGGTTTAACCGTGAGCGGAGCACTTACTGTCAGGGGACAATCGAGGATGTTGACATTGTCATCAAGCTACCATTTTAGCGCAGCATAGAGAGGAAGAGAGAGGAGGCAGAGATTTGTTAGTTGAGCAGCTGCGGAGTAATGCCAGGAGGCTTAAAATAATGAATGGAGAAGCACGGAGACAGCTGAAGCTGGTACCAGTTGGCAGACCGAGGGTCTCTCCATGACGGCCTTAGCATATGAGCCACTGGCACATGATGTGAAGGTCTAACTCTATGCCCTTCTGATCCTGCCTCCGTTTCATAATCCCCCTCATAAATCCAAGCTACCAAACATTCACCTTGATGACAGCAGACTCATCAAGGACTCACACGTGTCTCTAGAGAGTTCGTAAGTACGTGGCTGATTTCCCCCCCATCCCCCCACGTGGCAGTTTGGGCTGTGGGAATCAGTGGATGTTACCCACACACCACATATTTCGCCTGGGGTTTGACTGGGATCTGATGGGCAATTTAATAATTCAGAACTGTCTGAATTGCCACAAGCGACTGGCATGATGTCACCAGAAATATGGATGGTGTTAGACTGCGTCACATGACCGAGAAGCTCGACGGCCAGAGGACGAGGCCGGCGGGTAACGAGGCCGCAGCTGAGGTACAGACTCAGAGGAGAAACACAGCACAGAGACTGAGGCTCCCACGCAGTTACATTACACAAGGTGACAGGAGAGTGACACAGGTCTAAAGATAGCACCATCTTCAGCAATTTAGAAAAAAATTACCCATCTTCAGCACGACACACACGCAGTAAAACAATGATGTGGATGCTGGCCATCGTTACCTGTCTTTTCTCCTCTGGGGCCTTGAGAAACAAGGCGTTAATTACAGCAATGGTGTACGTCTGAATGTCCTGCTCGGTTCTGCCACAAAGGGACAACAGCAGCATTAGACAGTTCTGCAGAATGACATTGTTGACAACGCCCCCAACCCACGAGGACACTGATATCTAAGCACCCTAATAGAGTGCTTAGATATAGAGAATAAATTAAATTTAATGAAAGATCAGGCAAGCAGCAAAAACATAGCCTCACCCTTGTAGGTGTGGTATGAGCTGCCCGATAGTGATCTCTTGCGCCACCTTCTGGTAAAGATCTTGACTGTTCAACACCATGGACTCCAAAATGGCCAGAGACCGCTGGAGCACGGCAGTGTCCATGGCAGACTTATTCACATAACTTGCAATCTGCAACCAAAATGCATTATAAAAATGTTAAATTACATAACTATTTATTTTGGGGTTTTTTTTTTGCACCCTTGAGGAAGGGTACACTAAAGATATCAGTCTTCTTTTCTGGCATATTCAAATGAACTGTTATCTTCAGTGAATGATGTCCTTCCTTAAAAAGCTTGATGCATTCATATTCCTACTCCCTTTACAGTCTTTGCACTTCAAGGCACGATCGACTCTTTTAGCAATGTTCAACCTCAAATCTACAAGCTCCTCCACAGCCTTTAAATCTTAGACTTCAAAGACTCAACTGATGTTTCTTTTTTTCTCTTTTTTTTTTTTTTTTTTTTTTAAGCGTCGCTAAATTTTACAAGCAGCTTCTCCACAAAGCCTAACAGGAATTTTCCCACGGAGGAACAGTACGTGCGCAAATCACAAGTTCAGCTGCGAATAATGAAAACATCTGGTCTGTGGATGACAGCGAATGGGTGGCTGGCGAACAGGGTCAGGTGACCTGGGCTACCAAGAAACTGGATTGTCTCGCATGGAAAACCAGCATCCACTGTTGCCCTGAGTGGCACTGCCACTATCTTCTGCAAACGCACCTTTTTGATAAAGGGCACCGAGAAAGTGTCCCAGGAGACAATGCCGTGGTCCATGAGCTCGACGAACGCCGTCAAGGTGAATGACAGCAAGTCCCCGAAGCTGGAACAGATGAGATACACAACAACCAATCGCATCACCTCTGTTAATACACAGGGAAGCGAAGCAAAAGCACTGGTGGGGGAGGTGGGTGGGCGGGACATAGCGGAGTGCAGGCAGATGCGCTGGACCAGAGGCACGGACATGAGGGCAGCTCCACAGCGCGGTGGGTACTGACGGTGCTCTGACACCTGGTCACCAGAAGGGGGCACCAGAGGGAGCCAGAGCAAGCGTTGAAGCTGTACAGCATTCCCATGCATGGTTATCTGGTCATTAGTAAACTGGTCAACGGGTCACACGTAATCAAGAGAGGTTAGCCGGTAAGATGAACAGGAATTTTAAAGAACAACAGACTTATTACACACTGAAAGTGATGTTACGAGCCTTCACATATTACATACTGCCTTTGTAAAGACACCAACACTATGCAACATTTCAACACTGTATTAATTTTTAACAAAAAATACAAATCATTGCCTATAAAAATCCTGTCATTGATCAAATATGATCATTTACAAACCGAAAACTTGACACGGTCTATTACTACATTTTCTTCCTTTAAATTCACTGCTTTCAGGTGCTTTGTTAAATTTTTGATAATATTTCAACATGTACTAGTTTATTATAGCTGTAAATCACATGTACAGAATTTGCAAACAAATATACTATGATTAAGCTCAGTTTATGATTCATTGTTATATTCTACATCCACTTCGTATTGTATCTTCATTATTAACAACACTGCCCTCACCTGGCTGTGAATACAAAAGGCAGTCAAAGCTACCAGCTAAAATGAATTTAAAAAATAAAATTACTGCGTTTTTGCTCTTTTAAACACGGAATTAGGGTTAATACAGGTTAGCGGTTCACAGAGAGATCACCTCCAGTTCACAACAGAAGCCTTTTCAATCTACATTACAGTATAAAGAACGCCATGAAGCTACTTTGTTAAAACAAGCATTTCTTTGGTAAAGCAGTGAACCCTAAGTGGCAATCAATATTTATACTGACACAAACTATATCTGCGTAAATAAAAGGACCTAACAACGTTAAACAATGCTGATTCTGTTACCCTCCGGGGTACTGAGGTAACTGATCACAGATTAATACAGATGACTGTCAGGTGAGACAGTACAGCGGACAGTTCTAGTTAGCAGGCTGAAAACACAGGTGTCCATTCATGATCCCGGAAGCTCCCGGCTTTGCAAAAAGCTCCTTCCAGCTGAGAGCCGATTTCTGACCTAATGAAGCCAATCAAACGTGATCCTGAGCAAAGCCAAGAGCCCAGAACCAGGATTGGACACGGCCGACAGAAGACATATGGAACACATGTAGATAACCAGTACATGGATATAAAGCATTTTGCAGATAAAACAAACACTGATTTAAAGAAAAAAAAAACACAGCAAGTTAATTACAGAAAAAATAAGCATATAAGCAATCCCCACTTAATTGCAGAAATCTTTGCAAGGATTCCATAACTACAACTCAAACAGGACATATAAAGTATACATCCTGCGCTGCTCCATCAGCGTTTTTTTGTCACATCCTTAGGTATAAATAGAAAATGTGCTACATGTGTGCAGGTGAATCTCCATAGACAGATACACATATATAAAGGATTAAGAGGAATGCATATGGGTGCGTGGTACAGCAAGTGTGGCAGAAGGTTCAGATCTACATCTGGACTAAACATCTGTACATGCCTGTCATTAGTCATGTGATCCGTGCGTGAGAAACCTCACAGTAACTGGACGCTTATATCAAGTCCTAATCTACATCCACAGTAGAAACTACTCTAAGTTTAAAGCACGCACCACTACAGCTGAGGGTCATAGAAGTAAATTTAGCCACTTGTTGCTAACTGAATTAGCATGAGAGGCTGATGCCAGTGCATCACAAGGAAAATACCACACCCATACAGCACCCTCCACCAAGAAAACGTGCCCTGCGTGGGCTCTGGTTATGAAGTGTCTGTTTTGAAATCAGGGGGAGTTTTGGCCAACATCACATGCAGGACGAGCAGGAGAGAGGATCGGTCACATGGAACGAATGAAGATCTTCATTGGCTGACGCTCATCCGGGGAGGGGAG
This sequence comes from Hippopotamyrus pictus, assembly GCA_026781145.1. Taxonomy (NCBI): domain Eukaryota; kingdom Metazoa; phylum Chordata; class Actinopteri; order Osteoglossiformes; family Mormyridae; genus Hippopotamyrus; species Hippopotamyrus pictus. The sequence goes on from JAODLC010000050.1 coordinate 8,919,707, forward strand.
GGGAGGGGGGGGATGAAAGGCCCAAGCCAGATCATGCAAAATTCGGTCAGTAGATTATCAGGAGAAATAGGCAGTGGGGTTTTCCGGGTGGGGGGCTTACCAGGGCTTCATTATCTTCTGAAGTTTCTGATAACGTCTGCAAAGATTTAAAAACTTTGACGTCAGGGACACAGCAAAACAACATGGCCGAACATGACACAGAAGAGAGGAAACGGACATGTGACAAAATCTGATCCCGCCTGTCGGATTCCATAAGATTTCTTAAAAGAAAAATAAATAAATAAATAAATAAATAAACAAACAGGGGAAAAAACCACTCTTTGGAGGGGGGGTTGGATTTGGGGGTAGGATTGGGAGGCACATCACCGGTTACACTTTCTACACTTTGCAAAATACAATAAAGGTTCACCTAAAATTGACAACACCAGCAACCGATGTTAAGTCCAGGATACAAGCAAGCACACATTAGAAAAACAAAATAAAATACTTCCAGTTGAACTGTGACCCCACATTCAGGGATGTGATACAGTATCACCCCACTGCATTTAGACACACGCTGACCAAATTTGAACATTGGGTCCTGTTACCATCTCATTTTCGAGTGTCCTGTCAGCAAGCCATGTTAATGGGAAAACCTGTCTACGGAAACAAATATTTCACCCCCCCCCCCCCACCTGATAGGTCTGATTAGATTATCAGGAAATTTTAAATCTTCTCACAGATACAACCTTCCAATCTCTGTAACCCGAGCCTTTCATTTTCATAGACGCAGAGTGGAAAAAAATATTGCTAAACTTTTTTATTCCAAGTCTTGGCAGCACCCAGCGATTGAGTAACCAATGTCAAAATTGTCAGATTAAAATTAACCTGTCAATGAGCTCTAATTGTTAAGAAATGTAAACAAGGAGCAATGACAATGGCTGCCAGGGGGACATTTATTATAGAAACTGGGACCCTGTGGTTTGCATTGTCCAAACGGCCTTTCAAACTTCTTGGCCTGTGTAATGACAAATTCGCCACTAGATGGTGCTACACAATTGCAAAAATTGGACTTTAGCGCTATAGCTTTCGATGGCAGCCTGAACGCGGGTGCCCTAGCGCACGCGAAACCGGTGTTATGCCGAAAAACGCATCCCTGCCGAAAAACGCACCCCTGCCTTAGAATGCATGCCGGTGTTCTGACGAGTTGAGCTTTTAAGGGTTTTTTGGGGGCCATGGGTTTTTTAGGGGTTAGGGTTTTACGGGTTTTGGGGGGCTATTGATTAGCACTACGGTAGCCAAACTCGACAAAGTAGCTCAACTCGTTTCAGATTAGCGACCAATCGGTCATTTAGAGACAGGCATGCATTCTACGGCAGGGATGCCTTTTTCGGCATAACACCGGTAACGCTAAGCAGAACAAAAGCCAGACTATACCGCAGTCGGCCCGGATCAGGTTTAGGGGTCCCATCTTCAGAATCTGTAAACCATAAAGCGTAGAGCTCCTCCTAAATAATTCATCCAAAAGGCTTGGCAGACAGCTTACACCGAAGCGTGCGCTCCAGCTGCATCAGGATAGAGCCTGATGGGATTTACCGCAAGCACACGTGAGAGGCAAGCTTGCGATTTGACTTTATAGAGAAGATAGACCAGAGTCCGGAAAAGAAACAGATTGACGGTGAGATGGGGGCATTCAAGGGCGGCACCTTGGGATGTGTCTATGTGCATTAATGCAGTCAGGATCTGTCCGTGAACAGCCGAGGGCAAGGTGGTGCTGTCCCTCCCACCCCCACCCCTTAAAAGAACGTTTGAATCCTCTAGTCGACCCCTACAGGGAGGCTGCCGGTCTGAGAAACGGGACAAAAATCAAAGTATAAATAAATAAATCGATGAACTTCCCACGTGTAACCTGGCCCTTATAATCACTTAGGAATGAGCTTAACTTCTGAAAGATTCCTTGGGTCACAAGCGTCAGCCGCTGAACAGGCAGCAGGTGGCGCTGCGGTTAATGACCTTAAAGTTGCTGGCTTGTGTCGCAGAAGGGGCCCCCCGCTGTGGAGCCCAGCTCTATTAATCTCTGTAGGAGAGAGCGTCCTCTAAGCTGCGCTAGCGTGGCACTATCGCGGTGGGTGCCTGCGGGCGGCCTGCACTCGTCTGCCTCACCATGGGGATCTTTCCACCTAACTCTGAGCACACAGCATGGCAGAGGGGGCTGCTGACAGAACGGACCAGAAAGTGGAGGCTGTGTCAAGACCCAATGCTCCAAGGACTCTCACCAATCAATGGTTCGGAGAACATTATTAACTAACTAAAAAATACAAAGTGAATGTGCAGATACCTTTATAAATGCACATATAACTGAAGACTTTAAATTTAGGCGACTTGCAGTTGCAGGAGTGTAAGGGCCGGCTGTACGGCTTCCCTCGAGAGATGGAGGGAGAGGCGGCGCGATGACGACCCGGTGACAGTAGGGCGGCGCACTTACTCAGTGCCGCTCTCCACCATCTGGGTGAGCAGGGAGATGCCGTCCAGGTTGATGAACTCTTGGGCGAAGGTGATGTCGCGCGATGCGTTGGCCAGGTCTTTCAGGGCCTCCAGTTTGGCATCCATGCTGGACGACTGGATGCGCTCGTGGAGCTGCTGTGCCGTCTGGGCCTGGGGGGGGCAGGGGGCACCGTTAGCACATGGCAGTGTCAGATACACCGCAGGTTCGAAAGGTAGGACACCGAGTTAGGGAAGCTGCTAAAGATTTTGGGCTCCATGAAAGTCCCCTACCCAGACCAATCCAATTATGTTCCAAATGTTTTAGGGCCCAAATTGTCCTTGCCCCCCCCGCCCCCCTTCACAGCACCCTCGACTGGAGTGGAGTGGAATTTTACAGGGTTAGGCCCCAAAACATCTTCACCACCAGGGAAGAGAGACAACACATTAAACTGCAAAGCAGGCAAGCTAATTAATAAGCTAGCAGATAATTAATAATTAACAATGCAATAATAACCACCCACACACATGCTCATACATTATAATTACACTTAATAGGCGTGATGAGACCCATGACCCCCCCATACAAAAATGGTCGCAAATTTTGCAACAAAATTGACATGAAAGAGCCAGAGTGCGTGAAGCTTAAGATCACAACCGGACTGTGACTCACAGGGGACGTAGTCAGCCTCAGAATCGAACCATTTTTGATCTCGTTGCGATTCTAAAAATCAAAAAAACTGGGTTACAGTACAGGAACTGGAACAGGGCTCTTCAAATCTGGACCTCGATTCCAAATCTGGGCCGCGTTTTCAGTCACTCCCAAGCACTTTGTTTAATAATGACTGATTCTGATTGGCCAGAGGCTTCACACCTGGCTCACAGGTAAAGGAAGGCTGGAAAACCAGCAGGGCTCGGACCTCGAGGACCGTGATTTGAACAGCCCTGAACTAGACTTACTTTCAACTTCACACACCTAATATAAGACTGCAGTTTGTTTACCAGTGAAGACTGGATTAAAAATAGACACATGCCCTGTCTGATCTGCACATACACATCTTGTGGTTCAATCTGACACGTTAAAATGAATTAATATCCTGATGTGGATACTGTCTGTATGTGACGCAAATAGCTCACCTTTTCAGTAATGTAGAAATTAGTGGAGTCTGCGTTCTGTAGAGCATAATTTTCATGGTTCCCCAAGGACCAGCTGAACAAAACAAAAGGACATTCAGAAGGGCAGTGTGACAGGAGTCAGGGAAACAGACATTTTATTGCTGATCCTACAAAGTCATGTACTGCACAGGTAACATACACAGGTAACATAATGGAGGCAAACATACACGCACATGCACATTGAGTTCACCAGAGGACACACCTCAGCAGGTATCAGAACATCCAAAAGTTAAGGACTTTCTAGAATGACCTAGAAACACAACAAAAGACTTACCCTTCACAAACTTCTTTAATGATGGCCGAGAGGGGCTTTTTCTAAACACATAAAAACACGAGAAAAGCACAATAAAAGTGACCCATGGGAACTTGCACGCTTAACTCTGCTGTTATTCTCCAAAGGGGGGGGGGGGGTGACTGCGTTCTCACTCTCTGTGTTCAGTCGGATCAATTGTCAAAAGTACCCAAGGCTACGCGGCGAGGCGACCTCCATCTCACCTGGTCTATCTCCATGAGGCGAGGGAAAGCCCCCGGCCACTCGATAGCCACCTTCACGATGTCGGCGGGGGGCGGCATGCTGGAGGGCACTGCTGTCCTTCACTGCTTCCCTGCTTTCATACAAACCTGCGTGGAGGTAAAACAGGAAGCATTTCATCCCAGACCACCAGTCACCACCAAAGATGCAGAACCCAAACCATTCACCCTTTAATTAAGCCAAACGAGTCACAGCTCCCCTCTGAAGCGTTAGTGAGTCGAAGGCAATGGTCCAGTCTAATCCAAACACGTTTTGGAGGCTCGGGTCGGGGCCTCCCCCCTGACCACCGTCACGTTCAGTAAAATCTCTCACTTCCACCAGGAAAACTAAAAATATTCCAGCCGCCATACTGAAATTACCAGACAAAACACCTCATTCACGTCATTAGGAATGCCTAGTTTTGAAAAGGCTGCCTGTGGAAATTGCAACCTTTCCATGGGGCGATGCCTGGTGAAAACGAACAAAAAAAATGTAACGCAGCCAGCAAGACGGTAGTCATCAGCATGCAGTTGTGTGCAGAGGTTCCAGCCTCAGTAGCTGGCATAAGGAACTGAAAGAATCACACTTCTCAGAATGCTGACGTTCGGTCTATGATAAGTGAGAAACTGAACGCATTTAGTAAATAAAGAAACGTGAAGAAGCCGAGCTTAGCAGGGACATATCAGCTCCGAGGGAAGTGCGGAGATGTTCGTCCCATCAGCGAGGGGGAGTACTGTGCTCAAAGACAGGTTCCTCTCAAAACTGCAGTGACCTCAGGTTTTGGGGGCAGACTCACCAAACATGAACAGTTTAGCTTTAGGATGAAGGCGTGAGTAACCAGACGCGAGGCAGCTGTCCACGCTGTGTTTTTCTGAAACAGCTCTCAGCACCGGAATATGTGAGAGGAGCAGGCTAGTCGTCTTAATGGTTACTATACAATACTGAGCGACCGTGGATTCAGGCATGTGGGCTCTGTGATAAGACCCCCCCTCCCTGACCATGTACCCATGCGCACGTACGCACACACAGAACCACTCTAGTGGGAAGATGAAGACTACCTTCATCATCATCAGTGCCGAATTAATCGACCTGTAAATCATCAAAACCCAGGAAGCTGCCGAATGAGATCCTGGTTGACAGAGACTGCTGGTCTTCTCATTCCTTCTCCCAGCATGCACCTCTTCCACTCTGTATGCCAAGTGGAACACTCTTATACTTCCCAGACCCTCACCTTCAAAGGCGCCAGTGCGGTTAGCCACAGTCGGCGGCACAGTGAGGGGTTTCCCTTTTCGTCCCCGCCCAGATGCAGCACCGCTCAGTACGTGAATGCTGTGAGCACGTGATAGCAGCCTCCCCCGATCAGTAGTGATGGGCCAATGAAGCTTCATGAACCCCACAAGATGATGCTTGGTTTGCACTGGAGCATGCTTTGTGCCCCTTTTTTCAACAGACAGCACCATCTAGTGGGGTCAAAAAATACAGCAAACGGTTCATGAAGTGTCATTTTGTTCCTTCCCTGAAAAGAGTAAGAAGTTTGCCTTGGGAGATCCAGCGGCCTGTGTAGAACGTGAAGCTTGGCCAAAAGTAACAGTGAAAGGGCAACAATCCACGGGGATGCCACCAGGTTGACAGACACAGTGAGCAACTTTCTGGGTGCAGGCAGGTCACCATGATCTGGGACATTAGTAGAAGTCCCACAGCCTTTCCCTGCATATTAAGCCTCCTTATACCTGTCCAATAACTAGTGAGCCCCCATCCTTGGTTCACATGTAGAAGGCCTGCCTTCAAGCAGTCATGCTGCAGGGCCAGGCTGGCTTAATTGGATAAGACTGTTGTCAATCACATGCAGCTCCAATGATATTTCAGTACAAATAAATCTGAGCAAACCACTGGGGGATAAACACAGATGGGTGGGTTCAGGGGCTGAAATAACAGGGCCACATCACCTGTGATGCCCAGTCCCAACAGATGGAGCCATTCCTTGTCTCACATGGAGGCGTCTCTCCGCATTGTAAATGCTTCAGCGTGCACATGGGCGATACTCCCACAAAGCCTGACCAGCATGTGTCCCCTCGTGAAAACGTGAGTCGGACGGGACCGTGCGTCATGTGTGACTCACATTGAAAAACTCAAGACTCCTCCAGCTGGGCGGGCTCTGTCCCAGCCAGCTCCATGAGGCTGCCTCGGTTTCTGGGGTGTGCAGAAGTTTGGGCAGCTCTTTCCATAACTTCACACTCCTAAGCCTCCCTAGGGAGATGTGTCTTATCCATCAGCAAGTCGTCATGTCCTCAGGTGTTTTTGACACTAGTATCATCATCATCATCAGCAGCAGCAGCAGCAGCATTCTGACCTCAAGATTAAAACCTAAAGAAAAACACTACAGAAAAAAATTTGTCTATTTCTTGTCCAGTCGAATGACTAGGGACATATCTGGTTCTGTCCAGATTGATGATTAGCAGGTGAGACTTGTTGAGATACATCCTTCGCACATTGTTAAAAGCCTAAATCAGCAGCTGACACCACTCTCAAGGGCGCCTGACATCAGCATCGACCTTGCACGCCCTCAAGGTCACGGAGGGGTGTCTGGCAAGGCGCAGCTGCAGGATGGGAGACAGGAGCCCCCTCAGGGTGCGCCGAGGTCAATCCACCCTTCTCACCTCGGATCCAGCCTCGGCGGCTGAGTTATGTAATGTTCCTGGAACTCGGAAAATGGCTTCAGGCCATCGAAATCCGAGAAGATGCAGGCCGTTATCGCCAGAATGGGAAGAACGTGGCGTCACCGTTCACCTTGAGATCATCGGCCGACCCTCTCTGGACGAGCAATGCCGGGGCCCGACACCGCCGCTCCCTGACTGGATAACTTGTGTGGGTGGCAGTTTTCGGCCCACAGCTCAAACAGGAACCAGCGCCGCAGCGAACCGGAGGCGCCGTGCTCAGTGCAGTCATTTTTGAAGCTTTTCTGCAGCCTCAGCGTTCTTGAAGGCTCTTGTCGAAGCCACAAAGAAGAGAAGGTGTTTTGATGCCTTCAACAGCTCGTGTCCCCAGATTCACGAAGTCCCACCCATCGACAATCCTCATGATCTAAAGGAGCCCATGGATGACATTGGGGGGGGGGGGGGGGGGGGGGGGGGGGGGGGGTCGCTTGACTGGTCCTTAGTGCAGGTTTGCTGGGCTGCCCTTTTGTTAAAAACCAGAGCATGAGCTAGCTGTGTGACAGCCAGTGCCTGGAGCACTTTGCCAGGACGCAGGTGACCGTCACAGGCATGGTGCAGTCCGCTTCGGTGATCCAGTGTGCACCTGGACCCTCCTTATGCTGCCAAGACCGTCCGTTTACCGCAAACCCCAAAACACGAAGATGAAAATGCTTTTTCCAAATACTGCAGCTGCAAAGGAATCCGGGCGAGCCTCCAGAACATCAGAAACATGCCATGCTGCCCGGGGTCACGCCTGATCTCGGGGTCAACTCCACCCACATCCGATAGGGACACCAACCAACAAATAAAACAGAATGAAAACCAGAACTCGCATCCACGGTCAGGACAGGAAAAATGACACCTGCGTTTCTGAAATTCAATTTCAAAACAACAACTGGACCAAGACTGGGGTGCACACAGGGTCTGTGGTATACAGGAAGGATACTAAATGGGTCTTGTGGTGGGGGGTGGGGGGGACTCAATAATTCAGGATGGTAACAAGAGAGCTCTTATTTTCCTAGAGAGAGACAGGGACACTTAACCCAGATAATCAAAAAACTACACCGGCACCAGAAAAGATGTTTATTATAAGTGCCAACACCCTTTCAGAAACGCTTAAACACCTCAGGTTACGGACATCGGTTTCACCCGGAGCCACAGCCGACACGTTTGCAGGATCCGCTGCTGAACCTGTGACGGGGGATATGCTGATCAGTTTTTCCAGTTACAAACTTCATACTGTGAAAAGTGACACATCTGCACTTAATCAGGGCCCCGTGCAACAAAAAGAGCAGGACAGCGAGTCTCTGGAGTCAACACGGAGAGGGGTTGGGGGGGGAGACCCAAAAAGCCAACATGCTTATGGCACTTTCATTTCACCTACACCACAGTGTCCTCACCCCCCTCTAGGGGACACCCTGGTGAACCGTTCTGAGCACCTGACCATGAAGGGGAGGAGTTTCCTGCATGCATTTAATGACCCCCCCCCCCCCCCTCCAAGGTTAAGCTTAGCCGTATGGGGCGGTTTCCATTACACAATGAAACGCAAGAGCCCCACAGGAAAAGGCTTCTGAGAGCCGCGGGCACGTCTGAAGGAGGAGGAAGCCCCTCCCCCCCTCCCCGAGATGTCACTGAACACTGGAGCGGGTGGAGGAAGGTGACAGGAAGCTGCAGAAAGCACGGGATGTAGATGAAAAGACCCTGCGTCCATGAGAAATGGTGCCAATGCAGGGCTACCCCCACCACAAAGGCAAATGATTATATTCAAAACCGCACACAGGCAACAGAAACTGCGATTGGCGCTATTTATCAAGGCACGTCTCAGTACGGGCAGATGTGTGCGTACACACAGCCTCTGTCTCTTCCACAAAGCAGGATATCCTGTCAAATGACTGCACAAGACATTCTCTCTCTCTCTCTCTCTCCCTCCGTCTCTCTACCCCCCCCCCCCACCTCAAAAGACACTGCCACTTTAAAACACAAAGCGACTCTTACCAAGTTTAAACTTCTTCTAAGGCTGTTTTCACGCTGTTATAAAGTGTAGCTACATTTAGTGCACCTTTATGAAACAGAAATAACGCCGCCTGCCAAAGGTCACGGTTTTCGGTGCCACTCTACGTAAAAAGCATGGAGGGAGAAACAGAAAATTATATGCAGACAGCTTCATGTTGCCTGGCGTCCCTGACAAAAGGCTACGTCGATCCAGCGCACGTGTGCAAGCCGGAGGATAACTTTCAGCGGCACAGAGGGAGGGAGGATGCCCAGAAACTGTAGTGGTGCATGACTGTTAGCTCCAGTGCAGAGTCTCCTCCTCCACCACCACCTTCCAGCTGGAGAAGGTAACACTCAGGCTTGAAGGATACTAAGTAGCCAAGATAGATTCTTCATGGAGCCAAAAAGCATAAACGCCATCTGGGCACCAACACCACACTGTCTGGCAGCAGAATCGACCCGGAAATCCTGTCAACTAGTGACGGACCGCACACTCCCTCCTTTCCTAGCCTTCACTTAAAACACCAGTGAGGCGCGAACGGGCGATCCGTCGTCCATTTTGCCGGCGGTAAATGGAGGATAGGACTTACGGCAGCCTCCGTCCCTCCGGGTCCCCCGACGCGGATATCCTCCAAGAGCAGTGGCGCGCAGACAGAGCCGTACAGACCAGAGCCCTTCGCCGCCGTGCGCCCCGCCTCAGACAGAGGTGAACAGAAGTAGGAAGTAGGCGCCAGCCACCCCGAGAGGAAACGGCCTGGCTGCGAGGCACAACGGCAAGATTCAAAAGAAGCAGCTGCCCCCCAGATAGGTGACAGGAAGCAGTGGCGTAATAGATAGAGCTGGAGGCCGTCCAGGCTGACCGCCGGTGTCAGGAACCTCCAGTGACAATCAGTAGACCTGGGCCACTGTCTTTAAGGCATACGGTGTCAGGGAAAGCCCAACAAAACTATGCAAAATGAATCTACAGTGATTTCAGCCTTAATTTCAAATTCGTTTATCTTTCCATAAAACAATACCTCAGATTACACACCTTAAACAAATAAATCTAGATTTATCATACAATAAATCAACATCTATAACCTACCCCAAAGCAGGAAGACAGTATTCGACTGAATTCTATAAATCCTTGCAGGTCTAACGTCCTTCTAACGCCTTTTTGCATGCTTCCAAGCTTACAGCAGCCACTATAAGAACGACCTCAAAGAGTGACCGAGCACTAATCTGCCCTCGCTGAAATGTCGGACCTCCTAAACGCGGCTTAAGATCACCTAATCGCGCATACGCATCTTCGAGCACATGCTGGTCCCTCCGGGAACATGGCAGGTTTATGAGAAGAACCGCCGCATAAATAACACCCAGGGTAGCCCCAAGTCAATAGGCTGCGACATCAGCAAAGTGAAGGGGGGCACAGGCATGTGATTAACAGTGAGACACTTGAACCTTCAAGGGCCCCGGGGCCTTCATCAGGCGCCACTTCAGAGTCAAACCGGTTCACGTTTGCCTGGACAAACCCCAGCGCTCGCTATGGAAACCGCAAGTGCAGGGGCCCCGTCCCGTGCCAAAATAAGGACTTTTAAAAGACGTCGAGCGGAAAAAGGATTTCGGGTTAATCTGTAGTCAAACAGGGGCACAGACGTGACACGACAGCAAGACTTATTTGGCAGAAGTAGCAGGAACATCCCGAGCTGGACGCTCGTGATATTAAATTAACACCAAGTTAGAGTAGTTCTACACAGGCAGCTCCCTTTATTTCATCTACAAATAACACTGAGGGGTGATCGTACTTTTGCAGTTGCTGCTCCAAGAACAATCTGCCTCTTTGCATTAAACAAGGCACACATCAGTCTCTGCTTTTAGATCTGCTCTTAAGACGTCCCTTTATAGACAGGCGTTCAGTCCAGGATGAGATACTGTAGCTCTAGGGCAGTTGGTTTTGTTTACTTTATTTCTGTCACTTTATCCTGTCATTCTTTTAATCTCAGATCTTTTATACGTGTGTATTTTATACTTTGCAAAGCACTTCAGTGTACGCTTGTCTTGAAATGTGCTCTATAAATAAATTTTACCGACTTACATGAATTACTAACAGAGGTCAATGTTACAATGCCCACTGTTAGCCTGTGCAGTGTTAGAGACAAAAAGATGGACACTTCTGTTAACCTGTTAATGACATGAAATTGAGGGCCGTTTCCATCCTAGCCCTTCCTCACATGTATTTTATAAACAGAACTATTTCGCCAATCCACTTTATCGATAAAGGTTGCCGCATTCTGAGTGTATTCCGATTAATCATATCCGATTAATGCAAAACAAACTTGGACAAACGCGGAGCTGAGGCCTGGCATCTCTCTCTCACCAGCTAAACCGCGGAATTAATCCAGACGGATAACTGGCGGGTTGACGTTAAGTCCCATTACGTAAAACGCACCCCCGCAGGCGGTCAGAAATGCAGAGGTGCCAGACTCGGCAAGCGAGGGTGTGACGCGCGGAGAGCCGACCTCACCCGCTTCCGGGGCCCGACGCAGGCCTGGGGAGGAGAAAAAGGTTATGTCTCTGATGTATGCGAGAGAACAAAAATTGCAGTAACAAAAGGCCGGTACAATCCACCCCCCCACCCCCCGTGAGTACCTGCGGGACCTTTGCGCAGTATAAAAATACGCTCTTGAATTTCTGGTGGTTCTGGAGCTGAAGCTGCGGTGAGGCTATAGTGTTGTACAGCATCATATTTCAAAGGATTTAACCTCTGCAGCTCCCCCATCCCGCTAGCTGGAGTGTCTGTCATCCCACACTATAAATAGCCTTCTGTAGAGTATATAACGACGCCACAGCGGTGATTCAGTGACGAGTGAGACCGCTCGGGTAAAGGACAGCGCCCAGTTTGTAAACAGCCAAATCTACTGTCCTCACACAAAAAAAAAATTACAGAAACTGCTCCACCGTTCTCCAAATGCCACGGCAACCTTCCGTCTCACATCGTAGCAAGCCTACGAACATCACACGTCTCACGAAAGGGACATGCTGTGAAATCTGCGAGTCATGTGACTCAGGGTATACCTGCTGGGGCCCAAGTAGGGCGCAAACTGCATCACCAGCAAAGCCCGCAGCCCAATTAGTCACGGCGGTGGTGACCTTCTGCTCTGGAGCCCGCAGCACCTCGCCTTCTCCAGAAAGCAGATCGGGTCTCACTCAGCAAGCGGTTAAGGGGATGAAGGACAACAGCAAGCTAGCCGCCACTCAAAGTGGGCCAGCGGCCGGGAAGTGCTGCTGGGGTCCCAGCTTCGGTACGTCATGCTATGCTGCCAAGTGTGCACGTTTGATGGCCGACGGGTGGATAACCAAAGGAATCCCTTTAAACTCTTTAACGGAGGGGGGGGGGACCTGCAGCTTAGGCGATCTCTGGTGAGCATACTTGGCCTTAGCGAGCTGGCTCTCTCAGGAGGCCACTGCCGTGTCAGCGCTTGAGGCTGACCACTTTCAGCAACAGATGAAGACTTATATTGCGACAGGCCTCACCGCACAGCCTATAAACATCTCCGAAATGGCACATGTGACTTCCAAACCCAGCTGGACTGATAACGGCAGCTTTATACCCCAATTCACATCAGCATTAATGCGAATAACAGAATACGAAAATTCTTTTGCGTCCCCGCAAGACTGCAGCTAGTATCACTCTTGGCACTAAACACCAGGCAATCTTCATAGCTGGGAGATTAGGAAGGTTTGCAGTTGTGTGGGAATGTACAGGGTACCACTCATTCCATTATAGTCTTAATCGCATCAAAAACATTATGGGCTTGGCAAGGTTCTAGCCTCCAAGGGACACATTCTTGTGACTGACCTCATGGGGAACAGTCCTGGGACCTACTCCATTGACCCCCCCTCCCCATTCCTTCAGATTGTGGTTATAATGTGCACATGCCAGAAGTTACGGACATTTGACTTACAGCCTCAATACCGCGTACCGTCTTCGCCTTGCCCTATGCAGGACTAGCCCACAAAATGCAATCTGAAAATCCTTCTGCATCTTAAGACCACAGACAATCAGAACCATCTCAGGCAAAAACAACAAGATGCAAGATCACCAGGAAGACAGTCGCTTTTCAGTTTAACTCTAGCTGGTTTCATGTGCATGTCGGATGCTGCAGTATTTGCACACTAGCTTGTCTTTCATTTTTACTCTCCTGTTAGCTTCTTGCTACGTTTTACAATGCTTGCTACATGTAGCTCTTGCTCAGACGCCAAACTGCACTTGTTGTTGGTCATTCACTGGAAGCTCGGCCTAGCTACACTCATGCCTGGCTGCCTCCTTGACTGCTGCACGTCTATGATGTCCTGTCCGCCTCCTCCGCACATCGCTTTGGACGAAGGCAACTTCTAAATAAAGAAATGCAAACATAAAATGAGTGCCCTGTCTTGCAGAAAAAGCTAAATACTACTAAAGTGCCTAGTTCCTATTCTCCCTTATCCTTGCAGCACTTATGGATGGGGAATTTGTACTTGTGCAGACATTTCCAAAGAAAGGGCATGACGTCACGCAGACAATGGAGAAGTGGGGGGGGGGGCATGAACTATTCATTCCCTGGGCTTTCAGAGCCACATTCCCTGACGCAAATTACCGGAACCACGCCTTACCCCCCCTCCCCCAACAGTCCGTGTTGAGGATACAAAAGGCAGACAGGTGCAGCCACACGCAAAGCTCGGGGGGGTGAAAGAACACGGCCAGGATGGAGTGACATGGTATCGCAGCGCTTGGCGGGAGCCACTAGCCAATCACACGAAGCCAGCAAGTTTCTCTATGCTGCCTTTCCGGTTCATACCTGGAGGGTCTCTCTCCGTCTCTCGTGCACGCACTCTCTCTCTGGGGGAATCCAAAAGCAGTGATCATGTATGGAGCCTAGGCCCCAAAAGTACACTGCCAACAAAGAGACACCTCCCGAAAGGCGTCAGGGTGGCCTGACGTGCGTCCTGGGGGAATCTGGGAGGTTCACATCACCCTGGGAATAGCACCCCACTCGAGGCTGTAACCCTCAGTCATACTGGGGCTGTGGGAGCTATGAAATTAGAATGTAGCGAAGTACAGGTAAAAAAACGCGACTAGGTTCTACAGAGCAGGCCTTAAACTCCTCCATGCTTCCATATGAAAAAAACATATATACAGACGCTCCTCTACTTACGAACTTTCAGACATACGAACGAAGAGGACTAAGTCCAAATTGTGTTCGTTGGGCTTCCATTTCCTGTCCGCAACGTCAATTTTTTCTGCGCGCCAATTGCGCCTAGTACGACTTCAATCGCTACTCCCGCCGCGCAGCAGCGTGGCGTGCGTACTCCCAGCATCCTAGTTCTTTGTACTTGCGTATACCCTTAAAATGATGTTGAATAACGACTTACAAACATTTTAAATTATGAACAGCCATTCAGAACGTAACTCGTTTGTAAGTTGAGGAGTGTCTGTACATACAAACATATTTCTCGTAAAGGAGGACAGGAAGTTTAAAGGGCAGAGGCCAGCAAATTTCACAGTGAATCTGCATGAGGTTCTCACAAAGAAAACAAACACTGTGTTAGGCAAAACCCACCAGCAATTATCCTGTCAAACTCCTCACTAAGAATCAAAGTTCCCTCTTTCCGAAGTAGCTGTTCTGTCCTGTTGGGCTAATTTTATCTGGACATATAAATGTCACATTAAGAGGAAGCACCTCCTTCCTAAAAACCAAAAGGCAATAGCATTTTGTGGACTCAGCACACTGGTGGGCATCCTTGCGCCAATGCTAACGTTATCGCTAATGCTAACACTAACACTGTCACTAATGCTAACGCTAACACAGGGGGGCTCAACTCCACATCCTCAGCAACAAAAAGCCCAATCACACTTCAGGTGCCAAGCGATGGCCCATTAGCAGAAGGGGGAACTGAAAGAGACAATAGGGAGATTATAGGGGGTTACCGTTTCTGTTCTTCAACATCAAAACAACAGCTGACCGACAGTATCATTTAAACAGGAAGAAAATGGCCTGACGGGAAAGCTGGCTAGCCCTTAAGTCGGACATTGAGAAAGCACCAGCGACATCATTGGGATATCAGCCTGGGGTCGGTATCTGGGAATGCTGGGTGGCCACCGGTGTTTGTGTGGGGGTGGCGATGGCGAAAGGTGTCGCTGGGAATAAATAACCAAGCCCTGGACAGAGACAGATAGCTATACTACACAAAACTAATTAAATCTGAACTGATCCCAGCCTGGTGTGATTCTCTCACCCAATTGTACGTTCAGCTCCCAAAGTCCCGAAGATTAAGATTAACATTGACATCCTTTGTTAGCATTGGAATGGGCCGGGCATTCTCACGGACAGCTACGTGGGGAAATATTTGGAGGTTTTTTTTCTTTCTCCAGTGTCCCAACAGATTGTAAAGGGACACGGATGCGGTCCTCTCCAAAAGGCAGGAAGGGTAACTGGAACCAAATCGAGGTCGCGGTCGTCACCCTATAACATTTCATGCCCACATGGGTCATTAGATCACTAGGACTAAAACAAAGAGACTGATCCCCCCTCGCCCTTAGGTGACCACTTTCATGATGAAAGATGACATGTTCTTTCAGAGACAGACCCCTGCCTGCCCCCGCCCCCGCCCAGTCGAAAAGCGCCCTTTACGCCCAAGTCTCTAACCAATTTTCTGACCCGTTTTCCGAAGATTACGCGGCACGCACATCCCTACAGAAACGCGTCAGTAAATCCCCTCAGGTTTAAGCTAGCCTAGATCGAAAACCTGAAAAAAGCCTAGAACATTCCGCAATTGATTTGTTACTATTTTTGCCTGTCCTACTTCAAATAAGAATCAAGGTCCACGTTGTACGGACGAGCGTTTGCGGCGGTTAGAGGGACCGCAGAAAGGCTTTGGGACGAGCCAGTGCCTCTCGCCGTTAAGAGGGAGAAGCTCAGGTTCCGATTCATCGCATGCACCCGCAGCCCGTCCTGCAGAAAGAGAACTGACAGCTCAGCACATTTCACACCCTGACGGAGAGGCAGCGGGGGGGCTGGGGGGGGTGCTCACATAGAGTTCTCTGTAGCTTGCAGCACATCAAAATGAAGCCATTTAAGCCATCGGGAGACTGCTACTGTCTCGGGTCCATTATGAATATCAGATGTTTTAGGAATACTAGCACCCCAACTACTGAGCAGATCCCCCCCTGTGAAGAGGACCACACAGCTACACACCACACAGGCTTGTAGGGGGACAGTCATTCACTCACTGCCATGGGCCCAGTCTGCGACAGACACCATGGGACACAAAGAGACACTGTGCCCGTCTCCCACAGTGCTGCCAGTTGTTCCTTGGCCTGCGTCCTCATC
>JAODLC010000050.1:8949570-8967307 GCA_026781145.1 Hippopotamyrus pictus
TGGTTTGGTATACTTCAGTGTGATATGCACTGCAGCAGAACACACCACATAATACTGTTTTGGTATACTATGGTTTGGTATACTTCAGTGTGATATGCACTGCAGCAGAACACACCACATAATACTGTTTTGGTATACCATGGTTTGGTATACTTCAGTGTGATATGCACTGCAGCAGAACACACCACATAATACTGTTTTGGTATACTATGGTTTGATATACTTCGGTGCAATATGCACTGAAGTGGCGATGAAAGGAACAGCTCAGCATCTTGGGGATAAATAAGGTAAAAAGACAGTGTTGATGTTGTGGTACTTTTTGCAGTTTAACGTCTGACACGTTTATTAAACATAAGGATATGCCTAATGTATACTCATTACTAACTTTTGGGCATCATAAAATGCCTCATTAATATTTTAGGTGCACTACTAATCTGCTTAAATTGTGGGCGTAAACAAACATATGAAGAGCACTGAAAAGCTGGCGTCTGGCCACACGTTTCGCTTGTCATCTGAAGCCCTAGTGATTATTATGCATGCGCGATATAATATCAATGTAATATCGCCTGGCTTTACGATAAACCTAGTGCACACATGTGAAATAAAATGATAAAGGTGGGATGTGTAAGACTGAATCCGATCCAAATCTTACCCTATCATTATCCTAGTGATGAGACATTCTTTTGAACAGCTCTCGGACAGGAATGGAGCCATAAGATCTGGCTCCCTTCAAAAACTGTTCTTCCCATTACTATCATGAAGATGGCAGTATCTTCGTGTTTGGACACAGTTCAGGCCTGCTGTGCCATACCGGCCCCCACATACACTGCATCACCTAGAAAAATCTCCATTTTTAAAAATACCCATGTATGTGTGAACAAGGCCTTACACTGCATCACCTTGACCTCCCTCCCCAGGGGCATCCAGAGCCCTGACTTACACTGCATCACCTTGAGCTCCCTCCCCAGGGGCATCCAGAGCCCTGACTTACACTGCATCACCTTGACCTCCCTCCCCAGGGGCATCCAGAGGCCTTTGGTGGGCGCGTGGGCCAGGAAGTTCCTGGCGCCCTCATTCCCCGGCTCGTTGGGAATGCAGTCCTCGGGTCTGTCCTCTTCCTCCTACAAAGCCGGTCCTTGGTGCGTCATTTATAAAAAGTTTACATTTTAACAACACATTCACAGGACACGACTTATGTATTTTCCAGTGATTTTTAAACTATACTTTCAGTTTAAGCATGTGCAAATATGCAAAGACAATTTTACAAAGTCTACAGAAAGCTTATATATGATGCCAGAGCTGCCAACTCTCACGCATCTGGCGTGACACTCACTCTCAAGCAAGAAATCTTGTGGCAAATCTATATTATTCCACTATAAAAATTTGCCACATCAAATGCGTTGGGGTAGTTTACAAACCCTACAGACTATTTACAATGTAATAAAACTGTTACAAATATGTAAATGTGTGTGCATGTGTGTGCAGACTTGACTCAAACTGAAAACCTCACTCCAGCCAGCTGACCAAAGTTGGCCACCCTGTGATGCTGCTTATGAAATGATGACCATAACTAATTTCCCCAGGTACTAAAAGCACACTGACCTTAATCAGTCCGGGGGGAGGTTTTTCATAGCTGTAAGAAGAAAGCAATTGAGTTTAATCAGGCAGAAATTCTGTTTCTGTCGTACTCGGCTAATAATCATCTTTCTACTACTTGCAAATTATTTGGCCATAGTGGAGTTGACTCCTTATACACTACAGCCCGTGCTGATAAAGGTTTTACTTTTACGCCACGTCAGTGGGAAATAGTTAGTAGTGGGTCAAAACGATCGCGGAGGACTTAACTAAACAGCTAGCAGTAGAAGGGGGGATAATGGGCCAGTCGGTAATCTTCGCCTTTACCAAACTTAAATAAGGGGAGGTGGAGATCGGAGCACTCACAACGTGTCTACGTGCTTTCTCTCCTGCACCTCCTGGTTCATCTTTTTGCTGTGCACCATGAGCTTTTCTGCCTCGTCTTTGGTCTCCCTGCGCCGCCCGGACTCCCGCCGCTCTTCTCGGCTTCTGGAGGACTTTCTCTCCGACATCGTGAACAATGAATTCCTTTATCACTATTATTATCGAGTGTTAAACGGTGCTTTTGGACGGTGAGCAGCAGATTTAGCACTAGCCCTGGCCAGCCCACCTTCTACGGTACTTCCTTTCCAGAATCCTATTTTTAAAAATTGACAGCGCCACCTTCCGGCAAATATGAAACCGAGTTCGGCTAGCGAGTAGCTTGATAGTTTGACAAATTTGCAATATATAATTAAATATTTAACCTCTTAAGTATTGTTTAGTGGGTTTTTAAATCAAAAGGAAGATATATATATTTTCATACCGAACCTGCCATGATTAAATAAAAAAAAATATTCAAACAGATTTATCCAGTGCCTGCATTTGCAGTTGGACGAATGTCCTTTGCTTTTGCTTATTGAAATATTCTGAAAATATTCTATTTTTATGCCATTAACATGATGAAAGTGTGTACCCGTGCTTTCTGATCGGTATGTTTCTACAGTCCAGTTTATAGCATTGGTTAGTTACATTAACAACTGATGTTAAAATGTGTTGAGTATTTTGGTTCCCAAAATGACACGTAACTTGGATTGTTTGTGTCACTTGAACAGTTAAACCTGAAACAATGGCTGTAATACTGATTTATGACCAATTATGTTTATTTATTGCATTGTGTTACACAGCAGTGCAGTTACACCACGAGAAAAAGATTTTTCAATAACTTCTTTATTTACATGTAATAGAATTCAAAAGCACAGCATTTTATTATTTCTTTAATAAAGACCAGCATAATGTTATCCACCGCAAATATACGTACTGTAACTGAAAAAGCTTTATATAAAATGGGATATTTAGGCTAGAACTCGAGTGCAATAAATAGTCCAGCCAGCCGAAGATACTCCAAAAAGCCTTTTTATAATGCGTTTCATTAAACTCCTGTATTAAATCCAAGGAAAAAGAGGTAAAACAAGCGTGATACAAAAAGACTAACATAATGGAAAAATCAGTGTTTTATTGCAGAAAGCCAAGCCTTTCTGTTCTTAAGACCAGAAGAGTTAGTTTACACATTAGAGAAGCCAAACATCTAAAGTCAGCACTGGAGGACACGTCAGGTAAAATGCGGACTTTTCACTTGAACAAGAACCTAAACATCAGAAAGCGTAACATAAATATCCCTTTACAGGCAACTCATCTTTCCACATTTCCGAATCCCTCCTTTTCTCCGGGAGGGAGACGAGGCGAGATTCACCGGAGGTTCTTCTGCGGGCTGCCCTCGTAAGACTATCTGATGTTTCTGAGCCTCGGATGTATTAAAAGCGACAGCCGTCTCCATGGCCGGCACCTGGCCAGCCCGGCCCTGGCTGTGAACCCCAGCGGCCCGTCCTTCCTCTCGCAGCTCACAGAGAGGACAGGAAGTCCTTTAGAGTGCCATTTTTGCTCGTCTGAGTGTCTCCCGAGATCAGCAGCTTCCTGAGACGGGAGAAGGAGGATGTGGCACTGCCTTGTTTGGGAGAGATGCCGGATTCGGTGGACGCTGACCTGAGGACAAAAGAGGGATGCATGACAGCCAGACAGCACGCTCTGCACCAGAAACCACATTCAACCTCAAAACAGCATAAAATGCCGAACAGAGGAGCATCGAGTGTTTACCGCGGCGTCCTGAAGGGGGTGCTCTTGCTGGAGGACTTGAAGAGTTCCGAAGCCGATTTGCTCAGGATCCTGGGGGTCGTACTTGCAGAGCTGTCTTTGCCGGTGCCCTCTGGAGTGCTCTGGCCTTTGGAAAAAGACGCTAAAAAGTTTCGCAACGTGCCACCTTTCTTCGACTTCCTGTGGCAGGTGTGACATGTGGCCATCTGACAGGAAACCAGAGAATGCAGGTTAACCAAATGATATACAGCGCTCACACACAGTCTTGGGAGGCTTGCTTAATTCTGTAAAAATGCTGCGAATGTATTGGTTTCATAACAAAAGTCCTATCTAACATATCTGCACTGTTTAACATATATGCACATTTTCTTTTTACTAAGCGTCATTTTTTTTGACTGACTCATTCAGTTCTGTTCTTACCATTTTGCTATTAATCACAGTTGTAGTCACTGGCTCCCAAAGGGATACTAAACACAAATGTTTGGTATTTTATGTTATTGCAAAGTTGTAACTTATTGAAAAGCACCCAGTGAGACTGCTTGTCAATGAATTATTTAACTTAGAGTAACTGTTTTAGAACTGTAATTTGGGTTGCAATGTAGGACCACAATGTTTTACTTACTGGTTGTTTCTAATGCAATAGATATACATACACAAAAGAGACACACACACACACACACACACACACACACACACACACACACACACACAGAGTAAACAAAAACAAAATGAATAAAAGTAATGATTATTGTTGTAAAACCAATGAATTTGCAATATTTTAATGGAATTAGGCAGGCGTCCCTATGAGCGCCGTATATCAATTCTGCATGCAGTCTGCATGCTGTTCATGCCTGCAGCACCGATCCCTCCCCAGCCCGGAAAGTTCCGTCTTTCAGAACACAGCTGGGATCGCCTAGCTACAGCTTAGCGTTGAACGCTAATCCCTAACCCAGGAGACTTTACATTGGCTAGACTTTACATTGCAGGTCACTGTCAGCACTCCCTCCATCTGCAGACTGAGTTCCCATAGAGAGTGAGGAACTGTCCTAACGACGGCCGTATTACTCTGCATAAAGGCTACGGCCGCTGATCGTGGCCAACTTTGATATCACATTGAAATTGTGGCAGCTCCACAAAATTTTAAGTGATGACACTTCAAAGCATCTGGACTACAATGGAAATCAAAACCTCAGACAAAGGTTTCGGCGGCACTTAACAATGGAAGTTATATAGACAAAATGGCAAACGACCAAAACACAAATCAGAAAATGCCCACTGCCTGTCTTATAACAGGTGAGAAATGACACAGCGGAGACTCACCGAGACAAAGGTAGTCATGCTGAGATTTCCTGTGAGGCTGCTCAGAAACTGCGCTGAACCAATCACCTTAAGTCAGATTGTGTTTACTACAGCACAGGGTGCAACTGCTTTTATAAAGGCCACGCAGCAGCTCAAGCCAATCAGATGGGAGGGGAGGGACTATGTAAAAAGACTGACCAATCACAGCAAGGCCCCACACAGTAACATATCTGGGGCCCCTCAAGGCAAAATCTAGACCAAATCAAGTTATCAGTTTAAAAGTGTTGACAGACGTGAATTAATAAAGGAAAGGGATTCTAGTAGGGACGCCCTTTTTTGGAAACTGGAATTCCCCTCTGCCAGCAACAGTTTTTTTTTACTGGAAAGTATGATTACCCAGGATTCCTGCCTGGTGTAAGCAATGAGATCAAGATTTTAAAAGCAAACGGAACCGAATAGATCACTGCTGCATCAAGGCTGACATTCCATCCAGACCTGGTATAAAACTAGCATATGCACAAATCATGTTTGTAAGGTAGGAGCGAGACAGAAACCGAGGTTAGATATTGTAAGGCGATATCAGCGAGCTTTTTAACAGGGGCGCTCCGATTTGGAAGGGGTCCGCATCACTACAGATCATAAACCACATCTACAGTTCAGAAGAGATACACAAATGCTCCTCTAGAGGAGAAGGTGTAAGACTTTTTCTTTGGGGGTGGGGGCTCTCCCATTGAGGCAGTCAGTCTTCCAGACACTTCAGAGTAAACATCCCAGCCAGCGATTGTGAGGCCCCATATGCACAAGGATGGAGCAATACGTCTAAATTTAGACAGAGAAACGTGGCGTAAATAACGCAGGTGAGAAATTATGACGGCAGCGATGTGAAGCACGTGGCAAACGCTACAGCTGGCTGTCAGCGAACGGAACACAGCGTCAACGTGCCAGGCCATGTTCCGGCATCCCGTCCAACCCCAGCCAAAACTCGCCGCGTCCACATGGCTACAGGAATGGATCGCCACGGATTTAAACACAGTCGTGAGTCATAGAAAGCGACTGCGGGACAGGGATCTGTGACACTTAAGGTACTTTCCAAGATGACGTCCGAGGATCGACGTCTTCTAGCGTCATTCAGATCTGGCAGACGTTACCTATCTGACAGGGCCTTGTTGCTCACTGCACAGTATCAGTGCGTCTGAGGGTCAGCTCAGGGTGCACAGGTGAACCAAATGCACTAAATCATGAAACTTCCTGCAAAAATGGTAGATTCTACGGGTGAGACCGAATGTCGAACCCAAGGGGGAGAAAGCTATTTTTAGACGCCACCCCTATAAATACTGTAACTGCTGCACGCCAATACCAGACCCACTGGTGACAAGCCAGTGCCATTCGGCAGTGTGACTTTGGTTGTTTCCATGGCGCCCCAGTCTGCCTGATCTATTCTGACTGGGACCAAGCTGGAGTGACAAGTCAGTGTGAGCTGGCCGGGGGGAATGCCGTATGCCCCCTATATGAGTGTGGGGGGGGGGGGGGTTTATGGTATTGTGTCCATCACATACAGAATATCAAGTGAAAGTCCAATAAAACCAGCCCTCATGGCAGAGAGGGGCTGGTACGGTGTGGAAACGTGCCACGTCGCGTGCAGTGCAATGCAGTGGAATCTTGAGTGGGTTTTGGACCATTCTAATTCTCTCACAGGAGGGAGGTGTGTGGTTCAGGGGGTCAGGCCTCTGTGCCTGTGACTGGAATGTCACATGCTGGGAATGCGGCGGAGAGGGAGGAAGGGGGATTTGAGGCCCCTGTAATGTCCTGGGCCCCCTGAATCTTCCAGGGTATCCATGCCCCTTTGACGACTCTGGTCACATTTCCCCAAATTGCTCCAGGGACTTCGGATAAATAGCCCTGACCCTGTGTTCAGATACCAAGGTGTGTGTGTGTGTGTTTGTGTGTGTGTGAGAGAGAGAGATAATGTCGAAGGAGAGCATGATGGGATATGCTAAAAGCTGCATTCCAGTGTACCTGTGCATATGGCCAATAAAGCATCACTGACTACAACCTTGTCTCAGCTGCTTCATAGGGCTACTGGGGCAGCTTCCCGCAGGCCCCCCACAAGCCCCCCACAAGCCCTCAGTCTGAACGGGCAGGTCCTCGCACAGCAGGGTGAGGGACATGGATAAAAATACAACAGCAACAGGCACCTTACATTGTGCAAGTAGCTAAAATAAGTGACCTAGTTTAAAAACAAAAACAAAATAAACACAAAACTTTCTCGTAGCTAAAGCAAACAATAGACCAGCTGGAGGTAAACAAGACAAAGGGATGCTTAGAATAATTTAGCGATAACAGGCCAAATCCCAAATGCGCAGGCAGTGGCCTCATCAGAATTCCCGACAAGCCGAAACCGGAGCTCTGTTAAAGTCCGGTGCCGTCCCGCCGATCCATGGCACTCATGCGTTTCGCTCAGAAGTATCGCCCCCTGCTGGGTATCACCATATCAGAGGAGGAAGGTGTGAGTGACCAGAGGAGATTATCGTTCTCGGAGCGACACTGACGGCGGCGGCCCTCACCAGCATGCTCCGGGAGCCATGGAACTTCCGCAGGACCCTCGTCTGCTCCAGGTTCAAATGACGCTGCGACGCCTCCCTTCTCAGGAGCTGCTGCACCCGGCGTGAGGCCTTCCGCTTCGGCCTGACCCTCACGTGGTGGTTGTCCGGCTGGCGCCACTGCGAGCAGAATGGGCAGACTGTCTCCTCCGGGAAGCTCTCGCCTGGAACAAAGAGGGCAAAAGAGCAGGTCAAACAGAGGGTGCAAATGGATGTGGGCAAAGCAAACACAGGCAAACAAGGGTGAAACAAAAATGGGCAAACAAAAAGTGGGCGAACGAAAATGCAGACAAACGAGGCGAAACAAACGCTGGCAAAGGAGGGTGAAACAAACAGGGACAAACAGCATGTGAGATACTGATCACTGAATGTGTAACGTGGTACTGCTCTGCTGCCTAAGACCAGGTGTGGAACATGGCGAGGCCTCAAGCCACATGCTGGGACCATGGCTGCCCCACGTCAGCGAGTTCGGAGTGATCGAACATCGTTCACAGACACGTCGTTAAAACGGAGCCTTGTTTGGGCAGGAGGGGCGCAGTGGTGGCTGGCATCACTCCAGACAATCTGCACAGAGAGTGCAGACCCACCCGCGTAGATGTTTACGCGGAGGAAAAACAGAGGCACTGCAGAGACCTGGGGAGGGGATTCCACCCTCGAGGTCATCAGCCAGGAACTGCCAGCACAGCTTCAGCTGAGAGACATTAAAGAATAATAATAATAACAACATTAATAATAAGGAAGATTTCACTTACCCGACAGAGACTGAAACTTTCTCCTGAAATCAGACAGAAACAAATGTTAATATTCACACATTTTGATATAACAGAATTATTTTCTGTCTTCCAACTGCTTATCCCAGTCAGGGTCACATGGGGGCCTGGACCATATTCCAGGCAGCGTGGGGGACAAGGAAGAGGACACCCTGCATAGGATGCCAGTATATCCCAGGGTGTTAACACACACACATATACGCACACACAATGGGCAATTTACAGACACCAGTTAGCCTAAGAAAAAAACGGAGGTAGCCCACATAACATGGAGAGAACATACAAACTGCGCACACAGAGAAGAGGGGGCATTCAAACCCCCAAAGCAGAAGGAGCATAATGCTTTTTTTTAATCAGAGGTACATTTCCTTCTGTATCTGTGTGATCCCTTCCTAATTAAACCCTAAATCATGGCTGCTGACAAGGTGAGGAAAGGACAGCAAGGTCACGTCTCACACCTTGTTCGACCGTCTCGCACCTCCTGCCGACCTGACCCGGCATGTGGGGTGGGGTCACGGGAGGAACTAGGTCAATGCCTGACTCCCTGACGGCTGGGCGGGAAGGCCGATCGGCCAGCTGGAGCAAGGTAAGCTTATGCTGTGTTCCATTTGAACTCGTAACTTGGAAATTCTGAGTTCCAGGTCGGAAATTTGAAAGTGAAGTCAGAATTCCTCCTCTGAAAGTTGGAGGAATCTACACAACCTCAGAATTCAAGATGACTGCACCCTTTACCAACACAAGTTAAAGCTGTGGTTTTATACTGTTTATTAGCATTTATGTGTTATTTGTGGCTCATTAAACTAGTGACACTCACAGTACTGTCCAACAGCTATTTGTGGATGTATTGCTATGGTGTTTTTACGCACAAAATACCAACTGATATTGCTAACAATGGTTAACAATTAACCAGGCTAGAACTGGGGCCTGATTCAGAAAGGAGGATTTCTTGCTTAGCCAGATAACTTGTCGGGATTAAGGTATTCTGTTTTAAATATAACTGAACAAAGGAAAAGGCCATTTAAACTGAACTAAATTAAGTCTGACAAGTTATCCAGCTCTGCAAGAAATCCTGCTGTTTGAAACAGGTCCCTGGTATTGCTAAATGGCTTTCCGACTTGCTGTACTGGAACGCGGTTAACTTGGGTGTGACATCATTCCCAACTCCGACTTCCAACCTCCGAGATAAATGGAACGCAGCGTCAGACCACGGAAATCAGCTCGAGCCGCGAATCTGGAGCGGCGAGGTAGGATAGCAACAGCGAGGAAGCGGCTCGCGCAGAAATGACACGGTCCAGCAAGAGCAAGACCGGCCGACTCGCCTTCCATGTGATCAGTATCCTCAGCGCAGAGGCAGAAGGTGCTATGTTTGAAACCCATAGGGGTTTATTTCTGCCTTTGTTCTAAAAGCAGTGAGTTCTTCGGAAGTGGGTTCTTCGGAAGTGGGTTCTTCGGAAGTGGGTTCTTCGGAAGTGGGTTCTTCGGAAGTGGGTTCTTCGCGCGAAGCCGCTGATTGCAGACAGGGCCTCTTTCTCCCTTTACTTGGACATATAGAGCTCCGACATGCTGGATGACCATGTGCAGGACAGGCCGCTGCCACCATCCCCCCCCCACTCCGCCGCGTGTCCTTTTAAGTGCATATTCTGTCAAGACCCTCATCAGCCCAAGAGACGGAAACCTGTGACAAATATTTATCGACGGCGCTAAACGGGGACGTATCTGCAGGATACGATCTCAGGGACGGTGACCGATCGTCATATTTACTAATCCAGGACAGTGTGACAGTTGGCCCTTGGCCAGGGCACTTCCCACCAGCAGCGAGGTTGCAGATGGCAGAGTACCCCCCATCCCCAGGCCCCACACCCGCCCTGCAGGTGTTTATTTGGGCCATTCACGTTCTGCTTCTGCCCAGCCCCCTGATGGCAGCGCACTGTGGGGTCAGAGTTGCCCCCCACCCCCTACCATCAAAACAGCCCAACAAGCCGGGCCATCTGTCGCGATCAGCCGACGTCTCGTCTAGCAGGTACGGGGGGCATGAGGCCTCCCGCTAAACAGCGCTCACAGCCGGCTAACCGCCTCCCGTCACCTTGTCGGGTCAGGTGACTGGGAGGTGGAGACCTGCTGAGCTCTGTCCAAAAATAACGGCCGACCTACGTTTCATGAAATCACCATAATGCACAGAGCTATACTTGGGCGCCACCGTTTTAAAAACGTATTAGTTTTCAGTCTCAAAACATTTTTTTTATATTTAAAAACATTTTAATTATAAAAGTTTTTCTTTAAAAAAATTGCAGCACTAAACTTAATGTTTTATAGTACAAAAAATGGCAAAATATTTATACATATTTAAAAGGGAATTTTGACAGCTTGGAAAGCCATTTAGCTGCAAAAACCAAGCTGGGTAATTAGGTGTGAAATACCATCTGAAACCGTCTCCAAGATGATCAGCTTGAAACGATCCTGAATGTTGACACTGGTAAGAGCTTTTCTGGTAGCAAATGAAAAAGCTTTTGCTGCAAAGGGAAGAGAGAGAGACCCGGGAGCTGATTCGCTCTTCACGATATGGCTGCAAATTGGCTCCTCCCACTCAGAGTTCAGGGTCACTTTTAGCATCGAGCAACGGATATTTCACAGAAAGAGCTGAGTGAGGATTGAGCCATCAGCACATAATGTCCTGTGAAGATCAAACACTGACCCTGGGCGCGGTTACACAATAGATGCAAAACCTCATTTAATGTTCATCTAGCCTCTGCTCTCCATACAGTGCGCCCTGGCTCATCTGCAGATTCTGAGAAACGGATCCAGTTTCCCTACATGCATAAGTGAGCAAAAACACATCTGCCAAAGCAGTGAACCTAACCGGCATTCAACAAGATGAACCCTGCATTAAATGCTGAATTTCAAAGCTGGACGATCATTTCACAGTAAAAAAAAAAAAAAACGTTCCACCAATATCTGAACAAAGATTTAAAAAAAAAAATGCCATCTATATTACCTTCTTACAGGTTTTTATTAACAACTCAGTATGGAAGCTACATTAAAAGTGTATTATATTATTACTAAACACCCTTCAGAATCCACCAAACTGATGATTTGGGCTATGACCCCACTGTATTCATCATTTCATATGTATCCCAGTGATATAATACTGTATAGCACTGTCCAAATACAGCAGCTGTCATTTTATAGCTCCGATAAATTATAACATTATAATTCTATAATATTATAAATTCTATAGTCTATAGAGATATACTGTGTTTCACATTTTAAAAATGGCAGTCATATATATAAAAATACTCCTCAAAATACTGCAGTTCACTGGATATCAGTTTCAGGACACAACTACATTTAACTCCATAATCCAAGCGATTAAATTAAAATCCGGAAATTCCTTTCGGCAAGGAGGTGTAAAGTTGGCAGACAGATAACATTATGAACAGGCTCCTATGATCATAGCCATGGCTGCTGCAGACACTAATCACATCACAGCAGGAGATGGACGCAAAACAAGTTGCCTTAGATGTAGCAAGTTGATTATTATTAGAAGTTGATTTTTTTCAAACATAAAGATGTTTATAGTTCCATAATGATTTATATAATAAAATAAAATAAAATAAATAAATAAAGTTTGGGTCATTTTAGTAATTTAGAAATGGAGCAGTTTTGACTCCTGGTTTCAGCAGTTTAATTCAATGTATTCACAAGTTTGCACATGACTTGTTCGCGTATTCCCTAAAAAATGCATAAATTTTTAAAATATTTTTTTCCTGATGATTGATACCATATTTGTCCTATTTATCATTTATTATTCTATACAGGTTGATCCTAAACATCACTTTCATTTATTAATTATTTGCATTTGTTTTATTAACATTTAGACCAACCTAGACACACTGTGGGGGAAAAAAAATGCCCCATACTGCCATCTCGTGCCCCAACATCTTACTACACAGGGATATCAATCAATTGACCGAAAAAAACACACCAAAATAAAGGTACTATATTATACTTCAGATACCCGGTCTATGGATGGTGTTATTTAACCCAACATAATTTGTCACACCTTCTAAAACTTTTCAAAAATATCTAAAGTATGTTCAAATCGCCGATCTTAGCGAAGTGTCATCAGCCACAAAAGCGGCTTGTTGAAGCCGTGTAATTACGGCATTGTTTTCCATGTAGCTTCTGATTCCAAGTCAGACCAAACAGAACGTAATGAGATCTAACCAATGTTTTTTATACACTTCTTTAAAAGTACTTCTTTTTGCACGTGTTTCTCCAATAAACTGTCATAATATAAAGGGGGGTTTCTAGCTGAAAAGATCAGGGGCTAAGTCAAGTTTACCTGGGGTTTGCCTTTTTTGTTTTAGAAGGAAGATTGGCATCAGGGCTAAAATACTCGGGGGTATATCCCCGAAAGATCGGACCTAACGACGCCATTCAGTCTACACAGCTTATCTATACGTGAGCCCTATTTTGCCAGCAGATGTCACTATGTGAAACATTTGCCTTCGAAATATTGCATCTGTTGCCGATTCGACCTGTCATGAGCCCGTTTTTGCCATCGCTACAGGACAAATGCCATGCCGTAAGACACGCTGAAAACACGATTTTATTCAATTTAAATGAAAAGAGATTTTTGCATCACACTTACATCAAAAATCGCGCTTGCTCAGGGCAGATGTCTTTATAATAATGACTAGCGTTGATCAGAAACTTGAAGGTTGTAGTACTTTTTTTTGCCATAACTGGTTTTGAAACACACGTAAGACAGTACACGGAACAAGCACGCTTCCGGCTTCAAACGGAAATACGTCATGCATCATAATGGGCAGGATTTGAAGGTTTTCTCCGCCCTTTATTCCTTATATGGACAGCACCTTAGCGTTATTGTTTCTTGCTCCTCATAATCAGCGCATTCTGACTCTGTCGTCGATATCAGACGCAGGAAATGAAAATAGGAGCTGAATTGGGCTATATTGCGATATGACGAAATTTCATTTTCGCTTCTGTGTTTTCATGTCTTTCCTGAAAATATCATTCTTCTAGTGTCCGTACCCGTACAGTGTGATGATTTCAAGGAAAATTAACTTTTTGCTCTCAAAATAAAAAAAAACCAAAATTGCACCACACTGGCACATAAAACTGCACCTTTGTGGACAATCCATCTGGTAAAAATAATATATATTCCTTTTAAGCGCTGCAGAAGAACTACATCATATATTTAAATGTGCATCTCAGTCAGATGCAATGATGCCATGATATTTGTATTCAGTTGTCAGTATTTGATTAGTAAGTGAAACTAATGATAGCCAGGGATTTGAAATGTAGCGTATCGGCACAGCAAAGACCAGGTCCACAGGCCTGATGCTTTGTTTTCGTCTTCCCTTTGTTTTGGAGAATGAATGACATAACTGTTACTCGACTACGCAGGAAGTGAACAAGGAGGGTTAACTAATTGCTACAACCAATTCTTACGACAGTCAATCGTGTCATACCCCAGATTGACCCAGGAGCATCAAAGGCATTTCACTGACTGAAATAAGATGGTATCGAGAAGTTAGTGAGTGAATACACAGAACACAACATATCCTTCCTGACTTAATTTTTTCTTTCTTGCACCAACAAGGATAGTCTCAAATTTCGTAGTATCTCAATAAAAGTATTCGTTCATATATTCATTTTTTCATTGATAAGGTGCAGAAGCGTCTTCCGAACCTTGTATTTTACATATGTATGTAGGTCAAGTTCAAAAGGATAAAACTTGGACGAAAAAAAAAAAATCAAGTGGGCAGTGTGTAGGCTACTTGCAAATCAAAGGAATGGGATATGGGAATTTCACAATCTGATCAAGTGCAAATTCCGTGCTGATGGATACAGCTTAATCCCCTGAGGGAAAAGCTTATAATTGCTCGGAAAATTGTTTTCCTCCAGTTGCAAACGTTAATGACAGTCACGCTTTCCCTCCCTCTCTTTCACTGACGGGAACATATTAAAATGCAATAGCTTTTCGTGTAAATAAAATCATGATGCTTTCCAGTGCCCGGAGGTGGGTCGTCTATGGAATTGCATACTTGAAGGTAAGGCGCCGAACGCTCATTTTAATTTCAAAGCCAATAACGCCAGAATCAAATGATGTAAAGCCCATTCTTAGACTTAGCCCTCGCCACATAGTGTGCAACGGCGAGAAATAAGTATTTGGGATCTGCGGAGAATCCACCGATGTTTGATTTGGTATGACAACCGATCCACCTGCGGTACGTGGACTCCGTATTTAAGCTACAGTATGAGCCGGAGTATCACCGCATTTGCTCACTCAAGACCCTCGCACGGACGAGGACGCATTTCCCAGGCACATGTTTCTGATTAGGTAAATATCCCGATTCGTTCTGTAGTCATGCATGCGTTTCCTCGCATGTTATCGTATAGATTAACTTATTTTAAGTGAAGCAAGTCTTTTTTTAATATCTGAAAGCAATTTGTGCTACAGTGTACGGCTTGTATAGGCTAACAAATATGAATTATTCAAATTGCACAGCACCCTTAGACGAATGTTTTTTTTCTTTGACTGACGAGAACTGTTATGACAGTTAATAATGTTTGATAAGTCGAATGAAAAATGGAAGTTAAGTGCGGGCAATATATTATTCAACTCCGGATCGAAACGTCGATAGTGCATTCTCTGGGATTTCTGCGGTTCTTGAAAATAGAAGAAAGCAATCGTATCACCTTGCTTAACGGATTTTCAACGGATTTATACTATTCAATAACTTTCTGGAAGTACTGTTTTACAGAGTATCGAAAATTCTTACTAGGGCATACTTTATTACTGTCGGTCCTAAGTAGATTTTGAAGGTCACGCTTTAGTAATAGAACTACTGCAACTTCATTTACATATAACTACAAACACCGACCCCGTCAAAATTAATGTGAATTAAGTTACTGAATGAACTGCTTACTCGCGCCCATTAATTAAACAGATATATATGACATACATGACAAAAACAAACGCATAAACAGACTTTTATGAACTGTTATGCATAAGCGTAATTCAGACATGAAAATCAAATAGTGCTAACTTTAACATTAACGTTTAAGCGATCGATCTCAGAACAACGTACAATTGTAATGTATTTAGTAAGACAATGATACGGCTTCATAATGATATATTTCACATAATGTACTCGATGCACGCGTAAAGCGATTCTCCATTCTCTTCTTAAAGAAGCAGGCGTCCATAATCATGCTTAAGATGTGAACTCCTTTTAAGTTTGCATAAGATGTTTTATTTTACGCTTAATTGCGTTAATTGTTCATGCAATTAGCTCATTTAGTACAAAAAAACTCCCAATTTACTTAGCTGAAGACATTGGAAATTCATTCAATTAACAGCTTTTTAATAAAACTGATTCTCCTAGTTCACCATGAGTAGTCGGACTATACTGAGAGTATAACAGCCACTTCCTTGAAGCTGCCGTTCATATATACTGAAAACATGACATTTAGTTTTTCTACTTTGTTTTCAAGTAGCTTTAATCATTATGCATGTACGTAGGTGTGAACATTCTTGTTTGTGTGATAACAGCAAAACAGTGAATCATTTGATCTTTCTACTGTATACAGCATATATAATTTGAAAACCATATACGCATTTGAGATAAATTCACACAGGCCTACTGTAAAACCGGGGTGTGGGGAATGGATGAGGCCTGGGGGTGGGTCGATCGGTATAAATGAATGTTGTAATTTATGTATGCAATTGTTTAAGTGCAAAGCCCTCGCTGTTTTGCCGTGAGTCACGCGTCCCAGGGACCGGGACAAGTCGGTAATGTGACAGGGGACGCGGAAAGGTTCGGTCAGCACGCGGGAGATCGCGCACCAGGCAGAACTGCAGCGCAAGGGACAATTGTGCTGAGAGTGGCGACGAAATGAAGCGAGTCTGAGCTCAGGCGTGTTGACCTGACATTCGATATAAATATCATATTCAGCTCACTGGTTCAAAAGCTGATGAATTCATTGTCATTCAATGTACCTTGCAGTGTTTTTTTCTCTTCTAAAATTACGTTTTGCCTTGGAGCTATTTTTTCCCAGGTGTACGTTATTTGATATTATAAAATAAACAATTTATTATTTGAATTCATATTTATTTTAATAATTTAAGGACTATATTGCTGAGCCCAGCACTGCATTCTCGTGTGCAAGGGCGTAATTTTGGTTTGAACATTGGGGGGTTGAGGTCAGATTCCATTTAGGGGGACACATGATTTTGGGGCTGGGGGTTGCATTAGCCGGTTTTGATTTACTGGGGGGGATTACAACCCCCCATCGACCAGTAATTTACGTCTATGAATTTTAAAATGCTCTGCGCAATGCATGTTCAAAAATGCAACGCGGTCATTTTTTTTATTCTAGCACGTCTCCCTCAAGGGCTTTTTAAGAATAGCTCTCTGAGAGGAATCACATGTGGACCGCAATTCATAAGGGCCAAAACATGCCCGGCAGCGTTAGTAATAAGTTATCGCCGAGGCGTACGTGAGGGCATTCAAGAGCTCGCCACAATTTTCTTTCTTACAAAGGAGGCTTCGGCTCAGATATCCCTAGAGGTCATTTCAGAGAACCTAACTATTTTATGTATATAAACTTTCTTCTGAAATCCTTCTGAAATTGACTTCAGATGGCTGTAAGTAGGTCAGACTCTACAACGCTCGTTTTAACAATCGGTTGGAGCTTTATAATCTGCGTTTTCAATAGGCTACGAAATACATTTCATGGTGATGCTGCGGCTGATCTTCAAACACGTGTTGTGAAGGTTTTCCATTGTTGATCACGTGAGGGAGGAGCGATGATCTGCTTAAGGAGAAACGTGTAAAAATGTGTCAGCAAAGTCCGACCTGTCCTAGCTTTTTGCTTCTTTAATTTGGGTTAGAGTGGAACCTGCCCCTAAAGGAGAAACTCATTGCTTCTGCGTAAACGTCACTGTAAGTGGTACAGTTCAGTGTTCCTGTTAAGGCTTAAAAATAGACCTATTGTCATTATGAGAGATTATTATCCAGAAATAAAACTAGAGTTAGTGGCTCACCACAGAGCCTCAAGCCAGCAGATAGTCACCGGTGATTGGGTGTTTTCTGGGCCCGGCTGATCTCAGACTCAGCCTGTAGCTGAGTCTGCTTTTTGAAAGTTACACTTAGGAAGCATTTAAGAGTGAAGGACCACAAATTATCCTGAGAGTTATTCCATTATCTGACATCCAGGTGCCTTAGCATACTCATAATGGAATATGCAACAACAGCCCTATCTATCTATCTATCTATCTATCTATCTATCTATCTATCTATCTATCTATCTATCTATCTATCTATCTATCTA
>JAODLC010000050.1:8977492-8989604 GCA_026781145.1 Hippopotamyrus pictus
GGGGGGGATACTTATTGTAGCGTTTGATGGCCGCTGGGGGAAATACACTCGCTGGGGCAGTGCAGCTGTGTGAATCTGTTGCAAAATAGGACAAGCAGGTGCAAAAAATGGAGAGATGGATGGATGGATGTCTTTTGAGCATTTTGCACACACACACACACACACACACACACACACACACACACACAAACATATATATATGATGATATATATGATTTTGTTCCCATGCCTAATATCTTTGACCTTGGTATTCCTCTTTACTGTCCCGTAAGGCAAAGTGTGAATAAAACATGTCTTTACTCTGTGATGAATGGCTTGCTGGCCTGCGTTGGCCTTCAGGTCTGGTATCGTCTGCCCTGCATTCTGCTTGCACTCCACACCTCCTCTACAGCATTAATACAGTCTGGTACTGGTGTCAGCTTTGTCCTTGTTTTATCCCAAAGATATTCCATCAAATGGATATAGGGCATCAGAGTGTTGATTTGCATATTCCATAGCTGAAACCATGGTGCCTTCCATCAGTGGGGTGTCTGACTTTTGGTGGGAAAGTGTATACAGTGACTCAACTGAAGCAATATAAGTTTTAAAAAAGGGCAGAACTTTAGCCAGTTACCTACTGTTTTACTGATTAAATGTCGCTTTAAATTACCTGAAACAATTTTGGCCAAACAATCTGACCTCAAAAATGTGCTAACATGGCAACACGTTTGCAAGAAAGCCCTGAGGAGAATGAACCTGAGATTTACATCAGAGCACTATTTCCACCGAAGACAGAAGAATGCAAAATCCAAATCTAAAATGAGATTTGCAGTGAATGAGAACCCTTAAAATGAATTGCATTAAAATATAACGGCCAATTTCCACTAGATGGCACTATAAACATGCATAAAATGGCTCTTGATGGATCTTTTTAGTGACAATTTTATTCTGCCCATTAGAAAAGAACGAACTTATAATTATTTAAACAAAGGCAATTTAATGTATACACTTGTAATTTTATTACAAATGAATAACTGTTGAAACTATAAATGTGAAGAAGAATCCTTTTTACAATATATTTGGGGTAAGAGGGTGTATTCTAATGTGTCTTAAATTGACAGTAAAATTTGGCTCATTGCAGTCTGTCTGCGTGCACCCTGGAAGGCATCAGATTAGCGACACCTCCAGCAGTCTGACTGGCATTCATTCAGAGGGAGCGCCGTGAAAAAGAGGAAAAAAGAGAAAGAGGGACAGAGTCTGGCTGTTTGCCAGGCAGTTGTATGGACGGCATCCAGGGGTCCAATCCGGGAGAAACAGGACCTTGCTGAAGGAAATAGCAATATGGCAAATATTTGGGGTGTGGAGCTCCACGGTCACACCTAGACAGGCACAACTAGCACGGTACTTTGTCCCCTCCGGCTGAACGAACTGCCTTCTGAAGGACTGGCCTGGACTTTCTGGCTCGTCTTTCGGCTGAACGAGTTATAGGCCACCGGCTCCTTTAATCACATTTCATACAACCCCAGAATTAGGAGAGGGAGCCTCGATGTGTTTCATCAGCCTCACGCTTAGCCGAAAGAAGTGCCTGTCAGTCAGCCTGCCAAAGCAGGAGATGCGTTCTCCCTGCGGCCTGCCGGCACCAGGGTTAAGAAGCAGTGGCCTGTACTGTCAAATGCACAGCGGCGCATCAAATGCAGGGTAACAGGGATGGGAACACACCTCGGTCCCCATCCCCGCTAAAACCGTGTTAGCTTTAATGGCTAGCTCAGCCATTTTATTCATATGTAAATGAACGTTTCCATATTATGGGCAAGTCCTTTGATTTTAGAATCACATTTACAAAATATCAGTGATGTCGCAGATATGTCTACATATGTACGTATTTCTGTAGCTCAACAGGTATTACAGTGTGCTAACAATGCATAGGTTGTTGGTTCAAATCCTAGGAGGTGCCCACTAATTATAACTTTTCACTCTAATGTAGTGTTTTTTTGATCTGCCGGTCAGTCCACATTTTTGCTTCCTCCCAGCTTGGGAGCAAAAATGTGGGCTGTCCAGGGGGGTTCCCAAGGATCGCTTTGAGAATCACTGCTTTTCTGTAAGTTGCTTTAAAAAAATGTGTCTGAAAAATAAATGTAAATATGTTCCCTGAATTACTTTAATTATATATTCTCTTTGTACCCAAGTATAGCTGAACAAATGTTCAAATCCACCTGCTGCACATGGTCAATAAGAATCTTGGATGTCCATCATCATGGTTCCCTCTCCTTAATTTGGTCGAATCATAATAATAATAAAAAGCTATCCATTTGAACAACATTTCTGGAGCAAAGTTCCCCAATTTACATAGGGTCTAATGCCTTCCCTTACTGTGAGATTGTGTTTGTGAGTGTGTGTGTGCACAGTGTGATGTCTTGAAGTATGAGCTGTTGGGTGTCCTGTACTTATCGATGGTACGTGAGTGAGTGCTGAGGGGAGAGGGCAGGTACGTGTGACCTGCTGATCGGGACAAAGTGACACATGCTTAAGCTGTAACCTTGTGCCCTGTGCTTCCATCAGTGGATATGAGGTTATGGAAGACAGATGAATAAGAAAAGGCCCCTCCTGTTAACCTGGTTCACAGAAATTAACACCACGCCGATTTGCTGATTTACCGGAGATGTTCAGGGCATCTCTCAGTCAGAATAAGGCCAAAGAAGAAATTTCTGATGATAAGGGCTAAAGTGTGAATTACTGAGTAGCAAGCAAAGACATTACAGATAATTTACCAGAATATTTCTTCCATGTGTCATTTTATAATTGATTTTGCCACAAATCTTGGATGGTGGATTAAATGTCATCCTTTTTACCTGTTTAATTTCAAATATCTTTGATTTATTATTACAGTTTCCGCCTCAAGCCTCGCGCAGGAAAATAAGTAATAAATTTAGATTTTTTTTCTCATCGTATAGTGCCGGCCCCAAACACCCCCAGGGTTGCAGGTTCGATTTCTCTCTGTAATAATATGGGTTTTCTCTTGCAGTCCAAAGGCATGCAGTTAGATGAGTTACTGTCTCTAAATGATTATGGATGAATTCGCAGCTGTGAATATTAGCGAACCAGGTCTAACAATGCTGCTAATGCAAGCAAAGTCTGAATGTTCCCCACCCCACTCTCAATCACACACACACACTTATACATACACAAAGGCATCAATAAATAATCACTTTGGGAAGGAGTCACAGGTGGAACTATTGACATTGATTCAATGGGGTTGAAGTCCAGCTTGCACAATATCGCCTGGCTTAATGAGAGCCTA
The DNA here is from genome assembly GCA_026781145.1 of Hippopotamyrus pictus. Taxonomy (NCBI): domain Eukaryota; kingdom Metazoa; phylum Chordata; class Actinopteri; order Osteoglossiformes; family Mormyridae; genus Hippopotamyrus; species Hippopotamyrus pictus. Next base: position 8,980,770 of record JAODLC010000050.1, read on the forward strand.
CCCATAATGCAAAGCGGACGTCACCGTGCAGAGTCGGCACTGGTTCCCGCAGCTGTCCTTCACCTGTCCTTCTCCAACATCAGCCAGCATGCGTACGGGTTCTGAATGGGTCAGGAGTTCTGACAGAGAGAGCTTCCTCTTCATCCACAAATGGGCTTTCACATTGCGGCAGGTGGCTCTGTCACGAGGCCAGGACAAAATAAAATAAAATACTCGGCCATAAAACTCCATAAAACCACAACAATGATCTTTTCAAACATCACGGAAACACTACTCGGAATCAGCAGCTTGGTTTACACTCTAAATTGTATAAATAATAATGCAATTTAAGAAGGAAAAATTCTATTCTGTACATAAGTATGTACCGACAGAACAGTATTTCTTGACAAAACATTTAACACATATCTCACTCATGAGGAAACTAATGGCAGACACACAATGTAAGGGAGCTAGTATACAGAACTCCACAACTAACCAGTGCGATTTATCTGTGTCTCCCAGAATCAAGACACAGAGGTTACTGCGAACACAAATTCACAGCAACTCACAGCTTCTTTTTGGCACTGCGGGGCCAAAAATCACCACAGTGTATAATAACCACACATGAGTGCATGTCCGTACAGTAGCATCTTCACATTAAAGGGTGAAATGAACACATTTCCTTCAGATGACAGTATGACTCCACACTACAAAACTGTCTGAATCACACTTCTGGACCAAAATAAATCTATGTATCTTCTTTACAGGATTACCTACAAAATAACTTCTTTTAATTATTTTCTAGAGAACTAATCCATAAAAGCAGCTAACAGCAATCTCACGAGTCTACAAACTGACTTTGTTAAACACTCTGTGTGGTGTTGTGTGTTCTAAGGGACCCTAAGATCAGGACACACTCCAGTGAGTCTCGAAGCAGAGGAAACTAGCCCTCTATTGGATGCATGGATTTTAAATTGTACAATTCTGTGTACATTCTAAGTGTCACAATCTTAAATATTTCTGCCTGCTACCACTGCTCACTATTTAGTACTTTTATACTTATTTTGCAAGACATTACATATTTTTTATCAGTTAATTTTACTTTAATACTAAAACTAGCAATAATTTAACAGAATGAAACAGAAGGTAGAATATATACAAAACTATGAGAGTATGTGCTTAGCACAAGATAAACACCATAAAACCTTGATTTGGCAAATGTTGAATATTCAGGCATACCAGACCTACCACAGGCCAGGAAGAACCCTGTTTTGTGGAATTAATTGGATGTATATGGATGACTGTACCTGCACATGGTCACTATATATATTTTCTATATGAGGAATTTATGAAGACATACGTTTTAACTGTTTGTTTTGATTCGTAAAACGTGCAAATACCGAAGGTTTATGTACGTCTTATTATGAAAACATTAAGACTAAATAAATGTTTCAGAGGACATATGTTTTAACTGAATCTTATTGAACTGTTTTGAAAGCCTCGTCTCTTCTTTCTTGACGCACGGTGTTTGTGGGACCTCCTGTAGCGGTTTTTCGCCAAACATCATTTTCACAACGAGACATACGAAATTAACACTAAATCAGTTCTGGCGTTTACTTTATCGTTGTGTTTGTAGGGGAAAAAAATAATAATAAGGAAGTAAAACAGCCCCGGTTTCGGACAGCTGGATGCGTCTGGTGTTTTTCCCAGTTAGAAACATTTTAATCACCTTCATGGAAATCTGGAGGCAAACACGATCCAGGGACAATAATTTTCTAAGGCCAGACAGCACGGTGAGTTTTACGAATTCCAGGGTTATGATGACTTTGAGACTTTGATCCTCTGTAAATAAAGGACAGAGATAATTAAAGGGATGTAACCTAGTAGACTTAATAATATGTATAGGGGATGAAAAAGACTCAATAACACATAGCAAAGAGAGTCCCCAAAAAATAAATAACAACCAATACAAGTCAGAAGACTGCACGAAGAGGTTTTGCAGAAATACTGCGGCCTGACAAACGGCTATGCGAATCCATTGATCAGACATATCCATCCATCCATCCATCCATCATTCTACCCATCTCTTAACCGCTTACAGCCTTACACAATGTAGAGGCGTGGAAGGACCTGGATCCCGTCCCAGGAATCACAGGGCACGGACGATTTTGCTGTTAAATCTTGAAAGTACACCCAATAATAAAGAAATCAAGAAGTGACATTGATACTGAAATTAAAAATGCAATAGGCCTATATCTGAAGACCAGACAGGACTGGAAAATTAAATATCAATAAATAATTAGGCATTTCTACCAGTGATAGAATGTACTGTAAACCTCACTAATTCCCCAATAATAATAATAATAATAATAATAATAATAATAATAATAATAAGAAGAAGAAGAAGAAGAAGAAGAATAATAAGAAGAATAATAATAATACTTTCTGGATTGTGATAATTATTATTGCTGTTTTATATTATACACTTCATTTGCTGTAATCAATGCTCAGTTACGGTGCCAACTGACACAGCATTATTATCAACGATCGTAGATAGGTAGTATATAAGTAAGACTATTATAAAACCTTCCCAAGGCGGGATTATTAAAACACGGAGCTATACACTCATTTACAACACAATTACTTATCCAATACATAAAAAACAAACACGTGTTGATCCGGAAGAAGCAAATAAGACGCGGAAGTTAACAACATGACGCAAAACGCCTTTTGGAGCTGTCAGTCCAGTTTACATTTACATAATTTAAAAAGCAAGGACCTTGAAATGCATTATGGCATATTGACATTACGAATGCCGATGTAATCTGTCCCTGCCAGGTCACTCCCAGAAAGGTGCACGAAAAGGAAAAAGGTTCCCTGGGAGCAGTTGTCTCTTGGAAAAAATACGATTTTTTTAAAAGAAATACCTTTGCCTTCAGTTGAGATGAACTGTGCACGAACTGATGGTTATGGCCCCTAGAGGCGTAGCCTAAATACCCAGACTAACCGGTGCATATGTTTGCATATTTGCAACATTCCCGAAGAAGGAAGACCCGAAGCCTAAAGAACGAGTATGATCTAGGTAAGTTGAATTTAACTATACTATGAGAGATAAATCAGCCCCCAAAACATTTGCCATTATATTATTGATGGTATTTATCTAATCGAATTAAGTTTAGCTTGTATTGCTGTTGGCACAGAGGAACTGAATACAGTTAAAAGTAACATTTTCAATACATTTTATTTAGGTAAAAGTACAATATTGTTATCAGTACATAACAATTCGCTCGGTCTTTACAGAGGAAAAATAAGAAAACGGAACCGCTATACACTCACAGACAGACTATACTTCGAAGGATCTGACTTCTTTAAAAGTGTGCGACTCATGCTTCGGTAATCCCAGTTAAATGTGCCAGATCGTCCGAAAATGTTGTTCTCCAATTCATCCATCTCAGTGATCTGGGAGCAGATTGATTAAATGTGGAAGCGAGAATGGGGAAGGGGGCGCGCGCGCGCTCCCTCGCGGCGCGTCCCCGGGTCACGTGGCGAATGTAGCCAAAGCTGGCCGAAGTCGGAAACTTCCTGGGGAGCAGGAGGGCAAAGCGGGGGGGAAAATACCCGGCGTGGGGGAAGCGCTTACGGATCGGCCATCTGAGTGCCGGGGAGGGAGACGCCGGGCGGCGTGCGGGCACGGCTCGCTGTGTTTGGCCTTCCGTGAAGCGGAGTGCCCGGGCTGCTGCTGCGCGGTCAGAAGTTACTTTGGTGCCTTTGCAGTCAACGTGGAGGAGGATGTGGTTAGACTGACTGATAGCTAGCTAGTCAGCTACCCGAAGCCATCTGTTTCGCTAATACCAGTATAAACATAACCGGTTTACGGGATCCGGGATGTAGGCAGGTAAGAATAAGCGGTTCAGATACAATTTCTTACCTCCCCCGTGAATCTGTGCGTGTAAACTCATAACTCAGTACGGTCCACTGAAAACTAGTTAATACGTGGGAAAGATTGTTTACAGTCGTAAGTGTGCAGTTTATTTATGTCAAACTGACAAATACAAAGGTTGGGGTGAGGTAACGGGCAATCTAACCATCCGTGCAAAACTTTCAGAACAAATAAACTCAATTTCAGAACAAAGTAAAACGTTTGTTTCGTTATGTATTATGTATCCTTAAATATATTTACAGTTTCTCCCAAACCAGGATCTCTTTTAAGCCTGATTGAATGTAAATCTGTTTGTGCTTATTTGCCCCTGTTTATTGAAATAAAGATGATAATGTTAATTTATGAAATATAAGCTGTCAGAGCTGCGCTTCGATTACACCTGTAGTCACTGCGTAATACTGGTTTGTGATCCCCGATCGAAGGCTGGTTGATACCCTAAGCGCAATATCTGTCGGGGACCAGCGACGTCCCGGTGCTAAACAGACATCCGGAAATTAAATATGACAAAATCGGCTAGGTAGACGATATATTTAATATAATCATGAAGGCGTATGCCTATGAGCTGTTTATTAGTTGTGTTACACTCGTATCTCGTTTAAAGAAAAGTGTCAAGGAGTGTCAGCTTAACGTCCTGATCAGTTGTTTCACTTGCAGCTGCGCCCCAACAGTGAATTAAAAAGATGATCGTATGCGATTTTGAATTTTTATATCGACATCAGTGGGCTGAACGGTGTACGCTACTGGGGGTCAGGGCCGGCCCGTGGCATAGGCAATATAGGCAAATGCTAAGGGTGCCAACTTCTGAAGAGACGCCAAACTGCCAACAAATTTCACTTTGCCTCAAGCGGGGGGCGCTGGCGGTGATGCTCGCCTAGGGCGCCACACCGGCTAGGACCGGTACTGCTGGGGGTCTCCTTCCCTGCGGATCTGATATGACTGGGAAACAAGTAGCACAAGTCTCAGTTACTGTATGTCAACATCTAGCTGAAACGTGCATAAATTATTTGTAATTTCCCAGTAAATTGATTGACAATCTGATAGCAACATATTGTAGCTGGCGTCAGTGCTGAAAACTTAAGCGCACTAGTTGACAGATGAATACAGTTCTCGCCCAGATGGAAGATGAGTTAAATCTCTAACTAATGAAGTTAAGTCGTGCCCAGGCAACAAGGCGAAACTTCGTAATTTTTCCTGAGGCAGACTGTTTTGTTACCCATTCCTCTTTAAAATGCTTTTTGGCTCTGGACTGTGATACAAACCAGGTGTGAGCGTCCGATTTGTAAAGGGCACACACTGATTGTCCTGGCTATCAGATACGGAATGACTGGTTTGACTGATACCTAATATGAATCTTTTCTTAATTAAAGTTACACACCGCTACACAATCATCGTCCTACAATTAAGGGTTTCCTATGATAAAGTGGTACGTTATTGTATTTTGTTGATTCAGAACAGCGGAATGGCTAATTGAGGGATATCTTCACATTTTACCAATATTATTTTTTTGCAAAGTAAATATATCTTCTTCTATTCTGTATTTCCCATGAAGCATAGCCCATCGGGCAGGACACACCCTGAATGGCTCCATTAGAGAGCAAACACCCATTAGAGATAACTTTGCATGGTTGAAGGCAATTCTGTGGAATTTTGACCTGTGTTGTCTGCAGGGCTGGGCCTAGCTGTAGGCCAAATAGGTAGTTCCCTAGGGTCCTGAATTACCTGCGTTGTGGAGGAAGTTTTCTTGGTAGGGGGCCTTTCATGTAAAGCTTCACCTAGGGCCCCTGAAGAAGTGGAGCCGGTTCTGGCTGTCTCTGAAGCCAGTCCGCGGTGATGAACAGCCGAATATCTTCCAAGCAGGTTTATAAATGTCAGATATAAGTGACGATTCATAAAGCTGCGCTTCTGTAATATTAATAACCTGAAAGAGGGTGGTTTGAAAGGCCAAGAAATCCAAACGGATCTCAGGATAGGTAGATGAAACGTTAGAGTGACAGAGGTCCTAAAAAATTTGGAGCACAGTATGATTAGTTGGAACCTCAAAATCTCTAATCACACCCCTGCAAGCATTTGTGGGATGCTATGGAACCAACATATCTAATTTACATTAACGTAGCCCCTTACCCAGCTGGGGTCGAGGCATTTTGTGTTGTGACAATACTTCTCTCTCCAAATCATCTGCCATTTGTGCCTCAGTAGCCCTTCTATTGTGTTCTGCCAGACAGGACAGTCTCCATTCACATCACGCGTTGATGAGTCTTGACCGCCCAACACCTTGCCCTCCTCAGACCACTCTCAGTAGGTGCTCACCGTAGCCGACCGTGAGCACCACACAAGCCTCGCTGTTTTGGAGATGATCTGACCCGGTCGTCTGGCCATAATGGTTTGGCCCTCCTCAAAGTCACTCAGATCTTTACCTCTGGCCATTTCTGCTGCATTCAGGATGACTACAAGCACCGAATGACAGCTAGTCTAGTATATCCCAGATCTTTACATATGCAGTTACAGTCAACCTTATTCACTTCATAATGTTTTGGCTCATCGGTGTATAATTAAGGATATTAATGGCTAGCTTGTGGATATGCTACATCACCTGTGTTTGTACGCTTTCCAGGAGGAGGACACCATTCTGTCCCCTTTGTGGTGTTGCAGGGTGTCACCTGGACTGACGCAGTGTGGGGACAATGAGGCTGCACTGGTCACGGAGGCTGGGCCTGCTGGCGAGGGCGGGCCTGCTGTTGTCCGCCGTGTGGCTGGCCTACACGCTTCTGACTCGCTCCGCCTCCCAGGCCCCGGGGGAGGACAGTGGGAGGCGGAGCCTCCGGGAGCGCGAGGCCAACCCGGCCACGGGGCGGCCGATGGATCCGGCACGTCCCATCTACAGCAAGGTCGACCCGGACCCGTCCGCGCCGGGCGAGTGGGGCAGGGCCACCCGGCTCACGCTGACCGAGGACGAGAAGAAGCAGGAGGAGAACTCGCTGGAGCGTTACGCCATCAACATCTACGTCAGCGACCGCATTTCCCTCCACCGGCACATCCAGGACAACAGGATGTACGAGTGAGTGCGCCCTGAGGTGACGGCGTGCCCTGGAGAAGATTCAAACGCCCACACGCATCGCCGGGAGACGGGCTGTCTCAGCCGTGCCGCAGACACACAGTCCGGCCCGATTCATTCCAGCTATCTCTGTATGACAGATTCCCCAAGTTTATAATGTCTCTTTATGTCCGTAATCGATTGCAGTCCATGCCGCAGCTGGGTGAATATTAAATCCGAGAGCCTCAGAGTAGCTTCTCTAAAGCGGCGTTATCGCATCTGAGCACCCATCAACAGTTACATGTGCTGCTTTATAATGATGGGGAACTCTTCTGCTCTGAGGCGACCGTCGTTTTATAGAAGGACTTTAAATCGGCCGTAACTGTTGAGCTTCCTGTCACTGGTGCAGTGCAGTGTGTGTTTATGTCGCCCCACACTGGCTTTCATAACCCGGCTGGGCGTGTCCGCGCTCCCAGTGCCAGTGTTCCCCGGCGCCCTGGCACGTCTGTTTCCCGCTGTGACTTTCAGCACCGTGCAGGTGAAACGCTGCTCTCATCTTCGCACGCCGGAGCACCTTCTTCGTGCAATTGTCTGGTCTTGTTCTCTCACCCAATTTGTCACGCTTAAGGCGACTGCGGCACATCTTTGCTGTTTAACATATTAACCCTCGCAGTGATAAAGTGAAGCTACACCTGTAAAACTGACGCCGCTCCACATAAATCAGCATTTGGAACAGTAAGGACTAGAACGTTTGTAGCTGCTTGAAACATTTGTATCAGATTTAGGTAGCAGTGGGAGATATGCATGTCAATGCAGTGCGCCGCTTTCAGGAAAATATTTCTCATAAAAGCTTTTTCTTAAACATCGAACTGTGGAGAATGAGATTATGCAGACTTCCAGTTTAGTATTCGATGATGTCATGTTTCAGTCTGGGGGGGGGGGAAGTATGATCAGAGGAAAATCCCACGGGGAACAATGACTCTTGTGATTGAATGACCTCATGGGTTTTGACAGAGTAATTAAAACAGTGTTCTCACTTCGCATAGATGCCGAGTGAAGAAGTATGACTATCAGCTTCTCCCCACCACGTCTGTGATCATCGCCTTTTATAACGAGGCCTGGTCCACCCTGCTAAGGACCATCCACAGCGTCCTGGAGACCACGCCTGCCGTCCTGCTGAAGGAGGTCATCCTGGTCGATGACTTCAGCGACCGAGGTGACTTCCCCCGGTGGGCGGGGCCTCATGTGCTCCATCCTCCCATAAGCCATGTGACCCTGCGGACCTTTTCACAGCAGTGTCGCTCGTCCGCTGGGCTTCGTGTGATCGGCTCCCAGCCCTACTGACGCAGATATGAAGCAATCACACCGCTGGAATGTTTGTATAGAGAAGCAGCGAGCCAGAAAAGGCTTCTGACATCTAGTGGCTTTCAGCAAGTGCGGAAAGGAATTTCAGTGACGCCTGTGTCTTGTCTGACTTTAGCTTACATTACATTGCATTTTACTTATTTAGCAGAAGCTTTTATCCAAAGTGACATAAATGTTTGAGAGAGCAGGGTCAGCCAGTCCCTGGAGCAATTGGGGTTAAGGGACTTACTCAAGGTCCCAGCAGTGAAATTACTTGGCCAACACTGGGATTTGAACTGGCGATCTTCCGATCACAACCACAGCTTGTTGTCGTCTCGGGATGAAATGTCCCTGGCCTGTCACTCCGGGTCATTTTTCTAGGCCGCAGTAATCTCCTGTGGCAGACATTACGCACTGATGTTGACGCCTGGTGACATCACTCAGCAGGGTGTTCTCCTGTGTAGTACCCACCCGGCTTTCAGAGGGCCTGCCAGACTGGGCACAGCCTTAGTCGCGGCCCACAAGCGGCGCCTGGGGTTGG
>JAODLC010000050.1:8989630-9015620 GCA_026781145.1 Hippopotamyrus pictus
GTGTGGGGATTGGGGGAGCCGCCTGTCATTGAGATGTTGTCACCTGCAGCGTATCTCAAGTCCCAGCTGGCCGAGTACATCAGCGACTTGGAGCGAGTGCGTCTCATCCGGACCAACAAGCGAGAGGGTCTGGTGAGGGCCCGACTCATCGGCGCCACCTACGCCACGGGGGACGTCCTCACCTTCCTGGATTGTCATTGTGAATGTGTTCCCGGCTGGGTGGAGCCTCTGCTTGAAAGGTGGGGCACTGCAGTCCACAACTAATGGAAATCACCCCCTCCCCCCCCAACAAAAACAAAACTCACCAGCCATTTTAAGCCCCTCTCCACTGTGCCACCCTGAGCGAGAATGTTAATTGTTGCGTACGTAAATGTTCATGCGATATATTTATAGTCATACAGGTGTCCCGTGTCTCCCGTGCTGTAGAATCGGTGAAAACGAGAGCACTATCGTGTGTCCTGTGATCGACACCATCGACTGGAACACGTTCGAGTTCTACATGCAGACGGAAGAGCCCATGATCGGGGGCTTCGACTGGAGGCTCACTTTCCAGTGGCACGTCATTCCCGAAGCGGAGCGGCGCAGGCGCAAATCGAAGACCGACCCCATCAGGTGGGCTCAGCGCCGCGCCGGGACCTAACTGGGCACCGCGACAAAACGCGCATCTGGAAAGCCTTTCGCTGTCCGTCTGCAGCGTGACTGAAGCCTGCGAGGGGACTTACCTCAGGAAGTGCTGCTGTCGTTAATCGAAGTCAACATTAATACGGCGTTAACGAGATGCATGCAAATGAGGTCAAGCTAGCTTGGGAAAGAAATGTGACGGTCAAGACTAGGCATTCCAGTAAGTGAGCTGACTGATTGATTACAGCTGGAAACTCATCCATCCACCAATCCATCCATCCAGTGTCCAGCCCCTTATCCAATACAGGGTCACGGGGGTGGGGTGGGGGCTAGCTCAATCAGGACAGGGCACAAGAACACCCTGGACGGGATATCAGTTTATGCTGGAAATGGATTTGCATGATAATTGGGTTATCTTTTTAAATAACATACTATTGTATGCTGGAAACTTGAGTGAAGTAGATTGCCTGGCTAGTTTTGTTTTTCTACACAGTTGTCAGTTAAAGTAGTTATTTATTTGTATGTGTTACAATGGATTCCTGTTATTTCATCAACACACTTAATGTATTCTGTTGGTTTGATGAATAATTCATTAATCTGAAGTCATTTTTATCATTCTGGTTTGGATGTTTCTCCCCCACATGCTGGATATTTAGATAAACTTGAGATAAACGTTCCTGGCCTCCAAAGTCTTCCTGATGAATGTGACATCATTTCCCTTCTATGGTGTCTGCAACAGTATCCTGAGCCCCATCTCTTCCCTGTTAGGTCTCCCACTATGGCGGGGGGCCTGTTTGCCGTGAGCAAGGCCTACTTCGAGTACCTGGGCACCTATGACATGGGCATGGAGGTTTGGGGAGGGGAGAACCTGGAGCTGTCTTTCAGGGTGAGTATTAAGTCCCGCCCTCTTCGGTGATGCTAACTTCTTGTTTAGCATCAGTGTGGTCCCAGCTGAATGTAGAGATCGCAGTAGTTAAATTATACAGAGGGACAGTGACAGAGAGACACAGGTGCCCAAGATTTACTGCCATCGCTCGTGTGAAAGTAGTGCGGATGTTTTATTAAAGAAAGATAAGGTATTCTTCAGTGCAATGATTTATATATGAGGAAAGAAAATACTTTTTTGGAGTCTTGGCCATCCATTCATTTTTAATGGCATGTGGCTTAGTTTACAAATGGAAATCGGGGATAACGAGGGGGCTGTGGGGCAGACGACTATGTGTTTGACACAGGAAATGCCAAGGATTCAAAATTATTGCTCAGCGGTCTAAAGGGTAACAAAATTAATTCTGCTTAAGTATAGAAATTCGCAAAAAAAAAAAAAAAAACACTGTTAAACACAAAACAAAATGATTATGTGAAAAGTACAGTAAGTTTTGGAAACGTTAAAAGCATCATCGTAAAAACAGCCCTGTAGTTAGACTTGATTTGTGAGGAAAGTTTGGCTTTGTGATTCAGAAGTATTTTTGACTTAATTACAGGGTTTGAGTTGCATGTCTTGCACTTTGGCACTCCCTGGGAGGCCGGATTGGTGAGAACCTGTTCTCCTGTGGCCTGCTGGAACCCACCCCCCGCCCCCCACCGAGCGCCCCTCATTACCGTGCTCTGGGGGCGTCTCTCCTCACAGGTGTGGCAGTGCGGTGGTGCCTTGGAGATTCACCCGTGCTCGCACGTGGGTCACGTCTTCCCCAAGAAGGCGCCCTACGCACGGCCCAACTTCCTGCAGAACACGGTCCGTGCTGCCGAGGTGTGGATGGATTCCTACAAGAGGCATTTCTACAACCGGAACCCTCCGGCCCGGAAGGTAGAACCGCCCAGCGGCCCGATGAGTCAGCGCTGCCTCCTTTCATTGGACCTTTCCGTGATTCCATGATTTATGATGTTCACAAACGGTATTTAATATTTTAACGGTGCCAAACATCAATATATCTGAGAGCCAAGACTGGATTCCCCTGGGGGGGGTTGTCTCCTGCTGGAATTACTCTCACTAACACGCCAACTAGAGGTGGAGGTTTCACCCATCCTCAGCCACGACTGACGTTAAAACTTTAGATTTTACTTGTACAAATCGGCAAATCTTGTCCGCTAGTAAGTGACTGAAAGGCGACGTGGGAAACAGTATTCGAAAGAATCGATACTGGCGTCATGCGGTAAGGGAGGGTGTGACTGGAATGGTGCGGTAAATGTCAACTGGAGCCAGAATGGGCGGGAGGACGTGACACTAGTGGGAACCGAAGAGTCGTCCAGAAATCTGCTTCTGAAAGATGCATCGCTTGAGTTCCTGCACTTAAGCTCAGGGGCTTGAATTTCATAGTGGAAACGGACTTATAGCTCAAGCTGAAATGACACTGTCACTTTGCAGGCAGGGTGAATGAAGGGAGTGTGTAGCCGGGCCTCTCAAATTCATTCTGCTGGCTGACATCAAAGTTTCATATGTCCCGTTGTCACTCCTCCGAAAAGTACATTATTAATGCCAGGGATCTTTGATCAAACTGTGAATTAACTGTCCTGGCTGCCAAGTTGGACCTGGGGGGGGGCTCACACCTGAGAGGAGATTGATAATAGTAAGTTATATTTATATAGTGCCTTTCACAATCCCAGGATCTCTTTACAGGGGGAAAAAGAAAAATCAGTAATCGGGACAGTAGGGAAATGTTCATGGAAGAGAAATATCTTTAGTTCAGATTTGAAGGAAGAGCAATTATAGAGAGATTGTGGGAGAGAGTTCCTTAGTTTGGGGGCCATGGCGATGAAGGACCTGCCACCCATGATAGTGTGGTACATGGAACAGCGAGGAGATTATTATTAGAGGGTGAGTAGGGAGTGTGTGTATTCATTAAAGAACAGGCCTCAGAACTACTATACATGTTCGTACATCTCCATTGCAGCGATCTGTACGATTTATGGAATGAAGTCAGCCAGTGGGGACATCTCTGCGCATTAATAATTAGAATTCATGATTGATAGCGACTCCAAGCATCTCCAGACTCATTTATCTCTGTTACCCCTAATTAATCTGAGTTTATCCCCTTGCGACTGTCTCCTTGGCTACAGGCGATGTACGGAGACATCTCGGAGAGGAACGTCTTGCGGGACAGACTGAAGTGCAAGAGCTTTGATTGGTACCTGAAGAATGTTTACCCGGACTTGCATGTCCCAGAGGACCGACACGGCTGGCACGGAGCCGTGAGTCACCACTGCGCTGCTTTTTTGCGTTTGTGTTTGTGTGTGCGTGCATGCCATTGTGTTCTCCATCTCGGTGCCTGTCTAAGCCCCGCCCACTGGCCCGCCTCACCCAGGTACGCAGCGTCGGGATCCACTCAGAGTGCCTGGATTATAATGCCCCAGAGCACAACCCCACTGGAGCTCACCTCTCTCTGTTTGGTTGCCATGGCCAAGGTGGCAACCAGGTAATTATCCATTTAAAATGATTTAAAGTGATGTCTTTGTATCTGTCAGACGTTTTTATTACTAGGGTTGCTGGGATGCAGGAGATCATAATGTTGGCTGAAGCCGAGTGACGTTAGACGACAGATATTCACGTAATTGATTAAATAAGAGAATATACTGCTGTGTGCCTGTGTGAAATGACTGGCAATTCTTTAGTGACAACTTTCGGACTGCAATTCATGTCACCCGGTTGACGGTGCCTAGGGATGTATATTGAATGTCACCTTAGGGGACGGGCAGCCGCGTGTGTCTCCTGGCCAATAAAACTCTTTATTCATTCATGTGATGAATCAAGTGTCTAAAATTGTACTGAGTGCAGTAGGAAATCAATATTTCCACCACCGCAGTATAACGGAAGCCAAAGGCCACGTCCGGGTAGATTTTGGTTCACTTTTAAAAATACATGACATGTAAATGGAGCAAGTATTGTAGAATATTTATGGAAAGGGGAAAGTGAGTAGTTGGCACTGTGTGCCAACAATGACAGCAGCGAAATGTGTCCTCTGCATACAACCCATATGTGCCATAGCAGGGGGCTGCCAATTCAGCACCCAGGGGCAGTACCTTGCTCAGGGTACCTCAATGGTACTTTGCTGGTCAGGAAGTCGAACCAATAGCCTTTCGATTACAAGTCTGCATCCCTCACCATTAGGGCACCACCAGATTTACATGCTCGCCAGAAGTGCTACAATGAGTGTGCTGGTTATAAATACATGTTATGCCAAGTTAGCCTAAAACAAGGCTAAAGCATTTCTGAGATAGCAAACGCCGTGGCCTGAGTTCCAGCTGTGTCTGTCTTATTTTATCTGCAGCGTACCTTTTCTTTAGGAACCCTGTCATCTACCATAATAAAGGGCATGCCTCAATCCAGGCGAGGGTTTGTTTGAGCATGTAACAATGGAGCAAGGCTGAAGTCATTACATTTAATAATGCAAATAACCAAAAATTGACTGAAACGGTGTAAATGTCACATTGCTTTTAGGGAGAAAGTGAGAAATTCAGCAGCAGACAGCCTGTAAAGACAAGCATGTTGCACTGGAGGCCTGTTTGTGAGAAGAGGCTAGCATTCTGACTTTGCAATTTTATCCCGATCGATGTCACATAGAGAGATTTCCTTATAATTAACTAACTACTATTATTTTCCCCCACGCACAGTACTTTGAATACACCTCGAGGAAAGAAATTCGATTTAATTCAGTGACAGAGTTGTGCGCAGAGGTGGCTGATGGTCAGAGGCAGATTGGGATGAAGCACTGTTTACAGGACGGTTCGCTGGTGCCTTCAAACGTCATCTGGGAATTCCGTGACGTGAGTGTCAGCTCGCCTCGGAGGCGCGTGTTCTTACCTGCTACTGAAATATGTGAGATGGTAAACATTTCTGTTCTGCCGTAGGACGGAAGCATCTATCACCCCCACTCCGATTCCTGTATCACCTCCTACCGCAACCCAGAGGGCCACACGGACGTGGAGATGAGGAAGTGTACCCCAGGAGACACAAACCAGCAGTGGAAGTTTGAGTGACCAGGAGAGCTGAGGTCAAGGCCTACATGCAAGGCCGTGTGGGGACATCCGGAGACTGGGGGAACCCATAGAGGAACAAGCCTCTGTAAAAGTGTCTCTAGGATTTCCCTGACGAGAAACTACAGTGCCTCACAGAACAGAGTAATGCCTGAACCAGCAGCTCGTGGGACAGCCAATCAGATTACAGAGGAGGTGGGACCAAGACATCTGATTGGTTAGTCCTGCCTCTTGTTGCTTGGATCCACCTCCTCTACAATCTCATTGGTTATCTGTCTGAACCAATAATTTTTCCTTCAGCCCTCAGAACATTTTTGTGTAAGTAAAACTCCCACGAGCACACCAGTAGTGCCAAGACATTTTGTGTCATTCTTGTTAGGTTTTTAAATCATAGTAATTCTGTCTTTATGTTTTTTTTTTTTTTTTTTTTTTTTACGAAAAAGCTGTACCCTAGATAAGGGAGAAAGCCTTAGTACTTTACATTCACAGAAAAATTTATAAGCGATGAAGATTTCTTGAAGGCTAATCTTGTATGTTGATGTTATTGCACTAGTTGTTCTGTGAACGTTTGGGTGCCTCCAGTGAATTTTCACTTCAGGAGGGAATTGCATAAGACTTTTCAGGGACTGGTGATGCTTTAATTCTGTTGTGGTACGCGTGTCGTCTAACGTTTTGTGCTTAATGCTTCGATTTAAAGGTCTCGAAAGGGGACTGAGGGAGATTGTATGTTTTATGGCTCCTGGTGGGATTTAGACGATCAGAGAGGCCTCATTGTGGACTTTGTGGCCAGCGTGACACTGATCAGATAACAGCGTCTTGGGTCTCGTGGTTCTGACCGCACACAGAACTGCCATAGTTCTTCCTGGGTATGTTGCTTATGGGGGGGATATTAGATGTACTTCAAGATAGGCATGGAATTAAAGCTGCCTTTGTGCTAACTGAGAGCGCTCAGAAGTACCGTAGGAAAGCAAAAGGTCATATATGGGTGTGTCCGAACACACACTCTGCCTCTGCTCTCTGAAAGCTTTGTTCTGCCCCTCAAAAGACGACCTACACACCTCCTATTTATGTTGTGCTTCTGTAATGTTATTACAATGCCTTTTTGTTTCTGCTGTGTGTGTCGAATACGCTTCAGCTGAGTAACGGTCCAGACAGGGCCTTACCCTAATAAATCTGCTTAGTTTAATCAGGTAATCCCTTGTCGCTGCAAACCAGCCTCCCGGGACTCGTGTAGCAAGCAGGCCTGTGACGCCTGTTGACGGCTGAGCGTGTCCTGCACGCACTCATGTCTTCTATAACGACGGCAGCTTATTCCCCGCTGGAGTATTGCTTCCCTTAAAGGAGCTGAATGAAAAAGCTTGATCAGTCATCGCGCACCAGCACTGTGGAAGAGAGGCGCACTAATCCTCTCAGACGGTTTGTACTGCGCCTTTTCAAATATCAGGCTCAAAGAAAATAGCTGAAAAACCAGTCTTGCAAAAACTATTCAAAGCTGATGACTTTTTAGTTCATTCTGTGCCTTTTTCTGTGAATCATTCAATGTATAAAGGGAACAGAATGGAACAAAATAAAATATTGTCATATGTACTTAAACTACTGACAAAGCACCGACTTTTAAAATGATTGCTTTGTAAACAGGCTACATCAGGGCTTCGTAATTAAAATCTCTAATGAAAGACTGCTCATTTCATTTGTATTTTTACTGTACGCATATAAAGTACAAAGGGCAAAATTGAAGACAGCTTGTACAAAATGTTTGAAATATACTGACTGCATTGCTGCGGGAATGCAAAAATATTCCTCACCGTTTGATGATTTGAAGGGAAGTATTATTGTCCAATGTAAAGATGTGTGAAAAGTATATGTTCTTTCTTTCCTAAGTCACAATCGTGGACATTGTCTTTTTAGCTGAAGATACAACATCCAATTCATTCGTGCAATTCTGAAGCACAATGAGACTGTTATACTGCCATCTGGTGGTAGTTAATGGATACTTTTGCACATTTTGAATTAAACTATTATTGAAAGAGTGCTGCAGTGATGATTTCCCAGTGTTACTTTGCTTAAAGCTTCTTCGGCTTTTTAAGCTTTTTTTTTTTTGTTTTTTTTTAAAGAATAGTTTAAGACCTGCCTACATAAATACAAGAAGAGATTTAACCATGCGTGTCAATCATACCTAATGATCCAAACAGACATTAAAATAAACTACTCTCAAAATAAGCTTTTAGTATAGGAGAATTTCCACCTTAGGTAGAAGTGCCATAAGAACATTAGCCTTAATTCACTTATAAGTAGCTGGGGTAACCAGTGACCTCAGGATGCATACTTCGTGTTACATCAAAGGATAATTAAAAGTAAAAGCCATTTAGACAGCTGTAATATTATTCCGTCGTACTTTGTCACTTGAGAGTAGCATTACTCAAGTATGGAAATTAGATCAACAGGTGAATGACACTTGCAATACACCTAAGGTACATGTATATACTTAAAATCTGTATCCCATTAATGTATTATCGACGCACTTAATCCTTCATGAATGCAAAGGGTAAATGTTGACTAAACAGGAGTGTCTTTCTGTACACAATCATGCCATGAAACTAAACATTAGACTCTGTTCCGTGTGTTTCGTATCATGACGATCCATATACCCACGCTATGGGCGACACGTCCTGGCACTTAGCAGACTCGTAGCTTTAAGTCAATTAAAAACGACAATATGCTCAAGATTCCCGCTTATATCACGCAACTCCTTCAGCGCTCACTCTAATTCAAGAAATGTCAATTTTGTCTCACTATTGGCAAGATCTTATGCATGGATAATTAATTTTATTTTTATATAGCGCCTTTCACGACAAGATGCTTTACAAAGGGTGTGTATCGGTTAAGACAGAATAATACAAACACAGTGAAAAGGGAGGACAAAGAAATGACAGAAAGTCAGATGACAATGACATAATTTCCCTTTAGTTATACATTAGTGTCACCGGTGTTCATGATCAATATATCGAGAAGCACAACAAGTATATCTAATGACCTATTAAACCTCACTCAAACTGGTACCTTCACCAAGCCTGCCGGAAAAAATAGCTTATCCCAACATAAATGTATACACGGTACAGCCCTGTGGTTGTTTCTACCTTTATATATAGGTCTAAGCTAAAATAGCCTCCCTTTCTTGGGTACTTGAGGTGAATAGAATTAATATTACTTAGGCCGATATTAGTAGGATATGACATTAATCCTCAACCTTCATTTATTTTTTCTGGGTTTATCATAACTAGTCATTTGGCAAGTGCGTGCTTTTCAGATAAGTAGTGCTAAATTAAGATGGTGCATGCAATACAATTGAAACGTCTTCCTGAAACGATCACTGCATAAGGAACGCAGAAGTCACAGGCAACAACTGCACAACGGGGATTAACGCCGATAAACTCACGCTTTAAACAACGGATGAGCTGACGTCGAGTTAAACATGGAAAGTGAGTCAAGTAAATGTCAAAAGCAGGTCGCGGGGTGCATCCAGTGTGTTTAATTGGTCCTATTTCTTCTTTACAAAGATGATAATTTGTATCATGTCTTCTATAGTGCCATTTCCTGGCCACTTCAGATTCTTAATTCTTCAGATGCCTGGTACCTGTTTGCCTACCCGGAAGCAGTAGGTAGCTAACTAAATCAGACCGTCAAATTAAGGCAGAAACGGTGATCTTCGCTTATGTTTTTTTTTCCGCAGAAGGCCCCGATTATAAACTACCAGCAGGTCTTAGGTCGTCACACCCATAGGAACTTGCCGGACGTTTCCTTCCCACGCAGAGTCCTCCTCCTCTCCTGGACGCGCAGCGCACACACGCCGTCGATTCGCCTTCATGAGTGATTTTCGCTTTATCTTGTACAGGGATTCTTCCTCCCCGATGTTACTTTCTTTCCGCTATGGCGACTATGAAAAGAAAAGTATCAGAGGAGCTCAAAGTGGATCTGGGTTAACCTCGGCTCCTTGTAACTCAGAAGACTCTGTGATTTGACCTATTTTTCCTCCTGTGCTAATCTATTTATCCGGCTGATCCTTTTTTTCTACCTCTTGCAATGTGTGATTCGGCTCTTTATCGTTCCTGGACGTGATCTGGAATTAGAGCGACACGATCCTGTGACACCTTCGAGATACTTTACTAAAGCAGGAAGCTACCGTGACAAGCGGGATATTTGATTACAATTTAAGGACGGTATGTGGTTTGACTTTTATTTAAGTTTGCCACCAAACGAACCACTTGGGGTAAAAGTCGCTTTCGTTCATCTAGTCCCTGGTTTCGGGGGAAAACGGAAAAAACACGTAACTCTGGGACTGCTGGAGTGAGAAAGAAACGTGCTTTGTCTGGATTACTCTTAGTTAAGGAACTTTATAATGCCATCCATTTAACTTTTAAAAAGTAACTGGACATAAAAGCGGGGAATAATGGCAGTCTACTGGAGAAAGCGCCGGTCCAAGCTGATACTTTGCATAATTGGAGCTTCTCTTTTGGGGTATTTTATTTTTCACAAGAACACGGATGTTGGGTTGCTAGACAAAAGATATGTCGCAACTCGTGATGACATGGAGGACGATGAATTGGTAAAGAGGCTGGTTTATGAAAAGCCTCCTCTGGACGTCAATGCCCTGGGTGAGATGGGACGAGCTGTCACACTCGACTTGAATGAAACGGAGAAAAGGAAAGAAGAACTGAGTATTAAAAAACATCAGATCAACATATATGTCAGCGACAAGATATCTCTGCACCGCAGGTTACCAGAAAGGTGGAATCCACTGTAAGTTGCGAGTTGTGCCCTTAACCAAGAGATGCAATATGGATCTGATGGGTGGGTTTTGGTTCCTAAGTCTAGGTCATATAAGTATACGGTTGGACAGTGGTCTGAATAAGGCCTTGCCACATGACATGTGAAATAAGCTCAATGAGCGGAAATACTTTAAATGTATATCACGCGGACCATATTTTTATTGGTAAAATGTTCCAATAATACTTTGATAGAATAAGCAAATTTAAATATTATTGCTTGAAAAGCTTTGGATAAATTTGAGGGTCAAAAAATTATAAATGAAAAATACAAGAAGAGCGGCAATACCGTAAAGTAATTAAAGTTCATTAATATGTTTTCATGATTTGGCCAGAGACTGTCAATGTAAACGACCGGAATGTGCCACGCGCGAAGGAAGTTGTTTAATTTCACTACATGGTTTGCATTTTGACGTACAGATCCCATTAATATCAGGATCGCTCGTTTCAGTTACCGTGATGTTTGCTTACTGTGAAATCAGGTCCATTTTTCAGTAAAATAGTATTATTCTGTCTACCATGTAAAAATGTAAGCGCGTTTCTAAGACACAGTTATGAAACAATGAATGAAGGGCAATACTGATAGAAGTTTGTATAATTTCTGAATGTATTTGAATCCTTTTTACATAGTTGTAAGGATGTGAAGTATGACTACCGCAAGCTGCCGTCTACGTCGGTGGTGATCGCCTTCTACAACGAGGCGTGGTCTACGCTGCTGCGGACCGTGCATAGCGTGCTGGAGACCTCCCCCGACGTGCTCCTGCGGGAGGTCATTCTCGTCGATGACTACAGTGACCAGGGTAAGACACTGGGAAGCGCTTTTGTGAACGGACAACGACATGAAATGCTTTGCTGTTATATTGAAATATCCGAAGCGCCGTATTCTGTTTGTATATCTGGACGATATAATGAAACCGTTGACTATAGTAACATTACTCTGCTTACTCTGGGAATTCGGCCTATTGCATGGCTACTTCTTCGGGGTTAATTAACCCTGTGCTTATCAGTACACATGCTTAGATAACCAACCATTACAGATTTTTTTGAACTGCAGTGAAGCTTTCCTGCCAGACACACAGATTTAAATCGGGTCAGTTCAGTTCTGGGTGTCGGAGGGGCATAGATACCCTGACAGATCCAGGCGGCCCAGCACTTGTGAAGGGTCTTTAAATACATAAAATAATAAATAAAATTTATTGGGACTACGCCCCTGGCCTGGTTCACTGGTAAACTTAAAATTGAATTTTACATGTGCATAATATACAGATAATTTGCTACAATGTGGAACATACGTTCTCAACACTTGCTTACAGTAATAGTTTACATTAATGCATTTCTGCCCTGTTTTGTTTTTGTAGTGAAATTAACGTACATTTCCGTGTTTGGTATGTGCAGTGCAGTTATCTGGCTTTTATTGGATCTAAGCCCAAATTTAAGAGGTGTCTGTTCAGCTGTATTTGACTCACCTGGGCCTCTGTGGAATATCACACATGTACGTGGCACGATTCTGGATGCGCTGCATTTAAAGTGCCGTAAACGGGGCCTGCGTTTCCACCATGCAGACCACCTGAAGGATCGCCTGGAGGTGTACATATCTACCCTGCGTAGGGTCCGCCTGATCCGTGCCCGCAAGAGGGAAGGTCTGGTGAGGGCTCGCCTCCTGGGTGCTTCCATCGCCACGGGGGACGTGCTCACCTTCCTGGACTGCCACTGCGAGTGCCACGAGGGTTGGCTGGAGCCCCTGCTCCACAGGTGGGCCCCCCCCGCACCCCCCCAGGCTAAACTGGCCTCATTTACGCTAATATGATGCACTCAGTAGATAAAACATTCGCACGCACACACCTCCAGCCACTGTTCCCGTCAGATGGAAAGACAGCATCTGGGAAAAGAGACGGTCAGCAACGCAGGTGCAGGAAGCCTCAGGCTAGAACCAGAGAGGCAGACTGTTTAAGGTGGTGGTTATTTGGGAAGTCTGTACTGGCTTGCTTAGGGAGCGACAGTGTTGTCATGGCTGGCAAAGGGTGGAGTGATGCGTTTGGGATGCAAGTCCCCAACTATTTTTCCCAGAGGGCCGAATTCCATCAGCAGCACGCAGCCAAGGTCAACTGTGTCTGAGACACATGAAACTTAAGCCTGACTCTAGTCATAACTATAACCTTCCCCCGCAGGATCAATGAGGAGCCGGCAGCCGTGGTGTGCCCTGTGATTGACGTCATTGACTGGAACACCTTCCAGTACCTGGGCAATGCCGGGGAGCCCCAGATCGGGGGCTTCGACTGGCGGCTGGTCTTCACCTGGCACCCTGTGCCGGCGTACGAGCAGGCCAGACGTCGTTCTCCCACGGACGTGATCAGGTCCGTGCCGCCGGCACAGTCATCAGCCGGGCTGCCTGATCTCGCTGAGACTGACACTCTGTGGAGTATAATTGCAGAGCACCTCAAAAGCTTTTTGCTGTAGTCTTAGGGGCAGTATGTGGCTCTGTGGGTTAGGTGTCTGTACCTTTGCCCAGAAGGTTGCTAGTTTAAATCCCATGGCAGGCAGAGCAATCATATCCTTCTTGACTTTGTGCTCTGATCCCAGACTTTGCTCTCACCTGTATGTAAGTGTATCTTTTAAGAGAGTAAGATGTTATGTGTGAAACCCTATGTACAGCACCAGAAAAAGTTAGGACACACATATTCATAAAAAGGTTTATTTTTAGACTTCTTTACATTTTAGAATAATTATAAAGGCATCAAAACCTTCAAATAACAGCTATACAATTCTGCACTGACTAAAAAAAAGTATTAAACAAAAATAAACTATTTATTGGGGGGGGGGCACCTTTGTGGGTTGAGAGACAGAAGGTTGCTGGTTCAAAGCCCGGGGTTGGTAGAGTGATCTCACAATCGGGCCCTTGAGCAAGGCCCTTAACCCCAATTGTTCCAAGGACCAGCTGACCCCACTGTCTCCTATATGACAGTTTTATGAGGTGGCCTCCTGGGATGCTTTTCCAGCTGTCCCGATGGAGGTTCCACATGTGCTGAGCACTCATTGGCTGCTTTTACTTCACTCACTGGTCAAATTCTACTGTGTTTAGATCAGGTGGCCAGGTCATGTGATGTGACATTCTATCACTCTCCTTTATAGGTGGCTTTTGCTCGCACAAATGGCAGATAAAGTCTTGTTATAATTGTTCAGCAAGCCGTGGCCTGCAAAAGGGCAGAGATGCATCAGCTCCCTGCCGAGTCTATAAATTACCGTGTTGTGCTTTTCAAAGTCCTGCCCAGAATTAAACGCACCCAGGAAACAGAATATGTTTGTTTCCCTTTTGTAGGTCTCCTACCATGGCTGGGGGTTTGTTTGCCGTCAGCAGGAAGTATTTCCAGTATTTGGGCACATATGACACTGGAATGGAGGTTTGGGGTGGGGAGAACCTGGAATTTTCCTTTAGGGTAAGCTTCCCTCTTACTGTATAGCTGCTTATTCACCTAGAACAGTGTTTACCAATCTGGTCCAGTTTAAGGCCACAGTTTGTGGACTGTCTGGCAGAGAGCTGGAAGGGAGCAAAAACTTGGACTGGCTGTGGGTCCCTTAGGACCGGATTGGAAACCACTGACTTAGGGCCATGTTATAGAGATGGGCTCTTCAAATCTGACCCTCGATTCCAAATCCAGGCCTTGTTTTCAGTTCTCCCTGGTAGTTAGTTTAATAATGACTGATGCTGATTGGCTAGAGGCCTCACACCTGGCTCACAAATAAAGGAAGGCTGGAAGATCAGTAGGGCTCGGACCGTGATTTGAATAGCCCTGTTATAGAGTCCTTTTAGCTGGCGAGAGCCCCTCAGTGCTTTTTGATCTCCATGTCACATGAGTGGTAGTTTTCCAGTTGTCCTAATAAAAGCTGTGAACACAGGGTGAAATATTATAGCTCCAACTATGCAGGAAACTGACTTGTGTTTTTCAGTGGAGGACGTCACTGGAGGGGAAAAAACAGTTAATTTTGTACTGTGTTTAAGTGCCACTAATTAATTTATGGCTTGCCATTCAGACGGGGCGTTTTCTTTCTCAGAAATGTCAGTCTCTAAGGGACAAAGAGTTCTTGGCAAAATATTGAGTTTATGTCCTCTTTTAGTAGATATAGGGATGGAGCTTTAAAAGCCAACAGCGGGTGGGTACTGTGTGATGTCAGGCACTGCCTGGTTTTAAGCCAATGGGAATCAGTAAAGCAACTGATGGGAAGCGGTATAAACCAATGGGTGATTGAGAAGACATGATACATAGCATGTTATTGGAGGCCTTGTTTCCTCCACTGCTGCTTTAGGGTCCTGTCGCAGCTTCGCCGTAAGCTGATTTAGTGCTGCGGAAGCCGCTGTTGTGTACGCCTGGCAGACTGTTGGCATGCCATCGGTTGCCCTAATTTGGCGACTCATCTTCACATCGTGATTTAACAAACACTCCCCTGTGCTTTACCAGCTAAAAAAACACTTGGCAACACATAGTCATTTAGTTACCGATGGCCTTATTTATACAGGCTCTACTTCTGTCTGGTTATATTAGTCATTCCTATTAAAATTCATGCCTGTGCTGTTTTAAAATGTTAGATGTGTACTACTGTTGGTTATTATAGAGTTATTTTTTTAATCTTAAAGTGGGGAAAATTACTGAATGTTTTAATCATTTTAAGTGTCTGCTTGACGTGAGGGTGTGCTTAGCCCCATTTGCCTTCCGTACATGGCGAGAAGGAAGGCCTGCTTTAAGAAGGAAGGAAGGAGGCCTGCTTTAAGAAGGAAGGAAGGAGGCCTGCTTTAAGAAGGAAGGAAGGAGGCCTGCTCTCTGGGTGGAAATGCCAATGAAAGCCCAGGTGTAACCTGTTCCTCTCTGCTCCTCAGATTTGGCAGTGTGGCGGCAGCCTGGAGATCCACCCCTGTTCCCACGTAGGACACGTCTTCCCCAAGAAGGCGCCGTACTCCCGCAGCAAGGCACTGGCCAACAGCGTGCGTGCCGCCGAGGTCTGGATGGACAAGTACAAGGAGCTCTTCTACCACCGCAACCCCCACGCTCGTCTGGTAGGCCCCGCCCCCCCAAGATGTCACCTGACCCGCTTAGATGTGTGCTTATGTGCATGTGTAAAGATTGTTTTTTTTTTTTTTTTTTTTTTTTAAATCTTTGTGATGGATAATGAACACCTGAAAAGAATCAGCTGCAAGGATATCTCCTTAGTGTCGCCTGTGATGTTCTTTTATCGAATCAGCTAAAGGAGCCAGGACGGGTGTGGGAATCACCGTTTCTGTCACTGGGGGCATTCCCGAGGGAAGGTCTGGGTGTCCACATGCGCACAACACGTTATCTGGTGTGGTCTCCTTATTGGAGACTCTTTATCTGCACATTGAACCCTTTATGCCACATCGTGTCCAGGCACATTAACATCAGTGATGTTACGTTAACAACTGAGTGATCTTTAAAAACATTCCTGCTCTCTCTCTCTCTCTCTCTCTCTCTCTCTCTCTCTCTCTCTTCATATCATTGCCCCTCCCAATTTAGAAGCATCTGGGTCACCCAGAACTACATCAAGGAATGCCTTGAATTTCCAGGTCCTGACTTTTATAGGTAGTGTAGAAACTTGGCACTGATCTGAGATCAGTGGACCTGAGGGGAGCGAGTAACAGTAGACTGGTTTGGTGTGTTAAGTTGTGGACTTTGGTCGAAGATTGATGCTGATCCGCTATCACTGTAACTAAGGTAGACGACATGAAAGCTACCATGTCAGGCCCTCAATCAGCACAAAGGGGCTTTATGAGCATGGTAGCTGGATGTGGTGTACAGCCTGTCATGGGCTTTCTCTCTGGACACCTGCGCAGTGAAACCCGTCTGCCATCCAGTCGTAACCCGAGAGGCCGATCAGGTGGCACTTTTGATGGATGCAGAGAGGCCGAGGTGGTGCCGTCGCGGTCGGGTTACTCGCCCGGGGTGTTGCAGCGGCCAGTTAGCGTGCCCGTGCCCAAGGCATCCCTGGCCGCTTGTAGCTAAAGGCTGTAGCCCTGCCAAATGGGATCAGGTGACGCTGATGCCCGGCGGAAGGCCGGCGTGCTGGTGCGGTCGTGCCAGGCCAAACCCGATCTGCCTCCGAAGTCTGTTATCTCTGTCCGAGTGGCAGCCAGGCGTGAAATAAAGCGTAAGCTAATCTGGGCCGGCCGGCGTCTTTTATCCGCAGCGGTAAGCACGACCCTAGTGACGGAGATCCAACACAGGGCTATGAAGTGTTTTGGGCAAGGTACATTTTTCAATATTCATCACACGCATGAATAATTTACTTATGTAGAGTGATTCCGACACCAGTTCATCATGTTCATTAAGAACGGCTTGCAGACACACTTGTTTGATATTTGATTTTGAAGACGCGTCTTATGTCCCTTTGTGGTTGCCTTGTAAATTTTCCAGAGGTCTAGGGGAGTGGTGGGGGAAGCAGGGACAGTCTGAAGTCTGCACGCTTGGCCTGATCTTAGGTTTCCCTGCCGCAGATGTATGATGCAGCGACCAATCACAAGGCACGCGCAGTGCCTGCACTCCGTCCCTCATTCCTTTTGCGTCGTGTCGATGCGTCTGGCAGACCTCTCGCAAGAATGTAACCCCGAGAGCTTTATGTTGTGAGGAGAATCTCCTAAAGTCACTGTGGGGTGGAGGAAGACGGACTGGATGTGTGGGCATTGTCAGGCAGGACTGTGAGCAGTGATATGTGTGAGCCGAACATACTCTCTACTTAATACGTGCGTATGGATCGATCGTGTTCAGCCCGAAGGCCTCTGACTGCGCTACAGGGGTGTCTGCTATGCTCTATGGGAAACACTAGATGGTGCTGTAGAGTCAGTTTTTTTGAGAGAACCGGCGTTACCATGGCAGCAGTCCCCTTACATTGGCAGAAGATGATAAAATTCAAGGATTTTTTTTTTTTATGTGGTTAATGGATTGTATGTATTGAAATAATAAAGTGCACGGCGACTGGTCTTGTTGTATTTATGTGTGAAACAAGGCTGTTAGATATCATGTCAGTATTCGGTCCAAATAACAATGGGAATTAAAGCTTCAAAATGAGTCATTCATTCTTGTATAAAAACCAAAAAGATCCAGAACATTGACATCTTGGCATTATGTCCTGAATGCAAAAGAAAATGTTATTCATGCGATGAATGATTCAACAAGTAACTTCTTAGACAGTCTTTGGTTTCAGTGCAATTGTAACGATTCATAATATTATAGATTAAGTATTTGAAAAGGTTTCTTGCCATTGACAGCGATAATTCACTAAAGAATAGAACATAAATGCACAGGTAGTTAGTATCTCATTCTATGCTGTGCTTTTGTTGTTTAGGAAGCATGCAGTAGCATGCATAGACTTTCCTTGATATGTGGATCTGTGCAGTCAAAATTGGAAATTAATGTTTAGATGCTTAATGATTAGTAGCTACTGTATCATTGCCAACAGTTTACTAGTGAAAAGAGTGTAGTCTGAATGTACACCCTCCTCCTCCAGTGCATTCTGTATTAGGATGGTATTTTGATTCCGCGTAGGATTTTCAGCTGAAATGTAAGCCACGTATTGGAGCGCATCTGACCAGCTTCCGGGTGCAGGACACTAACTCCAGTGTCCTTATCCTGGCTCGTCGTAGGAGGCATATGGAGACGTGACAGAGCGACGGAATCTCAGGAAGCAGCTGGGCTGCAAAGACTTCAAGTGGTTCCTGGAGAATGTGTATCCGGACATCAGCGTCCCAGAGGACAAGCCCGGGATGTTCGGGATGGTGAGCGAGAGACCGCAAGCCTGACGCACATGCACGGCTAATGGTACCACCCTCTGACACTTCTCTGCTGTCCTTCTTCCAGCTAAAGAGCAGGGGACTGTCCAACTACTGTTTTGACTACAACCCCCCAGATGACCATAATCTGGCTGGTCATCGAGTCATTCTCTACCCCTGCCACGGTATGGGTCAGAACCAAGTAAGGAGTTAATCCCTTTATAATTTTTGTGGGGACTCTCACAGGTCTCTAATGACACCAATTACTTTATCCCTGTGGTGACTGATAATGAACCTCAGTTCAGTAGTTTCTTAAAACCTAACATGATTTATGTTTTGATATCTACATTAGCATGTTAACACTGAAAACGACTACACGGCTTTGTTTTGAACACCATTTCAAATAGTTCAGCCAACTAAGCCCTTAAAGGAAGTTGGTAAATGGGAATTTGGATCTTTATTCCAAAAAAAAAAAAAAACATGCATCATCTGTGTCATCCTTAATGCTTAGTGCATGCTCAGTAGAGGAATTATGTAAACTCTTTTGAGACCTACTTTACAGCCAGGCGGTATTAACCTGAGCTTCCATATCCGGACCTCCAAATCTGAGGCAGGGTCACGCTGAAGGAGACGAAAGAGTGCCGTAGTTGCATAATGCCTCATCGATGCTGTGCTCTTCATGGCAAACCCTGCTCATGTCTCTATTTTTTCCCCAATTCTAATTCTGGGACCATAATTCAGCATGTGTCCTACCCATTTTGCCCAAACGAGGCCAAACTTTCACTGACTGCAAAAGAGAGGAGGAGATGTTCATAGTTGAGGAGAAGGACTCTTTGGAGTTATCTTAATTTCTTAAGTGTACTCTTGCCTCTGAGTTAGCATCCTCAGATGTCCTTTTAGCGTCGTGCCTCAGCCACCATAATGCTCCCGAGTTTGCGTCGTGCCTCGGGCATCCCCTCGCTCCCGAGTTAGCGTCGTGCCTCGGCCATCCCCTCGCTCCCGAGTTAGCGTCGTGCCTCGGGCATCCCCTCGCTCCCGAGTTAGCGTCGTGCCTCGGGCACCACCTCGCTCCCGAGTTAGCGTCGTGCCTCGGGCACCACCTCGCTCCCGAGTTAGCGTCGTGCCTCGGCCATCCCCTCGCTCCCGAGTTAGCATATCATGCCTCTGGTGTCCTTTCACTCCTAATTGCAATATTTGGGACTGGTGTTATGAAGTGTTCTGTTATATCACTGGTTTAACAACATGTACTGTAAGGTTCTGGGTTAATATGTGTTCTAGCCTCCAGTTGAAGGCGGGGGTTTGTGGCCCACTTCTGACAGTGATTATGGCAGTAGGTGGTGTGGTGGTTTAAATTGAGTGTGGTTCTTAACCTGATTTGCTACATACATAAAGTAGTAAATCATTTTCATAATAGCTACAGCTAATCAGTCCAATGTTAAAATTTAAAAGCAGGTGATTTTACAAGGCCCGGGAGCAAGATCTGTGCTGGCCATGACTGTTAAAATAAAAATGCTTTTAAAATCATTTTCTCTGTCCTGTGGCTTTAAGGACAGGGGTGTGTGCTTACACTCTGTTAGACCACAACTTAGTCAGTTGGACAAGTGAGCTTATATCTCAACCAACCAACCAACCAACCCCCCCCTGCCTGATTCCTGACAGTTCTTTGAGTACACCAGTGACAATGAGCTCCGCTACAACACCCGAGAGCCGGCAGGCTGCATCGCTGTGGACTCCGGGGATGTGTCCCTCACAGTTCACCTGTGCCACAAGTTTGGGCAGCCCGTGCCTGACGACCAGAAGATTATCTTCAGACAGGTCAGTAGTTGGTGCCATATTGATGGACGACAGCTCAAATCCCCAAACGTTGCTGGGTTACAACCTGTAACGACTGTGGCTGTAAAAAGTATCACTATAATAATAATACAAACAGCGTCATATTGTTGTGTGTGCAAGAATCAATGTGTGTGATTTATAAGGGGGTGGGGCTGGAATCGTTGAGGCCTATTGTCTACGTTGTCTGTGTGTAGATAATGCCTTCTGTATAAATGTAAAGCGAGACCACCATCTACAATGGTTGTCAGTAGGCATTGTTCACTTCTCCCGTCGCCAGCAGACGGCCATCTTTATTCAAGGGTATTAAAGTGTCCATAATTAATTTCATTTCATCATCACCTCCTTCTCATTCATCTTCCTTATTTTAGGATGGTTCCCTCTTTCACACCCAGACGAATATGTGCGTGGAAGCCATAGCTAAGGCAACTAGTGAGGGGCCTGCTCCAGCCCTTCGACCCTGCTCTGACTCCATCCACCAGAAGTGGTTCTTCGAGGAGAGGTCGTAGGGGCCACTGACCGATGCGATGTAGGGAAAGGCCCTGGCACAGATCTTGCTGTCGATGATCAACCTGGGCCGGCGACGGCTCTGTCAACACTGTGTCGGTTTTTTCACTTTCTCATTTCAGCCGGGAATGGCGGTTGGATCATGGAGCTGTAGCAGAGTCAGGTAGTCCAGGTCCGGAAAGTAAAAATCCATACCAGGTCTTTTTCTCAACCAACCTGCTGAATATAAAGAGTCACAGTCACAAAGTAGTAAGCTTGTTACAAAACCTTTGTCTGGATTTGTACTTTCTGGAGCTGAAATAGCCACCTCTGAGCTATAGCATGCTGTGCTTGACCTGTATGGACGGTGTCAGTGTGTCTGTAATTTAGAGTGCTGTCCTAAACATGATTTTGGCGCACTGCTAGTCAACAGGATGCAGGTGCCACAGAGGGAAATTATGTTGACAAAAGAGCCTAAACAGTTGGTAAAGCTGTTTCGGATCAGATTCTGATATGCTGCCATTTGGGAAAAACTCCCGCCTATGAACAACAACTCTTTTGTTCAGCTGTGCACTTTCCGTAAAACATGACCCCTGTCTCACATGCCGTCATCAGCACTTAGGGGGTTGACGTGGGTATAGGAGAAACTGACGGCTACCTGCAGTTAGCTTGTAACATGTCAGTATAGAATGGTGTTTCAAACATGACCTCTAGATGGCATCCTGCTTTAAAATTTGCTTTTTATTTACGACCCCTTTGGTTCACTGCTGTCATAAATGGTTGAGGTTGGGTGTTTTTACCTTGAAATACTATTGGCTTCACTTTAGCAAACTACTGAGTAATCCACACTCTGGGTTTCCAGCCCATCTGTAGTCCATGCTTGATTAGACATTTCAGTACTTGTACTCATACATTAGTTAATGCACGTAAATGTCTTAAAGTCTTTGTAATATACATAGGAAAGTTAGATTTCTTGATAATGAAGGAAAAGTAATCTGGAAAAAAAAAACTTCATTTTGAATTCTAATGATTGATGGGAAAACAGCAATGGATGATTTAACAAGTTTAAAATTATATGAAGAGATATATATTTTAAATAGATCTTAATATTAAATACAGAGTATACACTATGGTTGTAAAATGTTCATTAAATTGGTGTTTCTTATGAGCAGTTAAGTGAATATTCTGTCTTCTAACTTGGAAGACATTCATGTTGTGCTAACTTACCCAATTATAAGTCGGTAATTAGGACTACACTAATACTAAGACAAATTACCCTTTATCCTGTGACAATGGATCATAGATATTGTTGTCGCGTTTCTGTGTAAGATGATCAGCTCAGTGTAAAGGGCCTGGTTTTAGTGCTGTGCCTTTTCTGGTGGAAAAAGTTAAATGAAGTGCCTTGTATTTTTTTTTAAGTTGCATTTTCGCACACTTTTTTTTTTTTTTTTTAATGGCTTGCTTTTTTTCTTCTGACTCTGGCTGGTGACCTTAGAGCACAAACCACTGGACCAGCAGCTGCTAAGGGGGGGGGGGGCGGGTTTGGGGGGACTGCTAGCAGTTACGCTAATCCCTCAGATGAGCTTAATGCTAGCTTTAGGGCAGGCTCGCACTCTTAAAGCTGTTTGAGATACTGTTGATACCTGCCATTCCAGTAGCATACAGAAAGCCTGCCCCTTTCCTTCAGATAGATGTCAGCGATGTTTTACACTCCTGTCTATGCAATTCCATCAGAGCTGCATCCCTAACTTTTTAATTATGCAAAAATGGGTTCTGTAGATCTGGCGTTTTTGGTGTTGGAAATTAAATGATTGTGGGATAAATTTTCTTATGGTGCCCTGGACAAGTGAAGTGTATGAGATTCTTTTTTATTTGCATACAGAGGATTATTATGAATAAATGGCGTTTGCTGGTGTACATGTTTTTCTGATCATTAATGTTTTGAGTTTGTAAATGTTACTTCAGGTTTAATTTTGTAATTTTAATACAATTAAAAGTGAATATGGGTACAGTGTTCTGAATTACCTTTTTTAATTACACTATATGACCAGCACATTTGCATCTAGGAGACATTTCACCAGTATGTTTTCCAGTACAGCCTCTTTTTGCACTTCTATCGTTACAGTTTTCAAAGATTCCTGAACCACAGTACGCCACAGTTCATGATGGAGAACTTCAAGGAATCTCATTTTTTTATGCCTTTTCAGCAAATGTTTGGAAGGAGATATTTCCCACCTCCCTTTGAATATAGGTCTGTGTTTGATTTCCAGTCTCTCCAGTAGGTAAAGTTTAATTTAGAACCAGAAGTGATTGGTTTTGGCTAGAACAAATGAATAGAATTGAGAGCGAGAGCTCGCACCAAATCCTGCTTCCCCTTCAGAACGGCCTGCAGCCATTTTCAATGACATATTCATGATGCCATTTCGTATTCTTTTCTATCTATGTGTGGGTGTTTTTTTTATCATCTGCCATACTCTGTCTTTGGGAGGGATTAGTCCCTTTAGCTAATGTCTTAGGGATGCTTAAGCTAAGATAAGCAATATTATCATTTGTAGAGATGTGGTATTTTAAGACACTGTGTTTAGAGGAGCTGAGAAAAGTCTTGATTCTTTTTTTTTTGGGAATGGTAGGATTAGGGGGGAAAAAAGTTAGACTGCAAAGGTGGGGACCCCTCAGTTCAGGGAAGTGACTGTCACACGTTGGATCCCTGAAATAGAATGAAGTTAAATTAAATGATGCTTTATTTGTATAAGTAGGAGTACAGGTGCGATGGAATTCTTCTTATTGCATATGCCGTCCTGCCTTCCTCTGACACACACACACACACACACACACCCACACCCACCCACCCACCCACACCTATATTCAGGTGACAGCTCAAGGGGCCAAGGGTCACATCAGTCTGGCGGCCCCAGGATGTGACCAGAATGTTATTCTGAAATATACCATTATGGGAAATGTGGTCTGTGTCACTGGTTCTAAACTGGTTTAGCCTCAGGATCCATTTCAATCCTCAGTTATTAGGTTACAACCCTAAATTTGTTTGTATTTGTTTGTTTGTTTCACCAAAACAGTGGTACAGCGGTAAAATTAAAATAAATAAACTGCAGGACCATATTCTGCATCATTATGGAAGTCCATGGAAGTCTGACATTATAAAAAATGTTCTTTTTTTTCACCACCCAATCCATGAGCCAATGAAAATGATTAGCTCACCAGTTAAGATCCACTGGCCTATGTGATATACTTATGCACGATTGAGCTGACCTGGATCGAGCCTCCGAGAAGGAGCTGGCTGGGGTCAGAGGCACCCTGGATTAGCAGGGTACCACCAGGAGCACCAGAGCACTTAACCTGATTGCTGGAGTGGAGATGTGACCTTGATCATTGAGAATAACAGGGTGACAATACTTCCTTTTTAAGTCATGATGATACCTGTGTATATACACACGAAGAGACAAGCCTTGTGATGGTTTTGACTTTGATGGACTATGAAGGTGTTATTTTTTAAAACCAATGGCTTTTTTTATCCTGGTCCGGGTAGCAGGGGAGCCTGGAGCCTATCCTAGGCTGCACAGGGCATAAAATTGGGTATACCCTGGATAGGATGCCAGTCCATCACAGGCTACACCGATTCACAATGATAAATGAATGGTAATTTAGAGAAGCGATTAAACTTAATAGCATGTTTTTAAACTGCAGGTGGAAACCTGCATGACACGGGCAGAACATGCAAACTCCACACCTACTGAGCGGAGGTGGGATTTGAACCAACAACGTTCTGGTGGTGTGTGGCCACCAAGCAACCCCTATATTACATCACCAATATTTTCATATTAAATTGTTATTTCAGATCCGCCAAAAACATTATTGATACAGTTGTGAAGAAAACGCGAGGCAAGATTTATCATCAGTCGAACAGTGTAAGATATGTTCTACATCGCTAAGTCTGTGTATTCTTATGGGTTTATCTGATTGCATCATTTTTGCCTCATTTCCAGTATATGACATTTCAGGTTCAGTAACTTATTACAGTGTGATCACTGTCAATGACTGGCAATGATTTCTCGTCGCAGCCCCGATCCACAGTCCTTGAACTTTCCATATCTTAATTTTCCTTGTGTAAACCCCCTGGTGGTGGAACAGCTGTCCCTAGACATGCAGCCTCTTATACCTTCCATTTCCAGAAAAAGATGGAAAGTTTCAATGCAGCCCAGTTTGTCTGATGTTTTCATTCGCTTATATTCATTTTCTGCCACTGTATCCTTTGAATACACTTCACTGTTAAATACTTCAATGGTATTTGATCTGCCATCAGCTGATTACCATCTATTTACCACGTCTTTATATTTATAGAAGTCGTGATGTCAAGTGGGCTTATTGTCATACCGTCCATATTTAGGAATACAGTGGCACAAAATTAACATTCCCCCAGGACCACGTGCATCATATAAACCGCAATTGACAAGGGGAGGGCTTAAAGTGCAAAACAGGGGGGGCAGAGACAAACCATTTTGTGTCGTGTCTAAACTGAAACTCACCATAATGAGAGCTTCTGCAAACACTTAGAAAACCACCACAGGATTATACTGGTGTGTTTAGATGAAATACTTCTGCTTGCAATGCCCTCAATGCACAGGTCTGCTGTATTTGGGCGGGGTGCCGCTTTCCTGGAGCACGGTGTGTACTATTCAGGCTTGGCATTCTTAACAAATGATGTTTGTTCGGTCTGCTCACCTTTTTTCCCCTCTTGTACTCTCTGTTCTTTTTCATGTTGGGGAGGAAACGTTTCCTCTTGCTCATTGAGCCCTGTGCCCAGCCCTTTTTCACTTCGACTGAAGTTTCCTGCTTTTGAAAGGACAGAATCTCTGCGTGCCACAAATGAGAACACTGGCTACTTCAGTGATGTTCCCACTAGGCGTGGCGAACAGGTTGTCAGGACGTCGCTGTCACTCAGAGCAGAGCCGTCCTACCTTTGAACCTGTGCTCCTCTTCTCCATCACACCAGAGTTTGATATCTCCATGATCTTTCTGAAGGGATGTGGTTAGATGCTCCTCTCCCTGAAGGCAGAAATGCCAAAATGACTTTTCATATCCATGTCCAGAATTAGCAGAGAGGAGAAAAATGTCCAGACAGGTAATAATTTTGTACATCTAAACGTACATCTACTGTCACAAAATCGTAAAAAAAAAAAAATGGTGCCAAAACAGTGCATGTATGGGCAGCTGGGTGGCCTTGCACCATGAGGGTTAGGGGTGAATCATGTCAGTTGTGGTTTTGCAGTAGCCGCCCTGGTTCCTTGCTGCAGTCCAGTGCATCTGAACTCGTTGGTATCTGTTATTAAGTGCCCACAGGGTGTGACTGTGTCATGATATGGACTAGCATTCCAAACAGGGTGCCCAGCTGTGCCAACATAAAGGTGGGAAAACATTACAAATTAATGTTTCAGAGAAGAAAAAATGAAACTCATATCTTTCTTACAGCATGAGT
>JAODLC010000050.1:9021990-9040736 GCA_026781145.1 Hippopotamyrus pictus
TATTACGAGCAATGATATCGGTAGAGGCGTAAGTCAGTATATCTACTATTCTTTTACAAAATGGTTGCTGACAGCTTCAAACACTGATCACTGAGAATGTGAGCTGGAGCCTAAAGAAAGCAACTACATCAGTTACCTACCGGGGACAGTATGAGGGGGGTGGCTAGATAGCACAGTGGTTAGCACTGCTGCCTCACGGCCCCAGCCCACAGCTCAAGCCTTCCCCCACCCCCATAGCTCCCTGTGTGTGGACAGTAGGAGGGGGGTGACTGGATAGCACAGTGATTAGAACTGCTGCCTCACAGCCCAAGGGCCAGGGTTCAAATCCCAGCTCCCCACATGTGGAACCTGTGCAGTCAGGTGGCCAGCACACTGCATGTGGGCTCCCAGGCACTGGCCACCCTCCCCCCACACCACAGCCCAAGAAAACAGATGGCCTGATCACCCCTACTTTTTCCAAAAGATACCAAACAACCCTTAATGAGGTCTTACAGTAAAGAATCAGAATCTTCCCAGACAAGCAACCCAACTAGGCTCCCATCCAAACCAAATCCTACTTAGCTTCACACAGAGTACCCAGTGCAAACTGCCAGAACCATGGCTGCTGACAACTTGAAACACTGAGAATGTGAGCTGGAGCCTAAAGACAGCAACTACATCAGTTACCTACAGGGGCCAGCATGACAGGGATGGCCAGATAGCAGTGGTTAGCACTGCTGCCTCACAGCCCAAGGACCAGGATTCAAGTTTTTCCCCACCCCCATAGCTCTCTGTGTGTGGAACCTGCACAGTCAGGTAGTCCCAGACACCCTCACCCACAGCCTGAGAAAACAGATGGCCAGATTTTAGTCAGGACATCAACCCTACTTTTTCCAAAAGATACCAAACAACCCTTAATGAGGCCTTACAGTAAAGAACCAGGATCTTCCCAGACCAACAACCCAACTAGGCTCCCATCCAAACACTGACCTGACCAAACCCTACCTAGCTTCACACAAACTACCCAGTCCAAACTGCAGATACCATGGTTGCTGACAGCATGAGACATTGATCACTGGGAATGTGAGCTGGAGCCTAAAGAAAGCAACTACATCAGTTACCCAATGGAGGGGGGTGGCTGGATAGCACAGTGGTTAGAACTGCTGCCTCACAACCCCAGGACCAGTGTTCAAATCCCAGCTCCCTACATATGGAACCTGTGCAGTCAAGTGGCCAGCATACTGCATGTCACCTCCCAGACACCCCCACCAGACACAGGCCAACCCCCCCCCCCTACCCAAAAAAAATACTTTGAAGTAAGTACTTAGTACTTTCACTTAAGTAAGATTGTTGATGTAGCACTTTTACTTGAGTACATATTTTGCAGGATATTTGTACTTTTACTGATGTACTAAGCTTCAGTACTTCCTCCACCACTGTTTACTAGTACACTTCTGAAACAGAGAAACATTTCAATATTTGATCAGTGATTACACAGTACAATATAAGCACAATTTGCTCATGGAAAACACATGGTTCTTTCATTAAAATTATTGATGTGTATTATATTATATTATGTACATTATTTTTATTTATAACTGAGAAAGTGGGGTCAACATGTCCTAGGAGTAACTGGGGTTAAGGGCCATGCTCTCTCCAAGGAAGAGCCACACACTAAATCCCGGTTCGTCCGAACCACTTCTCTGATTTTTGCAGTGGCAGTAATGTGATAGTTTAGTCGTTTTCAATCAACTTTAACATATTGGTGTTTGGTCCTCATTCAGAAGCTGTGGATCTATTAAGGTCAGGCCTGACTCTGAGGAGGAGTGGGACCAGGGGTTATTGCCTAATCCATGCCGGGAAGGACACTTTAAGCTACTTTAGGATTTACAAACTACTTTAAAACTGAAAGGCCTCGGTTAAATAGTTCAGTACTTCTTGTACTTCGACAGATTTGTTTCCTTGATTGAGAGACACATCCAGCTGATTCACATTAACATTAGTGACACGTGCATGGTTATAGGAAGCTGACCAATTAGTACACAGCAAGAATGGTAACGCTTTACATTAAGTGCACCTTCATAATGCATTCATAGAACATTCATAAGCAGCATGCAGGTACACCTTACCATCCTAACATCCCTTAACAGATTTAATATATATTAATAACAAACATTACATGATTATACAATTATAATGTTTGTTATTATTATATAATATTTGGTATTAATGTACATTACAGCTATTATGGGATGTTAGGATGTTAAGGTATATATACATGATGCATATGAATGTTTCATGAATACTTAATGAATGAATGCATTATGAAGGTGTACTGAACGTTTTATGAATGCAATATAAAAGCATTATGAAGGTGCAGTTAATGTAAAGCGTTACGAAATAGAATATAACCTGAAAAAATATGCACATTTAAGAATGGTCATACGTTTTGGATGAAACAGAGAAAAGTGACATCTAAAGTTTAGATAGAAATGAGTATCTAAGTTGCATTCACAGTTAGTTTTAGCACATGGTGAAATGAACATTAATAAATACAGAAATGTGTTCAGTGCCGTTAATTGTGCAGTTTTAATATTGAGACTTAATGCCAGAAAATCTAGGGCACTTACCATAGCTAAGAATGGAAAGAAGAAAATCAGGGTCCACTTGATGAAGACCAACATCTACTTTGATGAAAGCATACCTGCTCTTGGAATGAATGAAATGGCAAGGTACTTGGGGCTTGCATTCTCTTGGAAAGGTGTGGTTCAACTGAACCACACTGGAGACCTTGAAGGAATGCTAAGGGAGACAACATCAATATAGAATTGGTCCCTCCATAGGCATCAATATGGAGTTGGTCCCCCCTTTGCAGCTATAACAGCTGCCACTCTTCTGGGAAGGCTTTCCACAAGATTTTGGAGTATGTCTGTGTGCATTTTTGCCCATTCATTCAAGAATCATTTGTGAGGTCAGGCACTAATGTTGAAGAGGAAGGTCAGGTTCTCATTCTCCATTCTAGTTCATCCCAAAAGTGTTCAATGGGGTTGAGGTTAGGGCTCTTTGTGTGTCAGACAAGTTCTTCCATACCAAACTCACTGAACCATGTCTTTTTGGACCTTGCTTTGTGTACTGGGGCACAGTCATACTGGAACAGAAAAGGGCCTTCCTCAAACTGTTCCCACAAAGTTCGAAGCATAGAATTGTCCAAAATATCTTGGTATGCTGAAGCATTAAGAATTCCCTTCACTGGAACAAAGGTGCCTAGCCCAACCTCCTCCACCAAACTTTACAGTTGGCACAATGCAGTCAGGCAGGTACCACTGTCCTGGCATCTGCCAAACCCAGACTCATCCATCAGACTGCCAGACTGAGAAGTGTGAATCATCACTCCAAAGAACATGTTTCCATCGCTCCAGAGTCCAGTGGTTGCGTGCCTTATTCCACTCCATCTGACATTTGGCATAGTGCTTGATGATCTAAGGCTTTCATGCAACCGTTCAGACATGGAAGCCCATTCCATGAAGCTCCCAGTGCAGAGTTTTGTGCTGGAGTTAATGCCAGAGGAAGGTTGCAACTCTGCAGTTATTAAATCAACAGAGCGTTGGCGACTTTTATGCACTATGCACCTCAGCACTTGGCAACCCCGCTGTCACTTTACATGGGCTGTAACACGTTTCTGTTGTTCCTAAACGCTTGCATTTGGCAATAATTCTACTTTACAGATAACTGTGGAATATCTATCAGGGAAGAAATTTCGTGAACTGACATGGCAAAGGTAGGATCTTATGGCAGTACCATGCTTGAATTTAGTGAGCTCTTCAGAACGACCTATACTTTCATAAATGTTTGCATACCTGACTGCATGGCTGGATGCTTGATTTTATGCACCTGTGGCAATGGGTCTGAATAAAACACCTGAATCCAGTAATCAAAAGGTGTATCCCAATATTTTTGTCCATATAGTGCATGACTGACACTTGGTAATGTCCTCAAAAACACCCTGAAGAAGTGGAATGTCATCATTCGCCAATACATGGGTTCAACCTCCCTCAGATACACCTCTGGTGTAACACTATAGCCATATCAGTGTGGGAGCTCTGGGCCAACCTTGCCTGGCGGTCTTCTTGTTGCTAACCCAGAACAAGTCCTTCAAGAAACTGCTTCTGTCAACTTCTACAGGTAAGGCAATCAGAACGCTGAATGTTCAAGGTCACCCAACAAAGACTGAACATTCCTTGCAGAGTCGGATATGAAGTGGTCATGACCCCTGCAGAAGCAAGACATCAGTGCAGAGAAGAGCTGGAAAGGGCTGTAGATGGCAGGGACCTGAAAGGGAAAAACATAGACAAGGTGAGTCATGGGTGGCAGAAAGATCCAAGTAAAGTCTTCCCCTGTATCCATCTATGTGGGATCTAGCTCTGGAGAAGCCTCCTGACCATGAGTTGTAGAGCAAGAGGGAGGAGCCAAAGGGAAGACATCAAATTGTGCCACGGCGCCTGTGGGGGAGTGGAAATGCTGAACCCATAATTCCCTTACGGTAAGTTACCTGAATTGTTCTTCAAGCTGGACCTGGTCGCTGTGAAGTGAACAATACTTGTAAACTTGGAGGTCTCCATGGTGCTGGGCTCGCGGCCAGAGCAGACCTGGCACCTGAAAAGAGAAAAATGCGAGAATGCAATTTGAGAGTGGGCACCAAAAACAACCTTAATTAATGCACATTCCAACTATAATCTCCTACAGTTGCTGAACAGTTCCTGAAATGGACTTAAAGCCATTAGCATCACGGATGGCCAACATGATGGGCGCGTCTGACTCATACTGTAATAATATCACAATGCATTCGTCTTTCCCATCTATGACCATTAGTGCCTTGCAGTGGCGTGTGCCAAGCATCTCAGTAATATATGACAATTAGCCAAAATAACAGGTTCAATGGAAATGTAGCTACATACAATCAATGAAAAAGAAATCACAACTTATTATTATTATTATTTAGCCTATCATTATCAAGGGAAGATTCGCTTTTGAGCAGGGCCTCCTCCGGTTGCATTGACCTAATGTTGGCTCTGATTAAGGTGTTCATATTTAATAAAGAACAATGTAAATTTGTAGTTTGGAATTATTTATGCAGCAAGGTTCAATAGAAGTGAGAATGCCTGGTACAAAAATGATAAGCTGAACCATGGTGTCACGCCCGGCTCTGTGCGATCCCCATGTGTGCCACGCCCACCTCGTTACCCCATGTTCCTACCCGATTGTTCTCACCTGTGTCCTGTTCATTTCTGCCTATCCTGTGCATTTAGTCCGCGTCTGAGTCCGTATTCCCCAGTCCGGTCATTGACTTTTGTCCTGTGCTGCTGACTTTACCCAATAAACCTCGTGTTTTGGATTCACGCTTCCTGGGTTTTGCTTCTCCGCTCCCCGCGTAAGCAGCAGATACAACACATGGATTCAACAGCTTGTGTATCCCTTTTGGCAGAAATTATGTATATACATGTTCTTTATATATTAGTGAAATGAAGATGACTACACATTTTATTGTTTTCCACATAGCTGTATATCCAATGTTGTGTTATTTAAATGGTTTGTATAATGTAATTTTTTTTTTTTAAATAAAATAAAAAATTCTACTGTATTGTTTATTTCACCTGTGACTATGATTTGTGATGTTTATAATGATTATATTGCATAATCTCTGTATCAAGCAGTAACCTTCCTTCAAATTGTTAATGATGTAGATGTGTGCATTTTGACTCAGAGCCATAGCTAGAAATAAATTTCAGGGGGTGTCTGACACCCCTACCGATAGGGGTCCCCCTCAGTAGATTTTACTACCTGTCAATGCATCTGCTTGGGTTCCGAACTTCCATAGTTTGTGGCCAGGAAACATCATCTGATAGAGACACCTGACATCTCAGTCCCACCCGGCACGAAAATGTCGAAAGCTGTGACTGCTGGGTGTCCTGATGAGTCTTCGGCGGGGGGGCCACCAGCACCAGGCCAAGGTGCTGACCTTTGAAACACGATCAATGGTGCTCCGCCCCGGGGGTTCGGAACATTTTCAGCTACTGAGGGGGAGACAGGAAGCCCCAAGGAGCAGAAGGATGAGCTAATTGCTTAAGTTGTCGCTACCCTACTGGTTCAGCTGGTGGTACGAGAGGCTGCCTCGCTGAGCCATGGGGGGAGCTTTTACTGCCGATAAACACCTGGGGGTGTTTACTGTACGTCTTCAGGGTGACATTTTAGGATGAGCCCCGCTAAGTCACACTCTAGCATTTTTAGAAACATTTCCATTTCTAAATATTGTTCACCCTTGGTACCTTGATTATTGAACTTACATATGCATTTTGCATGATAAGGCACAGTACAGCTGTATTTGTTTTTGTTATGGAAAAAAAATCTTTCCTGCTTATATTCTGGAGACAAAAATGAAATATTTCAGCTTTATGTCTATGTACTCATTTGCCACAGTACTAGGCAGGGTGTTTCACTTTTTAAAAAGACTGAGTTCTTCTGGCTTAATTTAGGCAAATTTCATAGCGCTTGCAGGTCAGTCCCTTATTTGCATGTAACTATAACATGATTTCTGTTGAAACGATGGAGCATTAATGAAGAATGTCGTTCATAAGCTGAGCTGTTTAAGTTCTCTGTTATCAATCTAGAGTGGAGGGACGGTGTCACACTATGAACCATAAATAATTTCAAAGGAGGAATTTCAATAAGATCCTTCTCTCTGTCATGTAGTTCCTTAGAGTATCAGTGTGCACCCCTGCCTTGCGCCTTGTACGCGGAAAAGGCTGTTTTTGGTGAAGAATAATGCCATAAGTGGTAGTCCTTCGATTTTGTGCTAACGCTGTGTCTTGTTTGAAATGACAGTTAAATTAAAAAGAGGTGGGATAAAACCTTTCTGTAATCTGAAGCCCTTTTTCTAATAATTTGGTTTAATAAATTGATTAAATTCTAATTAAATCTGAAGTCTAGATAACATTCTGTATTACACACTTGCCTGTAATGCTAGGTTAAAGCTGATAGTTTTAGCCTTTCCTGGCTTATATAAATGGATATTTCTTATTGAAGTGCTGAGGTTAAATACCCTATTTATGGGCAAAATGTCAGCAGCCCTGCTGGGGCCAGTGACTGGCCCAGGTCCTTAATTAAGAGGCCTCCCTGTCATTAGGGCAGCTGATGACATCTGGGAATCAAAAATCGATATCGATGATATTTTCAAGGGAAACCCATTATCTGTACACGGGCCAAATGAGTCTTCCATCACTCCCCCCACCACTTTCCCAGGCACCCTAAAACTTAAACTCCTCTTATGTCTTTACTACAGCCTTTTAGCAAGCTTTCAAATTTAAGAAGAAGAAGAAGGCATTTCAGACAGATGACCATTCAACTGAATGCCTTCTTTCATCTGTGGCACTTTTTAAAGCCCTAATATTGTGATGTTAAGGGGTTTTAAACAACAGAAGTCGAAAGTGGCTGTTGAGAAACCCCCTTCGGAGACCCCTGGCTTATGCTATGCATAAGAAATTTGCCGGCCAGAAAGAATCAGCAGACCTGTAACACCATGATCGTGTAAGCATGCATGTCCTGGTATCTCCCGTAATGGTCGTGGTGATTTTTATGGGAATTCGGTATGCCTGCTTCCTTACTCCTTCCTGAGGAGACCGACAGCTGCACGAATGCGCGGTACAACCCAATGTGAGGCTGCATTAAGAACTTACGGTCCTATGTGAAAGATGCTGAAGAGAAATGGGTATAGCGACATGGGAGGAGTTCATGATAATGCAACTAGCTATGTTAGACTAGCTCATGGTATGCAAATCAACATTGTAGTAGTTATGAAAAATGTATGTGCATGTAATGCATTTTTGAATAGGCTTGCAAAGGGGTGGAAAATTTCTGGAAACTTTCCAGAAACGTCCCATTCCACGGGAAGGTAATCAGGGGAATTTTGGAAATTTTCCAAGTTGGAAACCTTCCATGGGAATTAATGGGAATATATGGGAATTAATGGGAAAATTCCCAGAATTTTGCAACCATTTATATATGATCTATTGGATACAGTACTGTATTGTGGGTCTGTAAAACTGCAGTGACTAAATGGCTGTAATATAGAATACATATAATGACACCACTGGTCAGGACCTAAATGTATACAATCAGCATTTCACACAGACACTGGGTTTGTTCCACGTTAAAATATGCCGTATGTGATGGTCAAGCCGTTGGTGAGCTTTTAATTTGGAAACGTTGCTTAAAGGGAAGACTGTCAGCCGGGAAGCCTTTGAAATAATGATTCGATTAACTTCATCGGGGAATGAAAGTTTAAATGGCATTTCATTTGACAGGAATATTAGCCAGGGGTAATTTTGGCAGCTTTGTTGGAGATCCGCCCGCAGGTCCCTGCAGGAAGAGCTGCTATTTCGGGACGGGTGATGAAGCTACTCCCAGGGCTCGCTCACACGAAACCTTCTGATGTTCTGGTCAACAGCGGGGCTCGCAGAACAAAGGCTGCTGGGTGCAGGTCTTCACGAGGTCGGGGGGGATTGGGGCAGGCTCAGCAAATGTGCAGGAGGCCAGCATTTGTGACACGGATATCTAGCTGCTTAGACAGTGATGGATCGCCCTGGAAGGGATTCGATGTGGCGCGTGCTTACTGCGGACCGGCTAAAGAAACGGCCTTTGATTTGCTGGCAAAGCTTGCCCCAGCCCAGCGGTTTCCCCATTTAATTAAACTCTCAGTGCGAAAGTAGGATGAATGTTGTACACCCTGTCCAAATAATGATGTTAGGGGTTTGACTCTGAGTCTGTCAAACTCATTCTGAGCACGCTCTGGCCCAGCTCGTTGGCTTATGTCAACTGTTAGTATTTTTATGTCTGGATGCTGATATGTCGTCTGTTTATTTTTTTTTGTCCTGAAAACGGAGCACAAGAACCAAGCAGAGAAATCAGATTGACTGAAGTCAAGCCTGCTGTTCTAATTCGGCCTTGTGTGTTTTGCCCATTAATGAGAATGACAGTTTTTAATAAGAGTCCCAGGGCTCGTGTGACACTGAGGCC
This sequence comes from Hippopotamyrus pictus, assembly GCA_026781145.1. Classification (NCBI taxonomy): domain Eukaryota; kingdom Metazoa; phylum Chordata; class Actinopteri; order Osteoglossiformes; family Mormyridae; genus Hippopotamyrus; species Hippopotamyrus pictus. The sequence continues at coordinate 9,031,039 of JAODLC010000050.1, forward strand.
CGTCCCACATTTGCCTCGGGCTCTAATTAATATCTACTCTGCTGTTACGTACTGCACCCGAAACACGGGCTGACAGGCTGCCATCATGCAGCAGCGGGATTTTAAATTTGCATTTCATACCTAGTTTAGCCTCCCGTAATGGGAGTGAGGGCGGTGTGGTACAGGTGCGTGCATGTGCTGCTGGTTTAAGCTCAAACGCTTATGATACTCGAGTCTTAGATTTTACCGTATCAGGTCGGAAATAACGCAACCTATCTACATGCATGTTTTGTATCACTGAACTTTTACATTTTGAAAATTGCCAAATTATTTATCCCTGTAGGTCTCTTTTCTGAGATAAAGTTAGAAAAAAAATCTGGTAACGCTTTACATTGACTGTACCTTCATAAAGCCTTTGATGCATTCATAGAACATTCATAAGCAGCATGTAAGTATACCTTAACATCCTGACATACCTTAACAGCTTAAATATACATTAATAACAAACATTATATGATTATAATGTTTGTTATTATCATATACTGTAATGTTCGTTATTAATGCATATTAAAGCCGTTAAGGTACAGTATGTTAGGATGTTATGTTATACTTACGTGCTGCTCATGAATATTATATGAATGCGTTTTGAATGTGCACTGAATGTTCTATGAATGTATTATAAAAGCATTATGAAAACCAATTATTTTTGTATAGACAAAACACCATGCCTTTTATGCAGTCTTTTAATGAATATGAGTGATCCTTTGTGAAGTTGCAATAAGCTAACTGGTTTCCCATGTAAGGCACATCCCAGCATGAAGGTCATGGGCTCAAATACAGTGGATGGCTGGTTAATCGTATCACTGTCAGTGTCTTGATCAAGTCCCTTAACCCCAGTTGCTCCTGGACTGCTGGACACCAACTAATTCTGTGCTCTGACCCCAAAACTTGTTCTCACCTGTATATATTCATGTGTGTCTCTCACAGAGAACAAGATGGAATATCTGAAACCCACCGAAAACCTCCACAGGGATAAGGACTGCAATTCTATCAAATTCTATTCTAGTTTCTCCCTCATGTCTGCCCGTATAAAAACATATAACAAAAGAAGAAATGAGTGATAGAATTAAATATTTCATTAATGAAGGGTAAAATGGGTAATCGTAAATGGGACGTCTCGGTGCTTTCAGACAGGTTATGTATATATCTGTTATTTTTGGGGTGTTGATGTTCCTGTTTCTCCATCTGTCCTGGTTCTAAAGGACATTTTTTTCCCTGGTTCCTTACCTACTCTACCATGGCACAATTTGTAGAACCTAGTGTTAATCCATATATACGGGACATTACAATTTGGAAATCTGTCGAACTAGATCACTGTTTTGTTTTGTCTGCGTACAAGCCAAGGAGGACACAGAAAAAAGCCAAATGACACATTGATTATTATTTGACAGTATGTTACAGGACACCATCATTTTGACTGAGACAAATGTCAAAGCATCCCTCATAAATCTGAGATATGCCCTGAGTTGACCCTGTTTCTTTTGGGTGACCTACTTTCAGCAGGAGGCCTCATTCTTATAATCATTCTGTCTCAGTTTTCCAACAAATGAAAAATAAGGCGGAGCAACTGTCAAAGGAGGTCAAACAATGATGTTAGGCCTGCCTGTCCTTTAGACAAAGACTACAAACTCTTTGGCGTTTTCCAAAGTTCAATCACAGTCATTGTGGTTGCAAACTCTGAGACACGTTATAACGAGAATGTAAAATGAAAGATTAGCTTAATATTATCCTTAAATGATTCCCATATTCTACATTATCAACTGCTATTTCCATCAGATAAATGATGTAAATATAATTTGCTCAATCATAATTCTGGCCCTGTCTGTCACACATTTTCCAATTTGGCATTCATGATGGAAATATAGGTTTATATTATATTTCTGATTGATGCCTGACTGACTACATCCATATGCAACCCAATTAAAAAACATTTAGAAGACTAGAGCAATTAACCGGTTCGATTTTGCCCACATTTGCACCACTGAAGAGATTAAACTTCCTCTTTAATGGAGATAATAAAACGTTCCCTAAGAAAAGAAATTACTTCACATCGCAATAAACCCACTGAGAAAAAAAGTGATGGGGATATCAATTCCACACAAATACTATTCAGATTTCAGGTTGATCGGCAAGGCTTACTAACTTTAAAATATATTCAACCAGGTGAAAGTACAATTTAAAACACCTAAAAGTCATAGAACAAACCTCATTGTGTTTTGGAAATGTGTGTCATCTGTTTCAAAATCCAATCTGCTCTGCAACTTGTTCTATAATTTCTTCTGTCAAGCCAATGAGAGGCTTCTAGACCGTAAACCATCATCCCCGTGGCCCCGGTAGTGGCCTATAATGACAAAGGGTATTGGCTTAGTGTTTCTTCTTATTTTGGCAAGGCGATATTTTATTATATTTCTGTTCATAAGATGAGGGAACTTTGGCAAGTCTGACCGGGGTTTTATTTTTCAAATCACAAAGGTAAGCACATTCATCCATCTTATAGCTGTTTCTTCTGGTTGAGGGACAAGACTGAGGAAACCCAGGCAGGCGACTAGCCCATGACCAGCCACACAAGCACACTGTGGACACTTACAGAGATGCCAGTTCACACAAGTTCTGGGACTTCAGGAATATCTAGAGACCCACACAACACAAAGAGAATATGTGAACTTCACACACAGCGCAAGGGTGGGAGTCAAACTCAAAACCCAGGGGACAGGGAGGTTGGGTGACAGCACAGTGCTATTCACCAAGCCACCGTGTCACCCTCAGAAACCACATCTAAAGCAAAATACAGAAGCAGCAGTATGGCTGACAGCACACACTGAACCCTTATGAGGTTCAATCACAGTCTAACAACTACTTTGAAGTGGATTTTAAATGTTGGCTGTTAACTTTGACTTTGGCTGATTGGAGCACCTACTGAGTAGAATAAATGCACGCTCTCACTAGTTTTATGGGCTGTGATGAACTGGCGTCCTCTCACAACACCAGTATGTCCTCTGCCTTGTGCCCTATGTTGCTAGGGATGGGGTCCAAGCTCCTCACACCCATATATGAAAAGCTATTGGGAGACTCTGAAAGCTGTTAACGATATAAAACATACAAACAATGGAACACATTTCAGTGGGAATGCTTAAGGGTGAAAGTGAGCAATTTATCTAATCATTGTTGTGGTTAATGTCTTATTTCAATCAATAGCTTGGAAGCCCAGTCCACAGCATCACTTGACGTGCACTAAACACTGTCGTATCCCTGCCCATCTCCTCTCTATTAAACTATGCCTGTCCCTACTGTTTGCCTGTTGTTCCTAGCCCTTGTGTGGAAATCACTCTCAACTGCCTCTTGTTAGTTCCCTCATATATATTACGTCCCATATACTGTATATGTGCTTCCCAGTCCTGTGGTCCCCAGCCCAGTTATTGACGTCGAACCCTCTTGTTACAATTTGAAATGTATTTTTAAGGCACTGTGTGGCAGTCAGAGGCACCAAGGGCTGTAGTAACAATCCCAAGTAAGCAGTCCATCCTCCCCAGGGAAGGGGGAGCTCACCTGGACCTGATGGAGGGGGTGCGCACTCCCAGCACCAACTCCCATCTGCCGGTGGGTTTTTGTTTTTGTGATGCTCCTTTGTTTCCGTGAAAGGGCCAGTCCTGTCGCTGTGTCGTGTTTCGATTAATAAAAGCACCGACTGTGAGTGCTGGTGCTTTTTGTAGATACCTGCCCACTAAGTAACACATGAATCACTGTTCTCCTTTTATTACCTTTCTATGGCTGGTTTGAGTCACGTTAAAACCAAGCATTAATGAAACTAAACGCTAAAGAATGGCTCACGTAAGATGTCTGAAGCTTCAATCTGCAACACTGGCACTATAATACATGCACAATGGTATATAATAATACAGTCATGAAGTTCCTTTTTATTCTTTACATAATAAGCCTCTCTTGGAGTTATGAAAGAGGCCATTTAAGGAAGTTCAATCTCGAAGTTGTTCTGAAAACTACATAAAATGAGCGTTTGCTCAGGACAGACGATAAACTCCCTTCTCCAACGCTATTTATCTGTAGCGCCTAGAACCTGGATAATAGCATGTCGAAATGAGAGCAGTAATAAAATATTAAACTGTGACACAAATATTACATGATAAATAATGATAAAGTATCGCATGATGAAAAAATATACATATATATCGAGTTTCAGCTTTGGTGACGATTAGCTGTAATCTGTGATGTTCCCTTCTTCTGCAATGAATTCTATATTCAGTGGCGACTCTGTGTGGAGTCGTTAATGATTTATTAGTGATGCTTGAAAATCCAACACTGTGACTTCTGCTCTCATACACTATTAATCACGTAACTGTCCCACATCTTGGACTGCAAGATTCTCACAGAACCAATAAGGAGAAAAACCTCAGTTTTTCAATCATCTTCTGAGGTCCAACGCTGCCTCAATCCGAAGTGCACCAACATCGCTATTCATTCAATATTAAATCAATTTTCTCAAATTCTTATGACCAGTGAATTTTCTGGGGGCTCGGTCAAGCGTGATCTGGAGAAATTTGGCCCAGTTTCAAGCAGTGTTGTTGATAAACGACAGCTGGGACCGGCCCGAATCAGCACAAACAGCAACCAGGGAGCACACAATGTAGACTGTGGCTGTAAGACAAACAGCCACTGGACCCTACCAGAAGCTTCTCCCTCAATCAAGAAGAACTCTTCTACAAAACCAGATTCTGCTCGCAGCTCCTTAAGGACGATTTGGTATTACAGCTGATTTACAACCTATTAATGCATAATAAGGCTCGCAGCGTGTATCTCACCCCCAAGTGCTCTGGGGGAGTGTCTTACATTGTTCCTAAGCTTGGGGGCAACAGTGATCATGGTTACCAATTAGTCCATTTCTTTCCAGGTTTTATCATTTACATATCTGGAAGAAACATCATCATATCCAGGTGGCTGAAGGTTAGGAATACCTTTGATTGGGTTATTCAATTCATATCCATATAACAACTATTAAACTGAGCATTGTTAACCTTCCGGGTTTCTGTGCTTTCCAATGTTCACAGGCAATCCTTATAAAAACATCACGCTATATGTCTGTGATCCGAGCTGTGATATACTTTGAAGATATGTTCCCCACATGTGGGGTAGACCCACACCTACTCAGACATTAATTTGTCCCCTTCTCTCTCCTGCTGCCTGTGCCTTATCCCCAAATGGATACCCTGCCAGTATGCCAAGGGTTTCTGGGCACTGAAGGATGGTGAGACCAGAGACACAATAGTTGAGATAATTATAGGGCTAAGCTTGCAAAGGCAAACTCTGCTGCTGGAGTGAATATTTATAAAAATAGATTACAAATTGTGAACAAGAAGTTCTTGTTTGGGAGAATGAAATTGCATGAAATCTTTCTGAATATGAATTGCATATTGTCTAGAGTGTTGTCAGGATTGGTGCCCGTTTGGCCCTGCCCCATGGGCCATTCCACTGCTTGGCCAGCAGTTCCCACTGGCCATCCCATTTGGTGTTGCCCTAGTGTGTTTCCCTTTCTCTCTGGGCTGCTGTGTGGCTTGATGAGCTGAGTGTGTGGCTTAGAGGCTGACATCCCTTCCATCATGAGTTCAAGGTTGGACTAAGGCCAGTCTTATCTTGGTTTCATTTTATCCTGTAATTTCCAATATGGTTCATTTATGTGTTGTTTATGGTTACCCTGCCTGTGTCTTGTTTATGTTCTGTTTTACTTGTGTTCCTTGATCTCTCCTAGTGTTGATAGTCCTCAGTGTTTTTTACTGTTTCCTAGTCTCTAGTGACTTTTAGTAGTAATGTACCCCACCTGTTCATTGTTGCCCCAAGCCCTTAGTGATTGATTTGTTTTGGTTCTCATCTGCCCTGCATTTTGTCTTGTTAGTAGTGTATTTAAGTGCTTGCTTTTGTTCTGTTCCTCAGTGGTTCATGGTAGTTACTGTAGTTCCCAATCTTTGCCTTAGTTTTCAGTTTTACTAGTTTTGTTTTGACCACTTGTGGTCTTTTTGTTTTTTGATTTTCCCTTTGTGTCCATTTCATCAATAAAGCCCTGTTTTGTTGAGAGCCGCTATGTGGATCGTCCCGCCCTTCATCGTGCCCTGCCATAACAAGTGTAGCCCAGCCTTGTCCCCTATGCTTCCTGGGATAGGCTCCAGGTCCCCTATGACCCCTTGTGATCGATTAAGTGATACACCATTTGACTCTCTATAAATAAAAGAAATAGCATTTCCCATCTTACCATCCTCCAAAACCACCAAACATATCTCCCAGAAGGTTCTCAATTTCTTTTCTTTGCTTTGAAGAGTGATCTCAGAAGGAGCTGTCCATTAAATGGATCTAAGATGAAGAAGACACATTTGTTTCATTTCAAATAACCCCTATGCCTCAAAGCTGCATCATGCACATTACTCAAGACAGCAAGCACAGATGGACGATGGATGAGCTCTCCATCAACCGGTTGTGCTTCACATGCATAAAGAACAGAAGGAATCCTTATGTGCTACTAGCTAGGAACATTATTAGCCTGTGAGCCCCCAGGAGCGGCTTCTCGGAGGAAGTGAGCTAGAGATCAAACTACAGGCAGGAAACCAGTCATGCTGTTCAGAGACCTACAGCAGATGTGACAGCTTTAGCAAGACCAAAGCCCCCTCCCCAATTCTGACAGGCTGAGGACAAATGATGAGCTGGCTGTTGCTATGTCAACCTGGAGGTGATTATCTCTTAACCTTAAGTAAAAGCTGTAGATCCTGTAGTACAACTGTAAATCCTTCAAGTCTCCAAATGTAAATGATAGTTTAAAGTTGAATACATTAAGAAAGGCCCTAATCAGCCACCAGACCTCACATCCATTAGACAAAGCATGCAGATTTGATTTTCTTGCAATAAAGACCCTGATTTAATGACAAGGTAGTATAAGGGCTTTGGAAAGCTGTCTCTGAACCATGCTTGTCCAGTTTCACAATTTTAATATTGATCTGAAACCTTTTATGCTAAACAATAGTGGATCTGTCAATGTTGATTTGTTACATATACATCACATTCAGCTTTATTTCTGTATGCTGAGAGATGACCATATCTGTGTTTGAAATGTTCTTTTATTATTCTCATAAACCAAAGTGAACCGTTAAGATGAGTTATAAGATGAAGCCACAGGCATGCAGTGCTTTAGCTGCTGATCACAGAGTAGTTAAGGGCCAGAGTGAAGTTCATGTCCAGCCAGAAGCAGATGAATCCTATTTCTGGTGTTAGAAATTTAGAGACATTCATAACGAGTAAATGACCTCTATTTTCTTGTTCCCAAAAGGAAACCCAGTTTAAATGCATATGAAATGGCAAATAATCACCTTAATGTTAGCATACTTTAGCCCGTCTGAGGTTTAGACAGCCAGTCAGCTTTAAACCTTCAATGACGGCGCTACTAAATTTCATTAGATTATTTACTGTCTTTCTATATCTGTCTGGTAAGTTATTATCTTGAATGGCCTCAAATCTACTTTTGATGTTAGATCCTTTGGTAAGAGCTTTGGGTGAACCCTGGTGGAAAGGGTTTATTTTTCAAATAATTGGAGATGGAGCTTCGTTACACCTGGATGTGCTGGATCAACAGGAGCCTGTGCTACTGATAGATCCTGACAGATCGCATTTTGCAAGCAATATCCGTTTCAGGTTCCACAGGAATGTTTTTATATCCATCAATCTTCTTGGTCAGGGTCACGGGGATGTTTTGATATCTCTTTACACATTAATATATTTTAATATAGTTTCTGTAAAGTATTAGATAAAATCATTCTTTAAAAATATCTGCTAGCAGTCTTGGAATAAGCAACAAGAAATCTGTGCTCTGACAACTACAGTCCCATGATATTTTGGGGTTGAGTCAAGAAAAATCACGTGATAGAACAGAGCCTAAAAAAACCTGTCACGCACATGACACAGATTATAAATCTGTCTTTGTCAGTCACACCTGGCTCCTGTTTTCCTAACAAAGAGTGGATAATTACCAGGGTTGCCAACTTTGGTCACCTGGCTAGATTGGGATTTTGTGTTTGAGACAAGAATGCACACACATGTACACGGATTTACATGTATGTTTACAGTTTTTTTTAGCTTGTAAATAGTCCGTAGAGTGTGCAAACTACACAAAGGTTTTTAATGTAGCCAATTTTAGGTTTATAATGGAATAATATAAATTTGCTGTGAGATTTCTTGTGTGAGCCCGAGAGTCTAAAAGTGTGAGTGTCATGCCAGATGCGTGAGAGCTGGCAACCCCGATGATTACAAAAGCTCTCTCTCTCTCTCTGGGCCACTCACATAATGTTTGTGTCTTACCTGAGCAGTTCTTTTTGGCTTTCCCTAATGCTCCCTGCAGAGTCCAGTGGCCAAGCACCTTTCAGCAGCAGGTCAGTGACTGCAGTTCAAAGGTTCTCCAACCGCAGGTAGCGTGGTGATTAAGGAAGTATAAACATGCAAAAGGAAGGCTGGTCAGAATTCATTACTGGGTCTTCATGCAAAGCACCTTAAATGCTCCAGGGAATATTCAGATTTACCAGTGGTGGGCATTGTTCCGCTAATCCACCAACTGCTAATTAGTGAAGCACATTTTTTGCATTTGCGGATTGGCGTTTTAGCTCACTTGGAAAACCGTTAGTCGACCAGATAGCTTCCGCTAAATTTAGTTCCGTTAGCTGTAAATCCAATGGCAAGTTTAACGGTCAAACACCTTTGTAATCCCTAAAATCCTAAAACCCTACATATATCTAACAGTCTGTTCTGAGCCTGTCTGGTCTACAACAATTTATCTGGCACGCTATTGGCTGACTACGTGTAAACACAAGAAGTGATTATTCGATAACTTGTCGGATTTAAGGTAGTCTGGGCTAAATGTAAGTGAACGAATATAAGTCCATTTAAACGGTGGTACTCTGAACTAAACAGAGAATAGGGGCCTGTATCACAAATTCCACATGGCCGGGTAACTCGTCGGATTTAAGGTACCCCTAGTTTAATGGACTTTATCTTTGTTCACTTACATTTAGCCCAGACCACCGTAAATCCGACAAGTTATCCGGCTAAGCAAGAAATCCTGTTTTGTGTATTCTCCAGGTTCTGAATAAAAAAACTAAAGAGCAATAAAGAGTTGATCCCATCCTTCCTAGTTCGGGGTTAACGGCGCCTTTGTATAGTCCCCAAGCAGCTTCGTTGCCAGCAAAATGTCAGCCTTGACCGGTTGTAAAATAGGGCTCCTCAGACAAAAACGCCTATATGTGGCTAATATCATATTAAATATCAAAGAAAAAAGAATCCCAAGTTGCTTTATTCCAGTGGCTCAACGGAATCCAAAGATCCAATTCGTTAAGGATGTATCCTCGGTATCCCCTGGTAATCACTCTAGTTTGACATATGGGGCTCCAGAATTCTCTAGGTGTGTTTTTAAGAGTTTCAGAGCCAAAATCCAAAGCGAAGCTATTTCATTATAACTAAAGTTCGCGGTAAGCGGTTATCGTTAACTTCCGCTACGTTTTTAGTAGTTCATCGGTTTATTAAACTTCGAGGTAGCTGATTAGGGGGTAACACTTTATAATACTGTTCCGTAGTTAACAGGTAAATATGCAGGAAGTAAGCAGCAACAAAGGAGTAGTGCT
>JAODLC010000050.1:9040836-9052105 GCA_026781145.1 Hippopotamyrus pictus
TAGGTGTTAATGAAGCACTACTCCTTTGTTGCTGCTTACTTCCTGCATATTTACCTGTTAACTACGGAACAGTATTACAAAGTGTTACCGATTAGGGTTTATCAAAGTTTACTAGTCGGTTAGCTGTGCCCAACACTCCCATTTACATATGAAAGATAGAAATAAGTTGTGAAAATTGAATTGATGGCGAATGATGGCGAGAACTTGATGGTTTTATGGCTCGCTGTTAAGATGGTGTAATATAGGTTACGTAAGAAAATATACGTAAAGTGAATAGGAATTCCTTAGTTAAATAGGACAAATTGTTTTTATAAGAAATAATATAAACACATAATATGGCTAAAGTTAGCAATACTTTTTGCGTACACTTATATAAATTTTGTATTTTGTAGGAACTTTAAAGGGAATGTAAAACTGCATGACATGTATGTTAAAAAGTACTTATCATCATCTGACGTCTTCATGATTGTGGGTATGAACCCATTCCAGTTATGACCCTGCAAAGTTGGCATATTCTTCCTCTTTTGATAGCCTATTGGTTTAAGCTGATTTCGCTTGTTATATTCCCAATGACGTACAGCTCAGGTGAATAAGTGTCCCTAAATCTCCCCGAGCCAGACAGCACCACGTGATGATCTGCTGTCCTGTTCAGTTACTCGCATCCTGGCCTGTGCTTCTTAAGAAAGGATCTGCACCGCTGTGCCCTTGATCAGAATGCTTAACTAAAGATGCTCTCCTGTCAGAATAATAAAGTAAGGATGGCTCTTTACTAAAACAACCTAAAGTTTTCTAATATTATACATGGATATTGGCACTTACACGCATGATAGGCCTATTATACGATAGATTAATGTAAAAACTGTCAACTGATTTTTATTAAGCTGTCATGTAAAGAATTAATCAAAGCGCAGGGGATCTCTGGTACTGTATGTTATTCCTCACTGAAGCAAAACCGCACATACGCCTTGCAGAACTAATTCCCGTTTCTGTAACTTCAGGCAAACGTCCCCTGATCATCACGGAACGGTTTTCGTGCTAAGATTATTTTGACAACACAGCTACAATTAAATAGACCTAATGTTAAGGGATAAACTGGAAATGAATAACAGTACAGCTTGCGTTGTTCAATTATTGTTGTACATTTTCAAAACTATAAAGTAGGTTGAGCAAATATGAACGACAAAGGAGTACTGTGCAGGCGAATCTATAACTGACCTCTTTAGATGAAAATATCAGAAGTCAATCTTCCAAACACCGTTTTGAAGTTAAATACTGATATCCAGAGGTGTTTGATAAATGGAGAAAAATGTGTATGCGTTAAGTATTTAACTAAGTATGCGTTAGTTTACGGGAAATATGCATCTTTTGCGCTACAGATCTGTGCTTCGGCGATTTTCCCTGGCGTTGCAAAGAGTGGCTATAATATGCAATGTGGTCCCAAAATACTGCTTATCCGGAGAAAGCTTTTTTCCGCACGCGAACTAGATGTTCAAAGCCTGCTGTTTAATACACTCGCCAATTCACTTTAGATTTTACATCAGTAGGCCTATAACCGTTCCAGTCAGGCTACCAATATAACCTCAATAAGTAAATTAAAAACTTTTGCGTGAAAAACACTTTCAGCTCGCTTACTGAAAAAGCCTGAAACTATTGGACTATTATGAACACTGCTAAATTGTAAGGGGGTATAACTATTTGTATAACAACAGACAAGTAACAAAGACCCCAGTGGAACTGGAGTAAGAATAATAGGCCAATAAAAAGCTTTGTCTTAAAGTTTATGGGGTCAGTAAGCAGTTGGTTCCCAAGTTAATAATACCTGATAAAGCTCATACCATAACGATGCTTTCCTAAAGTGTGTTTATCGCACCGAAGTTTTAAAAATACTCCCAAAATGTAATATCTATAGTATGATTAAAAAACGCGTTTATATTTGGCATTGGCCTGGGATAATAAGTTCTTCTTGCCTACAAGAAAACATGAGCTTTTAAAAGTGAGTCGGCCTATAAACTCGACCCCAGCCTGTGCCTTTACAAGCAAAAATCCACATATTTTTACTGAATGCGGTAATATCGTCATTCAAGTATATACATCTAGATTAGACTGCCTGTTTGTTAATTCAGAACCATGGATAGCATCCTTATCTATAGGCTACTTCCCACACACACCAGTGGACTGATCTAAACGGTATCATAGTGGATATTTTAATGTATATGTTTTAAATGTTAATGAGTTTTAATTTGCTTAATTTATGTTGTCACTGACATATAAAACGATTAACAAAACATAACCGTTTATATAAAAATCACTGCATATTTTGCAATTAAGTCAAATTGGAGTAAGACGCTTCTTTTTATAGCCTGGTTGTCATACTTCAGTACATTTTGCTAGGTGGCACTATTTATTAAAGGGCGTTTTAAAATCTATATTGACAAAGACTGTTTTGAAAGCAGGTGTTTTAAATGCTGTGACACTTTACTGCCCGGGCTTATTATACATTCAAGTATTTTGAAATATTTAATTTATGTGCATTTGTAATCCTTGTCTCAGGTCAAACACGCAAATCTTCAAGCTATCTTTTATCTGAGTGCTTCCATGTCCTGCTTAATACTAAACTACTGTTAATTAAAATGCTTATTTCTGTGCATGTACCTATAATAAAAGATTTGCTTTATAATAAATAATAAGAAAATCAGTATTACGAGAATTCAAAATCCTATGCCAGTTATAATTGCATCTTCATCCTGCCTTTTTTTTTTTTTTCTTTAGACTGAGACTCGCAGTCGTTAAACACAGCAACGGTGGGCTTTGCGTGTGCCGTTGAGGGCACCGGTACATGATCGGGATCCCACACATCACTGTCATGAGGTTTTTATTTTAATCAGTCGCGTGCACGGCTCTCGCGCTCGCGCGCTCCGATCGGCGGCGGCAGCAGTGAGTAAGTGAAGCACCGTTCAAAAGCGCTAAGGCAGTGACATCGGCGGCAGCGTTACTCAGGCTCCATCGTCTGATGTACACGTAAAGGGCTGTAGCGAGGTTTTTAATATATAGTCAGTCTGTCAAATACGACCTTTCCGTGTCCAGTTTTCAGGCGTAAAGGGGACGTTCTCCTGGCAGGGATGCACCCTCATGTTTTTTCCTCGGGAATGTACTCGGATGGTGGATCTGTGTTCTTGACAACTGGCATCGCAAGAGGCTGACTTTGACTGTTTACAGAATTACTTATTTCTATATATTTTTACGCATTGGCTTTTGTCGCACTGACTACTGGAGTGTGATGATCTTCTGTGGTCTTGATGGCACTATCTGGGAGGTGAAAAGAGAGATTGACTTGGAGAGACATTAGGAAGCAGTGTTGTGGATCACGGACACCAGGGAAGAGGATCTTCGGCGTATAACGTTTGTAACACAACCTCTTCGACCTAATCACACCAGCTGTATCACTAGTCCTAAAGCTGGCGTTTTGGAGGAAAAACACGGAATCGCGATTGAACGAGACTACAGCTCACCGAGATCCGTTCCTCAAAAGACAGAAGACGCGATTGATTCATTGGTTAGTTGATTGATCCGCTTGGTTTTGCCGCCTCATTTATTATTTAATGTACACGATTTCCCCAAGTTGATCGTCCACTTCAACACACCAAATTTGCAATGCTAAGGCACTGAAAGGGTGCATCTGTTTCGCCGTCCTGTACAGATAGCATGGCTCCATCCCCGAGGAAATGCAGATCGGAGATGGTCGCGGTGTCGGGATGCCTGCTTCTGTGTGTCGTGGTATTTCGACCGGTTTTATCAAGGGGTTGCAATGACAACACCGGCCGCAACCTGGACAACAGCTGGTACACGAAAGACGGTGAAGAGTTGCCCATCATGGTCCTGATGCCGATGAATGAATCAGCGCGTATGAGCAGCATCAGTCAAGGGATCGACCCCGCTGTCCAGCTTGCCATTCAGCACATACGAGAGTCCAGACTCTACTCCTTCTCATTAATCCCCAAAATCTACGACACTGAGGTAACTCGCAGAGTTATTTTTAACAAGATTCTGCTTTGCTTGCGATCACGTCTAGATGACATGTATGTTGCACCATTACGGAACCCACGTCCATATACCCACAGTCACAGCAGTGTATGTGCTATCCTCTTCATGTGGACGTGAGACTGAGATGCTTGGATTTTGAATATACGCATCGCTATTCCAGCCTCGTTTTGCGCTAAGGTCGCATATGAATTAAGCCCAACTCCAAGACAACATATGATTGTTAAATGAGAGAGGCATTTACAAAGCTACAAGATCTCAGAAATAAATCAAGTTGCGGAGGACGGGAAAATTGAGGAGTCGCTATCAAGATTACAGCGACCTGCGGATAGGGTGCCTGCATCTTGTACTAGACAGTCATTTTACATTATTTGTGCCGCGCTCACGATTTCATCGTTGAAGCGCTATATATATAAACAACATAGGATTTAGTATGTTAAGGATATAAATACTCTTGCTTTGCGGTAGAATGGCGCATTCGAGAAATTAGTTTTCCATACAAATGCCATGTAAATTCCTTCAGTCACCGGCTGAAAAACACATTTAGGAAATAAAAAAATCAACCAGTTAAATTACATTTACATCATTTAAATTAGAAGTATATTACATTGTGCTCCCTTACATTGTGTGGCCGTTTAAATTTTTATGGGATGTTTTTTTTTTTTTTTTGCTTTTTAATCAGTCATTATCATTGACATCTCTGTGCAAAATGCTCTAATTCAATCCTGGTAACGTAGGAACCTTATATTATGAAAAATTCTGCACTTGATAAATACACCGTGCATTCTTCAAAACATCTAAAATGTGCTATTTTAGTCACGATTCTCCGCGCATTTCGTAACACGAGTGGTGCTCGTTTTCTTTGTACCTGAAGATGGCAGTAATTTGTTGTACGATCTTTCCGCTGACCAGAGCGTACTTTGAAGGGCACGAATGTTACGATACTGTAATATATGCTTAGTTTCAAATGTGTAACTTTGTACCTTGCACGTGAGCTTAGACGTAAACTAGATTTCAGATCTTATACTAAGGTGGTCATGCGTTTACTGCACATGCAAATATTACGATATTCTCCTATCGCCTGTATGTATGTCATAAAGCTCATCCACACCTTTAACACAGAAACCAGACAGAAAAATCAAAGGTTCTCCATGCCTAAATTATATTATAATGCGCTGCATAATGACCTAATTATATAATATACTATATACTATATTATAATGCCGCTGTATAATGCTTAAGTAATCAATTAATCATTAGGTACCAGCTGTGGATCTATAGTAATCAAATGTGAAATGTAATATTTAAGCATTCTCTGAGAAAATGCTGGTATGGATCTCAGAAGCAGTAAATCACAACAGAAGGTTATGACACGATGACAAGAAGTGGCAAAGAATATGTCTGACAGAATTTGTTGATTCTCTGCTTCCATCGATGAGTCGGACAGTATTAAATATAGAAAACCACCACCAGATGTAAAATGAAGCGCGCATCATGTGCTCTGCTGACACCAGATGATCCCTGTGAGATGTCCCCAACTGAGCTTTACAGTACAGCAGAGTTTATGAAGCATAATGAGGTGGAATCTGCAGGACCTGGTCAGGTGCAGCCACATAGAGAGAACCTGCTGTTATAATCCATAATTTAAAGTTAACTAATGCAGCCCGGCATTTAGATGGTACTGTTTGTCATATATGGTCATTCACTGCATATTATGTGTTATGCAACATTATCAACATTCATATTCTTTGCCTCCCTCCCCCCAAATCTGCTGTTAAATAATACTAATGATTATGGGGATGGTGCGTAATACTTACACACAGAGACACACACATGCAATCACACAGGCTGACCGTCCCTTAACGTGCAGAATTCACCTGTGCATTACCCACCATAGCTATGAGTGAGGTGTGATTTGTATTGCCGGGGTCTCCTGAGCTCCTGGTGATGCAGTCGTCACAGCTGACAGGCCTCTCTGCCGTATTTAGTGTCAGGAGGTTTTGCAGATTAGAAGAAGAAGTTTGCTTTTGGTTGGAAGCACTTTCTGACTGGCCATGCACAATGACCCCTAACTGAGGGTTTTAAAACCTTATTCCTCCTGTCACTGTCATGTACATGTATCACGTAGATCTGCGGAATTGTGGACTTAAAACTGCGGAATTAGAACTGAGTACATTTACGAGCTTCTGGATCTTTTCTTCTAGGAAAAACTAGTGTGAGATTTCAATGCATTGTTATGTAAGGTGTTACATTTTTGTGTCATAGTAACATCGTCAATGAGTTTTTAAGAGCTCAAAGGGTTCCATATATATCAGAGGACCCCACAAGCTTTCTGAAGGATCTTTACAGGGTCATCCACACCATTCCGGTGTTGCCATATTGCAGGACTTCTGTGTCCACTAGTAATAATGCAGAATCCCTCAACAGAACAATCTGTTTGTTTACAACCAGTGATACAGTGCATGGTGTACCAATACAGAGGCCTGAGTTTATTTACCTTAAGATGGCTTAGCACTCTTTATCTAACTGCAGTCAATAGAGACAGTAACCAGTTAAATGAAAGACATTAAAATCAATATCATAGTCCCAAGACCTCTTAACCGTGCTTTACATTTCCCAGAGATCAGCAGAGCAAGTCCGCACTGCACAGAAATATAGTTAGAACTAAAATATTGGATATATTCTAGACATCTAGCAGCTCTAACACCCATGTTCTAGACCAGAAATCACTAATAATAAAATGTATTATTTATGGTACAAGAACTTTACTTCCAAGAAGCATCTTTTACAATCCATTTAAGCATCCTACCGGATAAGACAAATCATTTGGTAACACTTTACATTAACTGCACCTTCATAATGCATTCATAACATTCATAAGCAGCATATATGTATACCGTAACATCCTAACATACCTTAAAAGCTTTATTAGACATTGATAACAACCATTATATGGATGATAAAAAGCATTATAATCGTATAATTGTATAATGTTTATTATTAATGTATATTAAAGCCATACTTACATACTGCTTATGAATGTTCTATCAATGCATTATGAAGGCCCACTGAATGTTCTACAAATGCATTATAAAGCCATTAGGAAGGTGCAGTTAATGTAAAGCGTTACGATTTATATTCAACAACATGCGTAAAACGCATGATTTTTTTTCCCCAAGTGATCGAAAGATTTGACATAATTTTGGTTCAAGGCTCTTGGGATTTAAAGGTATGACAAGAAACAGTATATGAGTCTCTCCTTTCCCATCTGAATGCTGTTTAATCCTGCCAGAATTAATTTGTCAATCAGCCCAAGTAGGTGAATCCTACAAGTCAAGCAGCAAATGGAGCAGGATCTAGGAGCCGCTGACAAAGATTCTCAGATGATTCTCACCCGTAGCTTCATTCTCAAATGAAGACATTTCAATTTTAACATGTTTACTCAATAGTCAATAATGCAGTAATTCTGGCTGACCACGACGCATCATTTGCATTTCATTATTTTTTCATGACTACCTCAGGATGTGGAACACGGTATAATGGTGGACATAGAGGAGCATCCACGCTCATGGAGCTTACTGCTGGTGAACACGCAGAAATGATTCGCACGACTCATACAGATGGAAGGCACTGCAGATGAAGGTTTTTAAGTTCAGCCCCATAGATTTTCTGAAAGTTAAACTGCCTGCCCACAGAGTGAACCCATTCATAGCGTTTGCAGTGAAGATTTTCAATATGAAATTTCTCACACATTTTTGTTGACTCTGTTTACACTCATAAAAAGTGGAGGAAGTGATGACATTAAGCATTTTTGTATTCTTACACAATGTTTGATTCTTACGCAATGTTAACTTTTGTAATAATGTTATTTAGACACTCATGATTATAAAGATTGAAAATCGGTAATATTTTTAAGGTGAAACACCATGACTCCCGACCACGCCCCTTCCCCCAGCACCTCCCTCCGCTCTGGCATCAGCAGGCAGTGCATTACCAGCAGGTCACTGCCACGCTGCCGTGAGGCGGCCCAGCGTGTCTCGCTCTGGGCGAGTGGCCGTTTTGCACAGCTACCTTATCCACGCTGCACTGTAAACAACGCAGGGGACTCTTGGGCTGGGATTTACGGGCCAGGTGTAAGTAATCAGACTGGTGCGGGTCTTATCCTTTCATCCCAACCAGTGGATTCTCCAGGCGGCAGGACCCTTATGGGCTGGTGGGGATGGATCTGAGCGGATGAGGGATTAGGGCAGGGGGGGCTCACCCCTTCGGGGGGGCTTTTCCAAAGCTCTGTATTAGATGAGTGGCCTGAGGCATTCTGGGATACCGGTGGTGCCGCAGGATTTGCTATAGTTCATGCTGGTCACCAGCAGCCCAGAGCAGGGCAAAACTCACAGCCAGAGGGCTGTCCGTCAGCCAGCTCGCTCTTTGTCACCATGAGGTCTGGATGACACCTGGATGACAGTCAAGCAGACAAGCTCCTGACTTACTGGTGTGAGCAGATGGCCTGTTGATTGCGAAACAACGAAGCTGGTCTCTTGTGGCAGTTGTCTGCGCAGACTCGCTGGTTTGGCCTGTTTCTGTGGTCCTGTGTGCATTTCATGTGTTTGCCCTCCTCTGTGGGAAGTGTCGAAGGGATCTCATGAACCCTTCAAAATGGAAGTTTTAGAATTGAAGTATAATGAACGTGGTGCTATGCTTCAACGGGAGAATTAATTCAATACAAGCAAATGTGATAATATAACAAGGAAGGATTTATTAAGAGGTTTCAAATTCTATTTGAAGAGGCTTGTAATTGAAATATATTGTATCCAATATCAAGGTAAAGACAATCGAATTACAAGTGCAATAAGGAATCCCGTAAACTGCTGCGTGATCAGATTTGTGAAAATCAGGCTTAGTCCACAATGCCGCATAACTTCAGGGCAGATCACAACACAACGAAAATCTGCTGATTGAAAATATTAAATTGGATATTATTGGATCTGCGTGTGCATGTAGAATTTAATTCTTTCTAGCACGAACAAACTCGAGCGAGTACTTGAAAATATGTTTTCAAATAGACCCGCTACAAGGGTATACTCTGTCTGCATATGCACATATATGTTTGAAGTCTTATTAATTGCTGTTAATGCAAAATGCACGTCTTGCACTAGAGATAAAATGGTTTCATCATAGGATGTTTAGACTCCATTACAGTGCCGGTGAAATTCTAAAATGAAACAGGACAGACCCCCCGGATGAGTGATGGGCAGAATTTCAATTTCTTTATTAGTCCGGGGAAACGAGAAGATGCAATATATTTGTCCCTCCTTCTGCAGTTATCCGAGGGCGTGCACTCATTCATGCAGAAAGGTCACATTTCAGAATAAATGTTTGATCTGTAATCCACACACTGGGCGTTTGGAGTACTGTTTGTTTAGACGCACTCTTCTGAGGCAAAGTCTCTTATACGTGCAGCAGGTTGTCTCCTTATTACCATCTTGTGTGGGGGGGGTGCTTTTGCTATACCCGGTGCTGTTATCCGGTTCCACTGTCTACAGCACTCCTGAACCTTCAGAACAGCGGTGATCGGGTCCAAGCAGCCTGGTAATGGGATCCAAGCTACCTTGTTATATGCTGCTGCTTACTGGGATCTTTGGGATGTTGGCCCCTATACAAATGGCATTAAGATGACGGTCTGTGGTCATGTGTTTGGAAAGTGCATCAGAAAAGGTTTTCTTTCTGCCACGGCGGATTTAATAGGAAGCAGTCTGCCCCAAGGTTGTGGGTTCAAACACCAACTCTGCTCTGCCTGTTGGGTTTGCATGTGTTCCCTCTCACAAGGACAAAGGCATGCAGTTCGGCTTGCTAGCATCTCTAAATTGCTAGCGACACATGATTATGGGTAATATAGCTAGCTCGGCTAGCTAGCTAGGTGATTTATTGAACTCTGTCACTGCTATTACGGTGACACCTGCTTTGTGAATTTGTGGCGCTGCAGTGAATCGTTAGGTTTAGCTTGCCTTAGTAAACAAAAAAGGCCCTTGTACTATAATATTAGATGGTCGAAATTAAAAACTAAATAGCAAATGCAAAATGTAGGCCAATAGAGTAAAGTTTTTGAAGCCTGAGGGTAAAATTGATTTTCAGTTTATTTATATGTCGATGCATATTTCCTGTTATTTTTTATGTACTTTAAACAATTGCATGCTATTTGCACTGCAATACTATGTGTGCCTTTATCCTGTGCTGTAAAGTTTGCTTAATTTAATTTGTTATTGATTCATATCTGAAGGACCTCCGTATTGTGTTAATTGTCCATCAAAATTAAGAATTATCATAGAGTACCCTTTTTAAACTCTTTTTGAAAGCCAAAAGGGCGAGTTAATTACAACGTGTGAGCGACATTTGTAAATTACAGCATTGTAAGGAGGGAAACAGGCATTCACTAGTCGACTCTTCTGCATGTCCACTTTCCCCATTGCAATTTTCGATATATTGTGGGGCCGGCGTTAAACAGGAATTTTTTGTGAGTTTAGCAAAAGCTGCAGACAACACACAAAATTTAGTAACTCGTAAATGCTTAAATTATGTGCCTAGTGCTGGTTAAGAAGATGGTACACTTGCTTATGGCAGCCTCTCGCATGATATGTTGCTCTGATCTTTGTATCTTGTGCTTCTCATATGATTTTGTTCCATTTTAGTGCCCTAAACTGTAATTTAAAAAATTTGTGTGGTTTTTCCAGATCACCCCTAACCCCTACAATGTGGAAAGTCCTGTACTCTGAGAACTAAATAAGCTACTGTTACTCTTACTCCAGAGGTACTTTTATTTTACTCAGGGCTCATCGTTTTGGCAGTAACATGAATACAATTGCTTGCTGCAGATGTACAATGTTTGACTTTGGATTACAACAACAGAGCCTTTCACATTTCTTCACATCCATGACGTACAATGACTGCATGTCTTCCCTTTGCTGCTGGCATTTAATGGTCTGTAGTTCTGATGGACACACATGGGGGGTAGTTACACATCATTCAAAGGAATTCCCAGGTGACATCACAAAAGGAGCTTGTGCAGACTTAAAATCTTCATTTTTCTAATTCAAAGATAATCATGCATCATACTGTCTGTGATTAAAAAAACAGGTGAATCAGGTTTATATATGTATAAAATATAGATTATATGCGTGTGTGTGTATACACACACACACACACACACACACACACACACATATATGAGAACTATATA
>JAODLC010000050.1:9080427-9111697 GCA_026781145.1 Hippopotamyrus pictus
ACCCCCCACCCAGCACTCAAGTGGAGGCATCCTGGGGAGTCTCTGAGACCTCGGGCCAAGAAATAATTAACTTGATAATGGTCTATTCCTCTATGCTGCCCTTCTCATTCATTCGGTTTGTTTTTCAGTTATCAATTAGGCCACTGTTCTTGTGGGGGGGAGGGGATTTGTAAACGGCAAAAGGTACCACAACTGCAGGGCTTTTCGGGCGGCTACGTGGCGGTCCCAGACTTGTGTAAGACCCCCACGGCATTCCCGATCTCTGGAGCCGGCAGGGATGTCATGCGGAAAGCTTTGACTGTGGTGGGATGCTAATGTCGTTTTACATCTGGTCTGTGGGAACTGGGGGGTAACAGCTATCTTGAAATGGGAGCTTGAAGCCAGAACAGCAGCTTCACACTTCAAGCAGAGGCTCATAGCTCACGGCATTGGAGTGCCAACGTAATACCCACGGAACGACTACATTGGAATGCCTCTTTTCACAAATTCCATCGTGCTTGCCTTTGAAACGTGCATACATATACAGTGCCAGTAAAAGGTTTGGACACGCCAAGCCGTCTACAATGGACAGTGATAGAGTGTCGCATCACATGACCTGGCCAGCTGACCTAAACACAGTAGAAATGGAGGAATTTTATCAAAGAATGAAGTAAAAGCAGCCGGCCTGTATGTGCGACCTCCTTCATCCCAGGAGGTCACCTCATAAAACTGGCATATAGGAGACAGTAGGGTCAGCCGGTCCCTGAAGCAATTGGGGTTAAGGGCCTTGCTCAAGGGCTCACTTGGGTGATCCAGGACTTTGAACCGGCAACCTCCAGAGTCCCAAACCACAAAGAAATATATATCTTTAAATACTTTTTTTGGTTAGTGCGCAATTCCATATATGTTATTTCATAGTTCTGATGTCTTCATAATTATTCTAAAATATAAGGTAGAATACAAATGAAGACAAGAGCGATGCTTGGAGCCCAAGGTAGGGCCATTTATCTGGTGCCCGTGAAGTGTGTTGGGGGGATAAGGGCCTTGCTCAAGGACCCAACAGTGATGTGACTATTCTACCTGAGATGGGATTTGAACTGATGACCTTCTGATCACAGGCTAACCCATTGAGCCACACACCCGAATTATGTCCCATAACTGATCCCTAGCCAGTCCTTCCCCATCTTTTGTGTTAGCTACTCAGTTTAGGTGTCATTATCATCACGTGCCTGACCAGGGTGGCTTGCGATGTTTATATTGCACACTTGCGCAGCTGGGTGTCTTACAGAGTCGCTGTTGGCTGTGTGCTTCACGGCACAAACCCGTTTCCCCTTCCATTATATTCCTCTGTCCTCTGGAGAAGTCTGATCCCTACCTCTCTTTCCCGGGGACGGCACATCCGGGCAATTTTAAGGGTTTGTCACTGGTGTGATTCTGTCACGAGATGTCCCATGACCCAAGCTGGTGTTCAGACCGTCCGGTGGAGATTAAGGTTAATTTACGGAGGGAGAAGCCAGACGGAGTCGGATAGGGAGGCGAAGCCCTTGAGATGGAAGTGTTGGCTGAAAAATAGAAATTCAGATGGATTGTAAACAGACTGAGCCAGTCCTTGTGAAGCTGGGTCACTGCAGCTGCGGGTCGAGAGTCAGCATGGAACCATGTGTGACGAGCACACTGTTCCTGTCTCCTGCTGGTGGCGTGATATGTGTCAGTAACGCAGTGACGGTGGGAGCTTACTGGGCCAAGTCCTCCCTGGTCTTTACCCACCGGCCACTGATTTGAGCACAAAATGTTCAATATTATATTTTTTGTATCATTAACAACAAGAGATGCTGGTTCACTGTAAACAGTGTAAAGGTGATGATACAGGGGGCAACTTTTTGAGCAATGTTGCCGGGCAGTTGCCAACCAAGTGAGAGGCAAAGGGCAACTCATCTGGATCTGGATGATCGTGAAAAGTTGCCCACCGCCAATCAGTGTTTTCCAAACAGAAATTTGTTGCCCAGTGTCAGTAGGAAAGTGCCCAAGCAACATTGCCCAACAACATTGCTCAAAAATTTGCCCTGTGTTTCGTCACCCTAAGAGAAAACATGACATTTTCCAGTCGCTACAGAAGCTGAATAGATAGTGTAGTTATATTATCTCCACGATAGAATGTGTGACATCTTTTCCTTGACTTTACACAGTTTGATTGTTAAGGGGAGTGAATAATCCAGGAGTGAAAGGAGGCAAGTAGCTTTTAATGCTAGAACTTAGAATCTCCGCAGTGGTTAAGCTGGGTTAGTGCAGATCCAGTTGTACCTCTGTGTATCATTTAGCTTCCTCCGGTCTCTGAAAACCATGAAGCCCATTCAACAGTTACTCTCATTTGTCTGCCGGTAATTGTGTGTCTGAAGTGGTAATTGCAGAAAGGCTTCCAAATCCATCAGCTGTGGCCAGGATGCACCTGCTGCTTGATGGTGAGGCTCGCATGTGCCAGCCAAGCGGTGGGGGGGGGGTTTCGGGGGCTGTGTCCGCAGGGGCGTGGCTAGTCCACTTCTGTTATGTGGTTTATATATAGAAATCAAAGGTCAAGGTAACATGCAACCTACTGTATATTATATGCATGTATGTGACATACAGTGTTTCTCCCACCATTTGCAATTAAGGATGAGATTTTTCTGTTGTGACAATTTTCAGTCAGTGCTGAGTTTGTGGGCAGCAACATGTTTGTCCTTCACTTTCTTTCACCACATCATCCTATTGCAGCTATTACAGGTATTTTGGGAAAAGTTCTGTCAGACCACTTTCAGTAGAATCACTTCACAACTGCAGGGTTATAGGTTCAAATACCACCCCCGCTTTGTGTCTGGGGAGTTTGCATGTTCTCCTCGTCATGTGGGTTTCCTCTGGTTCCCTGCCACAGTCCAAAGACGTGCGTTTAGGCAAACTGGCATCTCGACCTTTCCCATAGCATGTGCCCTGTGATAGACTGGTATCTGGTCCAGGGTGTAGCCCAGCCTGGTCCCCTGTGCTACCTGCAGGCCCTTCCCCCAGTGAATCCATCATAAGTAGCTGGAAAAAGGATGGGCTGATGCCTTTACAGAGAAATACATATTAAAAGGTTGTGGATATGTGCACCTGAAATTAGAATCTCATTTTGCCTTTTCAAGGACTTTTCCGAGGTTCTGGTTTGAGTTTCTTTGCCAGCAGCATTTCGTCACGGCATGTTGTTGTCAACGGCTGCCTGTCCTCACATGTCCACCAGTGTGATGACGAGGAAGCCAGCGTTGCACCTCAGTGATGCTACTTCCCGACATCAGTAATTTCAGATGCTGAAAATGGTCGTTATAGAACTTGTACCATACACCAAAACAAAACAAGTATCTAAAGGAGTGTAATCCCAAACTGCTGTGTCCTCTTAGGGAGCCTTGTACATAGATAGAGGGTGGAAGAAGACCATCAGACCCCTACTAGATGATACTTCCCCCCCTGTATAGTGTGAAGCCCGCATACTTACTACGAACTCCACAAAAGAAACAACATCATTTTTATCCTTTTGTTTCCTCAAAGCATTCCAACCTCATTCCGGTTGGCGCCTAGATGGATTTTTATGATATCCTGGGCTGTTTTCCAGACGAGGCTTTCAGCTGCCCTGGAGTACAGCCATGTGACAGTCGGGGATGTGTCACGTACATCATTAATTGACTACGTCCAACACGAGTGACATTATCAAGTACTGTCTGCGCAATTTATGAAGATATTGCAATCTATGATGCGAAAATGAGTGCAGAATATAGTGTAGCCAGTGTCACTGACTGAACTCTGGGATGTAGTGTTGGTTAATGAGTTGGAATCAGGTTGATCCTCATTTAATCCTCAGTGGTCCATCTGTGGGGTAGGATATAAGTCTTGATGCCTTGATAGGAACATTGAGCAGAACCTGCACTTCTCGTCCCTCAAGCCCACAGCACCAAGCAGATCAACACGCCCTCTAACCCAACTAATCAATGGAGGGTGCCTCCAATTACTTTAATTAGTTGGGGTTGAATGAAGCAGCCGGCCTGAGTGCTTCCGCCCCTGTGTTCTGATAGGTCAGAGGGTATCACCGTGGTTCTTCTGCACATGGGGTCGCTCCTCACGGCTCACCCGCCAACGGCAGGTTGGCCGTTTGTCAGACTGTGACGGGAACCTTGTGGCACCATCTTGTAAGGGAGCGTGAGATTCTGGCAGGTGGGGCGAATGAACCGATTAGGGCGATGAACCTGGTTAATAACCCAGAAGATCTCAGTCCATATCAGGGACTCCTGCCAAACACTAGTGCCACCATATTGAATATGGCAGTATGCCCTTACATGCTGCATATTTCACATGCTCAGTCCCAATGCTGACAGCCAGAGGTCCATATAATGGGCTGTACTGTGGTCCCAATAGAATTGCCTTTTCACATCTGAGAATCGAACATTCATCGATGCATATTTTCTTTTGATATTAAGGCAATAACAGCCACTCTTGCACTTTCATTTTTTTGTTATTCTGATTTATTCTAATTGTGCATTGTACTCTAAGTAGAATATTCTATCCCGGTCCTTAAGTGTTACTGTATATTTTGTTAATGGCCTCTAAATGGAGAAATTAGAAAAGCTTATAGGAGTGGGACGGGGGAATGCAAGTGACAGTGGGTATGATCCGGGTTAGGTGGCATTGTCTTCTTTTTATACCATATGGTTGGAATCTTGATGAGCAGACCTTGTGTTTACCGGCAGCATATTCATTAAATCTCACACAAATAAGCAGCTAATGTATTTCACTGCGTTTTACAAAGATGTCGTGGTAGGGGGTAAAACGGTAGTGAGAACTGATGGATAGGGCCAAAAGTTGGTATTAATTTGTTTGCTCTGAGGTCAGATGCAGTTGCTAATTTGATTTTTGAATTGAGAGCTGAGTCTCCTGCAGAACATCCTGAAAGTGTAGCAGATTAATTGTGGTGAGGGAGGTGGGCAATTTCGCCGAAACCCTTTCAGAATCTCGCCCTGATGTTTTACATTAACCACCCCCCCCCCCTTTGCTCCTGAATGGATTTTGATTAATGGCCCCTGTGAATGTAGCTGCCCGTATTCAGTGAATATATCAGTCAGTGCCAGTCTGGCCTCCTTGCACTGTAATTGTTCAAAGTGACAGGCCGGTTGCCGCGGCAACGCGGTCAAATCCGGAAAGCCGGATTGCGGGTACTCTCCCGACAAAGGCCGGTGCCTACATGTGTTTGACAGAGCCGAAGCGCTGGGTGAAAAGGAAAAAAAAAAAAAAAATGAGGAACAGGATTGAAAAGGAGTACGGCATGCCTTTAAACAGGGAGCTTTAATCCGTACCTGGGGAGGTGAAATACGAGGACTGTGTTGGGCTAGCGAAATAATGAATAAATAAGAGGATGGCAGGGTAGCGGAAGGACACGTTTCCTTGGTTTCCCCGCGGACTGGCAGGTGTGCGGTGCAGCCGCATTCCCGATGATGTGCCTTGCGGGGGAGATCCCTTCTAAAGAACCGCCATGTTGGACCCGCTGAGCACCGGGCCATCGCAAGCCTCCCACTGCGTTCCTCTGTGCAAAACCGCTACCCCCTTACCTCCAACGACACCCGTGTGTCCGAGAATGTTCTAGCACCTCTTCAGAGCTTTTAATTGTTAATCTTGTGTTATGCTGAAAGAAAATGAGTGCGGTAAATTCATATCATATAACCAATTAAACTTAATACACTGTATATCCCTGCTCACCCAGGATTTGGTCACTGAATTGAACTAATTTGTCAGTCCGCAGTAAACAGATTTGCAGGCTGCAGTGTGCAGCTGAGAATGCGTCGGCTCTAATGAAGGCGACAGCCTGGTGCTTTTCTGCACGTGCGTGTGGAATGGCAGGAGTCTCAGTAAGCTTCATTTAATAACATCATAAATGATACATTAACGAGGTTTGGGAATTTGCATTACTAGGTGAGAACAGGTACAGGAAGACTTATTGCATGTTTTTAAATGCTTGGGTGGTTATATTGTATGTGCACGTGGTAACAATTATATTATAAAGGTAGTAAACTGCAATGTTTCGTCACAAAGTTATGCAGGCATGACAGACATTTAAATCAGGATTTTAAACATTTTTGAATATGCACTTATTTGAATATGTAGTTTTACCACAGTATGTTTGAGATACTGGATGTTCAAACATAGTCTGTATAATCTTCAGGAAAGTGTTTACCAGAAGGAAATATCACGAAAGACTCAAACAATCACACTTAAATCAGACTTATCTGCTTATATTGCAATCAATAGATCCACTCCGCAATTATTCTCCCTCAGTTTTAAGGAACTGAGAGTGTTGCTATAGCAATGTGAAATGTCGGTGCTCTGCAACAACAGTGGGACGGTCCTCTACTGGAACATTGCTGGAGAGGCTCAAGCTTGCTCTTCGGTGCATTAACATAAATGAGGGCGTGCTGAGGACGGGCTATTTTTTTGGCACGAACAGATGAAGCGGTATTGCAGAGTGATGCTGCCGGGGGGGGGGCAGCGGCATGCTTTGATGGGCACCTGGGTAAACGGAAGATCTTCAAGCAGCCGTTCTCTCTCTCTGTCCACCTCTCTACAGTGTGATAACGCCAAAGGGCTGAGGGCCTTCTTCGATGCCATCTGCTTTGGCCCCAAACACCTTATGATCTTCGGAGGCGTGTGCCCGACCGTGACATCCGTCATCGCAGAGTCCCTGGAGGGCTGGAACCTCGTGCAGGTAAGAGGTGCTGGGCTTTTTGTTATAAACTCCGCCCCTCCATCATCTCAGAGACACTCTGCTTCTTCAGGTGACATGGCATGAGCGAGTTCTGGAACAACAGCGGAAAGGCCCGGAATGGTGCTTCCGCAGCTCCGAGGGCCATCCCTCAGAGTTATCCCTGTCCTCTGCCCCTCTTCTATTGGGGGGGGGGGGGGGTTGTGACGCTGGTAGCTGGGAGATGTAAGGTGGACACTATGCTTTAATTGAATAGGGCTGGGCAGCAGTGTGGACACGCCTAGCAGGAATCTCCACATCTGCCTCAGCATTACTGATCCATGTGACCTCACCCCCTCGGCCTGAGTGAGCACTTCCGCAGCAAACGCAAGAGGCTTCAGCGTCAGCACAAGTCAGACAGGCACACCCCTGGTCTGATGAAAAACTTTGTTTTTCAGCAAAGCAGGATGAGTCAGATCCACTCGCAGATGTTTCGCCGACCCTCTGGGGCAATAGCGGGATATTGTACTGGCGCTTTGAGGTGAAGCTCCTCGCTCACAGGGAGCTCGACTGGGCACCTACAGGCGATGAGTCCATGCCCTTGACCAAAACTGCCTTCGGCGGGGCCTTGTCACTGTTTTTTGTACCGGTAGTGTTATTTTCTGCAACATTTCCAATTTACAAACTAATCTCTCATCGGCCTTGCTGAAACTGTCTGATTTAAAAATATTTTGGTCTATAATAACCACTGAATATATTAAGCAAAACCAAAGCTTATTAGTAATGTTTTTTAATATTCTGCTTCAGCTCACATCGCTTGAAACAACTTTGTTCCTGCTGGTACCTTTGAGAAATGATTGATACTCCTTTGAGTGACTTCACTCTCCTGATCACCCAGCCAGGACATGGGCACGGTGACTTTTTAAGCCACTTTCTACGGTAGTTAGTCATTAAAGCAGCTTTTCAGAAATTAAATACTATTCAGTTTAATTATTTGAGCTGCGTGGTCAGGATAGATGACCAGTTTGGGGACAGGGGTCTCTCAGAGCTGACGTTCTTTTACTGCACACAAATTCTCTGTTCCAGAAGTCTCGTAGGGGAAAGAAAAAATGGAAAAGACTTTTAATTTTTAAGAAAGTTTCCCATCCATGTTAATGATTCATTAAATATGAAGAATGGTTGCCTGTACTTTTAAAAATCCCCCTTTTCTTCCTGTGTGCATAAATTAATAACTGCTTGTTACCCATGACAGAAAACACACAGATCTGAGGTAATTCATGCTGAAATAATGTGAAGATTGACAGAGTGATTTTATCCATTCTTTGTGCACTCTAAAACAAGGACAGGACATACCTTCAGATTAAGGTGATTGTCACATATAATGTAGTGCTACAAATATGCACACAGCGTGTCAGCCATTGCGGGGCTGTTGCCAAGAGCAACCAATAGCTTTCTTTAATAGTAGATGACAGGCATCGTAGCAGGTCACTTGCTAATCGTACACTGATGTGAAATTAACTATTAACATTGATAAACAAAATGCATTTTTTCCAGAGCAGTTCTAACTGTGATTACCACGACAACTGCATCTTTTATGCCGCACACTCAAGCCTCATTCCATTGCATATAATTGTGCACTTTCATAGAAGGGCGGCCATTTTGCTGATGGATGCCATCTGGACAATCAGCATGATAGTGTAAACTGCAGCAGTTAGGGGATTTTAAAGGGGCGTGTCGGAACACATCTTGGCTGAATCGAGCCTGGGCAAAAGTGGCGCTTCCCTTTAATTTCTGCCACGTTGCCGTAGCGCCGTGCCGCCGCATTTCATTGGCTCTGGGCAGCCGCACGTCCTTTTCCTTCAAAGTAAAAGGGCTCATGATTTCAAATTGTAGGCCTTTATCACCCGAAACGGTCTTGAGCGAGAAACTGTCACCCGATAGGATGTCGGTCCCAACCAGAGAGAGACTGTGGAGACGAATGTGCCTGCCAAAGGTTAGCCCCATTACTGCCAAAGGTCAACACCGTTACTGCCAAAGGTCAACACCGTTACTGTGTGACTCCGTGTAAGACAATATCTCAGCTGAATTAAAGTGCTGGTGATGGTGATCATTAGCATCGAACATCCACATTGATTTAAAGGCAAAATATAGTGTTAAAAACAGTTTAAATCTGCCCTTCAAACGTGAGCAGCACTAGCTGGACACAGCTGTTTTATTTTGAAAAGTCATTAGCAAATGAAATAGGATGTAAAGAGGAAATCTGATTAATTCGGAAAGTATATGCGTTATTCATTTTAAATATATAAATAACTGCTTAACTGCATGCACATAATCATGACAGCTTTCTCAATTAATAAAATGTCAAATTTATTAATGAATATACATATATTTTACTAAATTCCTATTTGACGCTTAAATTAAATATTAATATTAGCCATCTCTGGAAAATGCAGGTAGTTACTCATACTGGCATAATGGTAGAACTTGCAGCATTAGGGTCAGATGGTGCTGTGTCATTGAAGCATAAGACAAATTAATTAATGCAAATATATTATTTTTCCTTCCATCCATCCATCCATCCATCCATCCATCCATCCATCCATCTATCTATCTATCCATCCCTCCATTTTCTGTAACTGCTCGTCCTATTCAGGGTCATAGAGGCTACAGGTGCTTGGCAGGGAACAACTCGTGGATGGGGTGCGAAACCATCGCAGGGTACACACACAGATACACACACACACACACACACATGCACACACACACACACACACACACTTTAGTTACTCCAATTAGTCTCAGCATGTCTTTGGACAGTGGAGGGAAACCGGAGTACCTGGAGGAAACCCCACGAGGACATGGGGAGAACATGCAAACTCCACACACATGTGACCCAGGTCCCAGAAGTGCGAGGCAACAGTGCTAACCACTGCACCACCATGCCACCCCCAAGGGAACACTCTAAAAATCTGTGACTACAATGAAAAGACTAAAAATGCAAACACTCTTGTATTTTGCTTGGTTACTTACGGTTACTTTGCTTGGTTACTTATGGTTATGCTTAGGGCATAGGGCATAGAAATGAATGAGTGGTCCCCATAAAGATGTGTCTACCCTACTGTGTGTGTGTGATTGTGTGTGCGTGTGCGTGTGCCCTGTGATGGCCTGGCATCCCGCCCAGGGTGTCCCCTGCCTCCCTCCACTCTGACTGGGATAAACTGCAGGCTCACTGTAACCCTGTACAGGATAATTGTTTGCAAGATGGATGGATGAATAGATCTACATCTGACTGCATATAAATAAGTGTATCGTGTACGATGGAATAGACTCGCTCATATCGCTGAATGCTTCCGACAGCAAACATGACACACATTTCCCTGAGACAGTTATAATTTGCCATAAGTGTTTTTATGGCAGTTGACGCTGTCTGCGAGACCTGCTCAGGGCACCGCCATCAGGTTCTTCTCTGCTGGAGGCTTTATTCACCAGCCACTTGATATATAGCGTCTTACAATGTTGATCATAACTCATACCGCTGGTTCTGTGGCTCAGAAGAGGACAACAGGACAGCACTCAAATCTAAACCACCCACGATAAAACCAAAATCGGCCCAATGAAAAGCGCGGGACAAAATAGCACTATCGCCATAATGCTTATAAAACGTCACTTCCAGGCTGTTGTTTGGGGTGAGAGGGTGCACAGCGTGTGAGAATGTGTCAGTATTGGACTGGCATCTTGGCCAGGGTGTTTTCCCAGTCTTGCACCGGGTGCTGTGTTCCACATATTTCCACACGTTGATTTAAGTGGGTCCATCACGAGATGCCTGATTCCTGTGGAGACCATCTCCAGATCCTAAAGTCAAGACCCATACTACTTCATTTCGGAATTCCCTTTGACACCTGACAATGATCTCATAAACTGCTCTTAGAATAACCCATGTACCCATGCTGTAGAAAATTCTGTAGAAGGTTATAGACAAAACACATGTAAGTAAAATGTATATGGTATTTGGATTACGGTATATATTATTCCTTCATAGATTCTAAAAGTTTTACTTTACTGGGCAGTTTAATTTTGGCTACCAGAGTTTTCTCATATTTATTTTACTGTATATCAGGGATCAAAGGTTCACATCAGATTCAGTCAGAGGTCCTGAAGAATTTTCAGTAACAAAATGGCATTTCAAGAATTAACCATAACTTTGATATAGCCATCAGTATATAACAATTATGGGAACTTAACCTAAAGACTTGTTTAGTACTTGCTGATCGTTTCGATTGTCATGAAGGGGATTATGACGAGTTATGTGTGTGTGAAATTTGGTGGATGGACATTGTATGTTCGTACTTAAGACCACGTTAAGCCTTTTTACGTTAGCCGCATTGATTTGTAAGGTGCATTACTGGCTAGGTCCAGATTAACTGGTGGTTCAAACCGGATCGTGGTCCAGACTTTGAGAACCCCGTTTGTATGTTGTTTTTTGTTTGGAGGGAAACTAAAGCAATGCTTCTCCAGTGTAACTCCATCGAGAGTTCTGGTCTTTTCCACTATAAAACACACAGGTTGTGCCGTCCATGCGGTCACTGATCCTGTCCTACAGTACCGTACCTACCTGCACACCTCTGGCAGACAGACGGGGGCAACTGGGGCGGGGAAGCGGATTCCAAGATGAGGGCCACCTTCCAAAGTCACGATCACTCAACCGCAGCTTTTCAGTGGAGCCTCTTCTGGACATTTCCTCAGCGTTTCCGTTGTATATTTCGCAAAAATGTTGCAGACACTGAAGTACACTGGAGTGCACAATTGCCTGCCCTGGTTTTAGCATTGGCACCTTGTGTTTATGGCTATTTAACTTCAATCCGCTATGAGGGAGGCATTCTGCAGCATTCCTTCTTTTAAAAGCTTTGAGTGATAAATTGGTTTAGTTTTTTTTTTTGTCATGGAATGAGCTATTAGCAAGTTTTGGAACCTCCCTGTCCTTGACCTTGTTCCTTTGTAGGTCGGCATTGCAGGTGACAGGTTATGATGGTCATGTCATGATCGTGAAACCGCTACTGTGGAGCAGCAGGGATTCTTTTGTCAGTCAATTAAGCAATGATCATCCAAACCTGGGAGGGCGGGCGGGGGGCAGCTGTCTGAGCCATGTGCCCCCATTTCCCCGTAAGTAGATCTTGGCCAGGATTAGGCTACTTTAGCTCAAGCTGTGGTTCAGTCGCCCTTGCGTTTACACCCCCCAGGTCTTGTTCTGTTGGGGTCTTGCCCAATAGACACTTGGGAATAACCCCAACTCTCATCCTGCATTGTTTCTTTCATCCTGCATAACAGGTTAACACTTCCTTATACGTGCTGCTGGGCTGAGCACAGTTACAGTTGACGTTTTATCGGACCCGACCATTTTAAAGTTGTTGCATCGGTGCCATAAGCAGAACACCGTATCATGTCATGACAGTGTTTGACTGTCAAGCGGTGAGGAGCTTCAGAACAGGCAATTGGGCCCATCATGCTAGCAACCTGTTATTGCATGTCAATGGCAGTGGTACAGTAACGTGGGCGGCTTCACCGAAACGCAAGCGGGTCACACCAGACTGCATATCTGGAGATTTCACATTTACTAATGTCTCCTATTAATTGAACTGAATAGTATTTATATTTTATGCTGATGCAATAGGTGCTTCACATTGTAGCCATGGCGACCTTCCTGTTTATGATGTGTGTTGAAGGACCAGTATGGTGGCCTTGAAGGCTCATATCATGTATGGATTTTACTGCAATGGATTTTTTCATCTTGAGGACAGGTGTT
Source organism: Hippopotamyrus pictus (assembly GCA_026781145.1). Taxonomy (NCBI): domain Eukaryota; kingdom Metazoa; phylum Chordata; class Actinopteri; order Osteoglossiformes; family Mormyridae; genus Hippopotamyrus; species Hippopotamyrus pictus. The sequence goes on from JAODLC010000050.1 coordinate 9,092,934, forward strand.
ATGGGTGGATTATTATTATTATTTTTATTGTCATCATCAATAATAATAATGACTACTACTACTCATAAAAAAACTACTACTAATAAAAATAATATGACGGATGGATGGATGTTTTGTCTACCTATATATATATATATATATATATATATATATAATTGTTAATCCTTAGACATTCACACAGTTCTTGGAATGACTACAAGACTTGCACATCTTGGTCTTTGGTTCTGCTTAGATATTTCTCAATATGTGTATATTTCAATAAGATTAGTTCATTAAAAATGAATGAGAATGAAATTCAGTTAATTACATTTAAAAACACAAAAGCTTCCACAGAAGTCACCTGAAATAGAATTGAACAGAATATTTTCTTGGTGCGTTACGTGTTGCTGAGAATATCATCAATGTTCCTGTGTTAGTGTTGCCTTGAAGTTGACTCCAAGGTCAAAACATGCTGATAAATAGGATATTAAGCAGAATCCTCCGCTTTCACATCTCTATAATGATGTTATTGTAACAACCAACAATAAATTTTACAGTGACTTACACTTGCCACAATAAAATGTTTAGAATACGCCATAAACAATGCTTATCTGACACAGTGAAAGTCACATGGCTGAGCTTGTCTTGGGGGTTGAGGGGGGGGCTTCTGAAGAGGAGAGGATCTCCTGGCTTTGGTGGCTGGGCTCACTGGTCAATACTGATCCGAAGGTCTTGCAGGAGCGGAATTGGAGCCAGATGAAGGCTGAATCCCATACGGCTGCTGCTGTGATACTCTAGAGACTCTCAAGGTTGCCTGGGTGTCACTGTAGTACTTATGCCGTTCAAGCTGAGCCGCAAAGAAAAAAAAAGTTTCTGTTAACCAGGTGAGTTATAAATAAACAGTCGATCCACAGTAATTAAAGGTAAATCGATCAAGAACCTGATAGCAAACCCCAGAAACAGGGCGGCCCGGTGAAAGTGAGACCTCATCCACCATACCTCAGCTGCTCCCCATACAGCCCTGCCAAAAGCGCCCCCCCCCCCGCAACGGTACCTATTTACACGTACTCAGGCCATCCCGCCAAGGCAGCAAATGGAAAGCAAAAAAGTCACCGATGCCCCAACGACACATTCGCTCCAGAATTGTTACATTCCGAGATGATGACCCCTTGCCACTGTAAACAATGAACAGGGCTGCAGTGTGCGTCCAGCATGTCACCACCCAGATTCTAGGGCATGGTCAGGGATGGGGCCACTGGGGCACTGACAGCTGGAAGCTGATTGGTCCCTGGAGTTGCCCTCCTTCCCCGTCACCGATTCGAAACATACCATTGGCTAATGATGAGGTTAGCCCCTCCTATGAATTATAGCTCCACTTACAGTATGCCCCCACCAGATCCTAGAATTGCCTCTGCCCTTTGCTGTAGCCACACTGCAGCATTTCCCCAGTGCCTTCAGAGCGTGCCCCGAGCGTCTCCGTGTCTCCAGCCCAGACGCTGCGCCCTGGTAATAAGCACCTGTCACGGAGTGTTACTGTTCCCGTGTGGCTCTGTCAGACATGACAGAAACGTCCGCCATGGTGTCGGGACGCATTTCCCTTAATGGACAGAGCAGGTCCAGCCTCTTATTTTTCAGAGCGCTGTGTCTCTCCTTCCTGAGGATCCTTTTTTTGAAGAAGATGGGGGTGGTGGTTTTGCTTTGATAGGTTTTATTTAGAGCAACATTACCGGATCTCTTTGAAGACCGCGCTTATAAATCATTTACTTGTAGAGAGTGCTTTGAACAAGGAAACAGTATAATACATGGCATTTATAATTAATTCCTGACCAAAAACCGATTTTGATTAATTAATCAAAACATGATACACTTAAGTCCTGTCAGGGGTATTTTAAATGCCAGACATGTTCCTTTGTCTCTGGCAAAAGAAAAAAAAAAGAACGTTCCCCAGATCCATGTTCTTTTGGAAGCCTGTTTATATTTTTAATAAATAAAACATTTCAGGCTTCCTTAATTAGGTCAACTGGGTACCTGCAATTTTACATCCTGTCATGAGCAAGCTCAGTCTGTGTTCTGTTTTTACAAAACATTTTATAATGGTATAAAGTGCAGTTATGCTAAAAATTACATATTACATGTGTTCCACATATGGATTGGAGAATGGTAGATTGTGGGATATCACAAATACAATTAGTTTACCTCCGTAGCACAAACTAGTGGCTCTCTGTGCCAAACGTGCTGGTTTGGTAGATTATTTTATGGTACAAATTTTTTTTTTCTGAAATATCTTCATAAATTGTAATATTGTTTTTATAACGGTGAGAAATTAAACGCCTGTTATAGTACTTTTGATGTTCACATGACCTACCAGAAGGGTTTATTCCTTAAAGTGACAGTGCATATTTTGGTTCCTTCCAACATTGTCTTCAAAGTGAGACCTCAAACGTGCAGGTTGACTGATTCCGCTGCACACATGCCAGAAGATAGACTGGAGATTAAATGAAAATTGATGGGGTGTTAAGTAGCATCATAAATGCTGTGATTCAGAATGTGGTTCTTAACTGTTTCACTTATTTATGTCGAAAATAACTGCTTCATTTCCCCCTTTATAGAAAACTGGGTAGTACAAGCATTAAAACAGCAACAATGTTCTACAAGATGCTTTCTAGCTTCTGACTACTTATTCTAGTCAGGGTCACCTAGAGCAGGGCAAGAGATTCCCAGTCCACAGGGACACCCAGACAGTCCACGATTTTGCTCCCTCTCAGCTCCCTTCAGGGAGCAAAACTGCTGGACTGTCTGACCGAGAGCTTCGAGGAAGCAAAAAATATGGACTGTCTGGGGGTCCCCGAGGACCGGGTTGGGAAATATTGACCTAGAGGTTCTTCTTGGCAGCTCAGGGTACAAAGCTGGGGCACCAATCCACTGGACGGCCCTCACGCACACACTATGGGTAATTTAGAGATGCCAACTGGCTTCACTGGAGGAATCCACAGAACGTATGGAGAACATACAAACACACAAGAGAGGTGGGATTTGAACCCACAGCCCTGGAGTAATGAGACAACAGTGCTACCCACTGTTTCGCAGAAGTAAATTTGTTGTACTGGCAATTTAATTTGTAATCTATTAATGTCTGCTATATGGGTTATGTACAGAGGTAGTTCATATCCAGAGAGTAAAAAACCAGACCAAGATTCTGTTTCAACCAACCAATTGAGTTTAAAGAGTCACAGTCACGGAGTACCCAATTGGTTGATTGAAACAAAATCTTGGTCTGGATTTTTACTTTATACACTTAAACTATCTACCTCTGCTTATGTAGACACCATGGTGTTTGATTCAGTGTTCCTGAAATACAGTTCCAATTTTCCTGGATACTCTCTCAACCATGATGGAATTGTACTGGACATGCATGAAAGAAAAAACAATCAATGATCTCAGGAGATGGATCAGCTGAGCCCCATAGATGGAGCAGTGACAGGGCTGTGTGCCTTTATAGCACCCTCTGTCTGTGGAGGCTGATGTCCCCTACCTTGGAATTCCCACTGTGTTAGAGGGACACCGTGCACCCCCGCGGGGTTAAACAATTTCCTGCGTTGATTTCCCATAATGCTTTTCAAGGGAGAGGGCATACCGGGGGGCTGAGAAGAAAAGCATGGTGAACACAGCATGTGAAAGGCCTCACCCTCAAAGCTGGGCTCCCATACTGACATGCTAAGCTTCTACCTATCGACCCATATGCCATCCGCAGGGATGGGCTCCCGTTTCCGGCTTACGGAACCCCGGTCTCCTCCTCTGCGACCATCTGCATGCGCAGGGGAATTCGGCGATTTGCTGGAGCCTAGCGTCAAGTTTTGCCAAGGCAACTATCATGCTGAAAGTTCCAGAAGGCCCACGCAGATGCGCTTCCGTTCATTAGCTGCGCGATGCAAAGTGGCATCTTGAGAGCAAACAAACCGCCGGAGAGCGGATTGGGGCTAAGTGTTTCTCCATTAAGGTCCATTTAAAGCAGAAGCTGCATGGTTGGGTGATGGCAGCTCCAGATCAATAAATCCCAGCTCCCTCAAACATGTGACACTCCCATTCATAGGAAAAAATACCAAGCTCCCAAACAACCTCCGCATCATTTCTCTTCGCCCTGTCCTACTATAGTTATCCCACAAATTCTGTTCCCCCAGGTGCCTCAGCAGATTGGATGAAGGATACGCTTTGAGAAACTGGTCAATGATCTAGCTCGGGGATGTTGTCACTATGTGGTCCTTTGCAGGAATGTTTTTCTCGCCCTTTGAGGTTGCACCAGTTTGAAGCTGAAGCTGACAGCTACCTTGATTGAACAACTGATGTCTTTATGAGGAGAAAATTATACAAAACCACACATTCCATAAATCATATTTAACAGAATTTTCATTTAGAATGCATCCAAGGCAAAAATGAGTGGTAATGAATTGTTAATGAATATTAATGTTGGCTCATTGACGTTTACGTTGGTCTCCGTTGGTCAGGGGCTATAACAAACACTACTGGTTTGATCTATTGGTTGTGACATTTTCATAACATATTACAAGTATTCGAATCACATATCTCGTAAACGGTGTAGCTGAGAGTGAATTTTAGATTGGATACCGGAGCAAGGATATCGATTTCAGTATTGATGTTGGGCTTGGTTCCCATATTAGATTGTAGGCAGGTGGGCGAGAGTTTGATGCAAAAATACAGATGAACCTCCTAGCAGTTCTACATTGCACCTTAGTAAGAATAGATCCAGCCTTTCAATGAGATGAATCGTTTAGCTGTTTCAACGATATTTCTGCATATAATCTAGTCAGCGTAGGCAGCTTCTTGACTGCATTTTCTGAGACTGACACCGTAGCTTTCGCCTTTTATTTAATATTTTGGTTCACTGGTGAGAAATGTGAGAAAAAAAATCGCCCAGCAAAATGTATATGTACATGAATATTTATTCATTTACGTCTGCATATTTTTTAAAGGCGTGATAGATATAAACAGTTAATAACATTTTGACATTTCTCAACAATAACTTGAGAACATGTTGCCACATCACTGAGCTGACCTTTCTATCCAAAGCAACTTACAATTTGAAACATTTATAGATGGCAGTGGAATAATTCCCACAGCGATGGTTTGCTCTTGAGGGCAAGGTACTGCAGGAGAGGTGCATTCTGGGACCTACTGGCTGCTACTCTGTGTGCCTATAACTGAAGCTGAAACTACCCCCACGTGTCAAAAGAAAAGACTATATCCCATTTTCAGTCTCTCCAGATATCATCTAGTCTGTCCAAAAACACAATTATAATAGTGCTGCATAGCTCTGGGATTCTGGGCAGCATCACACGGAGAGCCACTTGTCACTTAATGGCACACGTTGGCGTTTGAAAATGGCTGTTTTTGCCACATTACACGGGGCACTTCTCGAGCGTCGAGAAAGCCGAATCTCCGAGGATGCCTCCGCGCCACGAAAACAGCGTCACTCTCAGCCGCGTAGCTGTGAATTATTCAGTCGCAAAATGGCAATCGCTCGGGCAACAACCGCCGCGGCGAGAACGGCGGGCCTGGCGTATCACTGAGCGCCGCCGCGATCGCCCTCCCCTCTCAAAGTGCTTTTTTTATTCCACACCCAGGTGGCTACGTTACTCAGACAAGGCGTGGAGTGAAACAAAAGAAAAGAAAAATGGCTAAGGGTTTAGGGAAATACCTACAATGGAGCGCTGTCACAGCAGACAGATGCTCTGGGGAAGGAGGGATTTTGCCCTGGAAGACTTTACTGCCCATCACAGAGTGACTCATTGCTGTACTGTTATCAGTCCAGAGAAACTGAGGTGCAGAGGTCACTCAGGTAGGCCAACATGGCTAATGAAAGTGAGTAACTTTGCTTACTGCTGGGTCTCCCTCCCACTGTGGGATTTCTATTATTGATGTTTTTTATCGGCACCGAGTAGGCAGGAGAACGTGTTGTGTACCACGATTTTCCGTCAACTTGAGTGCTGCCTTGACGGCAAGGCCTCATCCATGCTGGGTCATTGATGGCATGGAGTCGAGAGATAAATAGGATTGCTAGGGCCAGCCAGAATGTTGGAGTAAGGTCTCGGTGGGACAGTTGTTCCTTAAGGTTTGCATGGTGGGGCAGTGGTTAGCACTGCTGGCTCACACCTCGTGGACCAGGGTTTGAGTGTCTGCTATGGCTTCATTTGTGTGGAGCTTGCATGTTCTCCCTGTGTTGTCATGGGATGTCCTCTAGATGCTCCATTTCGCCCCCTACAGTCCAAAAACATGCTAATGGCTTGGAGTTGCCTAACTGCTTATAAGTGTTAGTGTGCCCTGCGGAGGGTTGCTGTCCCATCCTGAGTTACTCCCTGTCTTGTGTCCATAGGCTCCAGGCCCCCCGCAACCCTGAACCAGTTACAGCAATTACTCTAATGTTGTTTTAGGAAGTTATTTGAGGAACCTGGCCAATACCTTGTATAATAATGAAGATAATGTATTGTGTTTAACATTAGTACTGCAAGCAAATATCAACGGCACGTGAAAGTCAGCTTTATAATATTATTGTCAGCTGTCTTAGTCAATAATGTCTAAAGTGGCTTAATGCATATATTAACTAAATTAGATTATATTGAAATTTCAATTTGTATAATGCCAAATAAAACAATTTACTTTTATCATTACGGTCTTCTCTAGGAACCAGTTCCGAATTGGTTTTACCTCAGTTAATGGCCAAAGATTTGTTAATGATACAGAACAAAACACAATCACTCTCATTTACAGCATATTCATATTTGAAATTTAATAAATTTAATTATGGGAATGCTTTCAGTCATAGATATCAGCTTCATCATTGCCTTTTGCTATAATCAGTTGCTTGAATTCCAGTCTGATGCCTTTTTTTTTTGGGCTGGTGTGTGGCTCAGTACGCTAGGGTGCTGTTAGTGAGATCAGAATGTTACCAGTTCAAATCTCACTATTGGCAGAATGATGTCACTGTCAGGCCCTTGAACAAGGCCCTTAACCCCATATACTGCTGCGACCGGTCGATCCTGCTTTCTCAAAAATGTGTTGCTTTAGCATCTACTAAATGAATAACACATATGCAGTCTTTCTTTCTTTCTTTCTTTCTTTCTGATGAAGGTGCCAGCCTCCTAGCAGACTGGTGTCTTGCAGAGCTGTTTTCTGCATGTAAACTGGGCAGTCGTTACGGAACTCGCGCTCTAATAGTCACTGAAATAATGGCAGCGATTCCTGAACACTTAGCGTGGACATGTTCTATGTGCCTGGAGACCCGGTTGGGTGTGAGATCACCTCTCCCTCTCGGAGATGGTGCAGCTTTGAGCCGTGACGTCGGGAGAATATGACAACCTGGGGCCGTATGTTCGCGACAGCCCGCCTGGTGGAAACCGGACATCCATCAGAAGCTCAAAGTAATTGTCACTTTCTGCCGGGTGTGCGGGGGGGGGGTGAGGAAGCAGACGCATAGGGCACCACAGGGCCTCATCCTAAATATAAACGTCCGAAGACCCGCCGTGGCGCATTCCGTTAAATTTTAATCAGAAGCTTTTAGCGGGCTGCAGTGAAAAGTCGTGGGATTAGCGGGCCGGGCGGAGCCCTCGTTAGAGCATCGTTATGCCGTGTCTGACGTAGTGCTCAGCCAATGAGAGGCCAGCTGCTGCCCTAATGCTCCTGCCATATATCAGGGTGATTCCCTACAGGGAGGGGTGCTGAACAGAATCATGTGATGTGGGCACGGGGGTTGGGGTGGGGGGACGGACAGGGATTAGTGCTTACTGTAGGAGGAATCAGGGCCATGGCTACAGGGTACCTGCCCACTGCCCAAGGAAGACAAATGAAATTAAAGTAGACTTTTGTGATTTTATAGAATCATTAAATTAATAACTTTTACGGTCACGAACTACCAACTCCCCCCACTTGACAACTTTTACCATTGAGATTTGTATCGCGACTTGGAAAAATCGCAGGGAAATGCAGTTCTGGATTCAGTGTGGGGAACAGGAGAAGGAGGGACTTTATGGGAATGGAATACATCTGGGTGGGGGGTGGGTTTCGGGGGCTGTGCCTATTCGTTGGGGGCTCATCCTTAGTCTGGACCTGCGGCGGTTATGCCACTTTCATTCTCACCACAGTGTTAGGCAGCTGGAATCTCAGGCCCGCTTTGTCCCTCCCCGAGAGCGCTCTTATCGTCCCCCTCCATCTAATCTCGATTGCACAGCCCCGCTAACTTTACTGCCGCTCACAGCCAATCATTACGCATAACATCGACTTGTGGCAGATTTAATAACTGGGTCTAAATACACTGTTTATATCTATCACGCCTTTAAAGTCCCTTAAAGGTATTTAATGCAGGATGAAGATGAGGTGGGGGGTGGGGTGGAGGGAGTTGCAATGTAGAATGGAGTGGAAGTGTAATGGGAACCCGCTGCCCCCCCCATCCATTTCTGCACTCTTCTCTCGGACCATTCAAATAAGCAAGAGAGAAGATGGTACCTTCTTATGGACCTGAGGTACTGTCCCTCAGGCACTGTGAGATCCAGTGGGTGGGTTTATCATGCTGTCACTCACAAGCTTCAGCTGCTTCCTGCCAGTGTCATTGGTTACTTATTACTCTGTATTACATCACATCAGAGGCTAAATGTGAGCAGCAATCCATCCAACTGTAGAATCAATGCCAAAGCCATTTCTCACTGGTAGGCAGCATTTGGCTACTAGCCCATCCATCCATCCATCCATCCATCCATCCATTCATCTTCCATTTGCTTATCCTAGTCATGGTTATGGGGGGCACTTGCACAAGGCCTGGGTACTCCCTGGACGTGATGGGATTAATGATATTTAAGTTGACTCAACAGTGCATCAATAATGACCCAGGGCGGGAGGGGAATGGCAATGTGTTTGGACAGGGGTGACACTTGGATTGTGGTACGAAGTATCAAACCAGTATCATGGAAGAACAAGCAGGAAAACAGAACATGTTTAAGCCTGCGATTCTGATACTGAAGATCAGGATATCAGTGAGAAATAATTAAGATGGCCGTCGCCCATGGGGTATTTCCTGTGGTTCCATTTGTGCCGCGGTGACATCCAAAACCCCCTATACCCCCCATACCCCCCCCAGTCTGATGTGACAGATGATGCTTTGTTGCATTATAGATTGCAGAATGGGTACGGTAATGATCGGATGGGTTGTGCCGGGGCTTGGTGCTATTAAGGCCGAACTCAGGCATAGGCTAACCTGCGATGTAGCGCAGGGCAGCATGTTTCGGGGGGGGGGGGGGATTTTTTTCACTGGTAGTTACAGTAGCATTTCATGCTGTCAGTAGGGTAACAATAGCCCCCCACCACCCTAAATTCAGTCCTGGGTACTGTACATGAAAGAATGTTCCAAAATCTCTCACGGAAAGTTTTGGAAGCTCGCTACATTAAAATGACAGGTTTTGCGGAATGAAATATGAAACCACACTGTCCTGCCTGGGAGAGTATCAGCACGGGATAGACGTCAAGCTGGGAGATTCAAGGCACAAATATCAGTCCTTTTGGATCTTGTAACGACTCATTGTGATGAGGAAGGTCAACATCTTGGCCTGCTGTCAATATCTAAAAATTGCTCATGTAGAATCAATAAATATCTGGGCAAACAAAGTATGAGAGTGGTGCGCGTGCCTGGTTAGTAGACCCTGCACATGCTACGTGTTTGAGACTGAGCATCATTGCAGCGTCTTTGACTTGGAGGGGGATCTTCAAGCGGAGCGTCTCCGTTGACAGGATGCCACCCTTGATATTTGCTGTTCAGTGGGTCGTCCTTCCTGAGTCACTGATTCACGCGGTGTACCCCCCGTGCGCCTTCAGAAAGCCATGCTGGCTTTGCCAGAGAGTAGCCCTTACTGCACTGGAGAAGATGCATGGATTCTGCCTGTAACCTTTACCAAGGAGCTTTATAAAATATGAATAAGAAAATAATTGAAAGTAACAGGCCCTTGTATCGAAGATCAGGGTGAACTGAGGCCACCTAACATTCTCCAGACTGTAAGATTTTGTAGATTTCAACAAAGCAATGTATAGTCTTAACATACTTTACAGGTGGATGTTTTCTTCTGGTACATTCATGTTGGTACCCTGAGTGTTTCAGGCGGTCTCCGGCTACAGAGGAGTCCTGCGAACACAGGACCATATTTTTTCCTCTTAAATGAATTCTGAGGGTCCATTAAACAGCACTGATAAACAGTAACACAGCTACACTGAAATATTTATTTTGCTTATTGATCTCCTTCTGTCAAGTCTGCCTCATCTTTGGCTTCCAGTCAGACAACAAAGCTCTTCATCTCTATTAAACAGAGTAGCCCAAGAAAGACCATTATCTTAAAACCCAACTGCTCCACCCCAGTCGTCTGCCTCCCTGTCAGGAAAAAGAGCATGTGTATCTAACCATCAATTCAACCGCAGGTTTATGTATTTGCATTTATCCTGGGTCATGCCCCTGACGAAGGCTGCCTTGTGAAAGATTTAGAGAATACACTGCCATGAAACTGGAAAATAAAGTTATAGAAGGGCAAAAGTACATAAGAAAAATTGCATGACACAAAAGAGCTGCTTTGGTGGTTGGTAAGGAGCCATTTTGATCCCATTGATAAGAATGCAACACTTGCATTGGGCAGCTAATGAGGGCAGTACGTGCTCAGGAAAATGTTGGGGTGAACCGGAAAAAGCGAGAGAGGAGGGCTAAGACAGAGGATGCACGCAAGGACTGATTCTGGGCCATACTGGCTGAACTTCATACTCTGCTATTATTGCTGTTTGCTCTTTCTCTCTCCTAAGGCAACAGTGACATGTGTTCAAACACCCAGATACCTTTTACGGTTTCTTGAAGAGACTCACTCAAAATGAAGTAATGTACGATATAAGACATGTGCTGCATCCATGCAACACAGGGTTGAGGGGGAAAGCTGAGCCCATCCAGGTTAATGCTGGGGGAGAACCTCAGATGGCATGTTAGCAAACATGCATCAGCATCGCAGGGTAAACATGCGCCGGCATCGCAGGGCAAACATGCGTCGGCATCGCAGGGCAAACATGCGTCGGCATCGCAGGGCAAACATGCACCATAGGCAGTTCAGAGAAATGAGTTCACTGGATTGTACGTGTTTGGACGACAGGGGGACACTCGTGTAAAACAGCGGGCAGAATTCAAGCCTACAACCAAGGAGGTATAAGGCAATAGTGCAGGCCACACTGTCACCCATGTTGGTATACAGGCCCTGTATAATTCTGATTATTACTCAATAATATTGAGTATCATTCAATATCATTCATTCGTTCATTCTGCTTCCCCTTTATCTGTCCTCTTTCATGCATTCTGGTCCATTCGCTTTTTAATTTTTGCTCCCATTCAGTGGAATCCAAGCGTGCCCAACTTTTCCGTGTGAGAATATCGGGCTCCCCGTAGGCCCCGCGTTGACGGAAGCGCTCACTTTTGTCCATCTCACAATGGCGAGCTGTCAGACAAAGAGCAGCGTACATGAAATACCAGCTGCTGAAGTGTGTCATCTCTTACACATGAGAAGGGCCACCTGGTGACACGGTTGTCCAGTCCGTAAAATGACAGTACCAGTGTGGGGGCTGTGGGGGGGTGGTCTCCTGTATGGGGTAAAGCACAACTCCTCCCAAACACATGGTGAAGGCCATTTGTAACACAGAGATTGAAAATTGGGCTCTCGGTGGGTTGTTAGAGGCAACGAGCCCCCAGAAATCCATCTTTATTCATCACCAGAAGATTTTTTTAGCTATCCCATGAACCCGGAGCTGAACACTGTCCCTTTTTGTTACTGGCTTTCTGGGTGAATAGATTGTTGTTCACCTGTTTGTTTGGTAAGTCAGCAGAAGTAGAAATCAGCAGATTTTCCTCAGACTACAGTTGTAACATGCTGCTTTTCTATACTGGTGATTTGTTCAGAGATATAATCCCCAGTGTCCCATGAATCCCTGGTTCTGGATATGATGAGGATATGGTGGAGAATGGTTTGGGAATGACCAGCTTCAGGGTTTGCAAAAGGTAACTGTCAGTTGTGGTATCTATCAACAACATAAGCATGAATGACAAATAATGAAAACTAACTTCTCTTTTAAGATAAAATCACCAAAGATGGAGATTCTGTTCTCCTGTCTACCTGCTTGGGATTACAGAATTGCATTTATCCTTGGTCATGCCCTTGATGAATGCTGCTTTGAGAAAGAGTGAGACAATACACTCGCAATTGCTTGCCAGGTGGAGTATTGACATCTGATGCCTCCTCGATCACCCCCCCACCTCGGTACAAACCAATTCAGCCAGAAATTTAATCGAGACCTCCAGTCAAAATGGCTCTTCACATCCGTGTTTTGACTAAATGAATTTTGTCTTCCTAACTGACCCCAGAGCTAGTTATGTCACCAATGTGGCAAGAGACGCGGTCTGGGCCAAGTAGATGGGATTTAAAAAATTTACGAGACTCTCTCAGGTAATCATGTGCCGGGTGACTTCCTCCGAACGAGGGCCACGGACTGATCGGGACTCTACCTGCACGTGGACCGCATGAGCTCATTGACAAGGTGTCAAAGGGCCCGGTTATCAGGCAGCACTTTTGTGGATGGAATTCCACCTGGAGCAAGAAAAAAAGAGAAATCGGATGAATTAACCATAGAGCCGGGCTAAGCTGACAGATGTGAAACGTTCTCCTGATCCAGGTAAGGAGAACAAAACAGAGACCCGAAAAAGCTTTCTCTCTGTACTCTTATGTACTGTTTGTTTTTTCTTATTGATTTAGAAATATGGATTTGAATATTATACTCATAGATTATACTTTTATTATAGATTAGCTTTACGACTGAGGTGCCTGCTGATTGAGCATTGCTGTTGTGTGGGTGCTACTTTGCATCTTCACTTCTCACGTACGACCGCGATGCTGATGGTGTTTTTGGGGTTGGGGCTTTAAATCCCGCCCCTGCTGTGTGTGTGCTCTGCTTTCCGTCTTGGACCATTTTTGAACCCTGCATAGCTTCTGCCATTTTGAAAGAGGGCGAAATGTTCATCCGGAGTCGAATTACCTGGGATAACCACTGTTTTACAGAAGATTTTTATTTATTTATGCATCTGCTGGTGAGAATACCATTAGTAGGTAACAATGGAGTCAAACAGGAAGTGGATTTAAACAAAAGGCAGATCTACAGCATGTAAGCCCTCCCAACAGCCATGCTGCATGAGCCACGATGGCGCCCCCTAGGGCACAGAGGGAGCACGAGTATAAGACCCATGTGTCGTACTAAAAAAGACCAGCCAATGATGGCCAGCGACCAGGGCCTACGCACAGGTTCGGTGTACAGGGAGGGTGCTGCATCACAAATTGGGGGGGGGGGGCGGGGCTCTGTGTGCCAGGGGGCCACCGTGTCAGAAACGCGCTCGAGGCGGCCCCCGTTTATTCACACCCCCAGCAGCACGCCGACAGCGCGTCACGCCTGAATCTATGAGCCGCACTACGCCTCGGAATGCATCCGCTTTGTTTGTGCAAGACGCTCTCTTAGGTGTCAGAATTGATAATTATCAATGTTGAAAAATGAAGTGTGCTGTTTATGCTCATGGAAGACAACACAGCTGGCTGGTTCGGGCAATTTCGCTACCTTCCCAATTATTTAATTTCGCACCATCACCGACGAGCGGGCATGTGATCCTAGTGCTCAGTAAACATAAGCGGTTATACTTTTTCATCCAAACAGCCCAACAAATCATTACGCATCATGTTACCTTACATCCACACAGACAGGAAGGCGGTACAGCTGCATGGAGTTATTAGCCACTAAGAGACTGACCAATCAGCTCGCTGCCTCTCTCAGGGAAAAGGGAGCGTCTCTATTTTTCTGCACGCAGAGATTCCGCAGCAGCGATTTCCAAGTAACAGTCTCAGAAGGTGGATGTTATTTAGCTACCCCAGCGAAACTTGCTGAGGATTTCTGGGATCGCGAGACTGGCGATTAAATAACACCATGTGCAAATGCGAAGCACCAGCCTCTCATACAGACCCGCCAGCCTGCATGTGCGCACACACACACACACACACACACACACACATTTACGGAGGTTTCAAACTTATGTAAGCTTGCAGGCATCGCCTTATGAGTCATGGGTCAACGAAAAAGCTCACTGTTGAGAGAACGGGGAGAGATGAACTGAGCTCACTTCTCATTGGCCAGCTGCACAAACCGTAAAACTCCAAAAAGGACTACGGAGATGGTTACCCACACTATCAAATACGCCCAGCACCATTAGATCCTCATCCCTGCCAAACATGCATGGATTCACGGAAAAGAGTCACTGAGAAAAATCTTTTTATTTTTCCTTTTGCTTTTTTTTTCTGGAGAAATAGAATGTTTCTAGAGCATGTCTGGACTTGGGGGGAAAACTGTCTTCTGGCATTGATGAGCGCAGCCATTTCCCCAGCGAGGAGATATTTCCAGCCTCCTCGCCGGAGCGTCTACCCAGAACCCCTGCAGAATGCGGCATGGTGGCAGTAACTGGGTCGGAGGCTGCCGGTGAGGAGGCACTCAGCCTCATTCTGACACCCACTGTAATTCACTTAAGTGCTTCTCTACACCCCAAAAGTTGTCATTGGAGGTGTGCGTTCTGACTCTCCAATTCGTTAAGAAAGGCTTCCCTGTCTGAAGGCAAGCATGACCGGCGTTAAACTCATTTTTGTGAATGTTTTGATAGGCGTGCCTGTTCAGTTTGGCTGCTGCTGTTTTGCTGACTCTTACTGCAGGATCTTGTCCCCTTTTTTGTGCTTAAGTCGTTTGCAAGCGGCTGCAGCTGTACTTGATCTGGAACATGGGGCCGCCGTCTTGGGACATCAGTTGATCCTCTGCTAGGACAGGCCAGGACAGAGTCAACAAACGACTGTTTGCAGTTGGTAAATATTTAGAGAAGAACTGTAACATTGGCTTGGACAGGCGGTTTGGGAAATGAATGGATTGATGTGTGGGATTTTAGAAGATGTTGCTATGGAACAGAAGTGTGAACCATAGTGTAGCACAACCATAGTCAGCCTTTGAACCTGTGCGCTTCTCATGTACTTTGTAAACTCTGGCTTTTGGCTAAACCACTGTCACAACAAAGTTTGGTCATTTTAAAGTCAAACACGTTGGTAAGATGCTCATATAAAGGTGTTGGCTAAATACAGCATCTGTTAGCAACCTTTTTCAGAAAGTACCCTAGTGCACTACAAATAGGAGGACTTATAGAAACTCAGGTTAGCATTAAGGACTAGGAGGGCCATGGCATTTATAGTAAAATTACGTGTTATTGGTCCTCCCAGCCACCAGAGGTCAACCTGTAACAATTCATACTGCTATAAGTTCTTTTTTTCTGTAGGGATCACTAGAGCTTTCATGGTTGGAGTCCCTGGAGGATCACATTTGCTTGGACTACTTTGATGTGTTTAATGGTCCAGCCATGATGTGATGGAATTTTGTCCACATGATCTTCTGCCCCCAGTCTTCATCTTCAACCCACTGCCAGAACTTAGCTATGAGCAATCACTGAACAGCATTCCAAGAAACAAGACCCAGACCCAAGGGCAGAGTGAAACACGGGATCAGAGCTTAAGGCTGAATTTAATATCAGACAGATGAGAGTTTGGCGAGTCTTGACCAAGAAACAGGAGATCTTGGCAGAAACTGAAGCCAGAGACATACGAAAACAAAAGAAGGCATGGGCTGGAGACAACTGTGAATCAGACTGGGACCAGGAGAGGACAAAAAGTCTACAAGCAAAGACAGCTAATGGAACTCGTCAGAGACAGGAGAGCTCCAGCGGAAGCTCCATGATGTTAAACAGGATCTTCATTAAGGCTTAATTAGTGCCCCTGATCCTCCCTGTGGTCACCTCTGCCGGCTTCATGCGGCATGAGCAGAAGGAATGTCCACATGCAGAAGCAGTAATAGATACTGTAAACAACAGACCTATCAAGATAATTACGCTGAATGCGAGGTACATTCAAGATTAACCCCGTAACCTAAAGTGGTGGCAGTCAGTCAGAGGAGCACAGAGAGTCCATCCCCATAAACATTTTCTGGGGTTTGACAGTCACACCTGTACATCTGGCTTCCTTTGGCCACGACAGACCCTGGGCGTGAGTGCCAAGGCATCTGGAGTCAGCATCTGTCTTCGAGCCCCCGGCAGCCAGTGAACGGGGTGCCTGATTCATGATTCTGCTGCCTTGCTGGGGCCAGTAATGTTCCTCCAGGGGTGGACGTCAGCTTCCCGCTGACAGATCGCGGGATCCGGTCGGGTGGCCGTTGTATCATTACCCGCCTCCGAATTGGCATATAGGCGGCAGACATCAACAGAGTGACCCGAGCAGCGTGAGATCTGCTGGGTAGAAGGACAGCGGCTTCTCTCCATCCATGACACCTGTGCAGAGCCTGACCTGAAAGATTATCTTATGGAATCCTCCTGGCAAGACCCTCTGCAAGAACCTGCTTTGTGAAACGCTGCCGTTCTCCAGCGCACTGCCCTATAACAGCAAAGGCCACTCCCCTATTGCACCCAAAACCATCAAGTGTCGGCAAATTAAAATCCTGCTTTAAAGTTAACTTTTAAGTCATCATTTTCAATTCAAATTTTAAAGTCCCACTTTAACATATGACATATCTACACCACACGCCATTCTTCAAAATATATGTGGGCAATACTCATAATTCCTTGTAGCCCTGCTTATGGCTCAGGTGGCAACAATGAGGTCAACACGAGGACAGCCAATGGGATTAATAAATGATGGAATCCTAACCCTAAGCCACCCCCCCCATCAGCCAAGCTCCTGACACTCTGCCTACATTATTCATTTACCGCTGCCTGCCCCCCCGTCCCCTGTCCCCTGTCCCCAGTCCCCCGTCCCAGGGGACTGTGGACTGATCTTTTGTTTTTGTTACGGATATTCCACTTAAACAGCTTGCCAAAGGGGACAAAGTCAAGCCCCGCTGGGGTGCGAACCTACGACATTCTGCTCAGGCGAAGCCCTGCGTCAGCGGGGGTGTCATCCACGGCAAACTCAGCTGTCTCCTCATTCTGATGGTACCCATGTCAGGGATTTCCCAGACTGCCCGGGGGGGTCACATTGTTACTCTGGGCTTCCCGTGGAGTTGCTGGCCCATCCTGCCGCTTCTGTCTTCAGGGTAACCGGGGGCGGCGCTGAATCCAGGCCTGCATGTGTTAGCGGCCTCACCAGAGCAATGGAATATTTTTTGTTCGGCCAACTTTCATCTCAGCTGAGTGGCACTGGACCGTGTGCTTTCCTGCTCTTTTGGGAAAGTTTCAGACTCCACCAAACGAATTGGCCACTTCCTGTGTTCTTGTATTATTTTGTTACCTTTTACAAAAACAAGATTTTTATTTATTAAGGGAATATGTAACCGAATGGCCTGTGAGTTTAATAAACACAAGCTCTGTTAGACTGTGTTTGTTGTAATAAAAAGAGGTTTTTTTTAACATTTCTGTTTTTTTTTTTTCCTTTTTTGTTCTTGTGTATCTCCAGCCCACTGCGAGAGTCTCTTTGGTGGACCGTAGTCCGTGTGCTTTTGTAGATGCCGGAGGGACAATTAAGTGGGACCAATGTCCATGAAAGGAGCATCTCTGCAGCTCTAGCCTCAGCTGACCCTGAAGGGGAGTCAGTGGGAGTCTCAGGTGGTCCTGGGTCTGCTGTGGGATCGATAGGCGATGGCAGGGATTGGAATCAGGTCTGTCGCTTGGGTCCCAGGGACAGCGAGCCAGGAAGATGAAGCAGTTTACGTGACAAGAATCTGCCAGCCCTTCTTGGACTGTCCTGTTGCTTGACGGAGGCTCTGAGGATTTAGGAACGGTTTATATATCACCCCGGAGACATGTTTGCCCCCCCCCTGTGATTTAACGCCAGCCATTCGTCTGCTGATTGCGAGACTCCTTCGTTACTGCAGTAGCATCCTGTGCTATCCTCTCTCCGCCTGGCTTGTCACTGGTCAGTGTGAGTTGTGGACCAGTTCTCCGCACTCAGCCTATCCCTCTTCCTGGTGACAGCACACACACGAACCCCCACTCCACCTGATTTTCCCTATCCTGCAATACCCTCCTCTTCCCAGTCCCCCCCCCCCACTCCCCCCCAGCGCACCTCAGTGTCGTGTCTCCCTGACTCTGCATGCTGTAATAACCTCCCTGTTTGCACACCCCCCATCCGTGCATCATCGCATGGACCCGTGCCCGGCACAGCGTGCCTATGCACCTCCCTGCCAAAATGCCGCGCCGTTCGGGACGTACGCGGCCGGCAAGGGCATCGGCGTCACGCGGTAATCATGACTGCGTGGTTTTGCTGAAGTGTGACACCTCCCTATTTTAACAGACTCCTGCAAACTGCCGGCTTAGAGGCGGAGTGGCATCTGAAATGGAAAAATGGGAACTGTCACAGGCTTCTTTCTACTTCTTTCTTCTTTGTACAAAATAAAAATGCTATCCATCTGTCCATCCATCCATCCATCCATCCATCCATCTACTAACCGCTTATCTTAGTCAGATTTGTAGGTAAAAAAATGCACTAATTTCTTGAATCGCACCATGATTATGCCCACGATTCATGCATATATATCTATGCAATTCTGTGACCTACCAAATAATAATTGTGTCATATTCTTGCATTTGGTGAAACCGGGTTCCACCTTCAGTGATTGACATCCCTTAGAGCCAATGACAATGGGGGGGCACCCGGTGGGAT
>JAODLC010000050.1:9117626-9139266 GCA_026781145.1 Hippopotamyrus pictus
CCCCTTGACCCTGATAGGCTTCAGGTCCCCCCTTGACCCTGATCGGGATAAGCGGGTATGGAAGATGGATGGATGGATGGATGGATGGATGGATGTATGGATGATGGATGGATGGATGGGTTTGGAACCAGACTCCTGATATGCAATATGTCGAGCATAATCTACATTATAATATTTCATATTACCATTTTGGAATCTATGTAAAATAGGCACTTAATGTACTACACGGTAATTTATTTGTAATTATTTCTCCAAAACTATGAATTAATGAATATTAATCTCAGTGTAGTAAAGTGTTTCTGGCTATTCGACTGGGCTCCACGACGTCTGACAGTGATGACTTCCCACAGACATATTTTAAGTTCACAATTGCCAAAGAACAGAAGACATACTTGGACTGAACATTTATTAACTTAGTACCACTTGTACAATGCTCATTGTCTCACAACTGCTCCCCTCGAACCCCAGCATGTTCATAATCAAGTGGGTAAGTATTTTTAACAGCCTTTCCATCGTGCAGAAATCTGCAGTGGCGAGACTGGTCTGTGGACAGAGCACATGCCTGCGGAGACAAACTGCTGTCACGTGGTAGATTTTGATGTATTTTTCTTTTATTTCCGGATGGAGACGTGCTACAGTACCTGCTCCAGGACACATTCGGTAGGTGGTAAAGATGTCCACAGAGACTGCTGAGTGCAGAATCCCGTTTCTCTGGAAGCATTCGAGTCCATGGCTCTGACTCTGGTGTCTTGGATTGCAAGGACAATTAAAGTCGGTGTTCATCCCTCAATGGTGGCGATTCTAGGATTTTTTTTAGGTGGGGGGCATAAAAAGGGCTGTAATTCATATAGAGGGGCCAACCTTGTCATTATCGAATTAAAAGTTTTGAATTGGTGAGTGATGGGGGAGGGGCCACTCTGGGGGCCAATCAGCTTTCAGCTGGGGCCGCTGTCCTTGTGGCCCCGTCCCTGTATGCACACATGCTGGACATAGAAAACATGGAGGGGGATAGTCAGTGATCTCATTGACGCAAAGTCTACACCATTCAGGAAGACTCATAGATCAAACTCATAGATCAAGCCGGACTGACCCTCCATTTGGCTTTGACCTCACATTTGGGGAAAAAATTGAATTACTGTCTTATTACATGTCTGTCAAGGGCTCTGAGGTTCAGTGGCACTGAAGCGGCTTAGGTGGTACGATAGCCTTGGGTTCGAGAGGCGTGTGGGTGTGTTTCTGATGTAATACCTGCCTCAGTCACGCTGCACTTTGCAGACAAGCTTCCGTTAAGTAGATAAATGTAAATGCGAACATCGTCCTCTATTAATAATGATGAGCTGGCACTCTCCCTCAGTCAAACGGCATCCTGGAAGAGTAGCTGTCCAAGAGGCTGCGTCTGAGCCCCAAGCTACGCTGTAGGGCTTCCAAGGATGCTCTTCATAAGCAGCGATCCATCAGCGCGTCGTCGTGGGTATCAAGGCACCAACGGGGCCTGGCTCTGGCTGGCTCTGGCTGGCTCTGGCTGGCTCTAGATTTCCATCCACGCTCTTTAGGCTCGTACTCGGTGCCCGGCCAGGAGACGTCGCAGTCCACTCGGCTGTGGATGACTGAGCTGGGTACCTGCATGCCTTCTCTGGAACACCCTTAATAAGAGATGGTGTTGGCGCCCTGATCGAATGACACTCCTAGCAGTTATAATCATTTACGTGTTGCCTGGCAACCTCCTGTACTGCTGGATGTGCCCCTCAAGGGTACAGTAGTGGGCACATTCTTGGGACCCGGACAGGCAGCTTTCAGATTATGAGTCCAGGCATTCAATAACTGCGGGGTCTGCTGCCCATTAATGAAACTCTTGCTGTGGGGGGCAGGGGGGGGGACATGTCACAAGGCACCTAAATAACCAACATAACCCTCAGTAGTCCGCCACGACTTTATTAAAGTCGGTGTGTTTAATGATCACAGCTCTGCTTCCCGCTTCCAGCCAGCCAATCAGCTGCGTGCATTCAGAGCCATTTCCCATATCGCTTTCCTAAATGGGCCCCCTAAATTCCTCCTCGCCAAGTCGCCGGCTCTCTGTCAGCTGATTGGTCAGCTGGCCCCTCCTTTGTAGGCATCACGCATGTCCACTTTGCCACCTTTTTTTGATGCAGCTACAATCACGATTGCCGCCAGCTGGGCTCGTCTCGATCTGCAAAGGTAGATTGAGAATCCAGTCGGTGTGGCGGGCAAACCACACAGGCAGGTGGGCTCGGTGACTAGGGCAGCCAACCCTGTACGGCACGGTACTGCCAGCCTGAACTCGTGCACAGACATCTATAATGGATGTCAGTGAAGCATACAGCCCTGTCACAGAGCAGGCCGGCGTGTCACACAAAGTGTTACACACCTTTCCTGAATATTAAACCAGAAGCTGCTGACCTGCAGGCAAGGCCTCCCGAAGATGGTCACTCATAGGGGCCTGAACGTGTCAGTTCTGGTAGCAGGGAACATTACTGGAACAGTGAACAGAACCACGCCACTCATGGATGCGCGGAGACTTTAGTCGAGGTGTGAATTTTTCAAAATGGCGGAGGGGGAAGGGCGCCATTTTGGCTTCAGCACATCTGGTTTTGGGAAGGATGGCAACTGAGAATGGCCAAAAAGCTCTGGGTGCATGGTATGGGGGAGAGGTGACTTTTATATTATCACTAATCAGATACAGATATAGCTCGTAATCAGAATGATCTGAGCTCTCGGGTCCTATTGTTTATCAATATAGAAACTACGGAACCATTTGTGATTTACAGCCATCAGTAATAATCCGGGCCTGGAGCCTATTCCAAGGCAGAAGACTGCAGCAAACCCTGGATGTAAAGTTACTGTAATAATTTCCAAACCCATCATAGGACACCAGTGTTATTTAACAGCCTTATTAAAATGACCTCTGACCCTATATCAGCATTAATATGGTCACCAGGCTTCTACTACCATGTGATTCATGTAGAGTCTGTGTACTTAATTAAGCTGAAGCCCATGGCAATATCTCCCAGGCTCGGGAAGATCGACTCTGGTCATTTGTTACTTTGTCCGTGACCTTTGGCTGCCCCTTTTTGAACCTGCACTATTTATGTCCCTTAAACTCCCCTAGTAAATGATGGCGGCCGGCTCTTGGCAAACAGTGACAGGAGACACCCTACAGCAGCAGGCGCCGTGGAGCAGGGCCTGGAAAATGAGAGCTTTATTAGAAGGCGTGAGCATCCCCAGGGGCTGCTGGGGCAGGGCTGACTTGAACCTGGAGGAAGGTATCCTGGGAGACGGGGGGGGGGGCAGTGGACCAGATAACTGCGAGGCATCGATTAGTGTTTTAGCAGCATGTTTGTTTGCTCCTAATTAGGCGACGGGGCTTGCAGGGGCCGCTGAGGGGACCTCATACCCCTTATCCGCACGCAATCGATTCCACGGCCCGGAATCCTAGCGGCATGAAGCAGCGTTCCGTCCCTGCAGGGCTAATCCATAGCCAGGGAAAAACATGAACTTTATGTTCTATAGATCCGGTATACAGGCACATCATCAGCTGTTCAACATACGGGTGAAGATGATGAATATTATACGATAATAGATATTTTTCTATTATTGTTCATTATTAAGTATATTTTTATGGTTCATAAATGTAGAGGCTGGGTTATTCCCTGCCTCGTGCTCAGGGCTTCTGGGATAGGCTGCAGACCCCCCCCCGCCCCTGACCTGACCCTGCATTGGACATGCTGGCATTGAAAATTGATAGCTTGATATATACAAACAGGCAGTCCCCAGGTTACGAACGAGTTCTGCTCCATAAGTTTGTCTTTACGTCAAATTTGTAGGAAAGTCAGAAAAATGATAACAGCCCATAATAATAATGATAACAATAATTGTTATTATTATACAGTAATAATATATCTAACTATATACTGTGCTGTGTGTCAAGCTGACGTACAAAGTCCACTTTGACGTCACAAAGTATGTTGTATTTGACCCAAATCTTTTATATATAGTAGGTTTTATGTCTGGTACAAAAGGAATCCTGATGACAGTGAAACATTGCTTATTGACTTCAGGTGGCAAATTCCGTTATCTGAAGTGTCAGGGTTTCAGAAGACCTCATTAGGACTGCGGAGCACGGGGAATTCGCAGTGTGCTGCCTGACTCGATGCCAGTCAAACAGCCCATCGTGGATATCATGGTGACGCTAAGGTTATCTCCTGTAATGGAGTACTGCCTGGCTCTGAAAGACAAAGGCGTACCTGTAGTTGTTTCTTTGTGTTGTGGTTTTTGAGCAGGGTTTTCAGCAATGCAGATAAAAGCCATGATTCAAGTCAATAGCGATCAATCGACAGAGAGGCATTCAGTCAAATGTAGCTACTGGGTAGATGAATCACTGACGACTCCTTTACAGGGTCAGCCGGCCCCTCTGAGATGGACAAGGCTCAGGTTATCCAACAGCACAAGGTTGTTGCTCTGGGCCTGTGGTCCCTCTGATTCTCAGGACAGAGACCACATGATGCAAAATATTCCGGGTCTTTTGAGATCTTGGAGAAATTACGTTGTCTTTTAAGTTGACTGTATTATTCGCTGTCAAGTGTGACAGCTGAGTCATAAGCTCTAATAAGCTTAACTAAAACTAGTACTGGTGTACGAGGATACAATAGGGCTGCCTGGTGTTTGTGCTGGATGAGCTTTTATGATTACCTCCAAAATCCAGTGCATGCAGTCTGCCTACCATGATTCGTTTCTCTCTTCCCGTCTTTGTGTTGCACACGCGGGGACAAATATCTTGGGTGAACACTGATAAGAGAGCAAATCTTGGAAAAACAGACGTAGACAAATATCTTTTTACAAGGCTGCTCTCAAGGTGTCATTCGCTGTTTTTTTTTGGCTCTTTACCACTTTTCATTTCTTTTTTGTACTTTGGTGGTTTGAAGTTAGAGATAATCCATTATATTAAAATGGGAGGAAACTGGATGTTCCCACAAAGAGTTATACATAGCAGGTGTCTACGTGTGTGTGTGTGTGTGTGTGTGTCTATATGTAGACACAAGCCCTTCAAAAATGTCCCCACAAGGAGTGAAAACCATGAAAAATAGATCTTGGGGGAATGCCTCAACAATGAGATGTGTGAAAGCATAGCCACATTGTCACTGAGAACAACCACACTGACGTACAGCTTGATGTTTTTCTTGAACTCAGATGTGTTCCTCCTGAGTTTTTAAACATGACATCGTTGCCTGGGTACACCATCATTTAACTTGCTACCACGTCATGCATCTCCCGAAAAGCACTGTGAACAGCTTCACCTTCCCCTCACAAAGTCCCATCCAAGCCAGTGACACCTTCATTCTTTTTTAATTACCACTAACACTGGGACGTTGATTAAAAAAAAGAAAAAAGAACGAATGGCGGGAAAAAGGTTAGTCCATCTGGCTTTGCTTAGCTGGGGGTGGCAATTAAAATCAGCACATACTGTAGAGTGAGAGTCAACAGGGCAAGAAGGCAATTAGGGGGAGGAGAAGATTACAAGGGGGAAACTCGTCCGTCAGTAATGAGATGCGGACTGCTTGTACTAATGTCTCAAAGACCTTTCAACTGTGTACGATGCTTGATAGACAAGCAAATAAGAAATAGTTACAGATCTTACTTGGATGAATCTTCAGTAGACTCTTGCTATGTAAGGACATGGTAAATTAAGGTTTTAAGCTTGAATTCACATTAAGGACATTTTAAAAGCAGAAATGTCAAGAACTCACCCATTTATTGCATACCTTGTCTTTTATTCATTCTTTTCAAGGGTGTCATATTTTTTTGATGGCTAACAGAAAATGCATCTTGAAACATCTCATGGTCCACGGGCATGAAGCTTTAAAAAAAACCTCTGTGAAGATCCCTTTGGAGTTGCAGAGGTTCTTGAGGGTCTTGATATTAAAGCACTCTTGAAAAGCTCTTCTGTTTTTAGGTTGTCCAAGTTTGCACTCAAGAAAAAGATGAGCCAACACAGAAAACATTAAACACTGTTCAGTTTGATGAGGAAAAAAAAAAACCTACGTTCTGTTAGATGTCAGTTTGATGCCATTTAACTATCTGATATACTGTAGAAAACAGTACTTTTGACAGTTTAGTCATAGGGAAGATCCAAGTAATTGTATTGTTGGAGTTCTTAACTGTGTAGCTGATACAACATACTAGTCTTGAGATATATGGATCTGGAAAAGTATAATTATTAGCTGGAAAGCACACAGACTTCACATGCTGCTTGGAGGCCAGACGGGTCTTTGGCTTTTAACGTTGCATATGACTGCCATGCCATACTAATCGAGGGGAAGATGAAAATATTGTATCGCTAAACTTGCGAATTCTCCCATCCTGCACAGTCCCAATTCTTTGCACGCCTTTATGATTTTGTGTAGCAGTGATGAATTAAAATGATTGTTTTTCGACAGAGAGACTCTGGCTTTGTAGAGGGGAACACCTAGCCCTGGCTATTTGTGGATTAAAACACACGAGATGGGCCTGTTTAATCTCACGGGAGATTTGGGATTTAACGATGAGAAGATGGTAGGAAGTCCCCCCTAAATTGATGCCACTAATCCATGTGTTGTTTCATCTCCCCGCTGATTTGAAGAGCGATGGCATTTTGTGCTGTAATGAGCAATGGATCGTACGCCATTACTGAGCACAGGAGACCTCCCCAAAGCCACAGTGTCCAGCGTGACTGTGTCCAAACCGCCTGACCTGAACAGCAATCAGCTGTTGTGGATATTAAACGCCCCGCGCTCATTTTACGCCATCATGGGCTCATAATCATCTTGTTATTTTCATCTTAAGCTTCGGCAAATTGTGGGTTATGGAACAGGGGTGGGTTGGGGGGGGATTTGCGCCCTTTCCTCATTTGACTTTCCAGTTGTTGCCTGGATAAGGGCTCAAGTTAGTTGTTGTTGCACAGAACTTCTGGCAAGATAGCGCTTAAGGAACTCGACTTATGTCCAGCATAGTTCATATTTAAATCCTATGATGGAATTCCTATTGTACCCTTAGTTAAGGTGCTCACTAAACAAGGCATATATTAAGCAGCGGCAAATATTTATCGTGTTTTTGTGTACACATTTGCAATATTCCAGAATCTAATATGTATCGAAATGCCTGTTTTCTTTAGAAAACAAGCAAAGCAATTGTAAGCAATCAAGGCAGCCGAATACAGCTGAAATTCATCCTGAAAAAGCACTAATTAGGCTCTCTGATTGAGTCCATTTTTAAACTGCCTGCTCCCTCCCGTCCACAGCGAGCAGATTGGCCTGAGCCTGCTCATGGCAGCATCTGTACTCGATGAAGTTAAACACGGAAACGGGCATCGTTAAAAGGTCCCTAATTAAAATGCGAGTTTCAGGAGACTGAAGTTGGGTCTTTGCAGGGGGGCGGGCAGAAAGGCTAACCCCCTGCATCCTCGGCACCGAGCTGCCAGCGCACTCTCCAGGTGCCGGCTTCTGCTTTCGCTCGCGCACACGTGACTCCCGAGCCTTGCTGGCCAACTCTCCAAGGGATGCCGATGCGTGCAGCAACTGCGCAATTTTCGCAATGGTCAGACGTATCACCTATTTTAGGTGGGCTGCTGTGAAGCAATTTTAATATGCTCTGCCAAAAATCCCTGCAAGAGCGATAATGGGCTGTCTAAAGGCAGATGGGACTGTAGGGAGATTTGCATGACGGGATATGTAATCCCTCACGTTGGTTTAAAGGCTCTATCAGTATTTTTCTGCAACGCAGATGGAAATCAGTTAACTTTCTCATCATCATTTGATTAAATGTTGACTAATAAAAGCAGGGCTAATTTTGTCTCACATGCGACGGCTTTAATTTTTTTAATTATTGTGATTTAATTCCTCTGCTGGCACTTTTAACAAAGCTTACTATTTGGAATCGACACTGTCATTACTGCCTTGTTCAAGGGTACAACAGCTAGACCACATTCCTCTGTTCTTAATGACCTTGCTGCTTGCTGCCCTATTTAGACTTACAATTTATTTCACAAGGTTCCTGAACTCAATGTACATTCCTGGAATATTGCCTATATTGTGCGTTATTTTCTATTTTTATGATGTGGTAGGTGAAGGCCGATGTGTTTCAGTGATCTCTCTTTCTATGTCTTAGTAATGCGTCTTGGTGTGTCTCTGTGGTGTCCAAAGAAAAAACCTGCAGTGTAAGGTAGTAATCTTCCTCATATTTGAGTTGGGGGTAAATGGGGTGTTGTTATTGGTGGGAAATTAAATGGGAGCTCCCATTGGTTAGCGGGGTTTTGGTTTATTTTAGAGGGAGTATCAGGACAGAGTCTGATGGAGTGTGATATGATAAGGTATTCCAGTTCTTTCAAACTATAAGTATACCATTATTTGTTCAAAATCTTTCTGCATCTCCTAGCTTATTATTTTACAGTTATATTTATTCCCGAACATGGGGAATGGGTTTTCTTGTTGTGTCTGGTTGATGAGTCTCAGTTGTTTTTCTGCTCGGTGTGTCTCTGTGACGGGTCTCCTCATTGTGTCTCTGTGACGGGTCTCCTCAATTGTGTCTCTGTGAAGGGTCTCCTCGGTGTGTCTCTGTGACGGGTCTCCTCAATTGTGTCTCTGTGAAGGGTCTCTTTGGTGTGTCTCTGTGACGGGTCATCTTGGTGTGTCTCTGTGACGGGTCTCCTCGGTGTGTCTCTGTGACGGGTCTCCTCGGTGTGTCTCTGTGACGGGTCATCTTGGTGTGTCTCTGTGACGGGTCTCCTCGGTGTGTCTCTGTGACAGGTATCTTCGGTGTGTCTCTGTGACGGGTCTCCTCGGTGTGTCTCTATGACGGGTCATCTTAGTGTATCTCTGTGAAGGGTCTCCTCGGTGTGTCTCTGACGGGTCATCTTAGTGTGTCTCTGTGAAGGGTCTCCTCGGTGTGTCTCTGTGATGGGTCATCTTAGTGTGTCTCTGTGATGGGTCATCTTAGTGTGTCTCTGTGAAGGGTCTCCTCGGTGTGTCTCTGTGATGGCTCTCCTCAGTGTGTCTCAGCAGAACTTCCTCCCTGGTGAGTTTCCATGCACGTTCTCTCACACTCTCCTGGGCTCAGCGACAGCCTCTGTGCGCGTTAAGGCCCCTGTGGACGTGCGATGAATGAGCCCTGCGGAGTGCCGCTAGCGTGCCGAAACACGCTCCGGTGCCAGGTGCTTGGTGCCAGAGCTGACATTTCAGCACGAGCCCGTGTTTCAGCCGAGTGCCCCCCCCCCACACCCACCCCCCCTGCTGTCATGCTGAAGAATGGCGCTCTTCATGTCCGTTCATAATTCTGGGCCCTGGTGAATATACAGACGCTCCTCTACTTACGAACTTTCAACTTATGAACTTTCAGATATACGAACGAAGAGGACTGCAAGTCTAAATTGTGTTTCCTGTCCGAAACTTAATTTTTTTTTCCTGAGCGCCAATCCTGCCTAGTACATCTGGCCACTACTCCTGCCGCGCAGCAGCGTAGTGTGCGTACTCCCAGCATCCCAGTTCTTTGTCCTTGCGTATCCCCTTAAAATGATGTCGAATAACGACTTACGAACATTTCAAGTTACAATGGCCATTCGGAACGTAACTCATTCATAAGTAGAAAAGCGTCTGTATTATTATTTTCTTTAATCAATTGTTGGTTTTGTTTTTAATTGTATGTACCCCACATGTCCACGATAAAGTAAAAATGTATTTAAGCAAATCTACTTTAATCAGAGACATAGAAGTTTTGTGTTACCTAGTTAGGATGTGAAGATGCCACTGGGTTCTGGGCACAGTGATCCTGTTGACAGTTATCTGCTGCTATGCTGAGACTTCATTGCAGGCTCCATTTTCTCTTTCAGCTCTCCTTTGCAGCAACAACCCCTGTTCTGGCAGACAAGAAGAAGTACCCCAACTTCTTCCGGACCGTTCCGTCGGACAACGCCGTCAATCCAGCCGTGGTGAAGTTCCTTAACTACTACAACTGGAGTCGGGTGGGGACTCTGACACAGGACGTGCAGAGGTTTTCCGAGGTGAGTCTTCTCCTCACCTGCCGATCCCCTCATGATGGAGACTCGTTGAGGGGCCAGGCAAGAGGGCCATGAATCAGGGTTAAGTGACCCTTAGATCGAGTCCAGTTGTTCCACCTTAGAAGAAAGGCCTTTAAGTTGGAGAGGCATGTCTGTTTAGCTGCTGACACTCGGTCAGAAAGACAGGCTAATAAGCGGCTTATGAAAGGAACGTGGAACTCCAATTGCTAAGCTCACGTATGAAATATGTATGAAAACCCAGCAGAGACTGACGTAGATTCCGTGAAGTGGGACTGGACTGCGAGAAGGCTGGTCAGAGTGCATCGAAGCACTGGCCAACGGTAGTACAGGTGACTTCTGTGCTCAGCTGCTGGTGGCCAGGACCCTCTCAACCTCAGGGCAACCCCATCAAATGGTGGCTATTGATAAAGTAGGCTCTGCTCTGGTCTCTCTGCCATTTGGCATCAAGGTGGCCATTGTTATGTGCAGGGGACTGTACAGTGCAATTATTGCACCTATAATATCCATATACAAAACTATATATACAATTATTGCACCTATAATATAAACGCTGTAGAAGTGGTTTTGGAGGAGTTTGATCAGAGAGTGAAGGAAAAGTGGCCAATGAGTACTAAATATATATGTGGGACCTCCTTCAGGACAGCTGGAAAAGCATCCCAGAAGGCCACCTCATAAAACTGTCATATAGGAGAAAGTAGGGTCAGCCGGTCCCTGAAACAATTGGGGTTAAAGGCCTTGCTCCAGGGCCCAAGGGTGGGATCACTCTGCCTGCCATGGAATCTGAACTGGCAACTGCCAAATAAATTATTTTTTTTGTTTAGTAGTTTTTTTGCTCAGTGCGTAATTCCATATATGCTACTTCACAGTTTTGATGTCTTTAAAGTTATTTTTAAATATGGAGTATAGTACAAATAAACCTTTCTATGAGTAGGTGTGTCCAAACTTTTGACTGGTACCGTATATTTTATTCATGTAAATTTTAATATTAATTATGCTGTGAAACATGATCAGTGAGGATTGGGACCTGCTGGTCAGCTCTTGCCACTTTGGCAGATGTGCTGATTTGTAGATATCTTGTGGGAAACGATCATGCATCATGGATTGCAGGAAGTAAAGAGTAGATGACAGAGAAGAGATCCCAAACTGCGCTGGGTCTTTACTCCTCGAAAAGGCATTTAGCTGTGGGGTACCGGGGCATGTGGCACGGAAAACTGGTTTTCTTTTCTGATACATTGGAGCAGAGCCTGCTGGGAAGGCCGCCACTCAATTGGACGTGTCGTCGCTGCACATGTGCACTGAATGTGAGGCGGAAGGTGGTACAAACGCAACCCCTTTCAGGGAACCGTCACCGGGCGTACATGAGTGGGTAATTGAAATTCAGAGACAGGCAGGGGGGGCCATCCTGTATTCATGACATACTTTTCAGGATATATTAGTTTAAAAACTAACCATGTTTAACGTGGTGGTTCCAAGGGCAGACCCTGAAATACAGCCAAAGATTACCCCCTCCAGGGAGAGAGAGTAAATAACAGCCATTGCCAGATCATTCTGTTTGTACGCAGAAGAACGTACCAAACCTGTCCTGGGCAGGGGTCTATCTGTATTCCGCAAAGCCCGAGGCTGGCTCCAGATCTGTCCCCGAGACCCACGGTACGCTACGGATGGTGGCCACTGAGCCCAGGGTCTCCCCATGTGTACCTAACAGGGGGAGGGACGTTCCACTTTATGAGAACTGGGGGGGAATTAAAAACAGGGTGATAAACATGCTTGTGACGTATTAATGGGCCCTGCATGAACAGAAGGACCTAGGCCAGGCCGTCACGCAGAAAGAGCGGTTTGGCCACGGATCACGCTCCCGACGAGATTCTGCACGTGGGTTTGCTGCAGCTCTGGCCCAAACATGCTGAGTTACTCATGCGCCAGGGCTATTTATAACTGCACGCCGCAGATCAACGTTCGGGTGGCGTGACGGCAATCAAGGTTCATAGAAAGCAGGAACGCGACGGTGGAGACGTGGGGTGAGCCACGAGGAGCCGGGAGGCTTGGCGATAAACCGGGCAACATCTGCTCCTCTAAAAAGTACATTATATATCGAGTCTCGACCCCTGGAAGGGCTTGGGGGAGGGGGGGAGCTTGACGGCACACAGATATCCCACTAAACACAAGCCGTGCTCCCTCCGTGCTAATAGCTGCATCTGGCGCGCCCGTCACGTAGGCTGTAGCCCTGGTGTTTGTGGCGGCACGGGTGGAACCGCACGCCGGCATTCGTGTGCGTCAACCTGCGATCCGCTTGATGCTGTCTGCGTTCCAGCGCAGCTGCTCATCACGGGATTACATCACTCCAGCTAAAAAAGGATCATTATTTGTAATGCTAATTTAGCCAAATCAGGGAATTTATTTGTAAGCACCTCGATGTATATGTGTTGAGAATTGAGGTGTTTTTTATTTGCTCTGAGGTCAGATCAGTATTGTAACGTCTACAATCACTCCACATCATCGATTAGCAAACGCATTTCAGCTGAAACTGAAGGGGTTTTTGCAAGTGAGGCATAATTCGTCTTATTGTTCTGGCTGAAATAGTCGCGTTGCGTGGGGCTATCGGTGTTTGCCGTTGGGTGCCGCACGCTTCCCGGCTGCGGTCTGTCGATCGCTGACGGGGCTGTGCGGTTTGGCGCGGCGGGGAAGCCTCAGTCGCAGGTGGCGTTTGGACACCTCCCCTGCCTGGCCCCGCGGTGCCTGCGGCAACACCGTCATCCGACGGAGGCCGCTGGGCAGATGGCGCGGACTTTGATGCCCACACCTCGCGGGTGTGCGCTAAGACAGCCGCTGTGCTTCCTGCAGCCTCGCCTGCATGCGGCTGCACGGGTGCGTAGCAGAGATTCCTCTGGATGACCGGAGGCTGGGCGATAACGATGGAGTAGGTCGGAGCTGGCAGGAGGAGGCATTGTGTGACTAAGAACCTCCCTACCATACTTTATTTTCATGCTTTTTTTATATAAGGAACACTCAATGCAAATCGGCTCTTAAAATAACCAGCTTTAAGACTCTAAAGTCGTGCGCTATTGTGCCTGAGAGTCTGGAGCGTCCCCCTTTGTACAATATGTTTCCATTATGACTAACGGTCTCACATGCCGGCTTCAAAGCGTTAAACCTGTCAGTTACTTCGGAGTGCATGCATTTACAGTAGGACGCACTGCGCCTGCACCAGTCTGCCCTGTCATGAGGGGCTCCCTCACGCACGCCGGTGAAATACAGCACTTTGGGACAGTGAGAGGGTTTTTTTTCTTTTTTTCCCCAAATGATTCCCTATCTTTGTCATAAATAGCCTTTCACGGATAAGAAATGCGAGATGCATTTATGCATGCGGTATGCGGCGTGAAGCAACGGGCCCTCGATGACTCATCTCCCTTCCAGGGTTGCGGGTAGTGAATTGGGTCGGCGGTCTGTCTTTGGACTGTACAGGTTCTCCCTGTGGTCTTCCTCTCTCTTCCACTTTTACACCTCTTTCCAAAGTGCTGCCGTCCAGATGAATATCCACTGTCTGTTGTACCTTCGGCGGGAACCCGAATGCTGGCGAGTCTCGGCCTCCCGCCCTGTAACCTGGATACGCCCCATGCATCCCAGAATTGCCTGTGGCTCGCAGGGACCCTAATTGGATGAAGGGTTATTGAAAATGGATGGTTATTCAGCACTGGAGTAATGTCATTAGCACTGCACCTGGAGAGTGAAATGCCACTGGCTCTATGTGTGTGGTCCACTTCATAAAACGCCATGCTAATGAGTGATGGCTGTTTTCCTTGAGGTAGCGCCGAACTTTCTCCTGCTTATATGACTTTAATAACTGCAGATTGGAAGGCAAGAGTGTGTATCTGTGGCTCAGGGGGCAGCTTCATGCATCCAGGGACGTGAGCTCGATCTCTGACTCTGTGTGCGTGGACTTTGCATGCTCTTTCCATACATGCTTGATTTTAGACTGATTTTTAACTGTCACGTGCAGTTCAATAAGCTGGTGGCCCTAAGTTGCCCGTGACGCCAGTGTGTGCCCTCTGATAGACTGGCATCCACACCAGGAAGTCGCCTGCCAGCCTTGTACGCTGTTAGGCGAGGTAGGTGTTGATGGAAGATGCATGGATACTGGGCAGGACAAGAATGTTATTTTCACTTACTAATTGAGAAAACTTCAGAGTCAAAACCAAATCAATATGATTTTGCACTGCATGGCTGAGTGCCAAAAATAGGAAAAGGGGACTGAGATATATGCATCTGTAAATCATCCTCTAATGGCAATTTTTTTTGAAATCCACTCCCCAAAGTCTATATTCTGTGCATACAGATGCGGAAATCTGACGTACTACAGCATCACTAATGTGAAATCTAAATTAAATACATGTTCTGGCTCTTGCTGGCTTTTTCTTTTGGGATTTTCTTGAACTTTTGCCCTTAATATAAATTTGCATAGCATTATATTTAGCTAGTCACATTCCCAGTTTTCATATAAAGGGATTTTTCGGGATCTAACGACATTGCAGTTGGACACTATCAGGTCTTTTTCCTCGAAGTCTCCATCAGTATGCGGATTAAGGTCTGTTTTGGGTCCTGCTGTGGCTCGCCGCCTTGCGGATTATTCTAGAATCCTGATTTCAACATTAAAGATTCGACAGACAGTCCTGATGGTCTGAATCTGTCTGTTCAGCCGGAGCTTGGAGGCATTTCATATGTGCTTCGTGAGGGCCCGCCCTCTCAAGGCTTCTGATAGGTTGCAACCGTGGTAACCAGTAGTAAATGACAGGCAGGATGTCTCCGTTCAGCATCATGTGATCTCCAACAGTGTAGATATACTCAGACTGGTTCATTCTTTTATTCATTTTAATTTAACAAGCAGACTAAACCCCCTCAGGGGCCAAGAAGAGATTTGATTAGGGTGCGTTCGTTAAGGGAACTGCCCCTTAGAGGAATCGAATCACAAAAAAGAATAGTTTTATCAGTTATGACCTTATGATCACATTGATCTGGTGAATTAAATGCATACTTAATATATAACAGTGTTTTACTGATGCATCATTTGCAGTCACGCAATTGCAATTTGATAATCTGATAAATATTAAGCAGTTTCATGAAAATATTTCTGCAATATGCATTTTAGTAATTTACATATATTACTTATATTTTTTGCGTGATTAATTAATCTGTCCTTTGTCAAACCCCTGGGATGCGGCTTGTGTTCAGCCTCTTTTGCCATGAGCTCATTTGCGATGTCTGTCTGCATCCCGGGTGCTTCCGAAGTGTACTGTACAAACACGCGGCTAAATCACATCCGCTGGAGTGCCAGAACACCGGTCCATCGCAAACATTTACCGTTGGGGGTTAGCATGAGAGTAGCATTGACGTCAGTGGCTGAAGCAGCGCTCCGGTGTGCGGCCTCATACAGGCATGCAAACAGAGGGCCCACTTGCGTGTTTATACAGTAACCCCCAGGCATGGAAGAGGGACTGCCACATCTCCATCCACCTGATTCAGCATCATGACAAAAATGCACCTAGTTCTCGGTATCGGGCTCTCTTATCTTCCATGTTTGCTGTTCGCTCAGCCGCGGGAAATGGCCAGCGGTTTCGGAAAAGCATCTCGCTTCTTTTCCTGGACGCAGCAGTGAAGTCCCCCCCCCCCCGCTTGATCACGGCCCAAAATCCTGAGCGATCCACCTCCTGCACCCTGCTGACTACGTGGGGAAGATGTAAAGCCAGCCCCCTGTCCCCGCTCCCTCTTCATCGCGGGGCATGTTTAAGCGACGCTGTGCAGAGGGCACTTAGCCTGATGTGCAAACCTCTCTATAAATAGCACGGCGTTGCAGTGCTCTGCTTTTGGGGGCTGCATAAAATGACATGTCTTTAGCTTAATGCGACCAAGACAAAGCAGGTTTTGCTTATTCCTGACTATGCCGATGACACGTGCAAAATTTACGGCAGCATGTGTGAGATTTACCCTGAGGCATGATGGGATATCCCACTCCAGGACTGAGTGATGTCGGTTGTCCTCACAGTGTTTTTTACTGCAGACCTCATCAGGGCTGAGGTATTGCGTTTGGGAGACCAGGACAATGGTGTGCGGGTGGGAGGGGGGTGCGTTATCCAGTCAAACTGAGACCTTTTTTCCTGGAAAGCTTTCTGCGCCAGCAGGGTGCGGCCACAAATGCTCATTTAACACGCAGCCATAGGACGGGGAAGAGCGCGAACGGCTGTTCTAGATGTTCCTGATGAGCAGCAGTGGGTTTTATCGATCTGCTGAAACAGGCTGCCTGTGTGTGCCCCAGCAGTGGCAGAGTGCTGAGGGAGGTTTCCACAAAACGCAGGGTTAGATCTCACTGCCATTCTTATAGGTGCACAGACTTCAGCAGTGTGTTACCTGCTTGACTAGCTTATCCTCACGGAAAATGGAAACGGGGGGGTTTTGAGACCCTGGGGAGACGAGCTCTGGGTTCTCCCTGAGGGCCCATCCTCTCTACCGATGCCTCTTCAGCTGCTCCTTTGAGAGCGCCAAACCGTATAGACTGAACTAGACAATGCAGATAAGGGCTGTACAACCTGTCCATCTTCTAGCTGCTTCTTAGTCAGGATCACAGGGGGGCGTGGCGCCTGTCCCAGGCAGCGTAGGCCACATGGCGGGGGTACACCCTGGATGTGATTCTGTTGATCTATACAACAGTCATAACACAACAGACATATAAGACAGTCATATACAAAATAATCAGAAAAAAAATGGGAAAGTCATCAAAAATTTGCTTGAAAAACTTGAAATAGATTGCCAGCATTACGTGTAATTATTTTTTTTAAATCACCCAACTTCATAGCCGTGAGTTCAGTCTGTAATATTAGTTTGAGTTCAGTTAACAGGGCAGGATATTAATACATTATATATTTCATTACATCCATCATCAGTGGGGCCGCGCTTTGCTTCGAAATCCTTTAATCCTCCTGAGCTCTTTTACTGTTCAGCACTCTGTCATCAGGCTCAAAATTCACCCGGGTTAAATCTCCTCGTTAGACTGGCCCACGCGCACCTGAATGCGGGGATTCCTCCCCCCGCAGCCAGGCAGTGAGACAGCCACACAAAAACAGCAACCCAGGTAGCTATCCATCACAATGATGTGTATCGCTTTAAATTTGTCCCGCTTTACTGGATTTCTTGGGACACGCCCCTTCACCGACCCCCCCCTGTCCTGATACCCGCGGCGTGGAAGCCTTCCCCGCTCAGGCACCGTGCCACTCGGGACACGGCATCCCCTCTAAAGCGATAATATCTCCACCTGTGGTCCGGCCGGGCCGTACCACAAGTGTGACATCTGATAGGGGGAGGCCATCGTTACCCCCCTGCTCCCGGGAATCCCGGTCCCCTTAAATTAGCGGGACACCCCCGGCAGCCAGGTCCTCCCTGGCTTCTGTCCAGCGCATCTAAAACGGTCTGCCACGATCTCGAGAAACCGGCACTTCATACTCCCGAAGCGGATCATTGCGGGAAGGGTATTTCGGAAGGAAGCTCGCTAAACAGGAAGGGGTTGGGTATTTAGGATCCCAGATGATTATTTTTCCTCTGCTGCGACCCGATTTTGGACCGTCAGCTGAACGCCCTCACCTTTCACCTGGATCTCTTTGTGAGAATCAAGCGTGTCTGCCAACATGACCACGGCAGGTGTTCCGGTGCTGATGATGGACCTGACGCGTGCAGGAGACTCAGCTGAGCAGACCGTCCACTGCCAAAGCTCAAACTCAACAGGGGTCCAGACGGAATTTCCTGCTTTCAAAGGCTAATTTATCGTAAATGCATTAATTGACGATTACAAATGTTTTTCCTGGAGTCAGCGCTCCCTGCCTGACGCGCCGCGGGGATGCGGGTTCGCTACATTATTCTAGAAAGCTCGCTGCGTTCGGCGGTTTTTGCATGCGGCCTGGGCGGTAGTCAAGTAAAGCATGGTCCGAAGGCGTCGGATCGCCCTCGCATGCAGCCGTC
The DNA here is from genome assembly GCA_026781145.1 of Hippopotamyrus pictus. Taxonomy (NCBI): domain Eukaryota; kingdom Metazoa; phylum Chordata; class Actinopteri; order Osteoglossiformes; family Mormyridae; genus Hippopotamyrus; species Hippopotamyrus pictus. The sequence continues at coordinate 9,135,691 of JAODLC010000050.1, forward strand.
ATCAGGCTGCCCGTCTCGCTCTCCCTTGACAGGTGCGGAATGACCTGACCAACGAGCTGGAGAAGGCTGACATCCAGATCGCCGACACCGAGAGCTTCTCCGACGACCCCTGCGTCAATGTGAAGAAGCTGAAGGTGAGTGACGTCCCGGCGACCGGCCAGGGGACCCGGGGGTGGGGGGGTCGCATCGTACTGAGAGCGCAACGCTTCAATGAAGCTTCTGTGGTCTCGCCCTCCATTGGCACCTCTTCAGTCCCTCTCTACAGACCAGCCAGCCGCTGCACCCGCATGCGTCCAGTGACACGTGATGTTATATTGATGTGCATTATTTAAGCAACAACGTGAATTAAACATGTCCAGGTCCTCTAATACAGCACGGCTCCATGTTAAATGGCTTCCTCTCTCCTGCTTTCCTGGCTTCCATCTCTGTAATTGCCGTGGAGATTCAGGTACTTGATGAAAACCCACACCGGCTCACTTTGCCTTTCGTTTGTTCCTCCGTTTACCGTTCCTGCTCCCTTTTGTTTCTCCTCCCTTCATCACTTCGGCTCCGGAGCACAAATAACTCTGCAGCTGCACCCCTCCCAATCCTCTGATTGGCCCTCATTGCCATGGTGGCTTTTGCTGCTTCTACAACTCACCTGCCGAGCCCCCCCCCCCACCCCGACTGATGGTTCGGGAGTCATCAGGGGACGGGGGGCCTGGGGGGACTGAGGCGGGTGCCGTCATATGGCTGACGCCCTCGGGCGCTCTCTCTGGGGCGGATCTTACTTCCTGTTCCACATCATCAGAGGCTGCCTTACCCTCGTCGGTCGAGCGTGTTGAGAGCGGCAGGTCACTGCCTGTTTGTTTACTGTCCGCCTGCTGCTGGGAGTGTCTGCTTTCCTGTAAACAGATTTTAAACATTTATGCCACTCAGTCCTTCACCGGAGGCCACAAGCTCGTTTTACGCTGTCCGTGGCTCTGAGGTGGCAGCTGATGTCACGGGCTGTGGGGCTAATCAGAGTGCGCGCCCTTGTCGGTCTCGGAGAGCGGAGGGGCTTCTAAAAAAACATGCTGTTTTTGTATAACCAACCACCAAATAATCATCATCATTTTTTTTGCGTTTAACCCTTAGATGTATACCTCTGGTCGCTACATGTCACTTTACATAATTTTTTTATAGTATTTGATGCAGTCTTGACTCTTTTAGATATGCCTCATACTTTTCATCCATATCAATGTACATAAAAAAGAAAGACAAAATATCATCAAATTTCTTTTTTATGACTTTATTTGCAAGAAAGGTATCAGGTCACGAGCGACCTCAGGTATGTAACAGTGTTATAGATCCATTGAAAACATATATGAGTCAGCATGATCGCTAGCTGCTAATATTAGGCTAAGCTAGGAAATATTAAGAATACATTTAATTTAAAAATATTCATAAAGCATTAAAAATTTCAGAAACTGTTCAGAAACTGTTCAGAGTCATCATAGAAGAAACATTAAATAAATGTTTGCTGAGTCATGGGCATTTGCAGCTTGATTTTTTAAATTTTACATGCCAGGTTGCTAAAGATCCAAGATATGTAAAAGTGTTCGTAGAATGAGCCATGCATCTAAGGGTTAATCATAAAACAATCGTACTGTGCTTCAGTGACCTTACGAGCTTAACGAAGTTGCAAAACCAGATTGTGTGTTTGGAAAGTGCTGAAGTTGCAGAATGGCTGCCCAGTTCTTGGGAACGAGTCCTTGACGGTGTGTAGCTACAGAGGTGCGGATACGATACAGATGAGTTCACGTTAAACAGGATCGACGGTCAAGGTGGCACCAGAGCTCTGGACAGTTACTCTGCCACAAGAAGGATCATTTCTGCTGTGAAAATCAGAGGGGTGCTGCTTTCCATACATGATGAGTACATATTTTGAATGAGATATTGCTACAGGAGAATATTAACAGGTCTCATCATCTGGTGTAACCAGAACAAAGTTGGATTCCACACAACACGGTTCCTTGCCTTAAGCTTCTAATTGCGTTTCAGTAACAGCACCTCGTTTTTGGTGGTTCTGCCGGTGCAGGTATTGATTTTTCAGTCTCTGCGGCCGGCTCTGCGAAGGACCTGTCAGAGGTCTGCGTGGGGCACACCTGAGGCCTGGCTGCGATCAAGGCTGGGGGGACGGGGTAGCGGGAACCAGGAGTGGGGGGAGGGTGCTGAGCGATGCTGGAAGCCAAGCCCAAGCAGAGGCCTTTCAAAGGGAATGGAGCATCTGGATAAAAGCCCCAGTCGTCCTGTGAGATGCCATGAATTGGAAAGCTCCGTTCATTGAAGGCCTTCTCCGGAAATGTGGGAACGCTTCGGAGGCCGTGGCGTGCAACACAAGGCCTCATTGTGTTGCAGTCGGCCGGGAAGGAGGGGGTATTGGCGCACTCTGTCCACATCACCTTTATCCACACGTCACTGCGACTACAAGGAACAGGAAAGTGTGTTATGGCAGCCGCAAACAGAAGGCCACCAGTACAAACAAGCATTCACTGTGTTCTCATTCAGATGGCCGAAAACTGGATCATGGTGTAATTAAAGCAACACTAATAGACAGCTTGAAGCCATTAAAACGTTGAAGAAGATGTAACTTCATCCGAAAAATGCATTTTTCAAAATGATGAGATGATCTAGGGAGCATTTAAAAATTACAGGATCTTTCTTCATGTATATTACATGGCCAGAAGTATGTGGACCCTGCTATTATTTAGAGGAATTTAAGCCACAAGTATTGCTGACACGGCTGTATAATTGAGCACAAAACCATGCAATTTCCAGCAACACACACTGGCAGCAGGATGGGTGGTCGGACAGTGAAGGTTACTGACTTTGGACTTGGCATATCATAGGATGCCATCATAGGGTCTTTCCAGCAAGTAACTTTGCCAAATTTCTGCCCTACTAGAGCTGCCCTGGTCAATCACAAGTGAACTGACTGTGAAATAGAAACGTCTGGGAACAAGATCAACTGCAGAGTGGTAGGCCACACAAGCTCACAGAGAAGGAGCTTATCCCCCTACATCAATACCTAACCAAAATGACAGTAAATCCCACCAGCAAAGTTACAACATCTAACAGAAAGCCATCCCAGAAGAGTAGAGGCTATCATGACAACAAAAGGGGAAACACTTCATATTAATACCCTTGGTTCTGGCATGAGATGTTGGACAAGCTGATGTCCACCTGCTTTTGGCCATCTATGGAATATAGCTGTCTTTCCTACAGGACCTCAGCTCTCCAAAAAGTACAAGGGAAACCCCAGTTGATGGCAAAGACTGTCTATCTACATGTCATCCATTTAACATGCACAGAACTCCACTCTGATAACAAGACTGAGTACACATTTTCCTTCTTGTAGAAGATAAGCAACACTCAGTACTCAGAGCTTGTAACTTCTGAGAAATGATTTTTAGTGTTGAATGAAGTCTGGTCTGTTTGTTATATGGCCATATCTGGATGTGCCAGCAGAGAGTGCGGAGCAGTGGTGGAATGTAACAAAGTATTTGTACTTCGTTACTGTACTTAAGTACATTTTTACGTATCTGTACTTTACTT
>JAODLC010000050.1:9139366-9190857 GCA_026781145.1 Hippopotamyrus pictus
TAATACCTAGTAGATAACTTGTCATCCACATAATTCTAAGTCAGGGTACACACAGTATTGCAGAGTGCACACACAATCAGCACACCAAATTTTCTAATACACGTATACTGTATAGTTGCTTGTAATTATTACGAGCAATGACATCATTAGAGGCGTGAGTCAGTATATCTACTATGCTTTTACAAAATGGTTGCTGACAGCTTGAAACACTGATCACTGAGAATGTGAGCTGGAGCCTAAAGAAAGCTACTACATCAGTTACCTACAGGGGACAGTAGAAGGGCTGGTGGCCAGATAGCACAATGGTTAGTACTGCTGCCTCTCAGCCCAAGGACCAGCGTTCAAGTCTCCCCATAGCTCCCAGTGTGTGGAACCTGTACAGTCAGGTAGTCCCAGACACCCATAACCTGAGAAAACAGATGGCCAGATTATAGGCAGGATGTCACCCCTATCTTTTCCATAAGATACCAAACAACCCTTAATGAGGCCTTACAGTAAAGAAGCAGGATCTCCCCAGACAAACAACCCAACTCAGCTCCCATCCAAACACTGGACCGATCAAATCCTGCTGAGCTTCACACAAACTACCCAGTCCAAACAACAGGTACCATAGTTGCTGACAGTTGGAAACCCTGATCAATGAGAATGTGAGCTGGAGCCTAAAGAAAGCAACAACACAACAACATCAGTTACCTACATAGGACAGTCCAGGGGGTGGCTGGCTAGATAGTACAGTGGTTAGCACTACTGCCTCATAACCCAAGAACCAGGTTTCAAGTCTCCACCCCATAGCTTCCTGTGTGTGGAACCTGCACAATCACATAGTCCCAGACACCCTGGCTAGATTTTAGTCAGGGCATCACCCCTACTTTTTCCAAAAGATACTAAACAACCCTTAATGAGGCCTTGCAGTAAAGAAGCAGCATCTTCCTAGACCAACCCAGCTTCCATCCAAACACTGGACAGACTAAATCCTGCTTAGCTTCAAACAAACTACCCAGGCCAAACTACAGGTACCATGTAGTTATACTGGTATAACCATGTAGTTATACTGATGAGACCTGTTAATACTGTGTAGTTGCATGTAATTATTACAAGCAATGACATCAGTAGAGGCATAAGTCAGTATATCTACTTTCCTTTTACAAAATGGCACACCCCAGACATTGATACATACCATTGTGTGAGTACTTTTACATAAAAAATACTTTAAAGTAAATTTAAAAGTAAGTACTTAGTACTTTCACTTAAGTAAGATTGTTGATGTAGCACTTCTACTTTTACTTGAGTACATATTTTGCAGGACATTTGTACTTTTACTTAAGTACTAAGCTTCAGTACTTCCTCCAACACTGGTGCGGAGTATGTCATGTTGGTGAAAGTATGTTTCTAACTGTAGACTATTGTGAATTGTTGCTTCGGTTTTAACAAAAGGTACAAATTAATGAAATGGCAGTTGAATTCTTCCCCCATTCTGTGTGCGCCCTGCTGTGTCTCGCAGTAATTTAAATAAAAAGTTAATTGTTCCTAAGACGGGGCCTGAAGGAGACCTATGGTGTCTGCGGCACTCCGTCCATTCTTTTTCCCCTCCGGAGGTTCTGCAGTTCATGCCTCCAGGAACCATTTGCAATGGTGACATTTGACATCTCTGTCAGGCTGGGGTGGACATCATCAGAACCTCCTTCCACTGACCTTGGAGGAGGTCACTATGTCATCTACCTCACCTTCAATGGTGAAGTCAATCATCCGGTTTTTTTTTCTTGTCCTCTGCAGGACAACGATGTGAGGATCATCATCGGGCAGTTTGACGACAAATTGGCTTCCAAAGTCTTCTGCTGTGTGAGTACAACCTTCTGCGGCAGATGCTGTTACCTGTGTGACTCTCTGGAGGACTGAAGCTTGGGCTCTCCAGGGCAAGAGTCCTACTGCTGTGGATATAGGTGAAGTGGCCCCCAGGAAGATTTGCATGCGGGAGAGGGGGAACGTCACTTCAGTCTGGCTCTAATGATCAGTGGTGACACTATGGGTTCCGTTTGGAAAAGTTGACACTATCGGGGAATACTGAAGCCATTCAGTGTCACGACAAAACAACAGGGAATTGTGGCCGGAGATAGTTGTCTACTGGAACCATGACATCTCCTCCAGAGCCGTGGTAGAAACAGGAGGCACCTCAATATATTTGGCTGGATGTATCTGTGCAAGGATTCCTTATCCATATGTGTCAGTAACTGCTACCCCACAAAAATCTACTGGGAGCACTTTTTGGCAGCATAAAACTATGCGTCAGAAACTGCTACCCACCAAAAACCTATAGTGAGCCCTATCACAAAAATGGGAGCCCTTTGACACTTTGGCTAGAGCCACATCTTACTAACCCTGTAGCCCACCTGTTCTGGTCCCCTCTCACTAATTTTAAGTTTCCCGTGTGGAATGTGTGACATTTACCACCATCTGCGTGAGGATTGTAATTAAAATAATTTTACAAGCCAACGGTAAGGTAGAGCCACTTCGCTACGCTTCCATGCCTTGGGATTTTTGAGACTTCTTTTAAAATAACTGTTCTGCGGTTGTGGGTCTCCTTGGCCCGTGTTCAAACCCTGCCCTGTCTAATGGGTGTCACGGTGTCACGTGGGTCCCCGGGCGGATCGCTCATTAAATCCCTACCAGTCCCCCCTCTTCCCAGGGAAGGGCAGACTATTCTGGAAAAAGCCCTTTTAAATAACATTTACTGTCAAAATAACATTCTATAGTTTAGCGGGCTGAAGTGCGACACGTTCTACTGTTTAGTGGGCTGATATGCTCCATGTTCTATAGTTTTGCGGGCTGAAATGCTCCACATACCACAGTTTAGCAGGATGAAATGCTCCATGTTCTACAGTTTAGCAGGTTGACATGCTCCACATCCACAGTTTAGCAGGCTGAATTGCTCCACATTCCACAGTTTAGCAGGCTGAATTGCTCCACAGTTCAGCAGGCTGAAATGCTCCACATTCCACAGTTTAGCAGGCTGAAATGCTCCAGATGTAAGTCAGCCATTGTTGCTTCAGTTCTGTGTGTAGCTGCTCATTTGATATTCCTTCATGAACTGTGTTTGTCTTCTGAGCAAGTCATTGTATTTTTTGGGTGCATTGGGGATTTGTGTGCATTTGGTGGAACAACTTAATTCTTGGGAAAATTCATGCCATTCCCCTGTTCCTTTCCCAGGCGTACAACCTGAACATGTTTGGTAGTAAGTACCAGTGGATCATCCCTGGATGGTACCAAGGAAACTGGTGGGAACAAGCTAATTCTACCAACTGCACGACCAAGAAGCTGCTGACTGCCATGGAGGGCTACATCAGTGTGGACTTCGAGCCCCTCAGTGCCAAGCAAATTAAGGGGATCTCTGGAAGGGTAGGCCATTTTTTGAGTTCATTAGCCACACTTTATGAAATCCTGCTGCCTCTTTGAATGACTTCCTGTGCCCCCCCTTGTTTTTAGACCCCAGAAGAGTATGAGAGGGAGTACAACATTCGACGGCTGCAGAAGGGAGTGGAGTCCAGCAAATTCCACGGATTTGCTTACGATGGCATTTGGGTCATAGCGAAGACCTTGACTCGTGTCATGGAGAGACTGAGAGAGAAAGAGAGAAGGAACATTTACCAGAACTTTACGATCGATGACAAGGAGGTGGGAAGGATGGTGCTGGATGTCATGAACGAGACCAACTTCTTCGGTGTAACGGTGAGTACGCTGGTCTTTATTGTACCCTATGAGTGACAGGCTGGATGCAAGGAGCCTCAGTGTGGTTTTGGTCTTTGGTCTCTGTCTTGGTGATGTCTTGTACCGTTTATAGAAAGAATGCAAATGCACCTAATTATTATTATGTACCTTGTATTGTAGTGCCTGGAAAATATACTTGAGTAGAACTGTAAAAAGAAAATCAAGTACCTTGTCCATTTGGTTAATAGGGCTAATTTTTCCATCCCAATGGCAGACAAAACAGTCTTCAAACTTACCCCTATGAAGAGCCTTGTAACGTTTTTTTTTCTTTGACCTGATTCACAAACCCTGATTAAGAATCATCTTCTACAGACTAACTTGTCTTCTAACGGCAGCAAAGATCGCAAGGGACAGGTTAAATGTCGCTATGCAGCTGATTCGTATTAAATAGTCAAAAATAGTCAAGACCTTTTCATAATGCCACTTAAAGGGGAATTTATGGACTGGATGACACTGGAAAATGTTAGAGGCTGGTTACACAACGTGAAAAGGAACACCTCTGTTTATGAGGCGTGAAGCCTTGGCCTTTTCCTCCAGGAAGTGGAAAGATGTTACGAAACAGCTTCAGTGTCTGCGATGCGAATATCACGGAAGCACGTGACTTGCTGCTCATTTCGAATGCAAATTGGGGCCTTATTGCAGCCGCCAGAGTCTGGCCTGAGGATGAGCCGTTGGCTTGGGATGCTGATTGAGACCTTCTCGGTGTCCTTGTAACGAGGTAGAAGGTTGACCTTCAGCTGCCTCAGACCCCCCCGCTCTCACACCTAGGGGCAGCCTGAGCTGCTGTGAGGCAACCTGTTAGTCATTGAGCTGCCACGCCTTAGCTTTCATCCTGACCTTTCAAACCATGGTGTCCCCCTCCCTGGTGCTGACGTTTGGAGTTGGCCTTGCCAGCTAGCTCTGGGCCTGGGGCGAGAGGGGCCTGGAGGTGCCCAACAGATCCGCCTTTCTCTAGACTTCTGCCAGTAGGGGCAGAGCCAAGTTTGACCGCAGGGCAGACCACTGAACTTCAGCGAGCTTCTACCATCACGCCCAAAGGGCCGAAAAGACATCTGTGATCAGGACCGGCGTTTGGAGGGAGGGTGATCAAGAGGACCATACTCCTCATTCGGGTGTTCCGGGAGGTGCATGTTCTCCCCTCTCATTCGCTGACTGGAGTGCCGCGCTGCATACTTCGTCCAGCGATGAAGAACGCCAGATTTTCTGTTTCAGGATCAGAGAGTCGTTTGGTGCGCGTTTGGGAGCTCGTTGTGGGATAAAAAATGTGGGTAAAGGTTTAAATAACTGAGTGAGTGGGAGGCCCTGATATGGAGGAGCTCTGAGGCACGGCGCCTGTTCGGAAATGAAATATTTCACCGACGGAAACCTCTGCCGAAAAAGGATTTACTCACACTGCCGGGCCAAGGAATGGTGGGCTGTAAATATTGAAATAATTATTATGCCCTGAGTACATTTTAAAATATTTTAGAGGCCTATGGTGGGAGAGCCATCAGGTGTTTTAACAGGGAATAAGAGAAGCATTGCCTGCATGCATTTTATACTTTAATAAATGTGCTCTGTCACACACACATACTGTTTGCACCTGTTTTTTCCCTGTATGAAATCTTTAAATGTATAGTCAAAGCCGAGTATATATTGCAGATGGAATGAAATACAAAATGGTTTGGTGGGGGGGTTTAATTTCTTGGGGAAAGGCCTTCCTTCTCAGACTGAAAGCCGTGTCACATCCCCATGACACGGTGTCTTCCTGCGTGGTTGGGGGGGGGGGTTCATTTAGAAAGGCCGCCCCCCCCGGGTGCGACACCAATGTCCTAATCCCCCCTGGAAGAGGCCCAATTTGGCCACACATCACCGCCCCCGGCTGTTGGCTTGTGTTTCATGTTGCTCTAACCCATTCCGTCTGGTTGCGGTCCCTCCCCTGAGACCCGGGGCTTCTGGCCGCCGATTTCTACTGAACAGCAGAGTAAGAAAGTGAGACAATCCCCGCTGGACGGGCGAGGGGGGTGTGATTAGTCGCACGGCAGAACCCAATGCGGTCGCCAAGGCAACGGTTCCCTTGGTGGGGCTAGGGGAAGACAGCGTAGCCCCAGAGCAAGGAGGACTCTCCGGGGCGATGGTGTCTCGGCTCCCCAGAGGTGCAGCGTAGTACGTGAACACTCATATCTGTCCCTGTCTACTTTACAGTGCAGCAGCTGAGTGGCTGTGCTGTAAAGCCACCACCAACCAGAGCTGTGAGTGAGCCACTTGATTCACCAATGGCGGCGGAGGCACGGGTCACATGACCAAGCAGCCGTGACGATGTACAATGTAATTGACCACATATTAGACACGGAAAACAAAAGAACAAAGAAACGTTACACAACGAGGATCGCTGCGCAGGAAGGAGCGGGGTGGGATTTTCAGGCGAGATCCATTTGTGGACGTAAAAGAGAAACTTGCAAACGTTTAGCCTCATCTTTGCTTCCCGCTTGGTTAAGGATGAGGCGCAGAAGCTGTGACCTAGTTTTGGTTAACGGGCGTATAGTGAGCTAGGGTGTAGTCTGCCTCCGCTCGTCATCACACCACCTGCTCCGTCCTGTGTGGTGAAACGTGACACAGGGACCGACGTTAGGGTTTGCCTCCAAATCCATCAAAGTCTGTTCTGATTCGGGGAGGCAGCTTTCGCATTTATCTTTAATCTGTGCTGGAGAACTCGGAATGTGAGCCTTAGCTATAGATAGATTGTTCTGAAGGTGGTGTGGTGACTCGGTGGGTAGTGTTGTGGTCTCACACCTCCGAGGTCGAGCCCCCCCCCCGCTCTGTGTGTGTGTGTGTGTGTGTGCGTGTGCTATTTGTATGTTCTGCTTGTGTCATATGCATTTCCTATTGGTTTTCCAGTTTAGTTCTACAATTCTAAGACATGCAGTTCAGCTAATCCTCATCTCTAACCTGCCGATAGAGGGTGAGTGTTTGCGTGCCCATCCACACCAGGATGCCCACTACCCTGTGCCCTGTGCTGACAGAGTTCAGCTTCTGGTGATCCTGTGACCCCTTCCTGGATTAGCATTTGGAAATTCAGATGGATGGATGGTTGGATGAATGTTTGCTGAAGCTATTCGGCCAGATGAGGCCTGAATTACACAGTAATACACATTATATATTTATATGAATTCAACACAGTTCATGTCAGTCACCCATTTATGTCATTTATGAGTAACGCAAGACGGCATTAGAGCTGTGAGACTTCATTGTGCAGACTGGCCACTGTACGCAGTCTATGTACTGTGACCGGCATGCCTAATCGCATAGCCGGGGTTGGGGGTGGGGGGTGGTTAGCTCTTCTGGGCTCTCTGAGAGGCCGATTCCCACCATGTGGACGTGAACCCCTGCCCTCTGTCCTCCTCGTCCTGCAACGCCACCTGCTGCTCACAGTGCTCGTATCGCCTGGGGTCCGGCACAGAAGGGAGCACATCTCCACCACCCCCCTCCACACGGCAGCCCCCGGGGCTGTCCTTGGACGCCAGGAGAGGGCCACCTGTGCTGTGAATCCGTTACATAATGGCTCCTCTTCCGGGCAGCCTGCATTCCGTGGGTATGGCCCGCGGCGCAGCTAGCAGCCGGCTACAAGGGGGCGCACTTGAGTTCACGGGGGCTGAGGGATTGAGAGGTGATGACGGGGTACCCAAGGTTACTATAGGGTGCTCATATTCTGTGGGGGGGGGGTTATCTTGAGATGGAGTTGCCTCCTCTGGGCGGAAGCACAGCATTGCCATGAGAACCAGCCGTTTCTGGCCTGAGATGCGGCACAGTTCGGCCCATCCTGAAGCTAACGGAGGCTAACCTACTGCCAACTATGTCCTGTGCGTGCTGCTTCCCTGCTTTGTGTCCTACGTTGTCCTTTATAATAATTAAATTTCATCAAGTTTAATTTCATTTTATATATTTTTCACCTTTCTCCTTTTTATGCAGGAAGCACATTTGCTGCTGAGGAAAGCTTAATGGAGAAGGTCATCTATCCATCACAGCGTGTTAAGCATTTTTTCAGAATTGACACAATCAATGTGTCTCACAGACAGTCGTCTTCGAAATGATAAACCGATCAAATCACACACCTCCGGCTTCATAATGTCTGCATTTAGATAGCGCTCCTCTTTGCTCCGTGGCTGAGCCTCTTTACATGCCAAAAAATGCTGAGAAAAATATATAGTGAAATTATTAATAACCTTTGTCCACTTCTTATCCCTGCAGTGACATATAATAGTTGCGTTTACAAGGATAATTGAATTTCTCGCACGTTTGTCTACAATGGCCCACGCTCCTAAAAAGGGCTCTGTCTGTCTCGATCAGGCCTCATCTTCGTCGCTTGAGGACACTGAGAGCTGGATTCAGAATCGCAGGATTAGTGTTTATTTCTGATTCGGAGTCCCCAACATAATGTTGCCTTCTTCCCTCGTTGTGTTCTCATTGGTCCAGGGCCAAGTCATGTTCCGGAACGGAGAGCGGATGGGAACGATCAAGTTCACGCAGTTCCAAGGTGAGCGCATTTAAGTGATCTTAAAACAAGCGCTGGCGCCCCTGAATCCGCCAGGGTATCCATACCCCTCTGACGGCCCTGTCTGTGCCCCTTGCCCAGCTGTGTCGCACACAGTTTGTCCAATGCTTGTGAAAATGCTCTGTAAAGCCGCTACCATCACCTGCATTCCACCTGCAGAAGCTCTTCAGCGATGGAACAGGTCCAGCTGGAGACTAGGAGCAGAGCAATAATATGCTGCATGTATCTCGTAGTTTACTTTAATAATGTATAGAGATTAAGCAGAAATGTGAAGCAGAGTGTATCTGAGCATGTGTGTGAGTGTCTGGAAAAGGGATGTAACCCCTCTTGCCGTATATAATTTTGCGAGGTGCCAAACCCAGCCAGTTGACAATATTGCGTAAAGCGTCACCTGGCAACATGGACAGAAATATCGTATCAGTCGGTGGAGATTCAGAAATGCTGTGATTCTGGTGAGGGAGGATGCGGACCGGGCCTCACGGCGACGGACTCAGCGGCTAACGTGCGGCCACATCGATCAGGCGGATGCGAGTCGCTCTAAGCACCACGCGTGACGTTCAGGTGACAGGAGGGGGGTCCCGCGGCGTGACGTGCGGTAGACATGCTCCTTAGGCTTTCATCAGAGCCAGGCGGGGGTGGGGGGGGGTGCCGTCTGTCACTGACGTCCATCAGCTTTCAGATATTTGACAATAAGTAACGCAGGCCTGGACTGAGATGTGACTGCATACATCTGAGGTGCAGAATAGAGTGATGGTTTCGTGCTACACCTATCATGGCTTTATTTTCCTCTCCTCTGAGGTTTTATGGCTTTTTTCCCCACAAAAGATCTCGATATTGTAAGCATTCACACTGTTACCCCTGTAAATATTGCTGTTCTTTGTTTAGGCTTACTCATTGTTAAGAGCTTTTGGGCCAACCATGTAGAGAGAAGGCTGTATTAAAATGAACAAATAAACTGAGGCGCTTTGGGTATTTCTTAGGTTTGTTGACCAATATAATGATCTAGCTTCGAGAGTAAGTGGCCGTGTGACCTTGGTGGTTCCAGAACCTGGTCAAGAAGGACCATCGAGTGACAGAGAGGTTGTAATTCAGCCCGACGCATCAGCAGTAAGACGCGACTGTGATACATGCGATTACCAGCAGCGGTGATGATGTCACTTCCCCTTCGCTCCTGTGCCGGCTGTCTGGATCCTAACTCTCTGCATTTAAGCTCTTAAGAAGACGGTACTTGTTCATAAATAGTTAACGAACAGTGGAACCGAGTAAATTTATTTCACTTTCTCCACCTTCACTGTCATGTCATGTTTTTGCGTGTTGGATGTACAGAGGTTTCTTTAGAAACACGCTCAGAGAATTGGACCTGAAGAATGCACTGGCTGCCAATAATGATGCCCCACTGCACGCCAAGACATCAGGAAAGGTCACCAGAGTTTAGATTAAGCGCCATGTTAACAGGGCATCAAACTGAAGGGCAGATTTCCAAACTCACTCAGTCCACGGGATACTTTTTTGGGAAAATTTCTGTGGGTCGAGTTTTGAAAATTTAACAAAAGTTCTTCATTGAATTACATATGAGGACTAAATTAATTTTATGTCCCTATACTGAAACATAATTTGAGGAAGCCTGACTTTAGGTCATCGGTGGTCTCATTTCAGAAATGGCAAAAAATCAGTTGAGTGAGTTTTCCTCTTCAACAGGTCTGTCTCCTGTACCTGAAAGTCGGTAGATCAGGGGTCTCCAACTCCTGGCATTTACCTGGGAACAGGTGTGGCTCATCAGAAGCCAGGGAGAATAGAAAACCTACTGGACAGTAGCTCTCCTGGACCAGAGTTGGAGACCCCTGGAGTAGATGTTAGATGGGGTGTGATGTGAGACTGCCATGGACCTCGGCACACAACGGGAAGGTATGACGGGGAAAGGTGTCGCATCCACGATTAGCCGAATCTCTGTTCCACACTCTATGACCTCATTTAAAACCATCCTGTGCCACGAGACGCACTGAATCACTGGGAGGTGGTGTGCAGGCTTTAATCAGCACCGGTTACAGAGATTTATGCAGACAGGACAGGACAGATGTATCCCGGCAGAAGCGTACCGGGAGTCTGGCTTGGTGGGCTCTTTGCACGGGATCACGTCAGAACCCCCCGCATGCCAGCTTGTGGCTGTTTCCCGCTTTTCCTCAGCCAGCTTGTGGCTGTTTCCCGCTTTTCCTCAGCCAGCTTGTGGCTGTTTCCCGCTTTTCCTCAGCCAGCTTGTGACACATGGAGGCAGGTGGGCTGCTGGTGTTTAGCGCCAGTGTGCAAGCGTGCCGCCTCCAGCAGTAGTGTGTGGGGTCCGCACGCTGCGTCACGCAGTGCGTTTGGCGTCGCTCCAGTCCTACCTTGAAATTGGCTGTCTACTCCCACCGGACATTTCCCATAACAGGGGGAAAATTAATAGCCTTGGCTCCAGCCCCACCCCCAAGATTCGATAATCAATATAACCTTAGGTTAGATCTTCCCAATCAAACATCGCCTGTTGCTCAGCCTGCTCAGCTTGCTCAGCATCTCGCTCCCGGGTACATATCGGATTTTTGGGAGTTCCTGTAATTCTGCCCGAACAATTAATGAATCAGGAGATGACTCTTGGCGAGGAGCTTAACACACTCTCGGATGACACGGGCAACTTGGCCCCGCCCCCTCCAAAACAGCCAGGGGCGCAATGAGCGCCTGGATATCTTTAAACAGAAAGGCAGCCGCGAAGTCTTCAGGAGGGGGCAGGGAGAGGCATTAAATGTGTGGATTATTATGGCACCTTGAAGCGAGGTATATTTAGGTGTAAGCGGCCAGCGAGGTCGGCATGCGTGTAGGACGGCCCCCGCCTCGGATCCGCACCCGCCTGCGGTCATCTGCTGGCAGAAACCTGGCTTTAGCTTGCAGGATGCTGTCCAGGACCTTGTAATCAGCCCCCCCTCAGTAGAGCGTCGCCGTACGGTGCCTTCGGAAGCTGGCTGACACCCCGCAGCAGCTATAAAAAAAGGCAGCTGTTGTGTGGCACTCTTATCAGAGATGTTCTACGCTTGTGCTCACACAGAGGGCCAGGAGGTGAAGGTGGGGGAGTATAACGCCATCGAGGACGTGCTGGACCTCATCAACAACACCATCAGGTTTCAAGGTAGGGGGGCCCGGCTGTGGCTGGCTGCAGGGGTGGGGACTCTACAGCTGCCAGGGCCAATCGGATGTGTGACATTCAGCTCTCTCTTCTCCGTTCCCGTTTTAACAGCCCAAGGACTTTTCAACCCATGATTGCAAATCTAGACATCTTATGTGATTTTATTTCTATGGTCTAGCAAAGCTCTGACTTGCATATAGAACACACACACATATTTGTGACTTGCATAAAAGCTAATTAGAATCTCTAAATTGCCCATACTGTGTGTGTGTGCCCTCCGATGGACTGGTACCCCATAAAGGGACAGGCTCCAGGACTCCTATGACCTCGACTGGAATATGTGGTCAGACAGTGGCTGGATGGATGGAAACCAGATGTCCTCCATTGCTAAAACCATCAATAAGATAAATTAATAGAAATCAATTCAATTAACAAAATAATATGCAAAATTAAGAGTCGTAAGTTTACAATCATGATAAAAACACACAGATAGGAGCCAGTTATGTGTAGCACTCATTTTGCATGGAAATCCATTCATTTGGTTTCATCGCATATCAACATAACCAAAAATATTTCAAAACTAAACTTAGCCCTTTGCATTGCAGATATTAAATATAAATCTGCATAGGCGTACAGAAAGTTTAGGAATTAGCATCAAAGCTAAGTCATCCAGGGGGCAACATCACCGCATTCTGATGATAGCTGGAGCTAAATATACCCAACACACGTCAATGTGCAAACGCAGCCTTAACGAAGGCTACCACTGGCACGCCTCCCGCGGAAAAGCCCGGACTCAGCAGCAGGGCCTCGGAGCCCTGGAGAAAGGGGTCACGTTACACCCCGACCCATGGTCGCAGCCTACCAGGGACTCACCTGCGTGTCCTCATATGGACACACGTTACGTGTCCCCATACACACGCATACACATATATAGAAGACAGAGACTTGTCGTTCTGATTGCCCTTTGGTCTCCGCAGGGGTGGAGCCTCCCAAAGACCGGACGTTCGTTCGTCTCCAGCGGCGACACATCAACGTACCGCTGTATAGCATCCTGTCCACCATCACCATCTTGGGCATGCTCATGGCCGGCGCCTTCCTCTTTTTCAACATCAAGAACCGTAACCACAGGTAAAGGGACACGCTCGGCCCGGGCATGCTAGCGTGACACGCTAACTGGGGATGTAGCCAGGTAGGGTGTCCCGGTCAGCTGGAAGAGGGCCGGTCACCTGGGCTTCAGTGGACAGGGCATGTGTGGCTCTGTGGGTTAGAACAATAAGCCCATGATTGGTACAATAGGTCACTGGTTCAAATTCCAGCATTGGCTGATTTAGCCATCGGGCCCTTGAGTGAGGCCCTTAACCCTAATTGCTCCAGGGACTGTCTGACCCTGTTGCCTGATCTGTACTTGTACATCACTTTGGACAAAAGCATCTGTAATAAATAAATAACTGCAATGCAATATATCTGCCTGGGGCTGTTTACTATATCTCTCCGAATGAGGCTATTTTTTTTGCCTCGCTGCGCCTGTCCTTCGACGTAGGTATAAAGTCACGCGTCGTGTCCGTTTCTCAGCCTCCAGAGCCCCCCGACTCAAGCCTGATTCACACCCTGACTCAGTTCCCAGCCTCCTGCGACGCACATGCCTGCGTTTATTGTTGCTCATTTGTGTTTCCTCTGGCTGTGGTATGTGGATCACACTCCTGCAAGCCCCCATTAGCCCCAAACATGAGCCCCGGCCCCCCGTGTGCTCGGGCCCAGCCTGAAAGGCGTGGTCTGTGTTCCAGGGCATCTCATACCAGACTGGTACAGCTAACGCAGAGATGCCCACCACTATAATGCAGACGCTGATCCATTACAGACACAGTACTGGGACACCCTGTCTAGCTGGGGGGTATGGAGATCTGGCCCCATTGCTATAAATATCCCCCAGAGGCTGCCCCCGCTGTGGAAATAATAACAAAAAAAACTGGTCTCTCAGAGCTCGCCTCGGAATTATCATACGGCCCAGTCCTTTGCCGAGGCTATTCACGGGATCCCAGCAGAGTGGTAGAATCGGGTCAGTCCAGCGCTCCACCTCTTAATCATAACGGCGCCAAGGTTCATTATGTGCGCGGGGATTTCAGATCAATGCCGTCGCCCATAAGCCTGCCGTGTCGCTGTCGCCCCTCCTCCAGGCTAATCAAGATGTCCAGCCCGTATATGAACAACCTGATCATCCTCGGAGGAATGCTGTCCTACGCCTCGATATTCCTCTTCGGCCTTGACGGCTCCTTCGTCTCGGACAAGGAATTCGAAACCCTCTGCACGGTGAGTCCTTGCGACGAGGATGAACAAGCGATGGGAAGATGCTGGCTCTTTACACTTCAGTATGTCAATTAAGGTTTTAAATCGCATTTCATACATATTCGCCTGTATTGTATATCTTAAACAATTATCCAGGTAACACATTCATCCATTATCTTTAGGCGGCGGTGCACAAACACAGGCGTTAAAGCGACGAGAAGCTTATCTAGCTGACTACTCGGCCAAATACACCGGCGAACACTTTCCGATAAAACATTTTAATGTGACAGGCCTTTTAATTAAGGGGCATTGATTATCATTAATTGGCCCAAGGATGGTGCAGATTACAAGGAATTCAAATGAAATCAACTATCCAGCAGCAGCATAAAGGTTACTCCTGTTTATGCATGCCGTTTCCAGGGTGATCAGGCCCATCACAACACAGCGCGGCATTTTTTGACAGTGAGCTGCCAGGATTCACCCGAGAAACCGTTAGCAGACAGGGGTCTGGGGCTTCAGATGGGTCTCACGCTTTGTGAATCTATGAATTCTAAGAATCTACTCAAAAAAACTTGGGGGGGGGGGGGGATCTCGCTGTCTCTATGAGCATGAGGAGTCTGACTCTAAAGGTGTAAAGGTGTCCCCAGTCTGGGAAGCACTGAGCCAAGGCTGGACCTATAGCATGTTAACTTGGGCCGTAGCCCTGGGCCCCGAGTTGTAGGGGCCCGATTTTTTCTGGTTGTTGCAGCAGCATTTCATGTCGTAGGGAGGGCCCCAACACTTTGACCCCTGCTGTAAGCCATTACCATAAGATCATACATTAAGTTTGGTAGGTCCTCACACATCGAGGAGATGACTTTGCCGTCACTTCTATAGCCTCCCACTGCCATGGGGACACCTGACGCCTGCAGGCAGTACTAAGTGGCAGTCACTCCCCCGGGAGTGAGACATGACATCTTTTGGGCTACGGGTTTCCCTGAAAGGTGCCACGTTTCATGGTGTACGTGTCATCTGTGTGGAAGGATGCGGATCCCAGTGGTTTACCCTTTTTATTGTCTGGGAGGACGCCGCGGTGTGCGAGAGCCCAGGCTTTTCTCTAGCGTCATCACACAGGCGAATGGCAGGAGGCGCACCTTAGCATTCCGGACACGCCTGATGCTGGCTTGTCCCCAGCGAGCTCACGAGTCCGTCTAAGAAAAGTAAATGTTAGCTGCCTTGCTCATTGGTCGGGGCCAAACCTCTTCCCTGCTCACGCTGCGCCAATGATAGATGGCGGTCTTATGTTATTATAGCGGTCTATGTTGTTATAAGTGAACTCAAGGCATGCTGGCAGCGGGATGTACAGACAGGTTTGTAACGTTAGAATAACTCTAAGAACATTTATTAAAGCACTTTGTCTTGAGACAAACAGGACACATACCCTATGTCAGGGTCATTCAAATCATGGTCCTCGAGGTCCGAGCACTGCTGGTTTTCCAGCCTTCCTTTACCTGTCAGTCAGGTGTGAAGCTTCTGACCAATCAGAATCAGTAATTATTATACTAACTACCTGGGAGAACTGAAAACAAGGCCTGGATTTGAAATCGAGGTCCAGATTTGAAGAACCCTGCCCTATGTCCTTCTGCAAGACGGTGACGACATCTCTTTTGTGGTGCAGGTCCGCACCTGGATTCTCATAGTGGGCTACACCACAGCGTTTGGAGCCATGTTTGCGAAGACATGGAGGGTGCACGCCATATTTAAGAATGTGAAGATGAAGAAGAAGGTAAGGCCGGCTCAGTCCACCTTTCAGTCTCCTTGCTGTAGGTCACAGCTTCTCTGTAATGCTGGACACATCCTGCACCGTCTATTCATCTGCTTGAAAAAACATTCGGGGCACATATTCAGTTAGTCTTTTGATTAAAATGCCATGGTTACTGCCTTCCGTGAACCCGGCATACCATCGGGGCCTTGTGGCAGGAAACTAGCTTGTCCTCGCTATGATGGTGACATTAGCTGTGATGGTGACATTAGCTGTGATGGTGACATTAGCTATGATGGTGACATTAGCGTGCAATTTCTGCTCATTTCAGACTCGCCTCTTTCTAGGAAATAAAGCATTATGAAACTGCCCTGTAATTGGCAGCAATATTCATTCGCTTTTGATACCAGTGGCTGTTGCTTCGGCGGACGAGCGGCTCTCAGCGGTGCGTTACTTTTTTATCCGGCTTTTATGAACATTTCCGTACAGATGATACCTCCGCGTTGCCAATTTTGCATGTCTTCCCAGTATGGAAACCAACTGGAGATAAAGCGCAGCGAGTGAATCATCTGACCACCGACAGGCCCACTTTCCTCACTGATGCCACACTGAGATGCCCCCAGGGGCACTGCTGAGCAAGCAGGATGCTGAGAGGGTCTCCTCCCTTCCATCAGCCTATGGGGACATGTGAGAATATAACCAATGTGCAGGATACATACTGAACGGTTCCCTCCCCTCTATCAGCCTATGGGATTATGTGAGAACATTTACTAATGAGCAAGACAGTTATTGAGAGGTCCCCTCTCCTCCATCAGGCTATGGGAATATACCGGAATATAACCAATGAATGGGACAGATGCTGAGAGGTTCCTTTCTCTCCAGCCACCTATGGGAATATGTCAAAATATAACCAATGAGGGAGACTGATGCTGAGAGGTTCCCTCCCCTTATTCAGCCTATGGAAACGTGAGAATTTAACCAATGAGTGAGCCAGTTGCTGAGAAGTCCCGTGAAGGATGTGGCGCTGGTTTACAGCAGGGCTGCTTCCATTTTCACTGTTAACCTCCACACAATTAAGAGGGAGCAAAGCAAAGGTGTGAAACCATCTCCCTGGAGGATCATTCTCAACATGCAAGTGCTCACGGACATAACTTTGAGCACGTCGTACAAGCGTGACTGCAGCCATGCTGTAGACTGTAATCGTAAGAGGTCTGTAACTGTCACTGCTTGTCAATCACATTCATGAATCCAGGTATCTGAGGGACTTAAGGGGTGCAGGTGTGGTACATGTATATGAGGCTGCAGTTTACGGCCAGGCTTGCCAGGAGACCAAATATGAAATGCACGCTTGGTTAATGAACAAACACGCTTTCCTGAGATACGAGTGGAAGTGTTGCTTTTATCTTTGGATATGTGGAGCAGAGCTCGCTCTCTGTGCTATTCCTCCCCTGTGATTTTATTATTATTTTTCTAGAACCTGACTATTTTTAGATCTGGCGGCTCAGACATTGTGTGGGATGAGATGGACTGTGTGGGCATGGTCAGCGAGAGCAGCTGATTGATAATAAAACGGCAGGGTCACGGCCTTGGGGAGTGGCGTGTCACCATCTCTGCTCCAGCCCGAGAGAGCCCGCTCCCTTTATATACAAAATCCAGCCTGAGAGTGGATTTTATGAAGTCGGACGAGCCGTCGCATTATTCATGCTTTTATCTATGTCTCGTATTGAAGAGCCAAGCAGGACAGATGTGGCGACTCATCTCTCAGTTTAACAGAGTTTAGACAGAAAAAAGTCACATGGCAGAATAGATTCTTCCTTATTTTATGTTGCCTGACAACCTGAGCTTCAAAAAGACTCCACAAAGGCACTGTTTACGCATAGGGCTTCCAGTACATATCACAGGGCTCATTTAAATTCACGCTCTGCCACTGTGAGGCACCAACCAGCAGCTAAATAACTGGATCCGTTTGGAAATAATACGCATAGTTCAGCAAAGTCTCGGGTTGCGCTTGCCTTTGAATTTAGGAAGGAGATTAATCAGTACAAATTCATCTCACATAACATCCAGTTAATGGTTTGTCACATTCATTTTATTTTCAGTTGTGATTGAACTACCAGGTACCAATATGAAAAAAATCTGTGACTTTGTTTTGTCATTTAAATAGATTTACATGCAGCTAGATTGTTTTAATAGAATATAAAATTAGCTAGTGGGTAATCCTACGCCTAGTCTGATAGCTGGAATCGACTGTCTACATCCAGGCATCTCTGGAGTCAGCAGCACAACCTGAAGGTCGATGGAGCAGGCAGAGAGACCATTAATCAGAATGCACTCTGTGGTCCTCACCAGTAAAGCAAAGTGCTTCACTCCACTGTGAGAAGCGATGGAAAATGCATCTCAGAGTATCCCCGTTATCGACTGTTCTCACCAAAGTCGCTCTGCAGAAACACTCCAATACCCAAGTCTTTGCCGCTGTTGCTGCCACATGATTTTGCTATCAAGTTACTCTCTCTGTCAGACGAAATTAAATTATTTAAGCGGCATCTAGCCAAAGCTTGTGTGAGCGCCTAATGCGACGAGACGCCGGCTGGTTTGGAATTGAAATTGTGCTGTAGGCCCCATCGCTGCTGGGATAAGCCCTGCCCGGATGTCGGGGCCTCCGCGTCTTACGGGAAAATTGGTGTCGTGTCACACCAATGTCTCTCTGACACATTTAACACTGTCACGCGTCAGTCTCCATGTACGAGCTGATGTTTTGATTAATATGGAGCCTCATGATCATATATGCATTTCCATCTGTATATTATATGTTGATAGACAGATTATTGAGAAGCATATTGGGGTTGTACTTTTTATTAAATTACCTCACTGGCTTCTGTCACTAGAATCCCAATATGAGAATTTGCAGGGAAGATACTCTGTATAGATAGCTTGAAGAGAGATTGCACCACTTTTGGCTCAATCGGCTAAAGGCTACCTAACTTAGAAGTAAGACTGGGCCACCATTGGGTCAATCGACCAAAGGCTACCAAACATAGAAGTGAGATTGAGCCACCTGTGGGTCAGTCGGCCAAAGGCTACCTAACATAGAAGTGAGATTGAGCCACCTGTGGGTCAGTCGGCCAAAGGCTAAGGCTAAGACTTCCAGCCATTATGGGTTTTACTCTGTGGTTCTTCTATCCAGTTCCATTAATGAGCCTAATTAATTGATTTTTTTTATTGAATGAGGTGTGAGTGACTTGTGCCGAGGGTGGGACAGAAATGGCTGGAGTTCTTGGAGGAGAGCTTAGGACCTTCAAGGCTAGTGCCACGTGTTCAAGCTCTTCACTGCAAGGCTGAAGAGCATTCCAGTTTGTTGACATTGTGAGAAAGTGAAACAGGCAGCTGACACGAAAACATCCAACTAGGAAATAACGTTTACAAGACATATATAAGCAACTAAAATTAATAACAAAAATCAAGACTTGTATTGGTGCCCTGAGTACTTAGTACCTGTGAATTAATAGATTTAAACCTTACATTTAAACCTTTAACTCATAATGTCTTGTTGGTTATGAAAGTGTAATTTCTTAAATTTGTTAGCCAAATGCCAGGAGCAGTCAATGCCAATGGAGTTATGTTTGTTCATTCTCCACAGAGTCACACGCCCTCAGTGTGTCAAGGGACAGCCTCAGACCCCACTGGGGAAAAATCAGTGTAAGAAAACCAGCATAGACACCCAACCACTAAACTCCCACCCCACAAAACATTTCCAATACCAATAGAAAATACTCCCACCGACATGATTCAGTCTCCGATGGCTGGTTAGGAACACACAATGAGTCCCTTGGGCTAAGCAGTGTTGGGAAGGCTGGCCCCCTGTCGCTACTACAAGAAATGACAGAAACAAATCAGGAAAACCAAGGCTTATGGAGTATGAATATTACATAGGATGGAAATGGATAAAGACGACAGAGACACAAGCAGAGCCGCGCTACATGTGGTTGGGTCCTCAAAGTGATCACAGACAGCCCTTTCGTGAAGGTCAGTTGAGATGTCGATTCCTCTGTCAAAGGTCACTCCAGGGTTCCAACAGGCACCTTTTGGGGTCATAGTTTTGGTCTGAAACAGAGGGTCCACAGAACCAGCAGGCAGGACTCCCTGTTCCTCTCCATACTCCTGTGACACATTGATTTGGCACAGATTCCCTCAGCCGATGGGAAACCTGGCAGGGGCCTGATCCCGGGGGTCGGGGGTGCGGTGGTGGTGGTGGGGTTATTGACGGTTCACTGCAAGTCAGGGGCCAGTCAGCATGGGGGGGGGGTTCGCTCCACATGCACCATATAGCACACAGGTACGCCTTCCCGGTGCAGCACAGCACTGGGGAAGCAGAGAGCGTGTCAGTCAGAACCCTGGTCTCTGCTTTCTGAGCTCAGAGGAGCATGAAGCAGAAGATTGTCTTCAGTGCCACACACACACACGCACACACACACACACACTCACTCACTAGACTAGCATCTAATTTTTTACCCCAGAGGAGAAGACTTGTACTCATACATCACATGCCTCAGCTCTTTCTGTAATGAATTATTACAGTAATAATACCTCTTATTTAATAAGTAACTCTTATTTATACCGGTCCTATGAAAAATTTTAAATAAACATTTCGACATGGATCACAAATAGCATACCAGCTGCACTCTTTCATAGACAAATTATTATAATTGTTTCAAAACACTTATACTTGAAATGGATAATATTTATGAGGCAATGTTACAGGGTTGCACTGTGCAATTAATTTTCTTTGATATGTAGTGTTGAATTCATATTATGGGACATTATATTTTGGAACAAATGATTTCCTATTTGCGGAGTAAGCGCTTTAAAGTGAACATAGTATCACTGTGTGTTCCTCCCTGCCAGCAAATTAATCTCACAGCACTGCTGTTTCCCTGTTACGTTCTGTGACTCCATTGTCAGGAGGAGCGCTGAGTTCATTAAAGAGACGGCCACTTGTGAAAATGTTTCTGATCAATTAATTTGCTATGTGGTGCTTTGAATAAAACAAATTTAAAAAGCCACTATAGATGTGATTCCCCCACTGATGAGTGTGATGGTGCTTCCAAGCCCAGTGTGGCCAAAAGCTTATCCCACTTGTCATTGGTTACTCCATCTGTGATTGACAGCATTAATCCCACCCACTCTGGGTTTCAGAACTTCGTTTTGCTCTTTGCGGGAATTGACTAGGTTGCCTTTGCGCGAAGTGGATGTCTGTTTATGCACAGCGAGTGCTGCTTCATCGTGTCTCGAGCTTGTTAATCCGGCAAGCAGGGGGGAGGGGCCTGCTCGGACCGGAACACAGGCTGTGTGAGAGAGCACATCCTGAGCTTTCACAGTCTGTCACCTCCTATTGGACCCCCTGCTAACACTCAGTTTTAACACCCAGAGAGTTTAATTTCTCTGCAGCTGGATTGCCGACTTCCAGCCATAAAATTCGCAGATGCCACCTGGAATCAGTCGTTCCTAATTAAACATTTGTTAACGATTTGCTTTTTCAGCACGATTTTTAGGATGTGTTCTCAGTGTACTCTCAGCATCATAAATTCAATCCCATTTTTTTGTAGTTAATGACAGCATTAATGTGACATGTGCCCGGCCCCTCTGTCCTTCCCTCCTCTTGCTGTCTGTGAGGCCGACATGGGCGTCCATTCCTGCAACCCAGCCAGGCTCCTGAGATCAGTCCCCTCCGTATTCTATCTAAATCCTATGGAGCTCTCAACTTTCCATGCTGTCTGACCTTTGTTTTGATTTTTTTTACCTGGCTATTGTACCAAACATTAATAAAATAATTTAAAAAATATATTACAACAGATCAAGCATTTGTCTGGGTCAGAGTGCAGAGCTGACCTCGCCAACATCTCTGAATCAGGCACCTCATCCTCCTCCCACCCCTCTCCTCTCCATCCAGATCATCAAGGACCAGAAGCTGCTGATTATTGTGGGCGGGATGCTGCTCATCGATCTCTGCATCCTAATCTGCTGGCAGATTGTGGACCCCCTGAAGAGGACAGTCGAGGAATACAGCCTGGAGGTGCGTCTGTCATTTTCCACAGCGGTCACACGGTACCCGGAAACCCCCGTGCTAGAGGGCCACTCATCTTTGCTTTTCTAATTTTGGTTTAAATTCATTCTTATATCATCCACTCTCACGTTTTAGTATTAAGACTGACGTTCCTTCACCCACAGCCCTAGAAAACCCCCAAGGGATGCTTATTGGGAACTGTGTGAGGACTGTGGAATGCCAGGATACAGACCATTTTTATTATTATTATTATTATTATTATTATTATTATTATTATTATTATTCGTTTTATCATTTCTTCCATAACTAAGTCGCATGGACTTGGCACTAGTAAATTTTGACTTTGATCTCAAGTAGGCCTCAGGAATGGCGTACGGAGAACATGGTGAATCATGGTGAACGTGGCCTTCCCCACCGTGGTGGATTTATTTTTAATTTCGCACGGAGCTCTCTGTGTCCCAGTCGGTACCGGGTTCCAATCTGTGTCGCTGTGTGCTGCGTGGAGGCCTTTATCAGACCTCTCTGGAGTCTGCTGGCACGGCCATGTCTTCGCTGGGCTCGGGATGCTGTACGGTCCAGCTCCCTCGTCCATTCATCACGAACCGCGAGCACCTTCTATTTCTGTGCCGGACGGCCGGCAGAGGGGGGGGGGGGGTGCTGTGTGCCGGGCCCATCTCCCTGTGTCCTGTTTGGATTCGGAGGGAGCTGAGCGTGGCCCTGTGCCAGGAAAGGCAAGGGCTGGGCTTGGCATTGAGCATCGGAAAGAAACTCTGCCCCCCCCGCCACCCACTCTATGGGGGAAGTATCCAGAAGAACCAAGTTGGAATAGCAATAGCAGATGGATCAGTACTGAGAAGTGGGACAGCACAGATTTAATGGGACTGAATGTTTTTTTGTTCTATTACTTTTTAATTGAATATACAGACATATTTTGAGCAACTTGGAGTCCTTTTGTGGGTTGGCATCGTCGTGTTCTTTCGTCTATAATCTCCCTTAGGGAACACCATACCAATCAAACGCCACGGCGGCAAGCCCGTAATGAGAACAGGAGGGTGCGGACCAATGTGGGCCCGGTCTTAAAGACGCAGGCGCCGGATCCGCAATCGCTCCGCCGGTGATTTGCCGCTGATCCCATGTGACAGGCAGGGTGGGGGTGCATGTTAACAAGAGCTCAGCGCCCCTTTCCCCCACCCCCTGCCCGTCAGTGCCCCACGGGCTCCGTCTGCGCTCCGTGACAGTCACTCAAATTGCCACTAACTAGCTGGGTGAGGTGACATGGCAGGTGGGGGGGGGGGGATGACGAAAACGCCTGGCTGGAATAATAGGGGAGACCTGGAGAGGTATACGTGTGACACGCTTGGGGATTCCTCCAGGTGCGGCGGTTTGCCGACTTTGCAGACGCCGTGACGCGGGCGCCGAGGCCCAGCCGCCGCTCCCAGTGTGTGTTTTCACTGAAGCCCCGATAAACGGTGGCTCTCCTGGGGCCCAGCCCAGCAGGACAAGCGGAGAGTGACTCCATTTCTGCGTGTCCCCCCCGCGCGGCCCCGGGGACGGGGGATACGCAGAGACACTCACCGGAGGCTCCTGCAGACGGGGATCACGCCTGCACCTTCACAGCCCCGTTTCAGCGGCAAGTCTGATGGCGTTTCCTCAAAATGTCATTATTTTACGATGCCCATTATTCATGCGATGCAAATTATTAAGTAACCGGCGCGGCGGCATGAATATGCATGATGTGTTATTATGAGTTATTTAGAGAATCCGTCTCACACACTGCTCCTGGAACCCGTCCATCTTCTCTGCAGTTGTTTGTTTACGCAGACCTGAGGTTTAATTAATTATTTACATCTTTTTAAATTGATTTGTTGTACACACATACACACACACACACACAAAAACACACACATACATACATACATATACATATATAGACACACACATTTATTTCTAAATACCTGTGTCAGTTAATCATATATCGCTGTATCCACCGTGTGAGGAGAGGACTGGAGGCTACAGCCTCCAAGAGCTCAGGATTCTGACAGAGGATCTTCTGATTTAACCCGAAGGTGATCTTGATAATGACATTCAGGTCCAGCGTCTTCAGTCCCTCTGGCTTCCTGGTTTTCAAAGTTTTTTTGACAGGACCCCCTAGGGCTGATATATTTGTTCTGGTCCCCCCCCTCCCACACACACACACACACACACACACACATACCCCAAAAAACCTTTGCATTTATTACATTTACATTTTAATTTGTTACTGTGATATTTATCTGTTCAAAATATTTTTTAATACTTCTAAAGGTTGCAGTTTCAAAATACGTCTGCCCTCCCTTCTCAAACCCCTCCACAGTTCCATGTTTTTCCCCCTTACTTGTGCCCCCCCTGCAATTCCTTTGCAGTCCACCAGGGGCATTCCCCACAGTTTGCATACCTTACTTCAGGGTATAGCGAGAGCTGAAGGGGACCCGTGAGTTCAGAGCTGCCATGGTTTTAATGGTCCCCGGTAATGGGGTCTTTGATGGTGCTGAACATTAGAGCAGTGTTTCATGTCTTCCTGGTTTGGGTAAGAGTTGGGAGCAAAGTAGGCAGATGTTTCCAAACGTCGATTTTCCTAAGACCAGAATGACAGGATGCCCTTTGTGATAAAACAAAGACATGAAATATCACTGGCTCTGCCCCGATCACCACCTTAAAGAGATAGCTGTCATTATATTTGAACATTCGTTCTGTGTTCATGTAAATGACCTGCATTTTACATTACATCCTTTTTCATCATATATCATCTTACAGCGTGTACCACAGGGTGTTTGCCAACCTGCAGCCACATCCATGATATGCAGTGATTAACTGTGACTGTAGGGGCAGCATTGCATTTACAATCTGCAGGGCGGCAGGACGCTATTGTTTCATATCACTAATTCGCGTGTATGGATTATTGCGCACATGGTGTCATTTTTCCTACAATGCCACTGAAGTTCACTGGCAGGCTGTTGTCTGGAGAGGCTTTTCTCCAGAAAAGATACGGCGACAATGTTTAAAAAATAAGGAGGGTGGGTCAAGTTGAGTTAGACCCTGGTTCCTATAGAACAGCAAAAAGCAGCTGTGATTCCCTCACTCCTCCCCAGACAGCCAGGGACGCTTTATATAGTGGGGCGTTCGGTGTGGGGGGGTTTCCTTCTTGGACCCCGCAGTCTGCAGATGGAACGGCTGGACCCTCCCTCAGGGGGCACAGACAGAGATGAGCAGAGATTGATGCAGAAGGGTACAGGCTATTAACTCCTGGCACCCTCCCCCCCCAACTCCTGAACTTCCTCCAGCTGCTGGAGTCTGAACACCAGCCAGACGCTAGTGCTACGATGGGAGAGGCACAGTCTGATCCAGCCACCTCCAGCTGCCACACTGGCCCGCACTGCATTCCCTGCTCCGCCACGCCACCTGTCCTTCACCGCGCCCATCTGCTCTCCATCCGCAGAGGGTCACACCGCCCCCCTAGGACACCTTCAACCTGAGGATTCACTACGTGCAGATTAAACATTTACCTGTTAATTATAGACTGCGGGTTTGGTTCCTGGGGTCATGTGACCTCCCCAAATGCCTGATTAAGCTTATGCTTCCATTAACATAGGCCTCGTCTCTGCAGAGAGCATTCACATGTAAGTGCACGCATATGTGACTGTAAGAAATATCAGCTCACGCAGTCAGGTCTGTGTGGTGACCCCCCCCCCCACCCCCCCAATGCCTGGGTTGGGATGACTAGGGTGGGTGGAGCAGGCAAAAAACAAAATGCCCCACAGCAAGGCTGTTCCCTCTGGGCCTCTCACAGCTCTGCCCAGTGGCTCCTGCAGCTCTCGTTTGCGTGCCACTGGAGAGACCGGGCAAGACCCCCCCCCCCACTATGCCAAGTGCCAAAGTGACAAACAAGGCAGGGAGTTTCCACTTCACCCACCCTCCCCCCATGGGGAGGCCGGCACTCGGGTATGGGAGTGCGAGCTGTGGAAGGCACGCCATGGTGACAGCTCTGACGCCACATGGACAACTTCCCTGTGCTTCACCAGCCAACCTCCCACCTAGAAAGAATGCCCTTCTGCAAAAACCGGTTCACATCTTTTGCATTGTGTTAGTATATAGCTAGGTACAGTCGTGCTTCAAATGCGTTCCTGAAAGCCTCATGTTAGGTAGAATTGTGTACTGAAATACACATATCCAAAGGGAATAATAGGGTTAGGGGAATGCAACTCAGAACTTCTTTCTCGGGGGAGTCAGAGGACATGTTCTAGGACTCCACTGCTGAGGCCGTAAGGTTGTTGGGCCCAGTTGCAGCAGCAATCCTCAAACCCGGTGGTGGACACCAGCAGTAACGATGATAGGCCAAAGAAGGAGTCCTTCAGGGCTTGGTTAACTTGTAGGAGCAAGCAGCCAGGTACTGGCAGGTCAAGCGGGATGCAGCTTAGGCGGTACCTGAGGGAAAATCTCGGGTGTAGGAGGAGTTTGGTGAGGCTGTGGAGAAGTACTTTCAGCCGGCCTCGAAAAGGTTCTGGCAAATCATCAGGCAACTCAGGAGGGAGAAGCAGGATTTTACCAATGCTACTTGCAGCAAGGATGGAGAACTGTTGACCTCAACTGGGGATATAGTCGGGCAGTGGAAGGAATATTTTGAGGATCTTCTAAATCCCACTGAAACACAGTAGAGCTGGAGGACTTGCCCACCTCTGGGGCTGAGGTCACTGAAGTAGTCAAACAACTACTCAGTGGTAGGGCTTCAGGGGGTGGATGAGAGTTGCCCTGAGTTCTTGAAAGCTCTTGATGTTGTTAGAATGTCTTAGCTGACACGCCTCTTCAACATTGCGTGGACATCAGGGACAGTGCCTTTGGACTGGCAGACTGGGGTAGTGGTCCCAATCTTTAAAAAAGGGGACCGGAAGATGTGTTCCAACCTTAGGGGGATCACACTCCTCAGCTTCCCTAGGTACCCTAGGTATGCCGGGGTACTGGAAAGGAGGGTCCATCCGTTGGTCAAACTTTGGATCCAGGAAGAACAATGTGGATTCCGTCCTGGTCATGGAACACCGGACCATCTCCTTACCCTCGCAAGGATACTAGTAAGTTCATGTAAGTTTGTTCAACCAGTCCAGTGTTTTGTGGACATGGAAAAGGCATATGATCAGGTCACTCGGGGGGGTCCAGTGGGGGGTACTTCAGGAGAATGGGGTATGGGGTCCATTGCTGCAGGCCATCAGATCCCTGTACAAACAGAGCAAGAGTCTGGTTTGCATTGCCAGCAGTAAGTCAGACTCATTCCTGGTGGGTGCCCTTTGTCACCAATTCTGTTCACAACTTTTATGGACAGAATTTCTGGGTGTAGCCATGGGGCAGAGGGGGTTCAGTTTGGGGGCTTCGGGATTGAGTCTTTGCTTTTTGCAGTTGGTGTGGTCCTGTTGATGTCATCGGGCTGTGACCTGCAGCAGGCACAGGGGCAGTTTGCAGCTGAGTGCAAGGCGGCCAGGATGAGGATCAGCACCTCCAAGTCTGAGGCCATAGTTCTTGACTGGAAAAGAGTAGATTGCCCTCTCCTGGTGGGGGATGAGTCACTGCCTTAACTAGAGGAGTTCATGTATCTCGGAGTCTTGTTAATGAGAGAGGGAAAAAGGGAGCGGGAGATCGACAGACGGATTGGTACAGCATTGGCAGTGATGGGGACGATGTGCTGTTCTGTTTTGGTGAAGAGGGAGCTGAGCCAGAAGGCAAAGCTCTCAATTTACTGGTCAATCTATGTACCTATTCTCACCTATGGTCATGAGCTCTGGGTAGTGACCGAAAGAATGAGATTGCGGATACAAGCAGCGGAAATGTGGTTCCACCGCAGGGTGTCGGGGCTCAGCCTTAAGAATAGAATGAGGAGCTCGGACATTCAGGAAGGGCTCAAAGTAGAGCCGCTGCTCCTCCGCATTGAAAGGTTCTAGTAGAGGTGGTTCAGATGCCTCCTGGGTAACTCCCTGGGGAGATGTTTCGGGCATGTCCAACCGGGAGGAGGCCCCAGGGCAGACCCAGGACACACTGGAGAGATTATGTCTTTTGGCTGGCCTGGGAACGCCTTGGTATTCCCCCGGAGGAGCTGGAGGGGGTGGCTGGTGAGAGGGAGGTCTGGGCATCCCTACTTAGACTGCTGCCTCCATGACCCGACCCCAGACAAGTGGCAGAATATGGATGGATGGGTGGATGGATGAGAAAACCTCCAAAACTTAATTTACACCAAACACAATTAATTAAATAATAAAAACAGTGATGCCAGGGGCCAATAATGTAAATATATGCATTTTTAATAAGAAATAATAATAATGCATTAATAAATTAAATTTTAAATATCTCCTATGGGTCTTGTGAGTCTTATAAGATGGGTATTGCATAGTAACCACTTTGCTAAGACCATATCACGTTCTAGTCTTCGTAGTGATTTTCTTTCCAACTGAAAATCATGCAAATACAAATGCGATTCTGCGTCGTATTGGACTTGGGTACTAATAAATCAATCACGTTACGACAGATTTGCGGTGTGATGTCACGTGATATGGCAGGACTGACTGTGTATGTCATTATTGTTGTGACTCCTCCTGTACATTACTGGGAAGCGCAACTTAGCTTCAGTACTTTACGGAGGAGTCATGTCCTGGATTTGACTCTTTTTAAGCGACCAGTGGACCTAGAATTGTGCTTCTTCGCTACAGTGTTTTTCCTCCAGTGTTTGTGTCTCCTGTTCTGCTCCAGCCTCTTTAGCAGTTTAACTTTGATTTTTCGTTGCTGCACCCCATGACCGCTCTCCTGATTCTGTCGTGTGCCCGCTTGACCTTGATATCCCGCCACTCCATGCAGTGATTCTGGGTCCAGCTCCCCAGCCCTTCAGGCAGTGACAGGCTGTGACAGAGTGTTTTAGGCTCTTTTTGTAACAGAAGGAAAACTCAATCTCTATGGAAAGGGGTACTGCAGCTTTGGGTGCATCTTATGGTCACGGTTATGGCTTTGAAAATGCATTTTTTGCCTGATATAGGCTCTAGATCTCCCCACATGCTTGTCCTTGATAAGCAATTTCAAGATGGATGAATGGATGATCTTATACTGTATGTATAATAGGGTGGTATATACAGCTCTGCAAAAAAAATTGAGACCACAGCAACATTTTTAGTTTCATTTATTTCTCAGTTTATGGGAATGCGTTTATGTAAAATATACATTTTTTTTGCAAACTCTACCCTGCCTCTTACCTGCTTCTCAATAATGAAGTGCTTCTTTCTTGCTTCATGGGTCTTTAAGGGATTCTAGGAGTCCTCACAGTCCAAACTGTCCTATCAATGTATTTTCCTACCACTGAAATTAAACCAGGATTTAACAATGTGGATTCTTAATACAGGGTGTTTCCAAAAAATTTTCCGGAGCTGTATATTTCTGGAATTCTAGGATCAGGATTCACTTTATAGAGCAGGTACAACTGCTTGTACTCGGAATTTGTTTTGGCAGAATTGGTGCACAGATAACATATGACATAAATTAAGAAAAATAAATAGAAACAATAAAAATAATAGAATAAAATAGTGCAAACAGAGCAAAATTGTACAATATACTATCAATAAATATAAACTTAAATGGAAAGGAGAGATGAAATGGATTGTGACATCCTTCAAGAATTATCTTTTTATTTTTTCTAAAAGCTTCTTGCAGACTTGACCATCCATCTCGTAACCACTTAGCTCAGGGGTGTTTGGAGGCGGGGGGGGGGGAGGGCAGACAGCATAGTGTACAGGCTGGGGTACACACTGGATGGGAAACCAGCCAGACTTGACCAATCAGAAGGTAGTTACTATGAGACCCTTATAGCAATCAGTCACCTAATCATACACGGATATATGCTGCTTTGGGTCTGACTGTTTGAGCCTCAGTGTGCTGATTTGCTCTGGCAAGAATTCAGTGAAGAACATCCACACTCATAATTTATTTCAGCTGCACTAAAGATTGCAGTCTGCGTCTCGCTGTCAGTCCTCCTGCTCCAAACATCATGAGGAACATACATTTTTGCCCGTTGTGAACAACAGCAGAGGGCAGTTAATAGAAATGAATTCACCCTCACAGCAGTTTGCCGAACCCTCTGGGCAAATTGAATTATACATCTTTATGTTCATCGGCAGATTGATTGATGGCATCGATCGAGGAACGCAGTTGTCCTCGTCGAACATGTGCTGCGTGGTGGTTTACAATATCTGTAAAACCTGTCTTTCCTACAGATCAGGCTGCCTGGCAGTTTATATTCAATTCCCACGTCCAGACATTTGGGCCTTTTCTGAGACACTGCAGGGGACCGACCCGGTGACGTCACCATCCTTCAACACGTGCACCAATCAGCACATGGGTCTGGTCTGAAGGCAGCCCGGGCCATCCAATGGGAGGCGTGCATGTACAGGAAGTGAGCTGTATAAACAGGGTTACCTTTGGTATCTGGCCCCTTCAGTATTGTAGATAAAGTCACGGGCCGGTAACAGGAAAATTACTGGCTCATGGTTCAGTAGTTGCTCTGTTGTCACCCCTGTGAAAAGAACTTAACTGCTCTTGCTGTATAAATACATAAGAATTACAGCTGTCAGCCAAGGAACTTTAACACACATCCTGTACAGGGGAATTACTGTTAGCACACCGGCAAGAGCCTTTCTGTGATATTGAATGCTCAAATGGAGAAGTGAAAGGCCTTCCCCACTGAGAACGCCATTCTTCTGGCTGTTCGGAAGGGTCCCTGGGGTGCAGTCTGAGCACTAGTATAGGCACTGAGGGCTGGAGCAGAGCAAAACCAAGGGGCATTTCTGGTTGGCCACCAGGGCACTAGGCCAACAGAGCAGGAGTTGGGGGAGAAAGTCGGGCCAC
The DNA here is from genome assembly GCA_026781145.1 of Hippopotamyrus pictus. Taxonomy (NCBI): domain Eukaryota; kingdom Metazoa; phylum Chordata; class Actinopteri; order Osteoglossiformes; family Mormyridae; genus Hippopotamyrus; species Hippopotamyrus pictus. Next base: position 9,169,800 of record JAODLC010000050.1, read on the forward strand.
GGGCAGGACAGTGATTCAGGGCTACGGTGCTGGGAGTTTGGGCTGGTAACAGAGTGAGGTATAAGGTCACTGCTGTTATACCATTAAACACGATTAAATCATCTGCTATGGGTTCTTAAAAACTGTGACTAAACGTATGGTCAGTGTGATCATCATCTGGGTGAAGGGAAGTTCAGCTGGAAGCTGAGGCGTCTGAAGCTGTTGGTGTCAGCAGCCGTGCTTGTGAGCGCGCAGGTGCTCAGTCCGAAGCTTAACCATGCTGGCGTCATTAGCTTCTCTCCACGGCTTTTTCTGTGCGTATTATTGGCGGTGAAACCTAAGCTACCCCTACTCACCTGCAGGACAGGTAATCCAGGCAGTGTTGTGAGCAATTTGGTTAATTCACCCCTGCATAGTAATGGAGATGTATGTTTGGAGTTGGTTCTGATTAGAGGGGGTTGCAGTGGCATGGGGGGGGGTGGCGGGAGGTGCCGGAGCTGCGGCCACACCTACCGAAGGTCGTACCTTCACGGAAGCCTGCCTCCTTGCTTCTCCGCTCCCTAATGAAGGGCACGCCATCAGGCCACTGATTAGCATTCCGGAGGGGGTGCTTGATACACCCCCGTTCCGAGCTGCGGCCGAACGGAGCCTGCGAGGAACTTTGCAGTGTGGTGTTGCCATGACAACAGCCATAGTTCTGACACCAATAAAAGCCGCAAAAGGCACCACTGACGTCTGGAATGCGGATGGAGGAGTCGTTCTGGGGCTGCGAGTCCCGGCCCCCGAAAAGCGGATCGTGCCGCTCTCGGACATCTCTATAACGTTTATTCTGTTAGCGCTGTCGGTCACCATCGCAGAGCGAGCGTCGTCACGGGCGGGTGGAGCCCACAGCAGTGCTGCCAGGCTCTCCGGCGTGAAGAGAGCGAGTCGCCTGTCTTTGATGTGTAAATGCACCTTAAGAAGGACGTTTAATATTTCAAGTAATTGGTCTGAACATGAAAGCTTTCGCTTGCTTCTGCTGGGGACTGCAGATAAGGGGCCGCGGGCTCTCGGCAGGCTGTCACTTCCCCTCCCGGCTCCCATGATTCCCATGGGAGGCGAGAAGATGTGGCGAAGCTTAGAGAAAGGGTCGGGAGAGCGGGATTCGTCTGACACTCGGATTCGGTGAAGATCTCTCTTTCTCTGCCCCTCGTTATGCGAGGTTACCGCCCTCCGCTGTTTGTAAGCAAGAAATGGCAAGATTGACAGCCATTGCAGGATGCGCCTGACGGGGGGGGGGGGGAGGTATCTCTGCAGCTGTCGTCACACACAGCCTGACAAGTAGGGGGCTAAACGACAAGCCTGAGAAGCGCCTACACCCCCCACGAGCCCCGCCTGCACAGCTGAACAGCAGGAGGTTTCGGCACACGTGGACCTGCTTGTCCGATGTCCCTTCTTGGATCTTGCGGCATTTTTATCGGATGGGCACGGGGGGCTGAGACGGAGCCGATTCCGCACGTCCGTCATGTCTGGCCCCTCTCTGAAGGGACAGCGCCGCCCCGGTGGCTCATTAATGCCGGCACACCTCACCTGACAGGTGGTAATGGCACAAAGACTCGGCTCTTACTTTTACCACGTACTGCAAAAGGATGATTTCAAGGACACCCTCACGCGGCACGGGAAGCATGAAGTCGGGGTGTTAACGACCGCCGGCCCCATCTGTAGGGTGGTACAGGCAGGATGCAATGCAGCGTCAATTTTGTTGACGAAAATTTTTCATCGTCAACTTTTATTTTATGTAGACTTTTATCGCCAACGATCTTTATTTTCATAAGCGATAAAGAGAAAATAAGAGAAAATAAATAAAATGTGGAAATTGTGCATGTTTAAATAAATTGCTTAACTTAAGCCGTAAAACCCTAATACAGTCGTGTCTATGTCATATATTTTAGTGTTCATGGATTTAAGTATTGGTTTTCTATAATCCCACACTGGTAATAAAATTAAAGTCTCGTTTTAATATAAATACGTATACAAACATCACTTTAATCGCTATCAGAGTAGGATATGGACAGTCTTATTTGTAGAAGATATAAAACGTGACATGTTGTGTTTTTCTTATATTTGTTTTATATTTGTCAGAGTAACAACGCAAACGGAATGACAAGCCGTTTCAGGTGAAAATAGTGCATTTTACTTTTCATTTGAAATAAAACGCGGGGCTGCCAACTTCAGCCAGCTAATTGCAGTCAATTTGCAGTCAAAATTGACACTGATGCAATGAGGATTGAAGAAAGAAGATCAAATTATATTAGTTAATCCAGCATCCAGTTTATTGTAGAAACAGACATTCAATGTAAACACTGACCCATGCAGCACCGGTGAGTGTTTTATCGTCAATGTTTTACCATTGTTACAGTCTTTCTGTATTGATAAACACTAAACCCCATTCATGGAAAAAAACTGTCCAATGCCAAAACTAATTAATCAAATCAGTCACTCATTTTGTGAAACTTTAAACAGTGCTTACTGATTTAGACACAATTTGCAGATCTGATTCACCCTTTTTGCAAATCTCTAAACCAGGACTCTGAAAATCTGGCCCTCGATTCCAAATCCAGACCTTGTTTTCAGTTCTCCCAGGTACAGTAGTTAGTTTAATAATGACTGATGCTGATTGGCTACAGATGCTTTACACCTGGATCGCAGGTGAAGGAAGGCTGGAAAATCAGCAGGGCTCAGACCTTGAGAAGCGTGATTTGAATAGTCCTGCTGTAAACACATTCTCATTTATCAAAACACATTTTGCACCGTGGTGAACTTTGAGGCAAAATGGAAAACACAGACCTCTAAATTAAACACAGCCAGCACACAGTAGTCGTCATTTAAACACAATGACTCAAAACAGTTCACACGTCTCTAAACATGAGCAGGAGCCAAAGAGCAAAAGAGTGACCAGAACATAGAATACGTGCCGGATGAGACTGCCATAGGTAAGTTGAATCTCGATGTTGAGGATTCTTCCTGCATCGTCCAGCATGGGAGAGCATTTCCTGTGATGTAGATGAAGTTCTCTGTCCTGACCCAGCCCTGAGACATCATGATGATTCAATTCAATTCAGTCTTATTTGTGTGGCGTATTTTCACAACTTTGTCTCAAAGCACTTTGCATTAGCACTTTACATTGTATTTACTGTACAAGAAACCTTGAGAGGAACCAGACTCAAAGGGGGAGCCTGTCCTCCAGGGGCCAGCAGAATGAATATTCTTTCTTAACTCATGGCTTGGCAGTTGTATAACATTTCATTGTAATACACATTTCATTTGGATTTCTTACTTTGTCCCATATAATACCTTTTTGGAGTACTGAATACTCAAAACATTACATATTGCTTTAAGTATAACTGAATACACTGTAGCCTGTTGGTTTTCAACTCAAGATGCAGAAAAACATATCCACAGTAAAAATGTTTCCTTACATGCCAGTAACAGTTTTGACTGGTAGTGTTTGGGATTTTTTTTTTGTAGTGTGTAATGACTACTCAGTACTGTTTATCTATTGGCTGGCTTTTGCGTTTACTGTTTTGAGAAAAGAATGAAAGGTTTCAGGAAATGTGCTTTACCAATTCTGGAAAACTGTAATGGCTTTGAGTATGGGCTCCACAAGTAAATATCAGTGTCCGAAAGACACCCCCCCTCCATGTATCGCTTTCCTGGTACAAAACAAAAGCTGCTGTGCCCCCCTTCTGCACAGCGACTGTAGAAATCCCCATGTGGATAAGATAATGATGGACTGTCTCGGCACAGATTGTTCCAAAAAAAAGTGGGGGGTGGGTGTGACGTCTGTAGCCACCCACAAAGTCGTCTCATTGACTGTAGACACAGTGACTGCCGTGGCTTCCATAAAGAGGCTTCATTCACTTGTAGACTTATTTAATCAAAGTAGGAGGAGCCGATCACGTGAGAAGCAGCTAGCTAAATTTAGCCTGATATCTTACCCAATTGCATCCGTAGATTCTCCAGACCTGCGACAACTGTCCTACACTGCTTTGAGGCACTGTGGTTAAAAATAAACCCATCTAAGTTGGGTTATTTTCAGTGGAGAACTTCACTTCTCATGTCACCGGGCCCCGTCTGGGAGACCACATTCAGGTCAGAGCAAATGTCATCCTGGGAAAAACAGGAGAGGGCGTCCGCATATTGACCCGGACATGGACACGGAGCACTTAGCGTCTCTGTGGAACATCCAAGCTGAAATGAAGAGGCTCGACACCTTTCCACCGCAAAAGGGTTTTATGTCCCTTGTGTCTGTCAATCGTGTGAAACACCTTCACACCTCCTTGGGGATGGGTGATGCATGGCAACCAGCTTTCTAATTGAAGAATACTGGCTGTCTGTTGATGTCAGTCACAGAACCTGGTTTGAGGGTCTTCATAGCTGTTCACAGAGCCTCAGCATCAAGCTGGTTCCCCTTCCAAGGTAATTTCCTAATTTCTGTGCATGAACACTGCACCCATTTGCGGTCCTCGCTATGCTTGCCGCCACTCAAACCGTGTTCTGATTCGGACACGTAGGACAGACGTCTCCGTTGCTAGGCAACAGCAGAGTGGACGGAATAAAGTTGCAATTTACCGATTAGAGAATTTCCAAATGAAACGTGGTGTCAGGAGGGTTTCTGATTACCAGAGAGACGTCGGGCTGAATGTGCACAGGCATGCAGGCTGAGCGACCCGGAGAGAGGCCGTCTGTTTGGGGTCGTTTTCTCCCCCACATGTGCGCAGGAGCCCCTGTGAGATATGGTGTGAAGGTAACCCTCTAGCTGCAATTTAATCAAAGGTCAGGAGCATCCATTATAATGGGTAGCATATCCCTGCGTGAATCTGTCCTCCTAATTACTGAAATGAACTGACTCGCTCCGGCCTCTCCATCTGTGTGATTCTTGGTCAATTGTCACGGCGCAGCTGGAAGCTAACTCTGGCTGGCCAAGCGTTCTTCGGCGGCGAGCTGTGTGCTGTCTAGCCAGAATCCCTGCAGCACCACAACGGCCGGGAGAGGAACCCAACTCAAAGGTGCTGAGCAGGTTCTGCTAAGAGGTGCCAGATGAACTGCAACAGGTTCTGATCAATCAATATCGTCCTCCTCCTTGATTCACACAGGGTTTCTGGTTCCTCAATGCCAGTAAGATGTTACCGCTTTGGTAAGACTGATTACTTCAATTAATAGAGAAGATCACTTCACTTTAAACTCCACATTGTCAACAGAGCTGCTTGACGTTCTAGATTAGGACTTCGAGTTAGCACGTTTTAGCTAAGAGACGCAAAACCCAGGTTTTGCTGGTACCGCTAAGGTGACATTCGAGGAGCCTGTTATTCTTAAGGACTCATTTTCAAATAGCCTGTCACTGGGCCTGCAACAAGCACCAAATCATTTAAAAAAAAAAGGATGTGCGATGTGATTTGTCAGCTTAAATTTGTATTGCTTCCTGCAGCTAAGGAATTTCAGGAACACTTCATCTTCTGACCGGTGCTGACAGAAAAGGACTTAGCAGGCGTCGTCAACTCGAGCGTGCCCATCTTCCCTCTTAAAGAAAGGCGCCTTTCAGTGAGGTCTCACCTTCAGACCAGATATGGCGTGCAGATCGCCCTAAGAAAGGCCGCTAGCTAAGCTGCATGCTGGCTCCGTGGGTCTGCTGTCACCTTGCTCTTCCAGAGTTGAGGTTCCAAGACCACCTTTGCTGTGTGGAGTGTGCTTGCTCTCCCATTTCCTGTTGGGCTTCCCTTGGGCTTTCGCCCGCGCTCCTAAAGCATATGGTTAGATGATTCAATGCCTTTAAATTGGCCATAGTCTGTGTGCAAGTGCCCTGAGAGATGCTGGCGTCCCACCCAGGATCCCCCTTGCCCTGTGCTTCCTGGGATAGATTCCAGGCTCATCCTGACCCTGTAGGAAGAAAACTGCTAGACCTGTATATAAGTGTTAAGAATGTAAATAACCTTTGACTGGTACCTGGTTGCCTCAATCAGACCTCATTAAAAACTCTGGTCTTCTCCTCTGTCATCCTTAGAAAGTCCTTGGATTAATGCAGTTCTCACTGTGCCCAAATGGATGTCACGATGTCACTCTGCGTCGGCGGAGGGGGAGCGATTACCCAGAAGCCATAGCTGAAGAGACATGGCCTCACACTTATAATGAAGCTCATGACAGCCTTGTGGATCGGGGTCAATGCCGCCAGTGTGCCAGGGGGCCTAGATGGGGCACCGCTGTATGGAACCGAGAGGTGTCCACCTTGCCGGTCCACCTGGATCCTGTCGGGCCCCCCCAACGTGTGGCACATGGTGTCTGCCGGCTCAGTGACAAACGACCAGGGTGCCGAAAGCACGCAGATGTCGTCTCCAAGGAAGGAGGTCGGCGGACAGGAAACCAATATATCGCCTTTTTGCCCGCTGGCTGCTCTGCCCGTGGGGTGGGGGAAACAAGACGGACAGGGATCAGGAGTGGCGGGGGGGGGGCGGTTTGCAGTGTCAGGGCTGGTTAGCATCACGGCTCCGCGGATGGCGTTAATCATGCCTGATGTGCGCAGGCTATGCGTAGGAGCTGAGGTGCCTAATTAAGCCTTTCGGGGTGTGGTGGGGCCCTGACACAGCGCCAGCCTACCTGCTACACACGGGATCCCAAGAGGCAAGGCCGCCCTGAGAGACACGGGGGGCGGCAAGACTACAACTCACTCCCCTCGTTCGATGAACCTTCTGGCTTCTCATTAAGGAGTCAACCGGCACTGCTGGAGCTGTCAATTGGCGGAGGGGACCATTCCCACACCGACGCCCCCGTGTCGTAAATACAGGACCTGCTTTTACATGCTGTTAACTGTGTGCTAGCACTGCGCTCATCCCAGCCGGTATCACTCATCCCACCCGATATCACTCGTCCCAGCCGGTATCGCTCATCCCACCTGATATCACTCGTCCCAACCGGTATCATTCATCCCACCCGGTATCGCTCGTCCCAGCCGGTATCGCTCATCCCACCCGATATCACTCGTCCCAGCTGGTATCGCTCATCCCCCCTCGGTTTGTTACCGCCCGTTTTAGAGCATTTTAGAGCCACCCTCTGTGGGCTCAGGTTCTGGGGAAGCAGCAGATTTGTGACCTTTGAGATCCTGAGCCGTGACCTTGAGAAGTTTCTGGATGCTCTATGCTCATCATCTACGAGTCAAGAAGAACTGAACTGCTTAGAAGGTTGTGGATGGCAACGACAAGTTTATATAAGTGTTTGAGCAAGTAATATGAAATTGAAAGATTAAACACTTCCTCCTTCGCTTTCTTTAGTTGCTCTGGGTTGTCGTGGTTCTGCAGAGGCACAGTCCCCTAGCAGCACCAACACACCTTCCTGGTTTCCTTGATGTCTCGCGTGTTTAACCGTGCAAACAACAGCTACTCAATTGAGCTTGTCGTTTATTTTGATCCCATCAGCCACCCACCACCCCCCTCTCAGCCTCGATAACTCATGGCGCTTTTATTATTTTTTTTCCGGAAGTCTCAGTCACTCCTCTGTGTTGCATCCTACGTTCCGCCACGCTGAGATACTCCTGGTCAGAGAAATCCCAGTGGATGGGGAACAGATTACCTCGAATCAATACTGAATCCCGGAACGGCATGCTGGGATCAAAAAGGGTACAGCATATGGTGGCTATTACACCCCCGTTTGTCATCGGCGGCCCGCATTTTTTCACTGTGGAGAGATTAATGATTACGTCCTAATTTGAGATCCCCAGCGTGTGGATTGGGTAACATGGCGTGTGGAAACTGGCTCACGTGATTGGAGCTCCTACGAAACCGCCGGATGCACGCGGCAGAAGGAGGCGGGGATTGGGGGAGGGCGTGACTCTTAAGAGGGCAGAAGGGGAGCGGCTCCCTGACTGCGACGGGGCTGTTATTTCACGCAAACGACTCAGCCCCCTCCCGTCAACCATCTGTGCTAATTAACCCCAATGGCACACCACCCTGTCAGGAAAGGGCCGGCCCCTTTCCTTCTACTTCCACCAGTGACATGCCACTTCGTCAGGGAGGAACCCGACATGCCTTTTACCTCCTCCAATGGCACGCCACCCTGTCAGAAAGGGGCCGGCCTCCTCCGCCACTGTTGTGCCTCCCTTCTCTTTGCAGGATGTTGTGGCATAAAAAAATGGTTCTTGGTTGGAAGTGGGAAGTGGATATATTTTTAAAAGTAGTCCCTCCCCAGTTCCATAACAAGGTTTTTTTTGGCAGGCCAGGCAGGTGATGCCCAGGGGGCATCTGTGTGCGGGTTTCCTCTCTTGTGGTTCTGGGGGTAGGCCTAGGGGGACTTAACTCACACACACGTGGGCAGGGAGTGCGTCGGGTTGGGCGAAAACCTGTGAGCCTCCATGGAGCGTGGGTGTGGAAACAGGATGGCGGTGGCTCAGCGTCTGAGTGTATTTCTGGGGGGAGGGGGTGCAGCACATACTGTGCTAAGGGCTGTCAGGGCCAGGATTTGCTGTAATCAGACACAGTTCCTCTATGTCCCCTGTTCTATGAGAAACACTGATGAAGACCAACATTGAACAAATCAGAATACATAAAAGGAAATGGAAGATTTAGAAATAAAAGTTTCAAAGATTACTATCAGCATATTATTGTTGCCATAATAATACCTATTGTTGTTTTTTTGTTTATTTTGTTGTGGTTGTTGTGATGCATGTTGATCACTGGCTCCCTCTGCTGTCTCTGTTTGCCCCTGCACCGTGAGGCTGAGCACTGGCACACCGGCCAGCCTCACGCAGTGCCCAGGCGGTGACCTGTCAGGGTTCCGTGTTTGTTTGTCATCGCAGTGGCCCTGCACTACCTACCGGAGGCGAGATGCGTAGCTACGCAGTCATCAGCCAGAGAGGTTGACCCACTCTGTGCAGCACCCTTACTACCCAACATGGTGAATTTAGCCAGTAATAGCAAGTCCTGGCTGTGCGAGGGCCCCCTAGCACCGGGGGGAGGAGTAATGAGACTCCGCCTTCCTAGCTCCCAGAAGGGGTAATCACGCTTTACTGCCGAGTCAGGCCCCCTGCTGTGTTTATCTGCTGTTTTCCTGTCCCCGGGTAACTGGGGACAGACGGTTTCCCTGCCCCCCCAGGCCGGTCACACAGCCACTGTAGGTTTGTGCCATTCTAGTTCATCGACCGCGGCGAGGCGTCCCTCCTCACTGCCTCCGCCGTTAAACAATCACCGGGTTTCAACACTGCAACACTAAAGTGCAGCTGCTTCATAGCACATCGTCTCAGAAGGGGGCGACACTGAGCTGCCAGTGTGAGAGGTGACTGTTGCGGGGAGGGGTGGGGGGGAGCGGGCACTGTGTTGCCTTGCAAGCTGCTTAAATCCCTATGTGGTCCCCAAACCCTAAGAAAGAGACCCTTATAGTGTTACCAAAGTTGTCGCGGTGTTTTTATGAGCGTGTGGCCTGTGAGCCTCTCGCTTCCCAGAATGCAGTTGCTCCTGTCTGTAGAAGAGACAGAGGAGAGTGCAGTGTGGCTGTTAATTAAGCGGTCACCTCGATAATTAAACAGGTAAATGGCGACCCCCGCCCGCAAGTCAGACGTTCTTCCGCTGATTAATAAATCCTTGAAGCTGAATCGCTGTGCCTTTGTGAGGCGGGACGTACCACGCAGGCGTGGGGATATCCGCGAGTCCTGCACACCCGTGGTTGTCTGTCTGAGACACCAAAGAGACACTTTATGGCCTTGAGTCGCTTCTCGGGCAGAAGAGCAGGTGTAAGTGCACCAGGCCGTACAGGCTGTGGATAACTAAATGAATTAGGGGGGGATCAGGTAAGTAACAGGTGGGAGGTTCACAGCCAGATGACCATGCAACTGTGAGGAATTTGGGCTGGGTGTGGCTTCAGTCTTGAGGGAGGAACCTGAAATGGAGCTGGAATGGATCTGCATGGGGTTGGGGGACGTGCTGGCAGCCGGCACCAGCAAGCCACGCTTCACGCCCCCCCCTTGCCGGCCTGGTGCTCGCCTCGTCTTCCAGCTGGGTCCCCGACGGCAGGGCGCCTGACCGCGCCAATCTGTGCGCCAGCCGTGCACCTGACCTCTGGCAGCGGGGGGTAGCGGGGGGGGGCTTCTTCCCGGCCAATTCATCCCCCTCTCGCGGCGCACGGCCAGGCAGGAGGGGGGGAAACAACGCCGATGCGAGTTTCGGCTCCACACAGATGGAAGAGGGCCGGCGCGTGCCGATCGGCACGTGTGCCGGGAAAGCGTCGGCCCCTCGGCCGGCAGGTGGGAGGGGCCACGCCTCGGCGACCGCGTGGAGAGGATTTCAATACATAACGAAAAGCCTGAGCTGCCCGCTTGTTTCCATGGCAACGGATGAACGCAGCCCGGTGATTAATCATCAAATCACTTGTCAGGTCAGACTTCTAACACAGAAATGGAATATATTTGCATATCTCAGAGCGGGAGCACGCTGTAGAGTGGGAGCAAAGGGGGGCAAAAAAGAGAATCGGGGAGGGGCCTCAGGTGCAGGGGGGAGTCACATGGCCACATGCCTCAGCATGGGCTCCCAGTCACCGATTCTCCTTTGACATTTCTGAACCTGGAGGAGCATTCAGGTCCTCCTCGTGCGTTCGCTGGCAGCATCGTGGCGTCATGTCCATGCCCGATTCTAACCCGGCACCTGATCGCACCTCCTCCCTGGCCCCTGGCTGTAATCGGCGGTAACTGTCAGAAGGCAGTAATGAGAGGCACAGCTCTGCTGAGGAGATCTGAGATCCGTCATTGTCCAGCCGCTACGTGGGAGCAGACGCGCTCGGAGGGGACGTAACGTCTGCCCCAGACAGTGGGATTTAGAAAGCACAGACCTCTGTGCTTAGACGGCAAAAACACCCCATCCGTTTATTACCGGCTCTCAGGGAATGAGGCTTTCCCTGCCCCTACCGACGAGATGAGCCGCGTCGAACTTCCAGGCAGATACTTCAGAGTTAAAGACTGAAAGCCTGCGAGGGGGGAGGGGGGGTATAATTAGGCATCACGGCGTGTGTTATTACAGCTGTGTGATGCAGATGATTCAGTGCAACATTACCTCCTCAGACATATGGATGATGAAAAGTTCACCCTTAAGGCAAGAGGGGGGACGTGCTGCCCCCTCCCAGAGCTCCCCCGTCCACGGCGAGGCTTTGGCAGGGAAGCTACTTACGTAACCCAGTGGGGGCACTTCAGCTCCCCGCTCGGATGTTTGCTCTGGATGGCTTTCCGTCTTTGAGAGCTCCTCTTCCCGTTCAGGATGTGTCATGTTCCTCTTTTAAACGTTCAGCCATTACACTGTGCATGCTCAGAGCCAGGCTGACTCCTCTCCTCTGAAGGGGGTCGGCTCTTATGTGCTTCAGGGGGAAATGCGGCCCGGTTGGCCCCAGTTGGTCCCGCTCAGCCCCTCCGCCATGTCCTGCCTCCCTGTGGCCGTTTCATGCATTACATTATATTAATTCAGCAGACACATATATCCAAAGCGATGTATATATTCCTGGGTCTGCCGGTTTCTCAACTGGCCTGGGGTATCCTCGCTGTCACTCTTGGGTGATCGGGAGGGGGGAGGCTCACTGCTCAGAACCCAGATAAGCGGCAGGAAATGGATGATGTACATTTTTGAGAAAGCAGGGTCAGTCAGGTTAACGGCCTTGATCAAGGACCAATCGATGAAAACATGCTGCCCACCATGGGATTGGAACTGGCAAGCTACTGGTCCCAGACACAGCTTTCTGACTCACTGAGCCACACAGGGCCAATCCCGATTCCCCCATCCCCCCCGTATTCCACATTCGCCAGTCGTATACCATCCCACACAGGTTAGCGATTGTGCTTGACTGCTCTGGGGCAGCAAGGGGCATTGGAGGGGCGCCATCAGTCTGCGGCCACGTGCTTCCTGACTATCGCACACAGCACTCCAGAAGCTGTATTTTCTGTATGACACAGCCGCTGGACTGGCTCAGACATGCACGGCTCTCATGGCAACCTCCCTCTAAGGAGACGTACTAAGGGGCGGGGCAAAAGCAGGGGGGAGGGATCAGCAGGCAGCATGGCAGCATCACCATGGAGATGGGGCTCGACTCCGGCAGGTGCCCGGCATCCCCCTCCGAAAGGGCGTGTATGAGATGTATGTATGAGGTGAATGCCGTCACCACGACTCCCAAAGCTTGCACGCAAACAGACGTCATTCTCATTAGCTCCTGAAGGGGGCGCCTGCTACTCCTGACTGAGGGCCATGGTGCCATGATCACCACGGCACCATGTGTACGGAAAATGTTACAGGGATGGTGACACCTACGATGTCCTGCATGCTGCCTAGTGTGGGGGCTCAGGAAGTTTATTTTTAATTTACACGATACTAATTTACACGATTGATTTTAAATGTGCAGAGAGAAATGATCTCGCTCTTTTGAGTCAAAGGTCTTCGATACACATGAAGGAATGAGGTAATTTCACTGAGGATCTGTCTGTCATAATGAAACAGGGAAATATTATTTTGCTGCCTGAGGGCTGGTTCCACGCTTGCTTTTGACAGTACAGTACAGCGTTGCTTCAGGGCTCTGCGCTGGGGGCCACGGTGACTGTGAAGGATCTCGCACCGATCCATATATGTGGCCCCCGCCTCAGGCACATCCTTCCCAGCATCCCTCCTGGGTGACAGCCGGCCGCTCAGGGGATTGTCTGAGAGGACTGGGGAGACCGGGAGAGCAGGAACAGGCCGCCATGTTGGCGCCATCACTGAGGGCGGGGCCTCGGCGCTGTGGCTGGGGCATCGTCCCACATCACACTTTCCGCCGGCGGCCACCTCCCCACTGGAGGGATTTCCCTGCTGAAAAACCACCAGCTTCCAGGTTCTCGAAGAAAAAAAATCTGCATCCCAGGATGGAGCCAGTGATGGAGGGTGACTGTCAGGCGGCTGCCAGCTCATTCCTGCACCTCACACTGCGCCGAACAGCCTCCATTTCTGACATTGAGCTCCATTTCCTGCCCTCCGCAGGCCCTGGCTCCCCCCCCCCCTCCCCCCACGGTAAACAGAACCCCCGTCCCTCCCACCTGCATCCGCACCGCTATCAGCCGGCACCTACTGCCTCTCCGGGGCCCCCCACTGGCAGGCCGGCCTCCCCTCTCCTTGACAGACAATTACATTAGAAAACTAATGTGCTGAAAATGGCACGATGCCGGGGACTTTGTTTGCCTGGCTGTTGCTAGGCAACCACGATGCAGAGGAGGCGGAGCCCATCCAGGCGCAGGTGGCGGAGTCGGCTGAGGCTGCGGGCCGCCGAACACCAACTGCGGGCAGACCTTACCGCTTCCTCGTCCCCTACCGCCCAGCCACCACGACATGTCAGTGAAGACCTCTTTCACACATCTCCATCTTCTCGGAACATGGCTTTCATTCCGGCTCATTTCCATGGCGATCTGAGAATGCAAATAAAAAGAAATAATCTCCCTGTATAGTGGCATTTACTGTATGGCCTAAATAGTGTACGCCCCGCTTCCCTTAAACACAACCTCCCCCCACCCCGTATTGTTTTGCTGGGTAAACTCCATAGCATTGACTTTCGCTAAAGTCTTTTTATGAAGTTCTAATCTTCCCCGACCTGTTAGTCAGGTATGAGTCAGGTGCGGATCGCACTTATGCAGGAGGTGGGAGTTGTTTCTGCAGAAAGCGACGGCAGCAGAGGGAGCTAGGGACGCTCCTTACCCCCCCCCCCCCCGGAATATGATGACAGGACCTGGTTTAATGCACCTCTCAGCGGTTTCTGCACGGTCATTTTTTGCAGAGCCCGAAAGGCTCGTTCTCTGAGGGGGCCCGGCGTGTTGACAACAGCTAAGTGACCGTGCGGCGCCCGTGGCAGTGGCACGTGGACAGGGCCTCATCTCCGTCCCGGCGGATCTCTGTCAGGCTGGCAGCCCGAGGTCCGCGGGGATTGGGAGCCCGGCCTGTCGGTCTATGAACGAAGAGCTGGATGTGTCTCGCCAGCCTGCGTTCATCTCTCATATATGAGCAGATGGACATACCCAGAGGTCTCCCCATGTGGGGTCTCCTCACGCGGGGTTTCCTCACGAGGGGTCTCCTCACACAGGGTCTTCCCATAAGGGGTTTCCTCTCGCTGCCGGTCCCACGCCTGCTGCTTCCTCCAAACACAGATCACCACATGCCGTGATCCGGTGCTCCCCAGGGCCCCCGTAATTCACCGATCTCGCCGATAATTAACACCAACTCATTAGGAAAACGAGGGTGGTGATCGATTGCGGTGAGAATTCGGCACCCCCTCGCTCCCCGGACCCGGACCTCCTTCCTGGAGAAGGAGGACCTCGTCATCTTATGGGGAGACCTCCAGGGAGCAGGTAGATGGAGGACAGAAATAGTCTTTTCAGTCTTCCAGACTTTACCTGCCATAATTATTCAGAATTCTGAATTTACTGCTTAATTAGACTGTTAATTAGATGTGCTGCACTGGATAAAGTGGGTCAATTTTCCTGTGAGCCAGAAAACTTTTGTCCATTCTGTGAAATTGGCTTTAGGCCCATGTTGGGGTATGAGTAGGTAAGTGGGGGCCGTCTCCCGCTTCGTCTCTCCCCTGCCCCCGGCGCAGCCCCTTTGGGCTTCCCCCCATGGGCTCCTCTAAAAGCGACACGCACACAGAGGGCGTCCTCGGAGTAAGTAGGTCTGCGGAAACTGGGTTGCGAAGCAACGGCTTAATTGCTGGAGGCGTCTGTAAAGGGGTCGAGTCCCCAGCTCCCCTGAGGCGTCTGTAAAGGGGTCGAGTCCCCAGCTCCCCTGCAACAGAGAGCGATGACACGAACGTCAGCTGTACGTCAGCACCGTGTGAAGCGTTTTGGTGGGGCGGCCCAGTGCGGCCTAGCAGGTCCTGGGTTCAAGTGGATGTGCTTTGAGCTCTCTGATTCCTGCCCCCCCCCCCCACAGTAAGCTAGATAAGCTACTAAACAGCAGTGCGGACATGCCCCATATTTACCGCCCATATTGACCAGGTCCTGAAGATCTGCTGACCCTCTCACTCCACTTGGTCTCTTTCCCCGCCTGCTCAGCAGTTTGACTTTTTTTCAGAGTTTTTTGTTACCTAAGCATCACAGAAGTACAAGCCGGGTATTTTATGTCTGTCACTGAACTGAACTCGGTTGTCCCTGAGATGTCACCCCGTCAGATGAATGCGGATGGATCCTGGGCTAGGGGACGGTCTCTGACAGAGCCGGGACTGTGGACTGCGCTCAGGTGCATCGGAGGTGCGTCCCAGCGGCCCGGGAAGACCTTCGCACGTCAAGGCAGCGTGGAGGGGGGGGGTCCGGGGTGACCGTGCATAACACCTCATTATTTGTCAGCATGCCACTGCAGCGCTGGTAGCTGAGTGGCCGTGATTAATCCAATTTAAGGCCATTTAAACAATTACAGGCCCGTAAAGCTTAGCGCTACAGTACTTCCTGTGGAGGCTGGCAGAGGGGCGGCCCGATTTACCACAAGGCGCGCAATCGTTACTCCGCTCCGCGGGGGGTTCTCCTGCAGCCGGGAGGGGGGGGAACGCGGTGATTCGCTGGACTGCCGAGTTTGCACTCGACTTTATCAGGTATAGCAGTGGCTGTGAGGTGTGAGTTGGGCTCGCAGATGCGTGTGGGTCCCCCGAAGGACTTGAGGCTGAACATCTGAAAGTGAAAGTGAAAATAATTTATTTTCTGCTGGTTTACGACCCCCTTACATTTCTGTTTGCATCTGGAGAAAAATGGAAACGGTTAAACATGTGAAATTACCGATCAACCCCCTGCCCCCCCCAGTCTTTTTTTGTGTATGACGTAAACCACCAGTACTGATTGTGGGGAAAGTGTGTGGGATGACTAGTTGTCCAAGATTACTGCTGCTAAATTTAAGTTATTGCTGATTTGCTGTCGATTTTTTGAGTCTCTTCCTTTTGTGCTTGGTTGTGCGCCCTTCTGGAGTTTTTGCACATATCTGGTTCCCCTGTTCTCTTATTACCTCTATAACTTTACTGTTCCTTATTTATTGCATATTTACTATATTGTAACTTTGTCTTACTGCTTTTCATTATTATCATCATGGCAGAGTTGACCACCTCGCATTTTACTGCAGGTCACAATTGGACTGTGTACCTTGCATGTGACAAATAAAACCCTTGAATCTGTGGCTTTCAGGGACCATGCTGATACATCTGCATCCACAGAGGACGCATGAAACCTGCTTAGCCGTGTTGTTGCTGTTCCCCTGCATGTGCAACTCAATTGTGTCTGGGACACATGGCAGAATCCGCTTTTTATAAATTTCAGCCTCTAAGAATATTTTCCTTTAGTCCGGAAGCGGCTTTATAGACTTGCGAGGAATCTAGCTTCTTAAGATTCACCGGTGGCCCAGTCGACCCAGTTAAAGATCTACACACGGCATTCCGATGCAGCTCCCCCACGTGACCTGGTCTGACACTCAGCCTCCATGTCGCCGCCCCGCAGGCAGACCCACAGGGGCGAGATATTGCCATCCGGCCCTTCCTGGAGCACTGTGAGAACACGCATATGACCATTTGGCTGGGCATCGTTTATGCCTACAAAGGCCTTCTGATGGTGAGTATGCCGACAGGGTACCCGTCAACGGGGCGCCCTTCTGCTCGCTCCAGTGCACGCACCCATATTGATGGCCTTCTTCTTTTCACCGTGAAAGCTGCCAGTTACCGACTGGAGTGGATAAATGTATGCTAGGGGTCTTTGGTTAAGAAACAGCACGTTAATGACGTCTTAGCTTCAGATCGTTAGCTACAGAATGTGCGACATTTTGGAGGGAAACGAGGGCTTGACGTCCACAGGAAACCTGCAGTTTCCACGGTAACTCAGCACGTCTCCTGCCCTAACTGTCATGGCTTTCGGTCCCTGAGATCCATCGCTGGGGAACTGCATCATAATTCGGCAGTAATCTATATCCCCCCCCCAGCACCCCCCAATTCATCAGCACCTCCGAGAGAGAGCACTCCTGTTTCCCAGAAGTCTCCCTGGTGCCACGTCACCAAAGACCTGCCACCAGAACTGTGACGGTCCCAAAACATCGCCGTCTGCCTCGGATGGCTTGCCTCGATGCCCTGGCGTAGCTGACTGAGGTGGTGAATAATTTAGGGCTCAGCTCCCGTTATAGAGACTGAGTGTAAGATAAACTGGGACGTGGACGTCTGTATGCAGCGTGTCCTGGTGGATCATGGTGAGTCATTTTCCCAGAGTACAGGAACACATATTTCAGAGGCAACTAATGTCCGGAGCCTGTCCCCAGACTCATTTTGTGGGTAGTCCACAAAAATTCCAGAGATTAAGCAAAACCAATGCAAATAAACAGAAGTCTCCAACTAGCCTGTAAAATCATTCGAAGGCCGCTGTTGTAGCTGCCATTCACCAGTTAATGTGCATGGTGTTTTTACTGTAAGCCTCTGATGTGAGATAAGCTAATGCTGAGCTGACATGCTCTTGCTGTGTTTTTATTGGCCGTCAACACACACACGCTCAACTTGCCTTCCAATTGGCTGCTTGATGGCATTGTTTGCTCCGCCCCTTCCAGCTGTTTGGTTGTTTTCTGGCCTGGGAGACCCGGAACGTGAGCATCCCGGCGCTGAACGACAGCAAGTACATCGGCATGAGCGTCTACAACGTGGGGATCATGTGCATTATCGGAGCCGCCGTGTCTTTCCTGACGCGCGACCAGCCCAACGTGCAGTTCTGCATCGTGGCCCTGGTCATCATCTTCTGCAGTACCATCACCCTGTGCCTGGTGTTCGTGCCCAAGGTACAAGAAGTTGACTGGGGTTTAGGGTTGGGTGCTGATGCCAAACCATGACCTTATATCAACTTTAAGTTGTTAAAATTAGCAATATATAGTTGTTATATTATCCATACACACATCCATCATGAACAAAAATGTTAACGTTAACTAGGACAAACATTAATACTTGTTAAATAGATGACAGAAAAGTGGACATGCATGGTTTTCATCGGACAGCAACAATTTAAAAAATATATTGTGTGCAAATATAATTCAATGGATATTTGAAATGGATATTTAAAAGCAAAACTACTGTAAAATGTCTTCACATGTGCATTCCAACTGTAATTTTCCTTGGCATTAATAAAAGCTATCTATCTATCTATCTATCTATCTATCTATCTATCTGTCTGTCTGTCTGTCTGTCTGTCTGTCTGTCCGTCCATTCATCCAGCACAGCGTGCATAGAATGCATATTCATAACTTTAAATCAGAATGCGTCTTGCTTTCAGCTGGCCATGAACAACATGTACTTTATTTCTGTGTTAGCTTGGGGGGGGGGGGTTATGCCTTACACACATGCCGACGTCCGTCATTCCTGAATTCCCTGCGTGTGGCGGTATTGCCCGCATTTTATGAACCCTCCTGTCGGCCGCAGTTGATCACCATGAGGACGAACCCGGACGCGGCCACACAGAACCGGAGGCTGAAGTTCACCCAGAACCAGAAGAAGGAGGACTCCAAGACATCCACCTCGGTCACCAGTGTCAACCAGGCCAACACCTCCCGGCTGGATGGTCTGCAGACTGACAACCATCGGCTCAGGATGCGGATAACGGAGGTAACTCCTCACGCAACCCCCGCGGGCTGCTGGGATTATGGGATCACGCCCGCGGCATTCCCTGAGAGCCCCGCTCTTTGTCATCGACACAGCTGAGGTACACAGACAGGGACGAGGCGACTGATTCTCTGAGCTACCAACGATAATCGAGTGTTCTGAGGGTTAGCTATGGATCAGGAGTCGGTTCTACAGCCGGCAGACCCCGTCTGAACCTTCTGCTTTGTCCCATGTGCAGCTTGACAAGGAGCTGGAGGAGGTGACGATGCAGCTGCAGGACACGCCGGAGAAGACGCCCTACATCAAACAGAACCAGTACCAGGACCTCAACAACATCCTCAGCATACGCAGCATCAAAGGTGAGCGACCGCAGGCTGACAGCAGACCGAAGGCCAGGTAGTGGAGAACCTCCACTGTGCCTGTGAGTTACTGCCACGCAGGGGTGTAGGATCAGCGCATGGGAGCTGAAAACACAATTACACACTTAGACATTCTCACTTATTGGAAGATCGGTGAATGTGCTGTTAGTGCAGCATCATCATCGAACGCACCTCCGAGAAACCCCCCTCCGCTCTGGTCCCCCGGGAGCGCCACGCACACGTAAACCTGTCATCATAAAATGGAATGTGATATAATCCCAAGGACATCCTGAAGCTAACCGGTCCCTCATTAAGCGGGTGAGATTTAGCCGGTAAAAAAGACGTAGCTGACCTGTCAGACACGATGCGCGCGACTCGTTAATCGTCCTGTGTCTCCCCGGCACTCCAGATGACAAGCACACATGGATACAGACATACACAGTGCGCCCCGCCGGCTCTTAGTCAGGACGCCATCTGTGGTGTAAACGTAGCCCTGCATCCCGGCATGATGCTCGGTTCCGCCCACCGGCGTCTGTCAGTCCGTTTGTTTTCCCTCCGCACCCCCTGACCCGCTCTCTCCAGGCCCCAGTCACGCCCCTTCCACGGAGACGGGCATTTTCAGAGTGTATGTCTGCCACCCTTGAGTTCGTCTGGCTCTTGGGGTCTTTGGATGCTTCAAGGGAAGAGAGCAGAATACGGTATGAGTGGTTACCATGGCAACAGGGCTTTGGGGGGAGGGGGGACCCCGAAAGGCAGCGTGTGGCATCTCAGCGCCCCCTCACCTTTCCGGGCTTTGCTTTGAGTGTGTATATGTTTACTTTTCTGAAATGGGATCAGCGGAACAGTGAGAGGTAAATAGTGGTGGCGGCCTCTGCTGGAGAGGCAGGCTAGCGCTCCAGTCAGTACAGCCCTCCAGACGGCCCTCCACATCTTTAGCATTCCGGGGGCAAAGTGAGGGTTGGGTTAGACATTGGGGGGGCCGTCTTCTAAAGGGCTGAGATGGGTGAATGCTCAGTCGGTGTGGGGCATGTCAGAGGCAGCTTTTGGGAAAGTGTGACGGGTCGCCCCCTCCTGGCCGCTGCCTCGTGTGTCTGTGTGTGTGTGCTACAGTTATGTAATGGTTCTCCAGCAAGCAGCATTTCTACAGAGGGTTACAGAGTCATTTTCTAAATGCGAATCTGACAGCTCTGTGCTGCGGAAGTACAGTTTGAAAGAGGTGATTTGGACTAATCACCACGCATTCACAGGCAGATTTCCTTTTTCAAAGTTTCTCAAAAAGTCTCTGTGTGCAGAACTTGACTGATTTTTATAAGTCTCTTTTCTTGTTTTGCTTTTTTTTTTAATTGGCAAACAAAATTTTGGATTTTCTGCATGCAGGAAAAAATATTTACAATATTGCTGTAGCGGGGAATTTTCAGACTCTCTCGCAGAGCCATCAGTAATTAAAGTGTTTCATTACACACTACAGAACCCCATGGTAGAGCAGCCATAATTAGAGCAAAGAATTTTATGGATGCATGTTATCAGTCTGTCATCGATAGGCCCTCTTGGGAGCAGCGGATCCCAGTCAGACCCAAAATAGCCCCATCCAATAGCAACGGCCACTGGGGCGGCAGTGGGCGGGATTGTGGCAGCACATCCTCAGCTCCAGCAGCCTCCTGCTTTTGGGGCCATATGCACTTAAATCTGAAGGAAGCGCAGTATGAGGTCACCAAGAGAGGCACCGTGTAAGGACAGTAAGAGAAGCAGTGCATGATGACAAGGAGAGAGGCAGCGCATGAGGACGGCAGGAGAGGCAGCGGGTGAGGACAGCAGGAGAGGCAGCGTGTGAGGACAGCAGGAGAAGCAATGTGTGAGGATAGCAGGAGAGGTAGCGTGTGAGGACAGCAGGAGAGGCAGCGTGTGAGGACAGCATGTGAGGACAGCAGGAGAGGCAGCGTGTGAGGACAGTAGGAGAGGCAGCATGTGAGGACAGCAGGAGAAGCAACGTGTGAGGACGGCAGGAGAGGCAGCGTGTGAGGACGGCAGGAGAGTCAGCGTGTGAGGACGGCAGGATAGGCAGCGTGTGAGGACGGCAGGAGAGGCAGCGTGTGAGGACGGTAGGAGAGGCAGCG
>JAODLC010000050.1:9194986-9216871 GCA_026781145.1 Hippopotamyrus pictus
GGTGGGGGGGGGGGGGGGGGGTCAGGGGTGCAAAAACATGTCGTATTTAAAATCGTACAAACTAAATAAGACGTCTGATCAGAGTGCTGCTCCTCAGTGTCGCACGCGCGTGGACAAGGTGTGTGATCGCCGTGAAGCCCAGGATGTTCAGTAATAATATGCACAAGTGGGGTTTTACACGCCCCTGAATTTGCACCGTTCCTTTAAAAAAAAAAAAAATTAAAAATGAGAGAACAACACAAGACGCCATGGCACTTAAATCAGTCTCATGTTGAATCCTCCCGAATGAGCGTCAGGACATTGCGGTCCCGGAAACGGAACGCACCCCGGGAGGTGCGTCACGGCCAGTGAGATCGAGACCCAAGACAGTCTTCCGGGCAGTCGGGTGACAACGGGCCCCATCCTCGAGCGGCCGACGCCCTAGGAGCCTCCAGTGGCAAACGCCGCCACCCCCATCACAAACCTTTCTATGAGGAGGCCGCTGTGTGCATGTGCAATATCCCTAGCTGTCCGTTTCCGAAACCCGCAGCACAAACCTGACCGCGGTCGATTTGGACTCCGCTGACCTTTATGCGTTCCCAACGACTTTGCAGTAGGTGAAATATCCCAAGAAGGAAGCATAAAGCTCGAACAAAATGGAACCTGTCAGGCCGTCATCACCGGACAACTTGCATTTTTTTTTTTATATATTTGGTGCATATCAGTGTGACTTTGATAAGGTTTTGATAGGAGTCTTTTCTATAGAAAAATTTTAGACAGTCTGTTTATGGCTGGTCAGAAAAATGCCCGCTTTGAATTCCGACTGCAGCTCAGTCTCCCGGAATCGCTCATTTATGTGGACATTAGCCCGAAATTTCCAGTGGGAAATCTCTGTTGCGATCGTTCTTTAATAAAGTTCTTGTCCAACTGAGGTGAACAACACAAAATAATTCGTTGCTATGATGGATCAAATGACACTTGGTAACAGGGGAAAGATGCTTCTCACTAAGAAATAATTTTCGGGGCCTAAAATCGAAGCTAACACATTAATTAGCACACGCTGATTAGGCCTGAGACACAGTTCCTGCCTTTTACTTTGTCAGCTGTATCACATGAACAAAATGTAACCGAAAAACACGTCCTGAATAAGCTAGTTTGGAAATAGACCAGTTTTGTTATCGGTGTCTTGGTTTTTGTTTAAGAACTCTGTTGAACGCTGCGCCTGTTGTCTTGTCTAGTCACTGGCCACAGGATATGCTCACGTTGGCTGGAAAGAAAAGAGAAAACATTATACGGTTCCAAGGCGTCTGTAAATTGTCTGTAACCGGTAAACGTTTTTCTGGGGCTCGGAGCTTGACGCAGAAGCAATCCGGATTACCGTGGGGACACATCTGTGGAGGGCTGACTGGTCCACCTCTGCTGCAAAACCAGGCAGATTGAGGAGGGATGCTGGAGAAGGAGGACAGCGACGGCGAAGAGGTGAGGATGGAACAGCTGCATGGCGCGGACCAGCCTCTCAGAGTCGCCCCTACCCCCCCACCGTGGACAGAGGACAAAAGAACATTTATAATGCAGCACAACACAGACCTCTACCAAGCCAAGGGTTCCTCTCTCTACCGACCAGAAATGCACGGACACTTGTAACGAAGTGCCACGCGGCCGTTTGTTGTTCCCTCAGACACATTTTCTATATAACATTTGTGATTGTGTACATTTGCTGATGATACTCTGATGGTGTCGATTGTATGGAATCTTTGGTATTTGGCTTCCTCGAGATGGCATGAAATAATAATAATAAAAAAACGACGTTTAATTCGTATAAAGTTACCTCTGTTTTTGCCGATTTCCAACGGTCTTTCACACTGAGCCGTGAGCCACCATTACGGAGCCATTCGGCTCAGCCGTTCACCCCCGAGTTTATCCTATAACAGCCCCAGGGACAAGGGATGCTGGCAGGGGCAAATCGGTGACCCTCCGAGCCGAAGTTCTGATCCATTCGTCCGAGTCGCTCCAGCACTCTTGCCCATGAGGCGTGTACACCAGTAGCACAGACTCAATGCCACGCGACGCATAAATCACGCAAGCGACGAATTACGCTGGCCAGGAATCATGCTTGACGTTATCCTACACATCTAGGATGCACAAGAGGATGCCCATAAATGTTTCTGATGCCAAAAACTGTACATTTTCGAAGGACTATGAATCTACCGGTCTTCTGTAACTTAATTTTGTGTTTTGTCCCCCCCCCCCCCCCACCCCACTCTTTTTTTTTTTTAAGAGATAAAGGATCTGGAGCATTGGACTTTGTGATAGATCAAGGGCTCATAGTACCTCCAAATCTGCTTCTCAGTTATGTTGTGCAATAGCCGGCCATTTTTAATTTTGGACACGTGTCAGTTCACCGGACCTTACGTCCATCTCCGACATTAATCATCGTCCATGTTTATTGACACCCAACATCATGCCTCCTAAGGATTAAGGGGAGATTTGCAACTCATTCTAATATACAGTATCTGTATCTATGTATTGTATAGTAGATAGTGATAAAGAGTTGTATAATATGAATACTACACAGTCACTCCATCATCCCAGCATCCATTAAGGTCTATTTTAGCTCAGTGCGCTAATTTACGTGTCTCAATGTAATGGACTGGCATTACTTTACACATCATGTTTAAATAAAGTGGAAATGAAAAATGTTTACTTCAATATTTATTTGGTCTGCACCATCCATCTTCAGAAGCCAGTATCAGAAGGCAAACCAGACGGTTAAGAAATGTTAAGCTTCATTAGATGTGAGACGGATGTTTAGTGAACCTCTCACCCTGGATAGGAAAACTCGCTTGGTGTCTTGGCTGCTGTCATGGGATTTGAGCTTGACGTACATCACTGAATGCCACATTTTATAGACAATATTCATAAGAATAGGAGACAGTACAAAAGCAGTGGTTTGGTTATGATCAGACTCTGGATTTTCTGTGCACTTTCATATCGTCTAGCTTTGTTGTAAATATGAAAGGAATTCTCTATAGGTGACAAGGACTTGAGACTATACACCCTTAAAAGATATCTGTAAACATGTTCTGTATATCCCACAATGTTCATGAGTGCTGCTGTTGCTGGTGCAGTTTTAACATTTAAACAATTTCCCTTGAATAATGAACGTGTGGGGTGGAGTTTGTTTATTATAAAATAAAACGCTTTGTTTTCCACTTGAATAAGTACGCAGGAAATCTTTGGTTTTTTTGCATCAGAGAAACAGATACGCTTGCATAAGGAGCTGAGGGTGTGATTTGCAGTGGGCATGCAGGGTCAGCCTGCATAAAGTGCTCCTGAGCTTTTGGGGCAGGACCATGCTCAAGAACCCAGCAGTGATAGGACCATTTTGTGAGCCCACAACCATCTGAAAATGGGCTCACTGAACTCTAAATCTTTCAGATGTTTAAGAAAATTTCACACAAATAAAAAGATAAATAAACATTAATAAAACATAAAGTTAGTCACGTGCACGTCGGATGATGGCATGTAAGCCACGTGTAACTCAACGGGCTCATTTCCGATATACAAAACGGAAAACAACGGAAACACAACTATGCATGTATGAATGAGTGTCAGGAAGACATGTGCTGCCAGGAGTCAGGTGACCCGCAGTGATCTAACTGAGCTCGCAACAATTTGACCAATCAGACACTGGAGTCAGGAGTCAGTGCCCAGGAAATGCCTGTGTACATTTCACCAAGATTTTTTCATTTAATGGACCCCTAAGTCTTGGGAGGCCCCTTGTGTGCAGGATTAGCCCCTACCGGGTGCCCTACACAGGCATAACACCTGTCTGACACCAGGAATCTCATAACCAGAAGATGTATAAAATCAATCCAGCACCCCTTTCAGTCAAGATGACATTTATATACCACAGCGTAGCCCGAAAGACCTGAAAGATGCAGCAGCTACCAGCGAAGGAACCTAATGGCGTCCATGATGCTCTCAGCTGTGACCACTTGGAGCCGGAAGATGCCATCGATTTCCGTTCTCATTTCCACGGGGGGGTAATAAGTGTCTCCACTGCCACCCTGAGAAACAGCCGAACTCGGAGCTTCTCTCTGCAACCGGTCCAATTTAAAGGAATGTGTTACGGCCACTGCAGTAACGCTCCGATCGTCATTCGATAACGTTTAAGTGTGGTGCGACATTTTAATGATACACGGGGGACATGGGCCAATGTGGATGTCGCCCTTCTTATGACCTTCCGACAATGAATGATAATTAGCATGACTGGGAGGGGCAGTGTGAAAAGATTAGCAAATCCTGGGGATCTTTAACCTTAAAAGCGGGGGTGTAGATAGAAATTCTAGGTCCCCTGATAAAATGTCACCTTGGACTCCATTATCTACCAGGGTTTCCAGGTCCATGTTTAAATGTCATGAGTCAGCCAGTCGTGAGCACAAAGAACTTCCCCACTATGGCTGTTCTGGGAGCAGAGGTGTGTCTCCTAACAGCCGAACAGGAAGGAGGTAAGTAACAGGCTGCGATGGCACTCCCTACGGGGGGGGGGGGGGGCAGGACACCAGCGACACTCCGGACCCATATCAAACCGTCTTGGCTGACAGCTTGATGTTCAGCGTCTGTGTGAGACGACCACCTAGAGGTGCAGCCTTAGAAGGTGACCTAACCAAAAGCAGGACTGGAAAATGTGTGATCGGTGCCAAGATCTCACAGGGGACAGCGGGGACGCCTCGCCGCGGCTGCAGCAGACAGGACTCCCTCACATATTAAGCCACACATGACACGCCTGGGATTAGCAAAGACTAACAACTTCAATTTTCAATCTGCCGTGACTCACGCCAGTACGGCAGACTACCACGGCTTACAATCACCTGCCGACGATGATTAATTAAGTCAGCTGGCCTTTAATCACCAAAGATCCATATCTCAGAGCTCAAAAGCTGATTGGCTATTCCTGAATGGTCATTTTTTTTCCCCTTAGTCCTTGGGCAGGTGTGTGTGTGAGCGCTGCTGCTGGTCCCGCTACTGGAGTTTTGAGCAGTAAACCAACCTCCCTCCACACACTTCCAAGCCACGTCCGGATATCAGCGGTCAAAGTCCCTCTACTATACCTTAGCAGCTTTCGGACATGGTAATTTAACTGCTTAGTCAATATTTTTACCCAAACTCCTTTACCCAATCTGACTTACTTTGTTTACCACCAGTGAAAGCCTACAGAATGCAAGAGCTTAGCATGGGATTTAGAATGATGAAGCCCTCATTAACCCATCAGGTGGCTTCTCCTCTATCAACCGCCATTTTACTGTCCTATAGACATGTACCTCAACTCTAGCCCCGGTAAGCACTGTACGACCATCTAGAAATAAGGGCTCCAGTCATATTTACATAACCTTTGATTTATTTTCCTGCTTCACAACAATATACAAAACCGGTCTAGCCCTAACCAAGGACATTCTGGTATTTTCTAAAATGTCCGTAGATGGGTCTCCTTATCTGGCCCGACGAGACGGCAACCGCTGCCAGCAGAGAGCAGAGCCCTACAGAGCCAGGCTGTTGACGTTGAATATTTTGACGGCGTGGTCAGCGCCAGCGCTGGCTAGCTGGAGCCAGCCACTGTCCCCAGCCTCGTCCTCGTGGCCGCTGCGTCCCCTCCTGGACCTCCAGCGGAGTCTCTTCACCGTCAGGGTGTGACTTTGGCTGGGGTGGGGGTGTGGCATTAAGGAGGAACGGTACAAAATCTGGACAGACGTGGCTGCCCCCCTGCTTCGCCTAAGACAGACACGGTCCTGGGTCAAAGTTAACCAATGAGACTTTAGCCCCACCTATTCAGTATTCACTATCAGCCAATGACAGCAAACACTGGTCGGCTAAGCATATTTCAAACCATGTTACACTGTTAAACCACAGGGGAAGGCTGTGTGTGTGTGTGTGTGTGTGAGTGTGTGTGTGTCTCCTTAAGATCGAGAGAAGCGCCTTTAAATACTGAACTTAATTACCAAAAAGGTTGCCCCTTATATTTCCAAATAAGGCAGTGAAGCGGGTCATACTGCGGGACAGAAAAGCTATATACAAACCTCCCGGAGGCAGCGGCAAACAGGCGCAGATGCAGAGTGGGACACTGAAGAGGCACCTTTGTCCAAACACTGCATCCAGTGAGCCGAGTAATTCCAGCTCGCAGCCGTCGCTCAGCAGAGCGGCATCGCCACGGGAGAGCTCCACGCAAGCGGCGAGCGCGTCTTGGCTAAGAGCACTGCGCTACGCGGCTAACGATACATTCTTAAAACAGCCTCTGTCCTTTGGAAGAAAACTCCGGAATCTTGAGGGTACGAACCACTTAACTTCAAAGCGCTAAAACAAATGACCTCATTTTTCTTTTTTGCTATTCATCTTGTAGCGCTTCTATTTTACCCCCGAAAAAAATCATGGTTCTTCAAGAAATTAGCCAGAGAAACTTGGTACAGCAGCTGTAAGCAGTGACTTAAGCTCTAAGCATGTTTAGTTAATAGTTTTTTGTATCGATAATTACTAAATGAAGTAGGTTGCACATAATGAAGTGTGACTTTCATTTAGTGTTATTCCTGTTTAAATGGAGATAAGATAACAACACTGCCACACTGCATTAAATCTGGGGGTGGTCTCTCTGCAGCCCCAGGGTGGGGCTCAAACACTTCCCCACCTCCTCCTGCTTTAAGTAGGCTTCATTTGGGGTCAAAGACAGCCCTGCTGAACCTGTAAATGACCATGACAGAGAGATGGTGCCAGTGAGCTGGATTCGGAACCTACATCTGGGAGAGATCGTTTGACAGGGCTGAATTAGAATTAGGTAATCAGTGGTCGTTGTTGACACACCACAGCACACAGTGTACAACAACGAAATGTGTCCTCTGCGTTTAACCCATATGTGACAATGTGACACAGCAGGGGGCAGTTAATTCAGCGCCCGGGGAGCAGTGCTTGGGGGTGGTACCTTGCTCAGGGTACCTCAGTGGTGCCTTGCTGGTCTGGGATTTGTACCTGCAACAGGGTGACAGGGTTGGTCGCGACCCATAACATACCAGCAGCCATAACAGGTAGCTGAGGACCCCAGGTCTGGCCTATGCTCTGCCTGTCCAAAAACCAGCACAGGGCACATGACCTCCAGTATCCCCTGCACAGACCCCCGGCCACCTGACCACAGAATCTCTCATCAGCAGCAAATCCGACCGAGCCCCACCATTCAATAAACGATTAATTGGCTAATCACGGTGTGCAGATGGCAGAGTAAAACGGGCGTGTCGAAAGGCTGGGGGGCCTCACAGAGGGTAGACAGGGGACTGAAGTGACGGAGACCGCGCTGCATCCAGGGAGCCAAGGATACGAGCTGTCCAGCTCTCCACGTGCGGTCCAGTCTCCTCCAGCAGATGGGTCTGTCGGGGGTCTCCACGTAAACAGCGCGATTCTCCCGCTCTCCAGTCCCACAGCCAGGAGGTAACTGGGGGAAGACAAACATAAGAGGGCAGCCGTAGGAAGAAAACCAAGAAGGAAGGAACCGGTGGGGAAGAACGGACCGACCTTTTCCTGCAACAACTCCAAACGTGGACTTAACAGAAAGTCAGTCTATTAGTGCCACACACTGCAGATATATCAAACGTAATGGTGTCGAGTCCTTATAACACGCAGCATGCAGGTCCGGGGAAATTGAAAAGGGTTATTTCATTGTAGCAGAAATACTGCAGCCGATAAACGCATCAGCTCTAACTGTTTACTAGCTCCGTGCTCTGGGCCGACCTCAGTTAAAGTGAAGTGGTCAGAAATCGATCGACGCATTTAATGCGCGTCGTAGCGCACCAATTAATTTTTTAACGGGAAAATCGGTGCTCGGGGAAAGGCCGCACGGAGCTGCCGCGCTCACGGTCCGGAACGCGACGTGGGCGTGACCTGAAGGGGCGGAGCCACGCGGCGATCGCCAACCTGCTGTCGCGGCAGGAGACGGGGCAGAAACTGACGGCGGTGCAGGAGTCGCCGACGTCCAGGATGGAGGAGCAGGGACTGAGGGAGGCGGGGCTGCTTTCCCCAGTGGCATGGAGGCGGCTGCAGTCGCCCCAGACGATGACCTGCGGTGTTGGATAGGGGTCAGATAACCCGCCCACAAGCTCCCAAGCTCACCAATCAGAAGCCTCAACAGAAAAAGTAGGCTTATCCAAGTCAAAACTTTTATGACTCTCTTTAGCTACTGGCATCTTCCGGAGGGGGACGCCTGCAAGCAACCCAATAAAATGCTTTCAAAACGACGGAATGATGATTAATGAAACTCCTGGAAAGGTGTTTTCCACGTACCGTCACCACAGAAATGCCCCCTAGTGGATCTGGGCCTGTCGGCCGTTACCTTCTTATCCCGGCTTGATGTGACGAAGTACTTGCTGTCTGGGCTCCAGTCACATGACCAGATGATGCGGGCATGTACCGACGTGTTCTTACTCGTGTGGGCGCAGAGGGCGAATGTGGGCTCTGCGGAGACGCAACGTGTCACTGGGGGAATGCAGCTTCTCAGAAAGCCCCGCCCCCCCCGAGGCGGGGCTTGGGCTCAGTGACCAACGAGGCGGCCACACCTGCCTCCCCTCCCACATTTATATTCCACAGATCAGGCAGCCTTAATAAAGAGAGACTCTGGTTAACAGGAGGAGGGAGGAGTAGGTGAACGCCTGCCGATATGGGACAGCCGCTCAATTTCGGGGCTGGCAGATCCATTTGGCCTGGCTGCGATTAGCTGGTCTCACCTGGTTAGGCAGGCGACAGGAGGATAGGAAAGGCGGCCCGGCTGATAGAGATTTCCACGCGGCAGACGCGAGGACGGAGAAAAACAGAGGGAAACGGAGAAGAAAGGGAGCAGATCCACCCTGTCTGTCTGAGGGGCTGCGAGGGGCCTGAGGAGGACCCAGCGAGCCAGGCTCAGGCTCATCACGTGACGGGGAGGGGACATACCGGAGGCAGGAGGTACAGCGTCCTGCTGCCTCCATAGCGACCAGGTCCTGTCGCGGGACACGGCCAGCAGGAAGCAGCCGTCGGGCGAGAAAGCCATCTGCGTGACGGTCAGGCTGTGGAAGGCCAAGGTCTGCAGCGGCCTCCAGCTGCACACGCTCCACAGCAAGACGGCGGCGTGCTCCGGCCGGGAGGCCTGGGGGGGGCGGGAGGAACGCCGCCGTTCAGACAGCGGTGTCACGGAAAAAGGGAGCGCGGCCCCAAACGGAGCCGCCCACGTCTGTCCAAAACAAAAACCTGCTCCGATCAACGATCGTTCTCAAGGCCGAACAGCACTCAGACTATGACAAATGATATTTCATTTTCATGATAAGTATATTATTGCGGGACACTCGATATGACCGGTGCTGCTGCAGTACACATATTAAAAAAAGCAAAAAGAAAGCCCATATCTTTAACAGGCTCCGCAACAGTACCTGCCCTGAGGCACTGGGGCTCAGGAGCTAATCAAGAATTTCAAATTTCCATTTTGCGTTATTATTTTTTAAAAATATTTTTACTATTAGTATTATACTAATTTATTTTCATTATATATTTCAATCACTTGGTATAGGGATCACTCAGGGAGACTCATTTCATTCGGTTGCCTGCATCTACCACTGTCTGCTGTACTGTATATTTGATAAAAAAAAAAAAAAAAAAAAGGAAAAAACTTGATTTGATTTGGAAATGTTCTTGTACGAGTTACATGGGTATTTTCCAAAACTGTAAAAGTAAATTTAATAAGTCTGGGACAAGATTACAGTGTTTAAACTGCAGGAGACCTTAGAATGTGGAAGTGGCTCATGGTTTTTCTGCTCTACAGGAATCTGAAAGGCCGTTCAGCAGGAAGTGATGTAAGCACCTCATCTGACAGCCAGTTGGCCCCCAGCTTCAGGTCACGCCTCACTGCACATAACGAGTCGACAGCATTTCCTGCCGGGTTTGGTCCGAGGCCTCAGGGTACTAGCTACAGTTATAGCACAGCCGGGAGACACATTCGACGTAGGTCCGCCTCCCCCCCCCCACCACCACTGTCATGTGACGCTCCAGGCTGGGTTTATAATGCCCTCATATTACACGTTTGATCGCATTATTGGATTTTCAAACCTGTGCAGAATGCTTTGCTGGTGCAATCGCCCTATTTTCAGGAGAGCAGATGCAACTCGCAGCTCGAGCAGGAATAATAACGTACAACCAGGTTAACCACCCGGACTTCCTGCTCGTGTCACAAGACTGGGGTGTCAAACTCGCCAGACATTAATGCCTGAGGGTGAAACCAACAGCAATACCATATCGAGTCCGCGCACAGACGCCTAACCTGCTGAGCATTTCATTACCTTACAGGCGGACGCGACCACCGTCTTTGCGCTGTTGGACGCCAAGCAGAAGATCTCGAAGCCGTGTCCATACCTGCGGGGGGGGGAGATGTGCAGGTGGTGAGAGCTGCAACGGAGCCAGGTGACCCTGGGGAAGCTAAACGAGTTGCTGGCTCAGGAAGGAACAATGACCTCTGCTCATTTATCCCTGGGATTAAAGAAATAAAAAAAAAAATCCATGACTGTTTACTTGCAAATCCGCGAGTGCTTAGGCTGCCAGGAGGAGGCGATACTGAGTGACACACAGCACATTTGTTTATTAGACCGGTGACAAATTTCAAAATCCAGATTCCAGCTCCCACCTGTGCAGCTCTCAGCAAACAGCACAAACACACATTTTCTTTTGCGTCACCCTGCGAATGTTAATATGGAGCCAATCGATCGAACGATCAATCTTCTGAATGACTAATGGCTACAGCAGCTAAATGTCACATGGTGTCTCCAGTCTGCATGGAACCAGCGTGTTGACATGGAGGACAGCGTGATGGACTGAAAGAGGGCAGTGCTTTCGAGGAACTCACGCCTGGATTCGGAAACCCCTCCGCCGTTACACGTGGCATGTGACCTCATAGAGACACAAAACAAACAGGCCGTTTCCCAAAAAGCCCGACTGTACGGCAATTCATTAACAAATAAAGGGAAGCACAGCACCATGGAACAATCAGCTAAGACTCCTGGGAAGATTAATGAACGCAGATGTAATACAGTGAGCCATTTAAACAGTACCTGCAGGCTTTTTTAAAACCTGCACTATTAATCAACACCAGCAGGGGGCAGAATGAAACCTGGTTTATTCAGAACAACCTCTTCTGTTCTAAACAGGATGTAAACCGCACTCAGTGGCCCAGGTGTGATTCACTTGCTGGTCAGATACGAGGGCATGGTAAAAAAAAAAAAAAAAAAAAAAAAAAAACTCGATCCCAAGCTCCGCGGCGCCCTCTACTGACGGCACAGGTGGGGACAACTCTGCTCAAACGGGAGGGCGGGGAACTCACAGCTTCTGCACCTCAGGCCACAGTGTATTCTGGAGCAGGTGGTCTTCTGGGGGCGGACCTGTCAACACAGAGAGAGCCAGTCATTCATAACCGGAGTGTGCCCGGCTGCCGCCCAGGAGCCCAGGAGCAAACACGGCCGGCAGAGCTGCCCAAAATCCTGCCAGAACATACACTCCGTCAAGAAAAACTGCGAAACGAAATTCTCTAAAAGTGTTCCAAATGATCAGATGTATCCCCATTAAGGTGCTATCTGGGAATTCGGTGGAATACAAAGCTCTGATTTCTGAACGCACACGTCAGGCTGAGGGGGAGGAAGTAAGACTCCGGGTACTGATCCGACACGCTGCTGAACTCCTGCTCCGCTTTGTCGCTCGGGGGCGCCAGATCACCTGCGGGAGCAGAGGGGTCACTCAGCGCCGGGAGATTGGGGCAAACGCCATCAGCCCAGCAGCGGAGTAAGAAAGAAACGTAATGAGTGAATAGCGAGAGGACGAGAACAGAACATATGGATTAAATGCCCTTAAATGCTCAGTGTGGAATTGGGGCTTGGGGGTCTTGGCTCACCTCGGTACACGGCCTTGTTGGACAGGCCGAGGGCGGGAATGCTGGCCCCTTCCGGAAGGCCGGAAGCTTCCTGGCGGGAGATAAACGCACGGATCGGGGGGTCAGGATCGCACTCACGATGCAGTACTGTGAATCTCAGAAACACACGTGACGATGGATAAATGTGAATAGAGTGAAAACCAGGTTCCAACGCAAGCCTGGAGGGGGAGGGGGGGGGGGGGCTTGACAGACGGGGCGGTGCTTAAACTGAGGAGGGGTTGGGGTGAGGGACTCACACTGTCAGCTAACAGCTTGTCCAGGCACACGCCCGTGATGCTGGCGAAGTTCTCCACAAAGTTCCGCGGGGCCCGGAACGCACGCAGCACTTTCTCGTCCGCCCCGGACACAAACTGGAAGCGGCCCACCATGGTGAGGCACTGCATGTCGTAACCGTGGATCTGGGGCCGGGAAACCTCGTGCCACGTCACCTGGGGACCAGAGAGAGCGTGTGGTCGCCTACAGGTCATGCGGAGCTCCTCCTAGACAGCACCCAAGGCTTCCTAAGCCAGGGGTCTCCAACTCCGGTCCTGGAGAGCTACCGTCCAGTAGGTTTTCTATCCAACCCGGCTTCTGATGAGCCACACCTGTTCTCAGGTAAATACCAGGAACAGATGTGGCTCATCAGAAGCCAAGTGGGACAGAAAACCTACTGGACAGTAGCTCTCCAGGACCGGAGTTGGAGACCCCTGTCCTAAGCTAACTTTGAATTCTAATTCTGCAACAAACAAAAAAAAAACACTCATTTCGCTCAAAACTGCAGGATAATGATCCAATTCTCAAACAAGTCTCTATTTAACGCTTCAGCTACCTGACAAGAAAGAAAGCAATCAGGCCGACACTGTTTTCCGTAAGGTGGGGAATTCGGTAAAGATACACTAACGCTAATAGTCTCAGTCTGGCAAGACTTTGCTGTCCGAGATCTCAAAAGGCAATTTCAACCCACTACGGAAATAACATTCCAGCAAGATCTGCCAAAACCATCGAGCCTAAATAAATCTTCGGCAAAGCAGATAGCTAACAGCCCTCAGGAGTCATGAATCTTCCATTAAAATCATATATGCCTGAGACTATAACAGCTTATGAAGACTGATGCTCTTTCTAAAGCCCACCGGTGCCCTGAGGGACGTAGGACCCCTGAGAGCTGGGGGGGGGAGGGTACCTCAGCTTGCCTGTCCCGCTTCCATGGTGTGAACATCCTGGTGGTTTGGTCAGAACCCACGGTAACCAGAAAATCTCCATCGGGGTCCCAGCTGAGGTCCTGGACCACGCCAGAGTGTCCAGATATCACCACCCCTGGGGTCCAGTTGCCCTGGAGGGGTGACACTATGGGTGAATCTCAGTATCTGACCGTACCCGTGTTCTCACGCATGCATCTTTCATTGCCAGACCATGAAGACCATTTCCAATGCTAAGAACACAAATAGAGAGGACGGTAAACATCACTGGATGTTGGTCTTGCTCCGCCCCAAATATCAAGGACACGTCGGGTGCATCCTTGCTGAACGAGACCAATCCCATGATTCATTGCTCCGCAAGTTCGTTCATGGAAGGCAAGTTAGCAAGACTGGTCTGGCGAAGACCACGAGTACGGTCTTGCATTCTTGGTACCGAGACACACAGCAGCACATAGACGACGCAGAGAAGGACAGCAGCCATGTTTCAAACGTTTCCCAAAATAACAGAAATAACAGCTGCAACGAACATACTGCAACACCCCCCCTCCCCCAAAGCTATCCCTCGGGCTGTGGTGGACGGCGCCCCCACCTGGTCAGCATCATCCCGGCGCCAGAGGTGCAGAGCGCCATGAAAGGCGTGTGCTACAATCATGGATCCATCGGGGCTCATCTGACAGCCATAGAATCCCAGCGTGTTCCCCCCCACCTCGCCAACACGCACCTAAGGAAGCAAAACAGAGTGTGTGTGGGGGGGGGTGGTTTGGGTGCCCCATTCTGCTGGGAAAATCAAAGGAACACCATCAGTAATAAGCGTGAACCAAGGGGCCGGCGGGCGTTCCCCCCCCACCCCACCCAGAATGTCAGCATCAGCAGAGCTCAGAGCAGCCCCCACTATCGGATAATTTGGGTCACCGCTTCTGAGAAACTGCAGGCTGGAATGGGCCTGACGTGTGTGAAATATGCAGCTGCAAAGACAGCACTACTGAGTACTAATTACACCCCAAAACACAAATATAAGGGATAATGGCTTCTGTTACCAGAGGCTGGCCTCCCAGCCAGCAGGAGGCAGCATGGAGTATTGAGACACCATTCAGAGCAGCCGTCCCCAGCAGCGCCTGCCGAGGGAGACATTCTCTCCCTCCACAAGTAGTCACATATTTACCCCGTACTTGTACCGTGTGATTTATCTACCTGCACAACAACCCTGGAGGTGTGGCTCTGTCCCTCCCTACGCCTCACCGAGACAGAGATCTTCTGGGAAATAGTTAGACGGCAGTAAACATGGTAAGAAGGATCCAGGCAAGCCCCCCCCCACCCTCGAGTGGCACTGGCTGACCCCGCAGAGATCCATCTCGCCAGTCCTACTTTCCTCGCTTTCTGCTTCACACTTCTTTCTAAATTTGATTCGGTAACCATGCCCGCTGAGGGAGGGGGGGGGTCGATCAGGCCCTGGTTCTTACAGCACTGTACTTCCCCCACCCCCTCGCATCGACCCAGGGTTTTTGTTTCCACCCTCCTTTGTCCTTTGGCTTTTTCTAAGATGAACGACCCACGCGCCTCGAGGACGCGCCTGCAATGCGTTTGCTCCGTGCAGTTTTCGGCAGGAAGGCATCCTCAACAAGCATTTGTCCAGGGGACCTGAGCCCCACCGCTTACAGAACCCAGGACGGCCGCGGAAAATTCTAGAAACCCACGTGGACGTCGACATCCTAGGTGCGCTTCACCCATCTGTTATTTACAGAAGCTTTCAAGCGCTTCCAGAAAAAAAAAAAAGTATCATGAATCATACAGAGTTGGTATTGAGGAGAGACTCATCCCATTTCTACAATATATTCCATAGCTAAAACCAGCATAATCCATGAGGCACAGAGCAGAAATAAAAAGATGAAGCATCAGCTTGCAAATGTAAGGCTGGTTTTAAGGGGTGGATGAGAGCAGAGCCTCCCAGCAGCCGCCCTGCCGCCGTCATCAGCGCTATTCTGACATCATTCTCCCTGGGACTGTGGCAGAAAAGTACGACCGGCCCTCCCTGCTCTCAGGCTCGCAGTGCAAACAACAGCGGTTCACTGCAACTGGCGAGCAATACACATTAATACAAGACCAAATATTCAAGCAGCTACACTAATTAGAAGCAAACTTATTTTACAGCAAGAAAGCTTTACAACCTGAATGCCTGTCCTCCCTGATTCCTGTCAAATTTATCAAGCTGACTGGAATAAGTAGGAGTATTAATATCTCATACTTTAGCCGTGTTATAAATATTCAGTTTACAAATGAAACTGAAAAAAAACTTTCTGCTCACAAGGAGCTTTTCACCTTTTATTGTAACTGACTTTTTTCCCAGCTTCATATAAAACACGAGGTTGTTAAACAGGGTAAAATCCAGCCGGAGCCTGACGGACTGTGCAATGACATGTTAGAACCTCAAGAACAACTTTTTTTCATCTTATTCTGAGTGGAAGAGATACCCTCATGTTGGCTCTTGTGTCTTTGAACACATCAGATAACCAGGAAATGCTTTATCTCAAGGCTTCCCTGCACAGCCCACAGGCACTGACCCTCCCCTCCCTCCCACCATCCCCATCCCAGTCCACATCCTTGTCCCAGTTTACCTAGTCAGTTAACAACAGAGCCCTCGATTACCTGGCCCAGCTACGCAGCATGTGTGAGGAGAAGAGGGGTCTGGGGTCAACACTGATAACCAGGAGGTGTCCGCTAATTTGCCTGATACGACTGTTGCCTCCCCCTGGCCATCTGACGGAGAGACCGACACCTTCCGCACCATCGAGGCCCCCCAGGAACGCCCTGCGTGCCGGTCGATTTTCCGCCTCGCCGCTGGACCTCTCTTACTCCCCGCGACTCCTTAGAGGGATTTTGTGTTTTCCTCAGCAATCCGTTGCCAGCTTGCCTCTAAATCTGACCAATTACACTAATTATGGTGAGGCAAGCATTGTTTGGGAATGAGGGTAATTAGGGGGAGGCCAGTCGCCCGGCACGTTACCCTCAGCTAATCAGCTACGGAACGGGGAATAAATGGACTGAGTTTGCTCAGAGAAACCTGTAAAGAGCTGTTTGTAAATTACCACGCCTTGCATTCTGCGTCACTATTCGGAAACTAGTCTTATGTTTAATTTTTTCAGCTAAGGATTTTTTTAAGGTTTTTTTTTTTGTTAAATATCTGTGTAGCAGCTCAGGTTAAGTCAGTCAACCCAAACCAACAACCTCTGGGGTTGATCTGGACCAGACTTGTGTCAGATAAACTGTAAGAGTATGAATTATTTGCACCATCCTGCCTTGAAGGTTATTGTAAACAAAATGATGCGTTATTTTCCGCTTATGCAAGTTTGAGCACAGGTACATTGGACTGCTGCTTGTGGGGTCCCATCCCGCTCTCCGTCGAGACGTACGCACACATACAGATTAGAGCAAAGGGTGGGGTCTGAGCACAGGGTTAGGCCATTTATCCGGGGCCCTAGGAGCATTTTATTAGGTTATAGGCCTCGCTCAAGGGCCCAACGGAGGACGGGACTTGAACTGGCAACCTTCCAACCACACAGACAGTAGGATGTGTGTAATTGTTGTAGAGGCACATACAAATGTCTTTGGTAACTTGCAGGAAAATCTGTCCTGAGGAAAGCAAGACACCTGAATTTCTAGATACGCATGGAGTCCAGAGGAGCCAATTTCAACGTCCGGCAAGCAGAGCGGCGAATCCGGGAGCCGCTGGCTGGCGTGTGGCCACAATGCAGAGACCCGACACACGAGGCTGCAGGCCGTTTCCCACGGCTGGTCGACGGAAGACGCACAAATCCGATGCACATCACGCAGGACGCCACACATTATAATGGGGACAGTGGCGGTAGCGAGTTCTAGAACATTCCAGAACCCGTTGAGAGCCCATGATGCCTGCCATACCGTCAAGTCCAACTACGGTCCTCAACTTAGGTAACCATTTTTTGACTAGCATTTGAGACACCGAAACATTAGGTCATCAGCGGAAAAAGGAGGCGGGGGTATACAGCATGGGCCGCTTGATAGACAGGCTCCTGACCAACCAGAAAAGCCACACCGGACACGTCATATTTACATCATGTCGGGGACAGGACGCTTCCAGGAAAACTACACCTCCTGCTACTGGGGGAGAAAAAGGACAGAGAAAATCATGGATGCTAACCCTCTCACCCCCACCCCCAGCCCCGGAGACTGACCTGCTCCAGCCACACACCTGACTCCTCATCCGGAGCCCACAGGATCATGGTTTTGTCCATAGATGCAGACAGCAAGCTGGTGGGTTGATGTACACTGCCACCTAGAGGACACAGGTATGAAGTACGGAATGACTGACAAGAGTCAGGTCTGCTGCAGCACGCTTTGCAAAGAGAAAAAGAAAGGGGGCGCCGTACCCCCCCCCCCCCCCCCCCCCCCCCCAAGCCACAATCTGCATGTCAGAAGTGAAACACTGCGAACAGAATGATTTCAATTTAGCGATACGAGCAGCGATGCTGCAGAACCCGTTCACACTGAACTGGTACCACTGTAACAGAGACCCGAAGCAAGTCCCAGTCAATCAGAGCATCGTTACGCCATAGAAACCATTATACAGAACAAAAGGCTGAAAACGGGCCATTTCTGTGAAGATTCTGGCACCACAAGCTTGGAGAAGATTAAAACCACATCTCACTGTGGGCTTTGAGCCAGCCAGCAGGTCAGATGGCCTGCAGAGAAACCCCTTACGTATAATAGAGAAAAACCTGAGGACTTGCGATGACTCCCGAGGACCGTGACAAGGTGGCGTCCGTCGCCTTGGTTACCTGTGACGAGCGCAGGCTGCCAGTGTACGCCGTAGACCCAGTTCTCATGGCCGGCGAGCACAGTCTCCAGGGTCACGGCGAATCGCAGGGCTGCGCCGTCTGCGGCAGGAGACACAGTCACGCTGGCGTGAGAAGCACAATTCTCACACTCCACCGTGCGGCACCGCAAACCACAAATAACTGATTGTAGAAATGCCATGTTGAATTTCTTATGTAAACATGGTTTTCTGGGACTAAGTTTGATGTCAAAGTTGAAGAATGTGCTCCAGAGGGACCACACAAAATGTAACCCTTCACTATATTCCAAGTCGCTGTGGATAAAATCATCAAATAGATGAATAACCGTACTGTAAACGTGATGTTCTGTGTATGTAGTGCATGTCTACTATGCCCTCATCCAGTCCGGCATTCAGTCACACAGCTAGATGGTCACCTTTCATTTACGAGCTCGCGGCTTTATCAACGGCGCCACCTGCTGACCCTGCAGCTCAGTAAACAGCGAGCTGTCACATGACTCTGATGTCTTAGGAAGGTGACCCCTTCGGATGTCACTGGCAGACTGTGCTTCAGATAGAGGCAAAGGCATGCCGGCACCGCGAATATAAATCTACAGACAGTAAAAATGTAAACACTTATAAAGGGGAGGCAGAGCGTGACCTGGGAACTCACAGGGAATGAACATATTTAATCACTGTGACCTGTTTAAGGGAAACACGGGGAAATGCGTCTGAGGAGCCAAGGGCTTGAGACCAATCGCCCGTAAATATGATGAGTCATAATGAACTCGTGGCGGCGAGTTGGTTTTAATCCCACACGGATTTTACACGGAGCAGATGAACAGCGACGGTCCATGCGAAGACGCACCGTTCACTTTCACGTCGAAGGCATCCTCCTTCACCCTGATCACGTCCTCGCCGCCGCCATCGTCGTCGTCACCAGCCCCCTTAGCGAACACCCCCCATATCCTTATCAGGCAGTCCTGAGCACAGCTGGCCAATAAAATGCCCCCTTCTACAGAAACATAAAAAACAAAAAATAAACAAGCACACCTGACCAGGGACTGCGCTTAAGGGGACGGTAAACTTATTTCATCAGGTTTCATCAGGGAAGCGGGATGCCAGAGGGCACAGACCTGTTTATGCATTATGGAGAGACATGGACGGCCCTCCCCCCTCAGCTACGGCAAAGGGGCGGAGCCTTACGAATTAGACACTGCCAGGCCTGAGAACCATACTAACCAATGGCCAAAGGCTCAGAGAATAAACGCAGTGAAAGTCATCCTGGGTTAAGGTCCGTACCTCTGAACTGGAAGGCCTCCCGTTTCACACGGGTGTCTCGGAAAGGCATGCGGTACCTAAACAATTTCAGAGGTTCTACACATGGGCGGGGGGGGGGAGACTTGTCCTCGCTGGATGATAGATGACACCTGCTACAGTGTCTAGACACACCGCTGAGGTTTAGTCTGTGATGCAGAGAGTGTTTCACTCCACAGTGCAGGAAACAAGCCCTCACCGACAGCGGTCCACTGCAGTCCCCGGACCCAGTCCTCATGTCCATGCAGCGAGTGCATCTTCTGAAACTGAACACCAAAGAATGACCAACAGCGTTACTGACTTGAGATATATAAATAATATATATTTATATTATTTATATATCTCAAGTTCACCTAATGTAATGTTGCGTTAGCACAGCATTAGCTTACCTCTCTGTCGTGCTGTACATAGAGGTGGACTCGGTTGTCATCGCCCCCGCAGGCCAGGATGGGAACTGCAAGGAGAACCGAATCGGTTAATGGAGACGTCGCTCTCTGCGGTGCCGCAGAACACGACCTCACAGCTTTTAGAGATTGTAAGCAGGGGCGAAGGCAGAGGGGGGGACGAGGGAGGTGGACGGCCGCGAGAGGCCGGCTTACCTGCACAGCCCGGCAGCAGCGCTAGTGACACGTCCATCGCGAAACCACCGCCAAGGGGCATCGTCTGCAGGCACTGAGCTGACGGGTCAGATGAGAGACGAAAATCTCCACGTTAGTGACAATCACCAGAGTCGCAGAGGGTCAGTCTCTGTCTCAGACACGCTGGGCCGGTGGGGGCTGATACTCCAGGGGAACGGCGTCATCCTCCAGGTACAGACACCCCCACAGTAACCCTTCTTAAAGGGCTACTCCCACAACAGCCCTTTTTGTTTTCAACAGGCAATATTAAGGGATAACAACAATTTCGTTCTTTTTTTATTTTAAGAGTCTTTTAAAGTGTTTTAGAGGCTATAACACATTATTTATCGGACATACCACACTCATGTGGCATAAGGCAGCAATAAAATCCAACATAATTGAGGCAACAAAGGCCCCCGAAAACTGTTTTAGAATTAACTCGCACTGAAGGGTGCTGGGGGCAGGAGTGCAGCAGGCTGTGGATCTGTGCTTCTCACCGGAAGGTTGTGGGTTCAAATCCCATGCCCAGAGTAATCAATTCACCAGCGGACCCTTGGTTGAGGAACTTAAACCTTAAACGCTACTGTCCGCAAGCTTTCCTCACTGGTAATGTGAGATCACACCGCAGGGAACTCTTTACCTTGGCTACACTGGTACAGCCAGATTTTAACAGTGGAGTCTGAAGCAGCAGATGCTATGAGTATCTGTGAGGATTCCTCCCCTTTCATGTAAATGGCATCCACTGCAAACACTGGAGCACTGTGGCCCAGGCACTGTGCAGAGAGGGCAAACTGGAACACAGGAAGAGAGTACTTACAGGCACTGGGGAGGATGGTTATAAACAGAAAGGGTTATAGACATAAGCAAGTTGCAGAAGTTAATCAACGTATCACTGATACATGCTGGCAAAATTTCATAGTGCAGTTCTCAGCTACTATGGTGGCTCTGAACTTAGAAATAGTAGTTTTGGAACAATGTCTTATATTGCGACTTTGATGCCCATGAGGAAAAAAACCCTCATCAAAGAAATACTTAGGCCCTTCCTTACGCAACTATACAGGTTGAGAAAAAACATATCACATATAAAGGTAAAACATTCAGACTAGGAGAGATTACCGGAACACTTTTCTGTTCATCTTGAGCCTCCCAAACAATAATGTGATTGTCAGATCCTCCGGATACCAGATGAGTCTCTGGACCTGTCACATCACATTCATCATTCAGTTAAAGGACTGACCGAGACCCCAAACAATGTCACTAAAAAACATAATATTTAACCAATGCTTAACTTACCACAATCTTCTCTGTGTACCCACTGCACTGCGTTTACCCTCCCAGTATGTCCATTCAGGAGGGAGATGATTCTTATTCGCTAACGTACAAGAGCAGCGACATTTACATTTAATGGACATTCAAAGTCAACGATTTTACATATTCACTCACTTGTTCAGAGTGCAACTGCATAAAAAGACACGTTGTCAACTCAATATTTTCTTGGCGATAAACATTCAAATGACGATTTGTATCGTTTCATTCAGCTTGTCAAACTGACACAAACACATTGCCTTGACATGCACATTACTACCTTACTACATTACTGCTACTTACCCCAAGATGTAAACAATGAATCACGTGCAAACACAAATGGATTATAAATTGAAGTTTTACCTTTGGATCATACAGAGCAACAGAATTGCAAGTTCCGAAAGCAATTAACCCCCCTCTTCCCCAAGAAAGGACGTGCGGAGTGCGATTAGCGCAACAAGAAACATGACACGTTTGGACCAAGGCGGCCGCCATCTTTAATTCTGCATCCGAATGGTGCAGCGAAGAAAAAACGCCGTGAAAAACAAACGAACTAAACGAAAGTTCCTGGGAGATTATTTTAATCCGTCTCCTCCAAATGGTGCACTTTTAAAGGTCATATAAAACCACATTAATATAATATAATATAATATAATATAATATAATATAATATAATATAATATAATATAATATAATATAATATAATAT
>JAODLC010000050.1:9224956-9236780 GCA_026781145.1 Hippopotamyrus pictus
AGCATTCAAGAAAAACGGAGAAGACTTCTGCAACCCAAAGCTGATTTTATAAAGGCTCAAAGGGAAAAGCGCCAGATTAAAAAAAAAAAAAAACAATCCAATAAATAATAAAATAATCCAATCTTCGGGAAACTAAAGGAATATCAAGGTTTTGCGAGTAGAGCTGTAATAATGGGTCTAATAGCAGGCTGTTGTGCTGATACTGGAAGGCAGAGTTGATATAATCAATTCGCAGGATAGGCTTATATGTCCCCTGGCTGATGAACTTCTGTCAGCTCTGGCAAGCGACGGCGATCGTGTCATTAAAAACCCAAGACCATCATAACTCCACAGATTTCTGAAGCAGACAAAAATAACATTTAAATAATTAGTATAATATAAAAATATAAACTTTTCTACAGTCGTGTTTGCAAAATACACAAGTAGTAAGATTTATACTCAGGTACATGACAATACGTGTTGTTATTCATATAATAATGATACAATTAGCATAAAGCTATAAAAATTTCATATGTAATACAATATTTAATTATTCTGAAACTCTGTGCCAATGATTCCATCCATCCCGTAAGCAGCCAACCCACAGTTAAATAATTAGAGCAGAAAAAGAGTGTGTGCGTGTAATTCTTACTTTCTCACTTTACATAACTACAATTTTCCTAATCATCTAATCATTTCGTCCTCTTCTCCCTTGTTATACAATTATCAGTCTTCAAAGTACGGTACTCTTGCACAGGGGCATAATTTTGGGGTGAGCATTGGGGGGTTTAGGTCTCCAACCATTTAAGATGGGGGGTTGTATTGGGTGGTTTTGATTATGGGGGGTGGAGTTTACAACCCCCGCCGTAATTTACGATCATGCTCTTCCAATGCTTCCTCATGTCAGATACAAAAGATGCGATCCGGGCGGATTGTGGACGATGTAATGATGAACTAGGCCTACACTACATGCGAAACTAGTTCGACAGACATACTGAAACAATTACTGGTTTTCTGAACCTTAAATCTCAGCAAAGCATATCGCATAATCTTTAAAGCATTTAACACTTTATTTGTTAGAATATAGCAGTTAATCGAACAATCAACAGGTTTCAATGTAAACTCCAGGACATAAAATAGTTCTTTAGCCACGAATACAATTGGAAAATCCCATAAAATCCTTTCAGATCATATAAAATTATCATATGTGTCTAATTGTATAACTGCGCATGCATTTTGGTAGGAATTGTTTTTATTCACGGTCATATTATGTG
Organism: Hippopotamyrus pictus; assembly: GCA_026781145.1. Classification (NCBI taxonomy): domain Eukaryota; kingdom Metazoa; phylum Chordata; class Actinopteri; order Osteoglossiformes; family Mormyridae; genus Hippopotamyrus; species Hippopotamyrus pictus. The sequence continues at coordinate 9,226,210 of JAODLC010000050.1, forward strand.
CCCTATAAAGGTAATCCGTTTGGTTATACACAGTCTATGAAAAAGAACTGGCAAGATCAAGAAACTTAATCCCGAACTGTTTAGAGTGTATGGGTCGAATGACACTTGAGAGATTACCGTAGACGAGAATACATGTTCGCATGTATTACAAAAAATACATTGACGACATTCGTGTGCATTAGTGCAGACTTTCTCATTAACTTTGTGCATATATTCGGGCTGTTTAATACTTAACGCCTAGTGGGTCTAGTGTCCCTTTGTAAAGAAGGGTCATTAGCTGGGGAATGTCGTCACCGGGCGCTGCTCCAGGCAAAGTAAAGGCAGTCACCGCTCGCCTGGTCCCGGATTGTGTTTCCAGCCTCGCTGCAGCAGCCGGCAGTGCGGTCTGAGCTCTAATGCTGCCTGTACTTACGAGAACTACATGGACATAACCGGGCGCTAGTAGTACAACGCTGCCGGAACGAGGCTCTGATCGCTGGTGCGCGGCGCGTTTCGGCTGAATCGGAACCGGAGAAAGTCCCCGATTGCGCCGAAAGGGTGGCTTTTTTCTTCTTGTTTTACAGCATTTCCCCTTTCTCTGATAGGAAGTGGCCGCGCGAAACACTTTAACCGTGCGTTGCACCAGGGAAAGAAAGAACGGCGAGCATGGCTTCATCTCCCTGCGGCACCAACGTTAGTAACTTTGATTCCGGGCTGGAGATTAAAACTCGGTCGGTGGAGCAGACACTCATTCCGCTGGTGTCCCAGGTGAGTCGGGCGACGTGGGAAACTTCGTGTTTTTATCCGCGACTCGTTGCTGCGTGATCTGATTGAATGATACTTTGTAACGCTGGCGATCCTGTTTTTTTTCCGCTGATGGTGAGTGAGGCAGCGTGGTCTGATGTTTGGCAATACGCGATCGCTCCGTCCAGGGCTGCTTGGGAGTCTGGTGAAGCTGCAAGGGAAAACGAATTCCGTTTTAATAGAATAAGGTCATATTATGTTTGTCGCGTTTTGCCGCAGGCAGAAACCGTGAGATTGCGTTTCGCAAAGGTCGCGGCTCAAAGCGGATTATGTTTAAACAGGGAATTGCGGTGTTTAGAAATATATCCTTACAGATTAGGCACGAAACTTTTTCTTTGTATAAGCCTGGGAAATGGAGTGCACCACCACAGGGGATGGCTGGGGCCCGTCTGGGACAGAGTTTGGGAAACTTTTTTGTTAGGTAATATCTCTGACACCCTTGGAGGGGCTCGACATCGTGTCTTTTGAAAATATGGACAATCGTGACTGTTGTTCACATCAGTGATGCATAAAAAATTCTACTACATACTTCTGAAACCAATTATCCGTTAAACATTTGACATTATTTTTTATTAGAACTAATTCTTTACCGCGGCCAAAATGTATAAAGCACACATGATTAAACTGCCTAGTGTACTATTTTTAACGAATTAGTCTGGTTAAAAGGCGAACGGCATATTTATTAGTCCAAGTAAATAATAGCAGCGAGGTCAATATAGCTGGCGTCGTTTTATTAATAATGCTTGTAATAAATTTACATCGCTGATGTATGATGTAGATATTCTAAGAAACCTGCCCAGTTAGTCAGTGCTGGAGTGTTAGAAATTATAAAAATATTCAGTGGTTGTTTTTATATGTATACGCTATTCGTTAAATGCAATACCTGTTAAATGTGCCTGGAATTTTAATGGAGTTACCTGCTGATCGCGGCATAATATGGGTGAAATAGCCCACTGTTCGATTGCTGTTTATTAAATAAGTGGAAATGTTTTATTATTTTTTTCCGAAAAGCAATTTCAGTTAAGATACTATAAAGTGTTCGGTACAGCTTCATATTACGATGTCATTACTTAAATCACAGGATACCTCGACAACATGTTTTAGTACGGTTAGCTGCCTTGTAATTATTTTTCCTTGAAATGCTGTTTGGTTTAATCGCAATAACGCCATTAAAATAGTATCAGTCGCCAAATAGATTAATACAGATGCGTCGCAGGCTTATGCGGCTGTAATTTACTGTGTGTGCTCTGTGATTTCCATTTAACGCGTGAATTTCAGTGTCTTTGGCATCAAATATTTACTGAAACAGACAAGAAGGATGAGTCAGTCCTTCCTCAGTAACAGTTTATCCAATCCGCATTTATGGATGTTATGCAGCCTATGTATCGCACACACTTTCAAGGTTCTTTTGCAAAAAGCAAACCCCCACACACTTTACCCCTGCAACCTTTGTAAACGTCCCATTTTTTCTTTCATTGTATTCGGTCTCGTTTTTTTTCCCCTTTGGGAAAACACTTTCCTGATTTCGTAAAATATGAAATTGGGCTGTTAGCCCTAATATAATAATTTGTTTTATGCTTGTATATGTGTCATTAAAGCTGGTTTGCTGTAATCAGACAACTGTGGGCTGCACTGTGATATATTCTTGGTTACATGCTCTTTATATTTACGCACAATCTACTTTGATGCACCAGAGGTGATGCTGAGTGATCAAAATAGCACAAGTACCTTGGTTGTTTATTTCTGGCTGTTTGTCTGCAATCAGATAAAGTTGCTTCTCTTTCAAAGTGCCGTTCTACATCTGCGTGTGATAAATGTGGTGAGTAGAATCATCTAGATGAATTTCGTCTGGCATAGTGTGACAGTGTTTGGAAGTTTTCTCGCTTTGCCATTGGACACCGGGGATTTTCCGAACATGCTTACGGGACTGCGATTGGAGAGGTGTGATTGGCTATCAAGTCACTCCTAGTCTGATGAGTGCCAGGCCTGCAAGATCCTGATCCTCAGGCAGTTTAATGTCCTTCTTCAGATTCCCCCATTTTGCTTGGACAAAAGCCCCCCCCCACGCCAGCCCCAGGACTGTGCTAGAAGTATTTCCCTCTAATGCAGGGTTGCCAGCTGTCACATATCTGACATGACACTCACGCTTTCAGACTCTCATGCTCACGCAAGAAATCTTACGCCAAATCTATATTATTCCATCATAAACCTACAGATAGCTACATTTAAAGCATTGGGGTAGTTCAGGCTTGTCTCCATGTGCAGACTTGTCTCCAGTTGAAAATCTCAAGCCAGCCAGCTGACCAGAGTTGGCAACCTTATGAATGGGTTGTGGTGAGAAAAGGGATGCAAGCAGCTCTGAGACTCAGCTGTAGCCATGTTCTCCTTTGTCCAAAGCAGTTTTAAAATCGAGATATATATATATATATATATAATTAATATAATATAATTAATATTGACATTTTACTGGTGTGATATGGCTGAAGTATCTTGTTCAGAGGTACAGATGATCTCGTTGATGGTTTCATTTCCATTGTAGGTATTTTACCCCTGGATGCTTTAGGTGTGGACATAAATTAGATCTTGTTTTGTTTTTATCCTCTCCCACGGGGCCTGACCTGTCCTTGGGACACCTTCCCTGTTTGTCTGATGCTGATGCTGTCCGAATTCGGAGCATCTGGCAAATCAGTTTAAAATTCAGGAGTGATTCCGTAGGGCCACGACTGTGCTCCGCCCATCTCGACTGTCGAAGATCAAACAAGTCGCTTCGAGATTCCATCTAAATTTGACCAATCCCATTTTCATATATATAGATATACATAAATACACTGTGCGTGCGTGTGTGTGTCTGTGTGTGTGTGTGTGTGTGAGACGAGATGCTGGCTTCCAGCAGCTTAAAGTCAACTTTAGGTTCCTTTTTGTGTATTGACCTGCTGATTGATAGCCGTCATGTGACCTAACAAGGTTAAGGAAATAAGCAGGTCTTGAGGAAAGTCACTGGAAGGTGCTTCGGCATTTAAACGCCAGCCTGCTCCTGATGTTTCCTCTTATGCTGCTGTCAGCACCCCCTCCCACTCCTCTGTAATTAGGGTCCAGGTTACTGCCCCCCTCTCCTGTTCCTGCCTGAAGGGCTTGTTTGAGATAAGAGGAGTTGGCTTTTCCCTGGGGGTCCGGCTGTGCGGTGCTGTGTCAGAGGAAACGCCTCTGACGCCGTTTTCCTCCGTAGGCCTCGGTGCTGGGCGTCGCTCTGCCGTGACTGTCACTCCATGTCTCTGTAGCCACCCCCTGGTCCATTCTACACCCCCCCACCCCCCCCATACAGATGAAGAGCGCTGTGGGTGTCCGTCACAGATGGGGGAAAAATGACGGCTGACCTCGGAGGCATCGGCAACGTGAGCCCGCCGGTGTCACGTTAAAAGCGGATCAGTTTGCGTCTCCAAGGCGTCGCCGGCCGTAGGGTGGCGGGCGGGAAGCTGTGGCAAAGCCATTATTTATGGTGTGACCCTTGTGGGCCCTGGCGGGGGGCACCTAAAATGAGATGGTGAAAACCACATAACCACATGTTGCTCCTTGGCTGGTTGGGTCTGGTTGGAAGAGGCGGGGGGGGGGGGGGTGCTTACCGCAGGACACTTTTGATCCTGCATCTGTGCTCTCGAAATTCTATTATATTGGACATTTCTGTTGACTCCGCCCCTTTTCTGCAAAACTAGGCATTAATAATATTTATGACAGTAATTGGGCTGGAATTCTGTAAGCCAGGACTGGTTAGGGTCAGTTTGCATGCGCAAATGCGTCCCGTGTCACTTACAGTTTAAGAATAGAAGGACAGCAGAAGGTGAAAATGAAACCAGACATCTAGGCATTTTCCCACCAAGAAATGTGCTCTGATATTGTTGGCCACTGGTGCTAATTGATGTTGTCAGGGACAGATTTCAACCAATCACATTTATTTTATATTCAATCACATCAGGGTTTATCCTGGCGGTATAACATTCTGTAACGGGATAGTTCCTGAAATGCAATAAACAGATGCAAATAACATTGATAATGCATCTCCTGTCCTTCCTGTAAAGGGGTATTAATATGCAAATTTACATGGTAACCATGTAAATGTTACACGTAACTTGAGATGGTTTGCGTCACCTACTCTGTGTAACAGTCTGCCTGATACTGGAGAGTCCAGAAGAAAATGTACTTAATATCGGCTTAATCATAATTCCAACATGAACGCTGTGAAATGTGAAAATCCAGTGACGATTGTCAGTTGCGTGATTTTGTTAGCTGTCCACCAGAAGCAAATTTCCGGGGTCGTTGTTCCGTTTCTGACCTTTGACCTCTGCGGCTTACCGTGTAGCACCCTCTTTATTTATGCAGCTGCGTGTTTGCTGGTGCGGTTTCCTATCCCTGGGGGCTGGTGAAACTGCCATCGCCCGGCCGAAAATGGCCTTCGGCTGAAATGCATTCATCTTGCGCTACTCGGCACGTTGCTTCTGACGCGCAGTGAATGCGGGAGCCTTTCTTGCGGCCCTCTTCGGCAGCCATGCGTCGCATCTCATCTTGCTCTCATCTGCCCCCACTAACTGTCCCTAAGGAGACACCCCCCCACCCCTCTCGTGTGACACAGAAGTGTTGAGTGCATAGTATGTGTTATTCTGCCCCCCCATATTCACTCACTTTCCCATCATGCTTAGCTGCCTCGGTGCGGCAGTGCCATGGTGTTATGTTTATTATTTAATCTGTTTGATATTCAGCTATTCCCTGTATTTTGTACCAAAATTAAATTCGGGGGCCAAGGGAACAGATCGGCATGTTCCATGCAAAATGAGTCTGAGTTCACTGTTCTACGCCATAGGCTGGACTGGGCCTGAAACACAGATGTGCTGTGATTGGTTAATACCTGGGGGACAGAGTGTCAATTAACCTCAGACTGTGGTACTGAGCTTCCTGAGATAACGATGATGAATGAATCCTGCTTCTGGTGGCTGTGTGATTTGGGGAAGATTATGAGCCGGGAGGCTCGGCGAGGGGATGGTAGGGTGTGTGTTTCCCTGCTACATCTGATATGCCACAGTGCTATGGGTCCCAGGGTGGGGTGGGGGGGGGGGACAGTGGTAATGGAGGAATCTTCACAATTTGACTTTGGGCTGCCTTGCGATGAGGTCTTGCATTACACTGAGCATTACACTCAGCATGACTGTGCTCAGCAGTATTCTCATACGTTTCATTCGAGGCAAATGAGAAAACAGTGTTTTGCTTCTTGGATACTGAGTTTTCAGACCAGTTCTGAAATCAGAGTTTCTGCCTCTTTGGGGATTTGCTCCTGACCTTCAGTGGAAGGCAGTCTTGCAGAGCGAGCAGGCCTTTCACCTCTTCAGTCCCGCGACATCCTCCCAGCCCCGATGGCGCCCCCTACCTGTGAGGCCCCCTACAGTCTGTGCTAAAACCACTGTGACAGAGCGAGATCCCTGAGCAGTGATTCGTTTTCTGAGCAACGATGACAGGTAAGGGAGACATTTGTGGGTCCTTGCTGGCCATATTATGTACATCCTTTGATCATTATTCTCTGCTGCATTTTCCCAAATCAGATTGACCACAATATTGCAGTTTCAAGGAGAATTTTTTATGCTATGTCTTTTCTTGACCTAATACTACCTCCAGATCTGCTGTTGGGCTTTGTAATATCTCCTTCTTTTTTGTCTCATGTGATTAGAGCAATAGTGACAAGGCCAAAATTGGTGGAAAAATGATGAGCCTGGTCCTTTTGCGGAAACAGCTGGTGCGGCATTTTTGCTTGCCTTGCTGCGGCCTGACTACCCCTCTATCATTGCGTTTCTGTTTGTCGAAGTTTTACACCTGACCCTTTAATGAAAGCAGACCAGCCAACCCCCTTGCCTGTTTTTCCTACATCGAACCATGCTGGTTTTTGCCCTGTTTCGGCAATACAATCCAGTACCTAGGTCCAGTTTCCAAATGAGGCCTCCGTGTGGAATTCTTCACATCTGCGTGCCTGGACTTGCTTCCCTGGCCCTCACATCTCCCATACAGGGTGTTGGTCTTATCCTCACCTTTGTGTTTTAATAAATGCTTATGGTGGCTTCAACTTTACTTTTAAAATTATGATGTTTTATGGGGCCTTTCCTGGAGCACATGACTGTGGCCACTGTCTTATGTAACCTCTCTTGTGCCGTAGACTTTCTTGCTTGTAGGTCTCTTCTGGTGGGAATGTACCTCTTTCATGTTTGCTAAAATGATTAATGTCATTAACTGTGCCGAGTTGCACACCTGGCACTGCTTAATGTGTTTTGGTTTTTCAGTGCTCTCCAGGACCTTGGTGAGTCTGTTTTAAGCCTTGTTCTGATCCAGCACCCAGCAGAAACCGGTACCCTTTTTTGTTATATAACATGATTTGTTAAATTATGACTTTCTACCCTTCCTGTGGTGCTGGTTGATATGTATTGTTGTACAGTCTCTGCTGATCATCCCTATAGCTCATGCCTGAAGGACCTGTGTTAGGTCAAGGTAATGTTATGTCAGTATGGACATCAGCGGTTCCTGCAGGTCCTTGCGAAGGGTTTGCATGTTTTGTTTTTTTTGATGTTACACAGAATTAAAGACAAATCCTGGTCATTTGTGAAAGAATAGCCAATCACTAAATGGTGCGCCTAGTTTAGTGTGATTCCCCTCTGCCGTTCTACACTATGAAATGCAGTGTTTGGGGGAGGGAAAAATGTTGCAAGAATTACGGTATGATTAATGTCACATAGAGCGACTTGCGACCTCCTTCGAGCTTCTGCAGCTGATTCAGACTTAAGTAAGCAAAGTGTCTCCGAAAGAACACGAGAATAATTGACGAAGAAAAATGCCCCCTTTGATAGACGATATGAGCCCGCAGAAAAATAGCAGTGAGGCGTGATTGCTGTGTGAGTTCCCGCAGGTCCTTGCGAAGGCTTTGCGCGTTTCCTGTGGAATTTTTTTTTGATGTTATGCAGCCCCCAGGGTCAAAATGATTCCATCAATCAAGTGGCAGTTGGTTCACAGACGAGTTCCGTGCCAAAGCTAGCTGCTTTGTCTTGGGATAATGCTGTTGATTACCTGGCTGGCGATCTAGGCCCCAAGCTTGTCCAGACCTCAGTTTGGGCCTCTGAGTTGTTGCCTTTTGCCCTCAGCTGCTCGCTTGCCAGGATGGGATTCCAGCTTTCCTAAACTGGTCTGAACAATAGGCCCCAGTGTCGGGATGGCTGAGACCCGCGACTGACCCAATACAGACTCCAGAACCTGGAGATTGAATCCAGCTGAGGGTTTCTTAGTCTCAATTTGTGAAATCCCACCGTGGTGATGCCATGTCTGTGTGCGAGTTTGGCCCAGTTCCATTTCTCCTTGTGAGTCATAGTTAATATTTAGAAAATTGTAGCACCTGTATCACATGATCCCATTGTTTTCTTCCCCCTCTTTCCTTTGTTATGTGTAGTGCGAAATGATAGAGAATAAAGGAAATGAGATTTTATAAATACAGCCTGCTCCCTTATGAGAAGTGTGTGTGTGTGTGAGATACGATCTCTACTCTTGTAGACAGGTGTTAGATTTCATCTGTAAAATGAACTCGCTATCTGCTTCTGCGGCTCTGTATGGGGGGGGGGGCTGTATTTACATTCCTGGCTCTGCTGCCAACTTGTAAATATTGAGTCACATGGGTGCACTGAGTCAGTGTGAAGGGGGGGTCAAAGGTCATAAAAGCGGCGCTAATGAGTGTACGCTGGCGTGGCTGTCGTCCATGAGTTGCTGGAAAACTCCTGTGTTGATATGGAGAGCCTTCCTTAAGGGGCCACCCGTCTGTGTCACCCACAACGTGGACGGTGAGCCCCTTTTAGCATGGGCCCCCAGGACCTAATCCAGTGTGCCGAATCGGACTGTCCTGGTCCTGCCAGATGATAGTGATTGGTCAATAACCATCATCTCTTTGTCCTTCGAGCATCATCTCTTGAAAGGATCGACCGGTCCAGCATTCCGGGGGGTTGAAAGCCACGGTTGTGTCTGTGTTTCGGAGCTGCTTTTGGTCGGTCTCTCGTGTGGTGGACATTTGAAGGTTTGGGGTGGCTGAGTTTGACTCACTGAGGTTTCTCTATTGGTTTGAGTTTGACTCACTGAGGTTTCTCTATTGGTTTTAGCCACAGTCTCTTCTTCCGTGGTGGTCAGAGTCTTCAAAGGCCATTCGCTCGTCACGCTTAATTGTGCAGCGTTAGCGGTAGGAGATCAGCTGCTTGCTCTGCTTTGATCTTCATGCTTATTTCCCCATCTGTATAGGATCCATTTCCTTTCTATAACTACTCAAGACGTGACCCGGTGGTTTCTGGGTAGTGTGGTGTTCTTGCCAGCCGGGTGTTTCTGTCGATGTTGTAGCTGTTTTGTTGATGTCGCACCCCCCCTCCGCCCCATCTTCATTAAAATACATGATATCGTTGCCAAACCGCAGCCCCGCTTGCCGGATGCCTCCGTTCCGCCCAGGGACCTCACACGACGAGTTGCATGGTGTGTGTGCACACATGCGTGGAGCCCCAGCGCACTGCATGATTTCCACAAGAACCTGAAATGGCGTCACAGTACCGCGAATGAACTCGCTTGTGGAGAACTGGTTGAGGACACAGAAGGCGGTGACGGGCAAGACGCTACCCTCCCCCAGGATCAAATAAGCAGCAGGCTTAAAGAAAAGCAGACCGTCTTTAATTACACGCTCAGGCGGACAGTGATAGGCTGTTTTTTTTTGTGTGTGCTGATCGTTTGAGGTGTTTGGCCCCAAGTCTGGTGAACTGAAGTTTAGGAGCTGGGTGGGGTGGGGGGGCGGCATTGTGCTGCTCCAGAGAGTATGTAGGTTATTCCTGTGTGGCAGCCTTCGGCTGTTACGTTAACTCGCGTTTCTGTTTACCAGCAGTACCGTAACGACAAGCGCAGCCCTGTAGTTAGCAAAATTAAGAAAGGGCTTTCCTGATCGGTCTTCATCAGTTTTATTTTAATGAACTGTTTTTAACTGCTCTGCAATGGTTTATTGTGCCTCAAGGGGGGGATTCTGGCTTTTAAGCAACTCTTTTTAAAAAAAAAAAAAAAGACCAAAGAAGGGTTGCCTGGTCAAAAATCACTGCCGTCCAAAGGAAAACAAATATTTGAAAAACTATATAAATCTCAGACAGTGAATTCCTGCTGGTTTCGGACTCATCCATTTAAATATTTGAATGTTTCCCGCAGCCTAAAAAGACTTCATTTGTCTGCAATAAAAAACTTTGTCGTTTCAGTCAAAATATTGTCTCAGATGCTGTGACCTTCCATTGCATCACCTGACCTGGTCCATCTTCTGTACCACCCAGGCTTTTAGGCTGTTGTCAAACTGACGTGAATTATTCACACAGTGCATTAAAAATGAATGGAAACTGATGCAGAAAGGGAGCTTATTAATCATGCGAAGCTTTACGGATGGGCTTTCCTACCGCGTCTCGCTCAAGAACAACCCTTCGCGCCGTTAATCGCCTGTGGGTGGGAGTAGTGTGGGACCTGTGACGGAGGGGGTTTCCCCGTAAAGCAAATATGTTTGTGATGAAACCACCCCCCCCCCCATCAAAGGACAAATGAGAGGGTTGAGCTGGGGGATGCGATGTACAGAATCTTGGTAAGTACCACCCACCCCCCCTCCCCCCTCATGAGGACACCTACAAAGAAACCAACCCCACAACCCTGTTACTGAGGCTAATTTGGCTCAAGAATTTCTGGGGGCGGGGGGGGGGGGGCGGGGGGGCAGGTGA
>JAODLC010000050.1:9257838-9269194 GCA_026781145.1 Hippopotamyrus pictus
TCCCCAGCTAAACTTCCCATGGGATGGAAAGTTTCCGGAAACTTCCCGGAAACTTTCCGCCCCTTTACAACCCTACCTGAAATTCTACAAAATATACAACTGTAAAGACAAGCTGTACCTATCTGAAGTAACTTTGGATGGAGATGACTGTGATTCAGCTGACAATCATTTGAAAACAACATGATCATAGAGAGAAGCCCCTGGGTGGCGCCCCTGTGTTTACGATCTTTTCTTTCTCCCACCACATCCAGACCTGCCGGCTTCTGCGCCACATATCTGGGTCGGAACCACTTGAAATCACCTGCATACACGCTGAAGACGCCTTCCAGGTCATCGGGCCACAGGTGAGTTAAGGCTTGGGGGTCATGAGGGGGGTCACTGGGAGACGGCGACGACACGGTGAGAACCCCACTGGGGCAAAAGATCCCATACAAACATAATTTGAAGCTGAAGGTCACTCTTACCAAATCTGAATCTGACCCACGGTAATGGAGTTCTGCAATTGATTGTGCAAAAATATATGACACCTGTTGGTGGAACACAACTTACATTGTTGCTTAAAAAAAGAAGCATTGTGACAAACAGCTGTGGGCCAGGCTAGTAATTTATCATGGCTGTGAGAACTAGGGATTATGGGAAAGGCCAGACTGTCAGTGGCTCGTAGGACAGCACATTGCCCTGTGATTCACCTAAAGGAGAAAGATAAAGACCCTTTGCTGATTCTCACACCCCCTGTTTGTTTGAGATTGCGCTGGCAGGATGGAGAGCTTCCCACAGTCGCCCCCACCACCCCCCACCCAGGCCACCCTTCCTGTTTCATCTTACGGGTCACAGCAGTGGTTAATTACTCTACGGAGTCTCGCATCAGATGCAGGGAGAAGGTGGCGGCTGTGACTCATGTGATTGTGTTTGTTCTTAATGATTCCATGCCCCCTCCCCCCCAAAAAAAAAAGATCATCTCTGCAGTGCAGACCTTGGCACTTCACCCCACCAGCAAGATCGCCAAGGAGAACCTGGACGTGTTCTGTGAAGCCTGGGAGTCGCAGCTCAACGACATGGCCGTCCTGCTGCGGGAGATCAATGATGTTTTCGAGGGCCGGCGAGGTACCAGTCCTAACAGCGCTCCATTACACCTCCACCATTCTTAGGAATGGGGGCAGGTGTACCTTCTGAAGATGGCTTTGCCATGTGGGTTAGGAGTTCCACCATTTACTGTTTATTAAATGTGCCATATTATCTGTATAGACTGGACTTCAAAAATCTACCTGGTACGTAAGAAATCTAAAATATAATAGCAATTTGTTTGATTTCATGCCTCTGATGCCTCGTTTCCACCAATGCGGTGCTGGTACTGGACTTTTTCCCAATCCGGAACTAGTTCCGTGCATTTCCACTGTAAAAAACTGGCCCTGGGCCAGAAAAAAATGGCTCCAGCACAGCACCACAGAAAAGCTGGGCTCAGAATTTGCCACCATAATGTCAACGAAAGTGGGATAGGCTGTGGTGTCCAAACATGGAAAATTCAGTCCATAACTGATATAGTTTATTCGAATAACGCTGGTGTGTGAAACAACTTGCCAGCTTATTGGCGTAATAACGTTACATTGTTTTTTTTAATTCTGAGAAAAACAAAAGCTTCATCTGCTGGCCAGATTTAATAATAAAGTATAAATATGTCACAGGTCAAATAAGTAAAACATTGTGCCACTCGAGTGGTGAAGAGATCATGAGGCAGACAGCAAAGTTCAGTTTTTAGCAAATTCTTTTATTGCACAATCCTTAAAAGGACAGCGGTAAAAAAGCGAGCGAAAATAAACTCAGAGATGGAAGGAGCCTTTAAGGAGACAAAAGTGGATACAGGCAATTGAGACAGACAAAAAAAAAATTTTTTTGGTTCAACAGCTTATAAAAACTTATAAAACTCCAGAATAGATCAAAATAAATCCAAAAAATGTTTACTTTACTTTCACTTCCGCCTATGTAACATTTCTGTTCTGTTCTTTTATTAAAACAGTGGAAATGCAGGCTGGTTCTCAAAAGGCACCAACCAACCCAGCACCAGCTACAGCTCCGTGTTGCTGGTAACAAGGCATGAGTGGTTTGCAGACAGAAAGCAGTGATAAACCATAGTGTTTTTCTAGCGTTTGTCCACCATCCACAAAGGTTGGATTTTAGGGTTGAATCAGTAGCCATTGATGGGGTAATTTAATTACATGCAAACATTGTAGCATTTCAGGATGTAGCCGAGTGATGCACTCCAGGCGTTTCCATCATAAGTCAATTTGCTTGTCTGTTTAATCATTGTGAAGTCTCTGTACAGAACTCTAAACTGCAGTTTACGTTCCAATAACCACTCTTACAGCATGTTCTGACAATGAAACATCTGTGTCTTTCCATGAGGTACTGCTGTGTGTATATATAAAGGACTGAGACTATGGAGACCAGAAATAAAGGCTGGAACATTTTGCTCATCGAAGTTTTACTTACACAAAAATGTTCTGAGGGCGGAATGAAAAATGATTGGTTCAGAGAGAGAATTATAGATTATATAGATTATATCTATCAGATTATAGAGGATAGTAAGACCAATCAGATGTCTTGGTCCTGGCTCCCCTAGTTACTTGGATCCACCTCCTCTACAATCTGGTTGGTTATCTCTCTGAACCAGTCATTATTCATTCTGCCCTCAGAGTATTTGCATATAAGTGAAACTCCCACAAGTCCATATATGGGCAGAATGGGGCAGGAACAACCTGTGCTAACAGCATGCTATTGGTTTAACCCACTTCTTAATGTTTCTTTATTGGTTTCCATTAAGATATACATAGGGTGGGTAGGATTAATGAGTATTTCTCCTATAATTTACCTCACAGCAGAAAGCAACTAAGGGTTTTATCACACAACTATGAAAAAAATGTATCAAGTACTGGAGAATTTGGAGTTTTCTATAAATGTATTTTTTTTTTCCTCCAAGGAGATAAGAAAACCTACTTATCGCTGCCGAGACCTGGGGTGAGTTCCACATGGAGAAATGTCTCACTGAAGAGGTGACCAGTGTCCTTCTCTGTCTTGTTTTCCTGAAGATATTTACATGTATGCTTTTTCCCCCCAGAAACATTCAGCAAAGATGGCAAAGGCTGCCAAGCTCGACTCAGAGGTATGTCAGCGCAACGCCAACACTCTGACGCTTCCGATTCCTCATCTCACCGTGTAATCTCAGTCATAAATTGTAACAGGCAAGAGTAATGATGCAGGGAACGTGTGGGAGGGGTCCTGGGGGGGGAGGGGCTGCTTGCACCGCTAAGGCTCACACTAGAGGGCACCTCTCCAGGAGCAGACCACCATGGCCAAGCTGGGCCTAGAGCTGCGGCTGCTCACGTCCGACGTGGACGTGGAGAGCGAGAAGTGGGAGGAGCAGGAGCACGAGATCGTGCGACAGGGACAGAACATGTCCAGCATGGCTTACTCCATATACCTATTTACCAGGTACAGCGCCCAGCCTGTGCACACACAGGCACACACAGGCACACACAGACACACACAGGCACACACAGGCACACACAGGCACACACAGACACACACACAGGCACACACAGACACACACAGGCACACACAGACACACACAGGCACACACAGACACACACAGGCACACAGACACACACAGGCACACACAGACACACACAGGCACACACAGACACACACAGACACACACAGACACACACAGGCACACACAGGCACATGCACACATGTTTGTATTCATATATTTGTGGGGACTCTCCATTCATTTCTATGGGCATAACCCTAATCCTAACTATCACAACCTTAACCCAGCCCTAACCTTAACCAAACAAGATATGAGACTTTTGGAATTTAAAATTTTCTGATTTCAGTCACAGATTTTTATAAAAATCAGTTTCCCCTTGAGGGACCTGAAGAAATGGCCACACAAAGTCAAAATAACAGGTTTTTACCACAACGTAATTTACACATCACACACACACACACTCAGGGTCACTCTGGATGTGCAACTGCATTGAGACTTGTGGGGAAATATGAGATGGATTTTCAGCGAGTGCCTGTTGAGCCTGTTCTTTTTCTGCTGCTGAATTAGAGGGGAAGGCCTTCTGAAGACCACGCTGGATCTGTTCCACCAGGCAGAGGTGCGTATCTCCGCCTGTCCATCCTGGGTTCTGTCTGAGACATCCTCAAAGAACCACTGCCAGAAGGTGAATCGATGTACTGTTATTAAAACCTGCTGGGATCATCGGTCTGTGGCTGCCCTGGGGGTGTGCCTGTCCGCCCAGTGCAGCCGTGCAGGGCTGTGGGGGGGTGGGGGCCTTCTGGATACAGACCCAAAGTCATCATCCTACAGGCACCTTTAGAGCATTTAAGACGTACTACATTCCTGGATGCTGTAGGACACATTCAGTGCTGTCTCTGCTAGAGACTTTTACCACACAAGTCTTTACCGCGTGGCTCAGCGGTAGTCTCTGTACCTGTGACCGGAAGGTCGTCGGTTTAAACCCCAGCCTTGGCAGAACAGTCACATTTGTAAGCAAGGCCCTTACTCCCCAGCTCCACGGGCGTCGCTACAGGTGACTGCCCTTTGCTGCCAAGTTTGTGTCTTTGTGTCACGGGGAGTAAGATGGGGTAGGCGAAAGGAGAATTTGCCCACAGGTATCACCATATCGTGTTATTTAATCAATCGGCGAGATCAGTGCATATGAGGACACAGGGTAACTGTGTGAACCCATCAATGCGTATAGGCAGAGGGACACTATTCCCATGAAATTCACAGTAAATGTGTTGCCTGACTAGAGATGCCTGAAAAGCCTGTTAAAAAAAAAAACATTATGGAAAGTTTCTCCTGAGTGTTGATTCCACACCCAGCAAAGAGCAAACCTGAACGGGTAGGCCTGCTATCGACCGCGAGTTTGTTCCTGTGCTGATGAGTCCCTCCCCCAAGATGTGTCTAAGAAGTCTGTTTCCTTCCATCGCAGATGTTTTCTGAGGAGGGCTTTCAATTATGCTCGTCTCTTCGGGCCTTTACCGCACAGGTACAGTAATAAATCACGGCGCCGGGAAATGAAGGCCATTACACGTGACGTCCCGCCTCCTCCTTTAATGTGTTTTTCCACGTCTGACATGGTAAATAGCAGGCACGCTCCCGTCCGTGCACCTCTGCGCCTTTCGACAGGGACTTAATTAAACATCTCTCCTTGATGCCCATTAATGATGTCCATCCATCTCTGCAGGAAGTGGGAGCTCTGATATCAGGCTAAAAACCCTCCCCCCTCGTCTGGCCTGAGAGAAAATGAGGGATGATGTCATTTAGATTACCAAACAAACATTTTTGGCTTCCATTTCATAAGCGACTCCAAACATCAGATAGTCGGTTAGAAGAAATCTGAGCGTATACACAACCAGGATGATATTTTCTAGTATCTCCGTGCTGGTCTTTCAGATAAAATATTTTTGATATTTGTAATTATACACATTGACCTGTGGCTGGATGCTATGGGGAGATTAATATAAGGATGCAGATGGCTCTATAGAAGTCTGAAAGGTCATGTTCTTCGTGGGGACCTGTGCCCTTTGCAGCTGGGAGATGATGAACGGACCCTCATCATTTTGGAGACTGAAAAGCTGATGACTTTGTGCCAACAACTACAGATGACATTAAAGACAGTGGTGCAGGGCAAGGCTGCCACATTCCAGAAGGTAAGGAAGCCCAACAACGGTTAGCATTTTATGGCTGTCGGCACCAGGACGGAGCCCTGTAAGACCTCCATCTAAAAAATAAAAAACTAGACTGAATTGCTGAATGTTATTGGCAGACTTTGGTGCTCTTTTCTTCTGTCTATATTACTGATTTTGATTTCTTCACTTTTTACTTTCATAGCTTGTAATTGAACTCCCATATTCAGGTATCTTTGACTTAACCTTAATTACATAGTAAATTTGGGATATTTACTGCATTTTACTCATTTAATAACCCTTTCTTTCTATTTTAAACCTTAACATTTTTAATCAGTTGCCAACAGTGGCCAGGGTATCTTGCAGTAAGGTGCTGGCGGGTTACGGAAACTGCCGGCTCGGCAGGAATGATGGGAAATCAACACTTGCCTAAATCTTTAGTCGTCTCGCTCTTGGTCTGTCATTAGTCTTGCCTGTCACAGACTTGTACTCGGTGACAGTGTTTAATCCCTGGCTCTGACACACGCTGTCGGAGTTCATTACCGATCTGAGTGCAGTGTCAGCCCAGGGCTTCCTGGTCACTGCGTATTGTCACAACAAAATCATTCATTCATTTATTTTGCAATCTTTTTTTTCGTTTGTTGAGAAAACAGAGTCGTGGAGTTTTTCAAATGCTGAAATGCGGCACGGTAAAGTGTAGGACCACCGCAGCAGCACAAATGCACCTCTGTCTTGTCGTTTCCAGGTTGACTCTTCCATACAGAGTATCAAAAACATCATGACTGTTGTGGTCTACCTCCTTCAAGTCTGCAACAGGCTCGTTAAGAAGATTCAGGTGCTGTTTATCAGCCATTGCTAATGAGCCACGGTTGGTGTGCGTGTACCGTGAGCGGAGTTTGAAGTCTCCCCTTTGCCTCACTCCCACATACAGTACAGGTCAGATGTTAGCAGCCTGGGCTCCCCAGGAAGCTGGAGAGACAGACAGTCCCCCGTGAAAGACGACCCGCTGCATGGGAGGAACGCCAACGGCTTCGGGGTCAAGTCTCTGGAGCAGCACATGGCCAGCCTGACCTTCCTGGAGAGCAAATAGTCCGGCCTCACTCTCATGGGGCGCCTCGGAGTATCCGCTGCCGAGCACCGCCCTCGTTTCCCCAGCAGGGGGCGGCGTGTGAAGCTCCGGGCTTGCCGCTTGGTTCTGCATCGATCACTGTGCATTGAGAGCATCGCTTTGTGACGTGCCTGTAGTGTCTCCCACGACCATTAGCCAAAGCACGTGGAAGAATATAAAATGCAGAACTACGCATGCAGTATGCTAACTGGTCTTTAACCCCTTTTTTTTTACCCTAGTAAATGCTGTCAAACAGCCTTACAGACACGTGCAGTCGTCTCACCCCCTAATCGTCTTGATTTTACATAACCGGCGGAGTCCCATTCGCCCGTGACTTCCGAGTGCTTACATCACTGGTGGGTTTTCTAGCACTAATAAAGGGTGACGATCGGAATCAGGCATGAAACTCACGGAGGCGCGGGAGATTCGCTGGCATCTCCTACAGTCCTCTTGTGCATTTTAATACCAAACAGGGAGGCACTACGTGACATGATTATTTTTTTCTGTTACATTTCACACGATGAAGTATCAGGTGTTAACCAAAAGGGAGGACTCGTAACTTTTTAATGTTTAAAGGATGCTGTGGAGTTTAGTAGAGACGCTCAGCTCCTTTACAAAAATATAAGGACTCTCTCCCCTTCAAGACAAAGCAATTACATCAGAACAATAAAGCTTAGCGTCGTATTTCACTGCTGATAATGTCAGATTCCAGACCTTGTTCCACTATCTAAAGTGGCATCACAGAACTTTTGATACTGGTACTGACTCATAGGTACAAAAGCTCACCGTCTGAATAAAGACCCACTTGAAAACCCAAACTGTAAATTTTAGAAGAGTGATATAGTCTCCTATGTGTGGATGTGGCAGTATTAAATTGGGACGTTCTTTTGGAATATTACACTTTTGATATGTCAAATGACGGATGAGCCACTGAAGCTTGTTACTCAGGCTTTGTTACTTGTGTACACACATACTGACTTCATGGAATTTACACCAAAACAGATTGGTATTTCTTACATGTGAACACACACTTGCGTGTACATCCATACTGTAGGACTGCGAACTGCCTTAATCCAACCTTTTAAACATGGTGTGCTTGTGTTTCATGCAGTCAGACGCTTAGGGTGACCTTACATTAGAGTGTAAGCTGTTGTGCCTAAGATGAACATTGGGCCTCAATGGTAGGCTGGCCGGACAGTGGGTACTGAACAAGGTGAATGTATCGGACATATTTATTTTTCTAAGTAAATCCATTTATTTTCTTTTACCTTTCCCATAAGTCTGTACATGTTTAACTTTTCAAATAAAAGGTCCTTTACTCCTAACCTTAAATGGTCTTGAGTTTGTCTTCATAAGGAACAGCTGATTAAGCCAAATTACACGCCCCGAGTCTGAAAGGTTTTGTCTTAAAAAAGCCCAACAAAAAGCAGTGGAGGGGATGATGTGTCCGTCCGGGTTTACCCACAATGCAGCAAAAGCACGGCTGTTCCCAGGAACAGCCACCGTGACCTTTCAGGCTTCAGAAAATGGCTGTGGTATCCATAGCAACCATGTCCATCCTAGTCTCCTCACTGGTCCACTTTCACGGCTGATCTTTTCAAGAGAATGTCTTCGTATTCGGCTCTGGTGAGAAGAGTGTCCGTTATGCTCTTGCTCTCTTCAAATTTTGGGAGGAGGACTGCGATGTAGCCTTCGGCGGACGGCTGGGGCAGATGAATATAAAAAAAAGGAAACTGCAGTAAGAATATGTTAGATCAGTCTATAGTCAGCATATGCGTCGTACAGTTGTGTCGTCATGGAAACCACAGTACAGTTACTGAAAAGCAGGGTGCACCTTTTCAAGTAAGAGGTTTGGCCTTGTTAGAATGTCTTCATTGACCTCCAACAGACGGCCCCTGACACAGCTGGAAAAATAGGAGGACCCATTTTAGACAAAGAAAGGGCCTCTAAAAGCAAAGATTTCCGTTTGATGTATATTTACCTTCTACTTTTAACTAGAGCAGGATACCTACCTGTAAACAGTATATTCCTCCCCATCACTGTTCTTTATCCTGCAGAGTGGTGCAAGCTCTGTGAGGAACTGGCCACCCTGAGACACGAACAGAAATCATTTTACGGGGACATCAGAGTCTGAGCTACATGTACAAACAACAGATTAGAAGAATGCTAGTGGTCGCAAGCAGTTCCATAATGATTCACTGCATAAAGTAAACCGTAATTAGCTACATCACACGAGGAACATGTGCTTAACAATGGCAAATGCATTGCTGTCCAATCATACCAACAGAGACATCAGAAAAAAAACACAAGGAACAAGCAAGGTGTCACCTAACTCGTTTTGATTTCCCAGACACTTTGTTCTGTAGACGACTACAACCGGCGCTTATCTGGTAGTTGATGCTCACTATAGCCTTCCCCTTTTGCAGAAGGGGGTGTGACTCAGCGAGAGTGATCACACAGATTCTGCAAAAACAAGAGACAGACCACTGACAAAACCCTTCGAAGTGTTTAGCATGCTTTGCCAATTGTATTAATGAGACTATTTTACCATACAGAGATGGTATAGCGACACAAGGCATTTAAGAGTACACTCCAAGGTTATACAAATACAACTTCCCAGTATCAAATGGATTTCAAAATTAGATTATGCAGGTGTTTTAGCCATGAAAGAAACCGTCTCCGAAATGGCTATTTCCTGTTAACAGCCAACATTTAAATTGTTATAAAGTATGCTTTTGCGTTACTATAGAAACAATCTGCTCCTAGGCGATGCAGTTAATTGGAAGAGGCTTTTACTTCACAACTTGTTGCCCTCAGCCGGTCATTATTCAGACAAACTGATATTGGTGCCTCGGAGTTCTTCATTAAAGTGGCATTTTCAATCTGCACTTTTAAAGGGACTCTGAATTATCTCTGTGAAAAATTCATACCCAGAATTCATTCGGAAGTCATTCAGTTTAATCTATTAGTTCATTCCTTCATCTCAGTAAATACATTGTAATTAACACTTGCTAAAAGCAAATCATTATCTCCATGACTGCGGTTCTAATTATTTAAAGAACACCTATGCATTGTTCTTGGCAGAGGAAATTCGTACGTTTTCCGTACCTGTTCGAATGCTGCAGGATACAGTGGTCCTCACATGGTTTGCCCTTGAGGTCTAAAACATTAAAAAGACGCAACCTTTATTTCGCATAGAGCTGCTCATGCGCAGCAATGGTTGGAGAGATTTATTATTATTATTATTATTATTATTATTATTATTATCAAGTGAACTGTATCATGAGCAAAGTAACGCACGCCAAGTTACATGACATTAACTTAATAAGTCAATAAGTTGCCGATCTATGTAGACATCAGCTTCCCAGTTTAAGCTGTAGAGCTGTTGAAAGTATACCTGTTTTGTACCACCTCGTGAAATATCGATCAATTACAGATGGAGTTCTTCTAACCTCCGTCTCATCCATTAGTTAAACGCGGAGATTACAGTTTGTGTGTTTAACAAGACAAGCGCTTCTACGAGATGATAACGGAAGTTGCGTTTCCTTTTTCAAGCGGAACAAAAACGAGCGACACCACAGAAGGTCCGTCCTTGAAAACATTCCGGCTTCAACAAAAACCCAAATAACGGAAAGGAGACAAATAGATTAACGGTCATGTAGCCTAATGATGTATGTTTCTGTTCTCATGAAATAATGTTTCTACTAAGCAGCCGGCATTTAAGTTCATCACTTAGCAGAGGGACCTACTGGTAATCTATTACTATTGTGGGGATCTGAATGGCAGGAGTATTCACATGGCACTGGTAATTACTCCATATTGGTAACCACATGAGCCAGGTCATGTGATCTACCAGGAACTTATAAAAGGCTGCCAAGGTGGACACTCCTCTTCTTGCTGCTGTTATGACTGGACATGGGGTGGGTTTGTCTTCCCTGTGGGTAGGGGGAGAGGGAGAGGGCTTTGTTTGAGAATTTGGATGTTTGTGTGATTTTAATTTTGCCAGGGTGATTGCTAGCAGCGTGCAACTCTTCATGGAGGACACAGAGGTGACTGTTTGGAATTTTATCATTTGAAGTGATCTCCGACAAGCTGCTGAGCTACAGACATTGAGGCTCTGGTAACTTGGGTCATACTAGGGGATTTAGAAAGGTCTATGCTTGTTTCTTTGGTGTTGATTGTTTCTTTGTACCTGTAGCATTGGAACGCGTCTTCTTGGTGGTACTGTGCTGCGAGAGCATTAAGCATACCTGCAAAGGACCAGACCAGCCACTGTTTTATGGTTATTTGACAGGGTTTTTGTTTGGGTTTCTTTTATTTGTTGCCCCGATTGCTGCTATGGGCTAAGTTGTAAGGTAGTAACATAGCATTGTATATTGCGTGGTGGATATCGGTTGCTCCCCTCCCCTTATGTTGTACATGAAATCTGTCTGTACAAGGCCAGATCTGCATGGGCTTTTGTTCTTCGCTGCTTGGGCGCCACACTGAGGGGGCACTGTATTAGTGGGTGTCTGAAGTCTTGCGTATATTGCAGTGGTACTTGTTTGTTGT